>CM020034.1:33121561-33721561 GCA_009769605.1 Bucorvus abyssinicus | reverse complement strand
GCGCTCTGCTCTGGGGAGACCCCCCTGCAGGGCTGGGTCCGGCTCTGGGCTCCTCAGCCCAGCACAGACAGGGAGCTGCTGGAGCGGGGCCAGAGGAGGACACAGCAATGACCCGAGGGTGGAACCCCTCTGCTGGGAGGAGAAGGGAGAGAGCTGGGAGTGTTCAGCCTGCAGAGGAGAAGGCTCTGGGGAGACCTTAGTGCAGTCTGTCAGTGCTTCAGGGGGCTGTCAGAGAGCTGGGGAGGGGCTGTTCAGCAGGGGCTGTTGGGACAGGACAAGGGCTGATGGGTTCAACTGACAGAGGGAGAGTCAGAGCAGAGAGAAGGGAGAGATTGTTTGTGCTGAGGGTGGTGAGCCCCTGGCCCAGGGTGCCCCGAGAGGTGGCAGAAGCCCCATCCCTGGCCCCATTGCAGGTCAGGTTGGCCCCTGGGGCTCTGAGCCCCCTGCTCTGGTTGCAGATGTCCCTGCTCCCTGCAGGGGGTTGGACTGGGGGAGCTGGGAAGGTCCCTTCACCTCAGACCAGTCGGTGATTCTGTGATTCCTTGCCTTCAGCTTCCCCATGAAGTGATGCCCTGCTCAGATCTCTGTTGGGGAAGAGGCATAGTGGGCTGGGTGGATGAAAGCCTTTTCTTCACTGCCACCATGCTCGCTTGTGCACTCTGCAGTTTTTTTAGTTACACAACCTGTAGAAAACACGCACAGAGGCTCAGATTTGGGGTTGCTTTGCTGCCTGAAAATGCAGGTCCTTGTTGAGCTCAGGATCTGAAGGGCTGGATCTCCCTGGGGCTGACACCTTCAGGCTGTGTTTGTAGGATGAGCGAGGTTGCTGGTTTGCTAATCTAATTAGGAATGGAATCCTAACTGCATGTGAACTTGTCCACTTAGGTCTTCCTTTCCTGTGCCGGACCTGAGTGTGTTTGCCGTGGCAGTCCCCAGCTATACCTGGAGCACGTCGGCTGACTCCGAGCCGGGCAGGGTTTGGTTTGGTGACCAGGTGGATTTTGACCCTGCAAGGGCTCCCTGCGAGCTCCTTCATTGTGTGTAATTACCTGTTACCCGCTGGCAGTGTTCACACAGCTGGAAGGTGTTCCGCGGCAGGTCTTGGCCCTGGATGTTGCGATTTTTGATCTGTGGACTTCATCTGCTCCTGAACTTAGAGTGCTGAACTACAGATATCCAGTACAAACAGGGGCAAGTGAAAGGAGGATTGGTGAAGATCTCATTATACATAAATCTTACAATAAAAAGTAGCAGTAAAAGCACTATGGGAGCTACTGAAAAAAAAGAATTGAGGAAGTTAAAGAAAAGTTACAAAAAATCCATAGTTTGTCATGACTGTAAACTGCTGGCAGAGAAGATTAAAGAAAAACATGCAAACTGCACTGCTGCTTTTTGAGGCTCTCCTGTGATGCGTGGGGATGCTGCCTTGATCAGGGTAACGGGCACCGCGAAGACCTGTTGTCCCTTCCTCTCATTCTCACCGTGCCCCAGTAAGGAGCACAGAGCACAGGCTGAACTCGGCTCCTGCTCTTTTCCTTCGCACTGTTTTTGTTGTTGACAGCAGCTCCGTGGAGCTCAGTGAGGAGAAGCCCCTGCATCCTGAGTCCAGCTTTAAAGACGTGAGGTTCGGTCAGAGCGGGTGAAGATTTGCTGCTTTTTACAGGATTTTTATTGCTGTTTCCCCCTTTCTCCCCTTCTGGCTGATGCGGTGTTAGTGATGACTCCTGTCAGCTGGTCCCAGTCAAGAACGGACACCCCTGTTTCCGTTGCATTGGAAACCCTCTGGACATCAAGCAAACATTTTCTGTCCTAAGTCAGGGCAGCGAGTGACTCTTCCCAAAGCTGGGAACCCTCACGAGCTAACCGGTGAGTTCTCCATTCCTACTGGATGAGTTATTTACCAGAGAGAGCTCTTGGCTCTCTGAGCTGGAAAAAGGAACCGAAGCTGGGAATTCTTTTTGTGGTGTTATGGCAGACCCCGCTGTACTGGGTGCGCTCCTCTTAGTCTACCTCTGACTCCCGTGTCTTCACAGACAGTAAGTGCGGTTGGGGAGAGGTGTCCTCGTAGCTCACATCTATTTTGTTCAACAGTTTTCACAGCCTGATTAAAAATACTTGTTAATTTACAAGTCATTTAGGAAGCTACTAGAGATACACAGTAATTAATGGTTTACTGACAGCAATACTAATTTCTCTTTAACTGCAGCCAGCCTTTGGAGCTGTGGTTGATGCTGGTAATGAAATATTGCTGCAGTTCAACAGAATTTTTGTTTTGAACTTCCCGTCATTAGTCAGACTCCCTAACCATAGGTTTCTGTTCGCACACTCCAAGGTAATCAAAGTCTGGAGTAATTACTGGATCCAGCTCTTCATGGTAATCATTGCTTTTTCGATTATTTCGGTTGGGGCATTATTCAGACTTCTAATAGTGGTATTTTATAATCACTTAACCTGATGGTGGGTTCCAGGAAACAATAGATTTTCATCAATACTGCATTGCTCTGTCCCCCAGAATGTCACACAATACCTGGAGGAACGGTGGTGATTCATCTACCTGGGCATGGGGTGTTTCAGCAGTAGTGTCGTAACTGGCACCCGGTCATGGGGTGTTTGAGCA
Source organism: Bucorvus abyssinicus (assembly GCA_009769605.1). Lineage (NCBI taxonomy): Eukaryota > Metazoa > Chordata > Aves > Bucerotiformes > Bucorvidae > Bucorvus > Bucorvus abyssinicus. The sequence continues at coordinate 33,718,944 of CM020034.1, read as the reverse complement.
GCAGTGTCGTAACCAACACCCGGCTGTGGGGTGTTTCAGCAGTAGTGTCGTAACCAACACCCGGCTGTGGGGTGTTTGAGCAGCAGTGTCGTAACCAACACCCGGCTGTGGGGTGTTTGAGCAGCAGTGTCGTAACCAACACCCGGCTGTGGGGTGTTTCAGCAGTAGTGTCGTAACCAACACCCGGCCGTGGGGTGTTTGAGCAGCAGTGTCATAACCAACACCCGGCCGTGGGGTGTTTGAGCAGCAGTGTCGTAACCAACACCCGGCCGTGGGGTTGCCTGAGGTTTTCCTTTCAGCGCTGAACACAGAGCCTTGTACGTTGCCTTTGTGTTCCTCTTTTCCTGCATCTCTGAGGGAGGGATCAAAGATGGGGTTATCACGACGTTAACAGAATGCTGAACATCTTGTTTCTGCGTCAAAAAGTCTGACACGTGAGTGTTGACAAACGGTTGATGCAAGTCTGTTGTGAAGCGTCAGAAGGTCCGGTCACAGCTCAGTTAAATGAGCTGCCCCTGAAGAGTGCGGAGCATTCGCAGTGTTGTTTTTACACTTGACGCATTCATCCCCTGAAATAATTACCTTATGGGTATTGAGTCACTCGGTGTTGTGCTGGAGCTCCAAGCACGTCCGGTAAATGATGATACTTCGTGAAGATGCAAAAAGGAGGTTGATTTTTCTGTAAACTTGTGTGATCACTTTCCTTAGGAACAATATGAGTTTTGAATACAGTATGATTTCTTCACCAAGGAAACTCTTCTGACTGAGTATATTCACTTTTACTAGGAACAGACAGTTGCATCTTGGGCTCATAGAATTTTTGCCATTTGTGATAAAAAGGCAAGTGTTCTCCCGTGGCAGAGCCCTGCTGTGTGGCGAGAAGGCCTGACACCAGGAGTTCCGGTGTTTGAGGTCTCCCTTTCTCTACAAATGAGCGGAAAGGATGACAGTGATAACACAGTTAGTTAATGTGAAGTCAAGATTTTTCAGTGTTGAAATGGATTTGGCTTAAGGGCTGTAGTTTGAAAAAAAAAAAAAACAACCCACAAACCTTGTCGTACAGAGAAAATGACAAAACAACTTCTAGGGAGTATTTTGTACATGTTTCAAATGGTGTAGAAAAAGAGGAGGAAAAGTCTATCTGACAGCTTACATATTGTAATGATTTATTGTTCCTACCGGGCGCCAAAGAGCTTCATCTGCGCCCCGGGCTCTGCTTGGAGTGGGGCTCACCCCGGGGCTCTGCTCGGAGCGGGGTCTGTCCCAGGGCGGCACCCCGGGGCTCTGCTCGGAGCGGGCTCCATCCCAGGACGGCACCCCGGGGCTCTGCTCGGAGCGGGGTCCATCCTGGGACGGCACCCCGGGGCTCTGCTCGGAGCGGGGTCCATCCCGGGACGGCACCCCGGGGCTCTGCTCGGAGCAGGGTCCGTCCTGGCGGCACCCCGGGGCTCTGCTCGGAGCGGGGTCCATCCCGGGACGGCACCCCGGGGCTCTGCTCGGAGCAGGGTCCGTCCTGGCGGCACCCTGGGGCTCTGCTCGGAGCTGGGTCCATCCTGGGACGGCACCCCGGGGCTCTGCTCGGAGCGGAGTCCATCCCGGGACGGCACCCCGGGGCTCTGCTCGGAGCAGGGTCCGTCCTGGCGGCACCCCGGGGCTCTGCTCGGAGCGAGGTCCATCCCGGGACGGCACCCCGGGGCTCTGCTCGGAGCAGGGTCCGTCCTGGCGGCACCCTGGGGCTCTGCTCGGAGCGGGGTCCATCCCGGGACGGCACCCCGGGGCTCTGCTCGGAGCGGGGTCCATCCCGGGACGGCACCCCGGGGCTCTGCTCGGAGCGGGGTCCATCCCGGGACGGCACCCCGGGGCTCTGCTCGGAGCGGGGTCCATCCCGGGACGGCACCCCGGGGCTCTGCTCGGAGCGGGGTCCATCCCGGGACGGCACCCCGGGGCTCTGCTCGGAGCGGGGTCCATCCCGGGACGGCACCCCGGGGCTCTGCTCGGAGCAGGGTCCGTCCTGGCGGCACCCTGGGGCTCTGCTCGGAGCGGGGTCCATCCCGGGACGGCACCCCGGGGCTCTGCTCGGAGCGGGGTCCATCCTGAGGCTCTGCTGGGAGCAGCGAATGGCACACGTGGAGATCTGTTAGAAATCGGATGTAATAGTTCATCTCTCCTGACGTAATACAACAAATACGCAGGTGTGGGCAGAGTCAAGCCCGGGTGTCCTCCTGTACCATTGTTCTGTCCCTCTCCTCGCCTGTTTCCCCTGGAAGTCTCTTCAGCGCCTTCTCTCCCCTTGGCCGGATTTGCAGCCAAACGGACTATTTCCCGTGTCCAGCAGAATGGCCCTGGTTTGTGTTCCGCTTCATTCCAGGCTTTCCGCTGGGCTTTTGAAGCCACCCCACCTGTTTGTTGTGTGAGTCCTTTCTGAACGTGGTCATTACCATTTCTGCTGCTGTCTCCTCGGGGAGCCCAAGTCCTTTGCCTGCAGGCAGGTAGGGACGGGCTCGTTCTGCTCTCCTGACCACCCTCTAAGCCCAGCAGTTTTTGTAAAATGTTTTCCATTTTCTAGGCCGGTGGGCACACGATTGATCTTTTATCAAAACGGGCTGCCCAGAGACGTTTCATGACAAAGGTATTCTTTTTATGGCAAAAGTTCGTCAAAATCCATGACAAACACATTTGAGCTCTCGTGTTACTGTTTGCTCATAGGACAGTGTTTTTTCATAAGCTATTTGTAACTCGATGGTTGCCATGGTGGCTAAGGATGGCAAAGACACCACCAAACCCATTTAAACGGTCTTTTAAAGTTTCTGACCGCTCAGTTTTAGTCAGGTCCCTTTTGATGTAACAAAACTATCTCTTATGGAAATAATTTCAAGGGCCTGTTTATAGTCATTATTTAATCTATGCAGTTTTATGTGCCAGTGATGTAAAATATAATACTTTCAGAAGTAAAGTATGAAAAATTCTGTGCCTAGAACGTAACAGCGTAATGTGATTTTCTAGGCTATGTAAATCACTGATGTTTTGAGATCAGAAGTTTTGTATGTTACTTGCGTTTCTCAGAAGGCGGTAACATGAGACAGTACCTCAGGATCAAAAATCCACAGTGACGGCGACCCAGAACGCCGGATCTGCACAGCTCTGAACTCGGTGTCTTTCATACCGTGCGCCCTCAAGGACGGTCTGTTAGAACGGTATGTGTCGGAATTCTGCGCTCGCTGCACCCGACACGGTATTTCCTTTGTCACTGAGGATGAATTTCTGGAGTCTCCGCATTTGTTTACTAGTATGAGTAGTTTAGGTTGTTAAAGCCAGGTGAATGGCAGAGAAGAAGTGCTGTAAATAGCAGCTCTGCTGCAGATAAGATCATTACTGCATTCTCATTTTATCTCTTGCATGGTAAGAACGTGGTTCTGGTTCGTTGTGAAAGCGTAAAACACCTTCATTTGCCCTTAAACCTGCCCACACTTCCTAACGACAGGAGCAGTCACCGCAGTAATACTATTAAAAAGCAGAAAGTATTTGATACTGGTGTTTATTCCATTGGATGGTTTGTGAAAAGGTTTGTCTACCGGAGTTGCAGTGGTTGGTCACATCCCAGTGCTGATCCGATGACAGCATCGTTACTGCTTGGTGAAGTCCATCGCTGTCAACGGGCACAGTTCTGCTGGTCAGAACGTTTCTTCCCTCAGGCCTTTGTTGGTAAGCCCTGCTGCCGTAGGTGACGTGGTGCGTTTTGTGTGATGGTCTCTCTAGCCCGTGTGTTCGGCTGGGCTTGTACCAGGTACATCAGCTCGTGCCGTTCCCCACCGTTAGCCGAGTACTTGGACAGGAGTCATTGTCCTGGAGGCTTTCTGCAGCCCATGGACATTTTTCCATCCAGCTGTTGTCCTGCTGTTTCCATGAAGTAGGCTCGCTGCTTGCAGCTGTCCACAACAAGGTTGTACCTTGCACTTTACCATTTCTCCTGTCTAGTATAAGAGTGTAGTAGTGGGACACTGATGTATTAATGTTCTTCAAAAGGGGGAAGAGGGGGCTAAGTGCATTTGGCAGAATTTATTTCTTTCGATTCTTGCCAGCTTTGGTAAGGTGTAGGATATTTGTGCGCTTTTCCCTGGGATAAAAGCTGTTCTCGTGAGCAGAAGAATGCCTGGGGAGGAGGTGAATCACACCGCTAACATCATTCAATACGGTCAATAAAAGATTGGTTTTGAGGACAGGTTACTCCTTCCCTCCCCAAAACATGAGGTGGTTTAAGTGCAGCCCTAGCTTTGGTTAGAATTTGGTTTGTGCAGAATTGTGGTTTCGGGCACAGCAGGGTCAGTTTTGGCTCTGACCTTTCTGTAGCGATGGTCGAGGTCCATGGAGTTCACCCTGCATGGGCTGTTCCTTCCTATATCTGGGTAAAAGCTCCAGGGCTTGTTTTTTCCTGGGGAAGGCTTGCCTTTTGGGGGATCTTGTGAAAAAAAAAAACCCTTTCATGATTGGTGCTGAAATTGGATCTTTTTGGTATTTCTTGTGTTGCCTCAACTTGCATTCCTCTCCTGAGGACCATTTTTTGTTTGTATTCTGCCCATCAGAATTTTAAGGACAGAGGACCATGGCATTATTTTTCTGCCTATTGATCCTTCTTATTTCAGTTTGTTTCAGTGATATTTTAGTCTGTTTTTACTTGGCGAATAAATAAAAAAGATTTAAAAAAAATCCTGTGCTCCAGTGATGGTTTTCTTGAACTACTGCACTTGTGAAGAGTGACAGCGTCTGCATTATTGTGAAAGATCAATTTTTTCCTCTGGGAGAGTGACATTCTCTCACTCCAGCTACATAATTAAAAACAGTCTCGGAGCTCTAATGCTGTGGGTATGCAGAGCAGCACGGTGCCTTCGGGGAGAGCTGCTGGAGCTGGTTATTAACCACCGCGCTGTGACGAGGACATCAGCGTGGGTGCCTGGGGAACCTCGCGAGCTACCTTTAGAGTCTCAGAAGCTGCGTTCAAAGTGATGGGAAGGGGTTTTGCTCGTGCTGTTTGACGCACAGTGTCTGAGGAGCCATAGTCGTCGTTAGCAGAGGTAGGGCCACCTCACTAGTTCATGAACTGCAGCTCTTCTGGGTGTCTGAGGGGAAAAAGTGTTAAAATGGAGAAATAATACCTCCAGAATTCTCTGTTCCTCTGTGGCGGGCAGCCTGATTTTGCTTGTTATTTTGTATAATTCTCAAGTCATGGTGACCTCCTATCCAAGCGATCCAGAAAAAATCAGACTGGGATATTTACTCATTAGTAACGTGGAGGATAAACCACCACCACAACGTGGCTGGAGGATAAACGCTGTGCAAGGTTAGTGGTGGCTTCCAAAGGCGCTGAACCATCAGAGCATCCCTGTGAGGCAGGGGCTGCTGGCAGGTCCCCCCTCGGCCGTGGGCTCTCGGGTGAGCTCGCCTGGGGTATCCCTTGGCAGCACAGCTGAGCGTCTGCTCGCTGCTGGCTGCCACAGAGGTGTCACCTTGGCAACAGCCCATCGTCCCTTCATCCCACCCGTCAGCTGCGTGGAACGGGGGGCAGGCCCTGGGGAGGCCCTGGAGGACACACAAGAGTGTGCAGAATGGTGGCAGCTGGGAGGAGGGCAAGCAGCAGCGGTGCTGCGGGAGAGGCAGGAGGAGGAAGCAGAGAGCGTGGTACAGCAGTGGAACCGCATGGGGAGACGCAGCTGGGCAGGGTGGAAGAGCAGCTCCATCCACGTCAGGTGGCGCAAAGCTTGCAGGCTTATCCAACACCTTCAAGGTGGTGTGGGGTCGTGAAAGGAGAGAACCGCTGCCTTGCTTGCATGCTGCACTGGGGGGGCTGTGTGTATGCTGACGTGATTCCGAGGAGGAACGGGCGGGGTTCCTAACGGCTGAATCTGGTGCCCGATGCCAAACACTCCACACGGGTACAAGGAGCATCTCCGTTCACTGGTGATGGTGGGTTCTCGAACCAGACGGCAGATTAAACGTGGTCATTGCCGCAGTGACAAACTCACACGTTTTTCTGCAGGTGGGACAGAAACCACATGGTCTTACTTCTCCCAGCACAGCCGCTGAGCTGAGTTTGTCACACAGCAGCGAGACTCGTCTTGCAGACTTTTCTGCCCAGGTCTCGTGTTGTGACTCCGTGAGAGAAGGGAACTGGTGCCGGTGCCCTCACCGTCCTCAGACAGAGGCAGGAGGCTGTAAGGCCGAAGCGCAGCTGTGCTCCTGCATGAGTGGCTCTTCACAGCGCGGACCCTTAACGTGTCTGGTCTTCGTGCGTATGCATTTTGCGGGTTTTTATTGCCATATTACATATTACCATAAAGCCCTCGGTGTCTCCGTAATGGCTTGGAAATGGTTTCATTATTATGTTAATACGAAGTCCTTTGCAGATAATGTTTTGCCAATCTTTTTGAAGTACTGTACCTTCCATTCTAAAAATTATATACTTATTCTTTATGCTTAGTGAATGTTAACCGTGATTAGCAAGGATTTCCTTGGAAATTGAAGATCTCTTCCATCTCGTTTCATAACAGACCAGAGTCAAAGCTTCCAGGACAAAAAATACCTTTTTATAAAAATCATCCTAACTTTTCTCATTTCCGATACATTAAAATCAGTCTCTACATTTAAACAACAAGTTCCTGTGTAAAATTAATTAGAATGACCGATGCTCCTTCAGTAACAAAGCCAGGTTTAAGTTAAACCAAAGATGAAGCTGGTACCCTGTCAATCTTTTTCATTTACGAGTGCCAGCTGCATGAGAGGAGTAAGAAATTTCGTCAAAAATTGTAATGGTAGAGTTTAACGGACTTTCCGCTGCTAAGGAGTTACCCTGTCCTTGAAGAGCCGTCTGCTGACCATCTGGGGTTTGGCGTTTTTAAGCAGAGTTGTGTTTGCCCGTGTTGTACTATGGGAAACGGGGTGGGAATCTCCAGTCTCCTTCCTGACCCTTATGGGATTTGTTTGAATACTCGTGTTTATTCCTTATCAATATTTGAGATCATTGTTTGAACGCTTATCTATACCTTGTATAATTTCCATTTTCTGAACTTTTCGTCCACCACACCTTTCCCAGTTGGTATAACCAGAACTGAACAGAGCTCCTGGTGGGAACAGACAATTGACCTGAAAAGTGCCACTGGATCCGATTTAATCTCTTTGGCACTCGGTTATTGCATATCATTGTCACATTTTTTCATTGATGGTGCACTCTTTCTTTTCACGATTATTTGGGTGTTTTAGAATCTCAATTGGATCAAGTTATCAGAACATAACAGTATTATCAGAGTATTCCTTTAAATGTGCATTACTTTGCATTTATCAACACTGGATTTCACCAGCTGTTCCTTTGCTCACCGCTGGTAGGTTCCTCTAAAGATCCTCCAGACTCTGTGACCTCATCGGTTTCATGCGATGCACTGTTTGCCATCTCACCTGAGGCTGGTTGTTAAAGACAGTGAATAAATCCTCCCCAGAGGTCTGCAGAGCGAGCCCTGGCTCATGCCAACCGCGTCGGCTGCCGTGCTGCCCTGTTAACGTGCCAGCAGGCAGCGAGGAGGTGGTGTTCTTCCTGCTCGGGGGCTTTGCTGCTTTGTCCATACTGAGTGGGATCTTCTGGTTCGGTTTCATCTGGTTTGTTTGGCGCTCGAATGGGCTCACTGGTGGCCCCTAACTGGCAGGGTTATTGCTGGCCCCTTAAGGACGTGTGGCTTGCACCATACACCAATGTGGCCGCTGATTTGAAACACCAAGGAGTATTTCTGTCCCAGCTCACCCTTAGGCTGGAACACCCGTCGCAGAACCCCCGGGGTTACGCTGCAGCTCTGCACTGGTTACGTGGGGTGGGGCTCGGCGATGGGTTTCGGTGGGAGAATGCACTCTGTGCATGTGGTGAGCCCTGGATTGGGTGGAAGGGGCATCAAGAGAGCTTTGGGTATCTGAGGTGGCGCAAGGTCTGGCTGTGGAGCGCAGGAAGGTTTCTGCTCGCTGCCTGGCCGTGGTACTGTGGTGCCCTGGGAGAACCGCTCCCATTCACTGTCCCTCGTGGGCTCAGTTCTGCTTGTCGCTGCCCTCCTTTCCTGGGCCGTCTCTGCAGGAGACTGCTTACGTCCCATGCTGTTTATCGCATCCTTAGACCTAGCTAGGACTGTCCCTCGGGCAGAGAGGGACTCGCGCTTACCAGAACGTACTGCGTTATCCTGTTAACAGCCACCCCAGAGAAAGTGGCTGCTCGAGGAGTCACGCAGGAACCTGGGGCAGGTCCCCCTTTGCAGCAGACAGGTTCTCCTTGTGTGAAGGCTGTGCAGTTCCCAGCTGGGCTTAGTCTGCCGTTGGCTGATAGAGGTAGTCCTTTGTATCGCCTCTTCTCTTTGTCACTGGTCAGTCCCCCCCGGCCGGGCAGACGTCCTGCTCGAAGGGTCTGAGAAGACGCTGTGTTAGTATTGGCTCTGCCCGCTTCACTGCGTAGTGCGTACAAACACATCCTTCGTTGTCCACCCCCCCGCCGAGAGAAGTTACATAAGCTTTGAGGACTTCCACTACGGATTTTCTGCAATTCTCTAAAATTTATGACTAGGTATTTCATTAACATTAAATAAACATTTCGGGATGGCAGTTCACTTAATTCCAGCTGCAACACCAGAATTAACTCTGCTTTATTCCCATTTTGAGCACTGCCTGCTTCTTTATGTGCTGTGAAATAGTCGCAGAAGCTGCTTTTTACAGAAGAATTCCTTTGCCTGAACTTCCTCTGCGGAGAGGTTACGTCAGCGAGGAAGATAAACGAATTAACAGTCAAAGCACACCTTCAGCGAGTGATAGGAAAAACTTTATGTCCCACATCATTAAACCAGAGCAGAACACTGAGGGTGGAAAGCATTCATCTGGGAAACGAGTAAGTGCACTAGTCAGAACAGGTTTTTTCTAAGAAAAATGAACTCTGCAAACAGAGCAAAGGACCATCCTGAGAATTCTGGGCAAGCCTGATAAAAACAGAGGCTACGTATAGGAAATTGTCACGCAATCACAGACTGGTCAAGGTTGGAAGGGACCTCTGGACGTTATCTGGTCCAACCCCCCTGCTCAGGCAGGGCCACCCAGAGCTGACTGCCCAGGACCATATCCAGATGGTTCTGAATATCTCCAAGGATGGAGCCTCCACCACCTCCCTGCTGGTGCTCGGTCACCCTCACAGTGAAAAAGTGTCTCCTGATGTCCAGAGGGACCCTCCTGCATGTCAGCGTGTGCCCGTGGCCTCTGCTCCTGTCCCTGGGCACCACTGGAAGAGCCTGGCTCTGTCTTCAGCACCCGGCAGGTGTTTGCACCCACGGGTGGGATCCCCTGAGCCTCCTCTGCTCCAGGCTGAGCAGCCCCAGCTCTCCCAGCCTCTCCTCACAGGAGAGATGCTCCAGCCCCTCCACCATCTCGGTGGTCCCTCGCTGGTCTCTCTCCAGTGTGCCCACATCTCTCTTGTGCTGAGGAACTGGACCCAGCACTCTACCTGTGGCCCCGCCAGTGCTGGGTGGAGGGGATGGACCAGCTCCATCTGCTGGGAGTGCTCCTCATACGGCGTCCCTCGACACTGCTGGCTTTCTTACAGTTCTGTGGGCGTACGGCACAGCGAGAGGAAATCTCTAGGTTTAAATACTGCATTTATGGCTGTGCAATCTGAAGCCTTGGTAAGTCAACTGGCCTTTCAGTGTCCTGGTGCTTGAAAGGAAGTTCCTGAAGAACATCTGGGGACTGGAGGCAGGTACAAGGGAGGGGGGTCCAGGAGGGCATCAGGGCCTGGTGGTTGCTGCAGGGGGAGCTTTGGGGTCATATTTGCTGTACTGTTAGTGCAGTTTGATCCCATTGCTGCTGCGATGGGAACACGGGTGTGTGTGGTGTGGTTTATGTGTCAGCTCCAGGTTACGTCCATGCACACGTAACGCTTTGCTGTGTCTGTTGTTACTGCAGGAGCTCCGTCTGCTGAGCACGAGGCGCAGGGTTAGATGCACCGTGTTACATGCTGCGTAAATACGAGCTGCCGTACTATCATACGGTGGTGTCAGGTATAAAAAGCATCAGGAAACCCACTTGTATGAATAAAAGAAAAAGTTTGCTTCCTTTTTAGAGATAACTTTTCTGCTTTTCTGCCTTCCCACTCCCCTTTTTGCCCTTTACAGTTTCCAGGTAGGATGGCATTGCCCTGCTCTTCGCAGTTAATGACAATTTTCACTTAGGATTTTTTTCTTCTTGAGATTAAAACTAACAAAATGATTCCATGTGGGCCATATGGCAGAAGAGGGGGTGAGGAGGATGAAGGAAAGTGCAGGGCAAGGGGGCTGGCAGAATGGCTGGGTTTGGGCCTTTGTCTTTTGGGTAGGTGATTTATCCACAACATCCCTCTGTCGCTGCTTTAAATGGGCTTGTATTCTGTGAGTTCTATTTCGTAATGACTTCCACATAGACAACTCCTGCCCTGATGGGCAGGGAGATGATGATTAATTTTGGTCTAACAGGGCTGGTTATTTGAACCCGAAAAGCAAACTTTGCTGGAGAGGTGGATTTGGCTGTGGTTTCTGAGAACCGAGTATTTAGTGAGAGACAGGCACAACAAAGTAACCACAACAAAGTCACACACAAAAAGGTTGGTTGGTTTGTTTTGTGGTGTGTCTTTGCAGAGAAACCAGGGTCCGTTTCCTTCCCCTGCCCGAGCAGAGCAGAGCAAAGCAGAGCAGAGCAGAGCAGAGCGTTCACTCCGCTTCTTTAACGGCTGGCCAAACCCCTGCCCTGGAGAGGAGGAGGAGGTTTGCAGTAGGACTTGGCTCTTCCTTCCCCCAGAGCCATTTAGTGTTTGGAGGTTTTGTAACCGTTCAGAGGTTTTATAAACACAAATGGAATAGCCTTTGGAGAAGTCTTGTGTAAATGTGTGAAGAGTAGTTGGTGTGGCAGACAGGGACGGTGTCTTAAAGCAGGGCTGCGCCGGTTCGGCTCTGTGGTAGGAGAAGCACGGGGTTTTGTTAGAGGAGTGCTTTACAGAGGGCAGTTACTCCTGATGAAGGTCTGAAGTGATTCCAAACCGGACCGTCCTGATCCAGCAGCAAGATACTTCACGTTTCCATTGGTTCCGACAGGTTTTCTCACGATGTCCCTGCCTGTGCGTGGGAATGGCTGGCCCCGAAGCAGCAGGTAAGGCCCCAGCCCTTGTTTCCCCAGCGGACAGGTGGGTTAAGCTTTGGCAAACACAGGCTCCAACATTGGAGCAGATGTTTGTGGGTCTCGTTCTAGTAGAAGGTTAGCTATTTCCAACATGGAATGGGGTGAAAACACTGCTTTTTGTCCACATTAAGAAAAATAAGATCAAATTAGCCTTCCTCTTGTATTCACCTTTGGATACAGGAGCTGGAAAGCTTGGTAGGGACGAACTGTGGTGGGGACTGTGGTGTTCTGTTCTCGTGATGGTCTGGCCAGGTTGCGAGTGCCGGTGCCATCTCCACGCTGCAGCTGAGGTGATTGCCTGCAGTGGTGCCGAGGCTGGGCGCTGCTGCTGCTGCCACCGCCCCGGGGCCTGGGGCTGGCACGGGGGCTGCGGGGGCTGTGGGGTCTCTTTTGGGCTTTCAGCCTCTCCCTCTCCTGGGATGATGAAATTGGTTAATTAGGGTTCAGTGGGGGGTTTATAACTTGGGCCAGAAATTTCCTTTTGTTTTGGAGCGGATTGTGCTGATTGTTTCCCAGTATTATGGCCTTCGGTATTCTTTTATGTTCTGTTAGTGCAAAGGCAAACATTTGGGTACAAATATGACAATTGTGCTGATGGGTATAAAACATGCAGCCGTAGTTATGCGAATGCTGAACGATGATAATGATTATCCTTTCAGTGCAAAAAGAATGACTTCCTAATTGTGTTTAGTTCTTAATACCCATCCTCGTATTCATGCTTGATGCCTGTCACATCATGCATCAGCTTCCAGGATAATATAGAACTGTTGTTAGATTTTAAACAGAATTTTAAAAACCTATTAGAAAAGCAGCTACTGTAGTAAGTTGTGTAACTTCCAGGGAATTATTAATTTTTAGTTACTTTGTTTGTAGAGTTCAGAGTCTAGCAATTGCTTGTTGGAAGGCTCAGCTTGATGTCAGTGGGAACAGCGCTGGGCTTCATCTCGTCGTCACGGTGAGCACTGGAGCTGTCTCAAGGGAAGGTCCTTACGAGCTGTTTGCTTTGAGCCATGGCGGAGTCTCATCAGCGTGTTTGAACGGGCAGGTTCTGGGAGTTGGTGGCATAGTACATAGGGGACGGGCTGTTTGAGTCATATTTCAAAGGACTATGATACTTAATCCAACTCAGCAAGACAGAAACTTGTCTTACACAATAGGTGTGCTGTAGCAAATACTAAATTCTAATAAAACCCGAGGTTTTTTGTAATTGTATATTTCTATGTTCCAAAGACTGGATTTAATGTTGTATGGTTTTCTTTGTGGGTCCCCTGAGAAGGGGAAAGCAGAAGAATTTGCTCTTTCCAGCTGTCCAAAGCGGTTCCAGCGGCGAGGGGTGGGCTGCCATGCCCGCCGGGTGAGCGGGCTGCCCGCAGTGCCCGGCAAGGCTCATCTTCGCAGTCGTTCTGCTCCGCGGGGCGATGCTGGGCACCGCCCCGTTGACTTAGAAAAGGGTGATTTTGCTGGAGCGCCTGGGTCTGGAGGATGTGGCCCTTTTCACTGTGCTGATAACGCTGCTCAGAGAGTGAACAGCCACGCTCAGGCGCTGCACAGGGTTACACCGATGGGAATCGACCCGGGGACAGGCAGCCCGTGTTTTCGAGAGTTTCTTGAAGAGAAACAATGTGGAGATCAGAAAACATGTGAAGAAAGGTCTGGAGAGCTGAATGAGCTTTAAACAACATCCAGCGAAAAGATCAAGACTGTTGAAAATGTGAAGCACGTGCATGCTTGGTTCTTCAGAACAAGAAACAAAAGCATGTGAGTCTTTGTTAGGTCAAGAGAAGGTTTGTCAGGTTTGTTCCGTGTTGCTTTGACATGGGCTTGGTTGAGACTTGACAGCGGGAGGAAACGTGCAGATATGATAAAGGAAAGACAAGGACCTGTTGAGGAAAACAGAGCAATGAAGAAATATTGGCGGTTCATCGAAAACCGTGTGGGTGAGAGGTATGTCCCAGCACTCCGTGTGGTGTGCCTGGCTTGCACAAAGGAGACTGGTTTTGGGTATGTAAACGCACCCGTTTGCTGCCTCTGAGTTAGCTCAGATTTTTCCGTGGACAGCTGGTATTTCAGACTGCCTGCTGCGGCACGAAGTACTTACGTTGACACATAAGTACTGCAGGTCTGCGTGGTCACCCGTCCTTCTCCTCAGAACTGGACTTAGTCCATCTGATGTGAGGAGATGCCTGCAGCGATAAGGTGCCAAAATACCGATCTCAGCCTTGGCTGGGGCTCCCTGCGGGCATCGCGCGGGGGCTGTGCCCGCACCCGGGGACGTGCCGTGCCCCAGGGACCCACGGTCGGACACCCCCCACCCAGCCGGTTCCCTCCTGGCTGCTGACATCATTACTGTGTTTGCTGCGCTGACCAGTTCCCAGGTTTCAGACACAGTCACTTACGCTTCGGGCTCATTTTGCCTGAATTCTTTGTGTGTCTGTGTCACTGGGGAAACACACCTGGTGAGTGCTGGTGGCCGCGTGACAGAAATCCTCCTGCAGGCCCCCGATTGACTCATGGACAATAACTGACATGTGCTGTTGTTAGGGTTAACATCACTAGTGGTATGATAAAAAAAGGGAATACGGTCCAGAATGGTTGCCCAGAAATAGCCTTTTGCCCCTAAAATTAGTCTATCTGAGTGGAATCAACTTTTTGGCAATATATAATTTGGTTAGAAAAAATTTTCACAAAAATAGAGATAAAATACTTTATAAAAGTCACGTTAGACAAATTTTAACTATTTTACAAGTGTATCAGCTGTGCCTGAAACTTCTTTGCTGTGCTTAGTTACCAGCTGAAGGTAATATCTGTAATTTATTGGTGAAAAAGCAATTGAAATACTGAGCAGAAGATAAACGATCTTTTTAGCAGGAGCATGGAGTCCATAATTACAGTAGGAACAGGTTAGGAAAAATAACATTCCATCATACCTCCTGTTCAGCACTCACAGAAATTCTCGGCATTTATTTAATATTTAAATAGCCCATCTCCAAGAATGTTTTCGTTGTTTGATGTGGCCAAGCAGTTCTCTGACACCCTTCATCACTCATCTAGATTGTTTTCGTAGGCATACCATGCTTTAAAATTCTGCCTTTTCTTCTGCCAAGTATTTTCACCCAGGCATTTTGTTAAACTGCTAATGAGTCCCGTGGGGCAACGTGTTTAAATTAAACATACATTAATACCTGTTATAAATCTAAAAAAACCAACAGAAAAGGTCTTGCTATATATCTGAAAAACCAGTTAGGGAGCTAAGCTGTCCTGTTCCGTAGCAGACGCGCAGTGGGGCTGCCTTCCCTGTCCGCGAGGCGCGGGTGAGCTGGCCGGGAGGCGAGGCGGGTCCAGCCGGTGGGGTCTGGGGAGCTGCGCTCAGGCTGGGGGATGTGCAGGTCCCATGGATTCGGGAGCTCACGGAGGGGTTTTGCACACCGGCACTGCGAGGGCACGTCCAGCTGCCAGCCGGTCGCGCGGTTGGCCCCACAACAGCATGGCAGCATGGCTTCTGCGGCCTCACCAGGGTACAGCCTTGGTGTGGCTCTGCCGGGAGCCAGGGACCATCAGGTCTGTAACCTGTGCCCCAGCACTGTCCCACCTCTGCTGGAGGTTGTGCCATTGCCTGTGGATCCTCCGTCTCCTCTGCTGCTCCCGCCCTCCCTGGGACGTGATGGTAGCACTGCAGAGATGCAGCAAGTGCCTGCATCCCCGTGCTTCTGACTGCAGTTGTTTTGCTCTGGAAGTGCTGTCAGAATCATGGAATCCTGGAATCATTTGAGTTGGAAAGCACTTAAAGCTCCTCGAGTCCCCCCGTTCCCCAGCACTTCCAGGTCCCCACTGACCCCTATCCCTCAGCACCACCTCCACACGGCTGGGAAACCCCTCCAGGGATGGGGACTCCACCACTGCCCTGGGCAGCCTGCGACAGCCCTGCACAACCCCAACGGGGAAGAAATTCTTCATCAGGGCCAACCTCAATCTCCCCTGGAACAACTGGAGGCCATTTCACACCCCCCAGGTCCCTCAGCCGCTCCTCAGTGCACTTGTGCTCCAGACCCTTCACCAGCTTCAGTGTCCTTCTCTGGACACGCTCCAGCCCCTCAGTGTCCTTCTTGTAGAGAGGGGTGACTGTTGCCACCCTGCGAGCAATCTCTCTGCTCAGTGATGGGCTGGGATTGGGGCATGACTACCTGTCAACGCACAGGTCTCCTCCTCAGGTAGGAGTATCCTTCGCTGGCTGGACCTGGGAGAACTTTTAGCCCACGAGACTTCTCCACCCAAGCAGCAGCTCAGCTGATGGGAACCGTGGAGCAGCACAGGTCGGTCAGCTGGTGGGAGCAGTGCAGGTCTATACAAGGACTTTCCACAAGAAGTTTTCTGGAAATGAAGAGTTCGGTGCCACCTCTTGTCTTCTGTGGTGACAAGGCTTCCCCTGCCCGTGCTGCCCTCGTGGTGCCGGTGCTGGCTCCGCTGCAGACTCCACCTTCGCAGCTCATCAAGCCAAAGGAAGCAGGTGGGTTCTCCTGAAACGGGCTGTTTTACCTGATGTCACCTATGTCGCGCTGCAGGGGAGCAAGAGGTCTCACCAAGGTTTCGGCTGCCTCTGAAACAGTGATGGTCAGGTCAGTGCAGTCAGGGAGGAGGCTGGGGGGGCCTGTCCTCTCCTCTGGGTTGGACTCGCCGTCTCCTCCAGTGCCACGCTCTCATGCAGGATTTTTGTGAGATTTGCATTGTCCTGCACATGACCAGTGAAGGGACTGGAAAAAGCAGATTGCTGAGGACTGAGCTCCACAGCACCCTCCAGACTGGACAAAACTAATCTCTGTACTTTGCTGGTTAATAGCCGCTTGCTTGTGGCAGTTTCCTTGGTCATGTTTTCCCTTGAATTGTCCAGACAACAGTTTTTTTTCAGCTTCTCAGTAAATCAAGTTACCCGGTAACGATATTTTAAAGCCACATCACACCTAGTTTGTTCTAGCCCAATGCTGCAAAGTTAGCTCCCTTTTTGAAGAGTGTGGGGCCAAACGTTTGCCAAGACCTGGCTATCACTACTCTGTGTTCGTTCTCTACCTGTTGCTCTTCAGCGTAGGAGGATTTGTTCCTAAACGCTTGCTTTGACGTTCCCTTGCTACTGTCCCAGCCTTTGTGCCGAGCTGAGCCGGTCACTGCGCAGACCCTCATGGCATTTCCTCTTTGGTGTTGCGATGACTCTGCTGTTCCCTGGTCTCATGGTGCCCCTCCTGCTGTCACACTGGGCCGGGTACTTCACATCCGAGATGCTGCCAGAGGGGTTTGTCCCTGACCTCGGTAATCGTCTGGCTGTGGTTCTGCAGGAATGAGTCGTTCAGCGAAGGACTTCACTTACTTTCCCTTTGCTCTTCCATCGCTGTACCTCACCCTCTGTCGTTTCCTGCCCAGGTTCATCTGACAGATTATTCTGGTGTTTCCCCAGTGCTGTCCTTTAACTGATCTACTCAGTTTGCAGAGGATGCCGCAGACGCCTCTCATTTCTGAGTGCTCTTTTTGCTAACATACCGCCTTGTGCTTTTTTTCAATGACCTTATTGCCACGTCTTTCCTGTCCTCTGCATGTTCTCTAGTTCCAGTTACGGAGTGTGGCCAGGCAGTGACGCCGGAGTCCCACCTAACCCCTGCTTACTGCAGGCTCAGATATGGATTTCAGCAAAAAAAGGGAATTTCCCTCTTTGTCCTCGACAGCGACAGCTTGCAGAAGGTGCAGTAAGAGCCTCTGCAGTGAGTTTTGCTCCTGATATGGGGTGAACAAACTACTGAGGCGTATTAGGTAATTTTTTTTTGTTTATTATTTTAGCTTACTTTTCACTGTTCTAGACCTAGTCTTACATATAGGCTTAATGTTAAGCAACAGAGTTAAGCAGAGCAACTGTAGGGGAGTAAAGTCGATCCTCTCCCAAGGTTTTTGGGAAAAAACGTTTAAATTTTGCTCAAGTTACACTTTCCAGGAGATGGCAGCATGTATTCAGTCTTGAGGTTCAAAAAAAGAGGAAAGTGCGGTTGTTAGGCACTGTGCAGGAAATGCTTGCAGAAATCCCAAGTACATTCTTTACACGGTTGTTTACAAGTGTCTGTGTTTGATATAATCACCGAATATTTGATAACTATTGGTCTTATTGTTAATAAGTGCTTTTGGAAATTGCTGCTGAGACGCGCGCGGTAGGAGCCCCATGCAGAAAACGCGGTGAAGCGTGCGGGAAGTGGGAGAACATCTTTGTTTCCGATTGTGGGGAATTTTTCAGGCCCGAAACACAAATGAGAAAGGCAGGGGTGTGGGGCTGTGTTTTCCTGCAGGAAGATGAAGGCCTGCGACCCACGCTGTCGTCTCAAGTCAAGGATCCCCTTCGAGCGTGTAGCTGCAGTTAGAACTTGAGTCCAGTTCCTACGGTCAAAGCTTGAGAGACATTTGGGGGTTGGGTTTTGGTTGTTTTTGCTGAACCCCCCGAGGATGATCCCACCCCTCGGGCTGTGGATGGCGGCCGCAGGGATGTGATGAGGCAGCGGCGGCTCGGCCAAGGGCTCCCCTTGGCCCTGGCCAGGGGACTCGGCGCGAGGCCGGCTGGGCATCGCCGGGGCACTCTGCCCCGCAGAGCTCTGGCCGTGTGGCTCCGTGCTCGTGTGGAACCGAGCGTCTGTGCTGGAGCCTGGTGTGCTCTGCATTCTCTAGGTACTCTCCCTGAAAAGTGATGCTAATGCGAGAAGACACGAATGATTATTTTGTACCGCTCTTGGCAGTAGCTTCAATATTCTTATTTTCTGTTCATTGCCAGCACTTTCCTTTTCCCTTTTCAATACTGCACTTTCTCTTCTTTAATACCTGGCTTTGCTTTCTGTTGCATTTATTTATTATAAATACATTATTCTGCTACTGGTTGCACTAATGTCTTTTGGGGACTTTTTCCTTCAAAGATAGGGAAGGAAAGAGGGAAAGAAAAGAGTTTTTCTTCTGCTTTTGGGGCTGGTCAGTGCTTCCTGCAGAGTGGGTGGATTGGGAGCTGCTTTTATGAGAGGCTCCTTCAGAAAAACCCAATTCATACTGCTGTTCTGGCTTTTGAGGCTGCAGGGAAGGTACCCAGATACCAAGGCAGGTACTTGACTTTATGCAAGTCCATGCTGATAGAGGTCACTTTCCTTGGAGAGGACACGGGTGTCCAAAGTGATGCTGGGCATGCGGCATGGTGCTGATGGGAAGTTGCTGCCACGCTTCCAGGCGATGGCACAGCTCTTGGACCAAGGTCACTGGCTCTGTCCAGCAAAATCCCATGTGGTCCGTTCACCCCTGCCCTTCCCAGCTGTCCCAACGCACATCCAACCTGAGTTTGTCTTGCCAGGGTGATAGGAGCCGAGTGGGTGCAGCACCCCTCTTGTCGAGCAGTGCTTTTACAGAGAGCTGTGTGCAATCTAACCGCCAGGGAAGGTTCACCTGCGCTTCAGAGGCCCGCCTGCACCCGTCACCCCAAAGCACTTTGCCTTCCTGGACCCTGGGGACATGCTCGCGAGGCATGTGAGATTGCTCAGGTTTTGAGGGGATGGAGGAGCCAGGCAGGGACGACTGTTTGTGTTGGTAGATGCAGTGGTTAGGGTTGATATACTGTGGCTGGTTAATACCTGGCCTGGGGAGCTAGAAGCAGCTTGTGTCTTTATTGTTTGTTTTTATTTTATAGCTTTTGGCAGATACCCAGAGAACGAGATGAGTCCCTTTTTCTGTTTTCTCCTGTTACAAAACCCCCAACATCCCTATGCTGTGCACCACCGAGTATGTAAACACAAAAAACAGCCTCTGACACGAAGCAGTGCTCCGTTTCCGCAGGAATGCCGTGTCTGTGAACCGGGGAGGGGCTGTCATCCCCTGCTCATGAGTGAGGAGCAAAGCTCCAGGGCATCTGCCTCTTCTTCACCTGCTCTGGGGACCTGCTCTAGCAGGGGGTTGGACTGGGTGATCCCCAGAGCTCCCTGCCAGCCCCACCAGTCTGGGATTCCAGGATTCTGTGAGCAATAAATGTTTTCCCCTTAGGATGGGGCTGTGCCTGCAGTGCAGGAGTTGGAGTAACTTCCTGAGTCTCCAGCAGAACCCGGGGCTGATGTCCCATGTTTGAGTCTGGTTTCCCCAGCCATCTCCTCTGCGTGTTTCTTGCTGAGCTGGAGAACTCCTGGCAGACCCAAGCGATGCACTCTGCACAAGGGGTGAGTTGTTTTGGGTGAGATAACTGGCATTTCTGTATGCAGTTTCCGTGAACTCACAATCCTCCCTAAAACACTGGAATTCTGTGAGCAGCACATGACGTTTCTCAGTCACACGTTTTCACTAACGCTTAGACCAGTAAATGTCTGCATTGTTGGTTTTTCCATGGAGTCAAGGTGTTTACCCTAGCTGTGGTTCTAGAGGCTTTTGACTCTTTTGTATATTGAACAGAGAATGCTGGTTTTTTTGTTTGTTTTTTTTTTTTTTAATCCACTGAATTCGAGACTACTAAAGCAGGACCTTCAGACCAAGAGTCTTGACCGGGGGTGGCAGTGAGCTGTGTCCCTGAGCTTCCTGTTCCTTCCACACTGGCTCCAAGCACAGACAGAGTGTGGGTGTAGCACAGATGCTACCAAAGACCGGTAAAGAGAACTTTTTCCATCTTTGTCCGTCCTTGGGTACAGCTTGGGGCAGCCAGTTCCCCACTGGCTGGAGGCACTTTGAAGAAACATCATGTGTGTGTGAAACAAACCAGTGCACACCTAAACACATACCTGATCTAGTATCATAGAATCGTAGAATCGTTTTGCTTGGGAGAGCCCTTTCAGCTGCTCGAGTCCCCCCGTTCCCCCGGCACCGCCAGGTCCCCACTGATGCCTGTCCCTCAGCACCACCTCCACACGGCTGGGAAACCCCTCCAGGGATGGGGACTCCACCACTGCCCTGCGCAGCCTGCGACAGCTCTGCACAACCCCAACAGGGAAGAAAACTAGCTGCCTTCTCTGCTCGCTTGAGGCCCTCCTGGTGGGATCCTGATGTCTCTGTCCTTGGACAGAGTCCCCGGTGTCACAGTGTGTTCTAACCACTGACCTCTGTAAGAGCAGAATGAAACGAGTGGTCCATTCTGGTGCTAAAAAACCCTCTGTTGAGTGATGCGGTTGCCCATGGCCAGCGTGAACACACAGGATTCGTGGTCTGCTCCTGGAGAGCCTCGCCGCCTGTTGTGACTCCTCGCCCCAGGGTGCAGCACGGACCAGTCCTCCCGAGGCCGGCGGAGTGCTGGATGATGCTCTTGCTCTTCCGCAGTGCTGTTTTTCCCAAGAGGCTCTTGAAGATAAAGCTGTGAGGTGTGTTTTACATACCTGTCTGTGGGGAATGTCCCCTCGTGCTGCCTGGGCTCCCGCCGGCTGCCCGTGGAGCTGGCGTGCAGCGTACTGTACGCCACAGATAAGCCAGGTTCTCCCCGAACCCTTCGCAAGCAATTTCTCTAATGTATTAGGCACAAACAATCTTTCTTTCAGAGTCAGGCGTGCATGTCTCATTCTAATTATGTTTTTTCCCCTCTAACCCATTTTTGTTCAAGTTGTTGCCACAAGCGGTGGTGATAATGTTCTCTTCCCATTGTTACTGTAGAGAGGGGATCTGCTATAATTATTGCTTAAATTGAGTTTTTCTTCATTGAAAATGAGAAAATATCTGTGGATGCATGACAATAGGTTCATACACCTACCAAATATGCCATGTTCAGGCCAGGCAGAGATGCTCCTTCCGTCTCTTGGTCATCCTGCTGTCATGGGTGTGCAGGACAGGATCCAGCCGCACCGGGAGGGATGAGACACAGCACGAGCAGGTGCTTACAGTCAGACCGTGTCCCTGGACAGTTGTGCTGCAGTGTTTTACAGAGCTACAGCCGGGCTCTGACGGTTGTGAGGTGAGTTCACCTCAGACCTGGCCTGACAGGATGCTGCTGGCAGTGCTGTCACCTTTCAAACGGGGTTCAGTATTGTCTGTTTTAAATGCAACTGTCCTTAAAGCTGGGTCAGCTCTCTGCCAGCCCAGACAGGGCTGGTGTCAGCTTCGTGCCAGCTTGTAACGCCGTAAGCAGTTACGAGTGTCAGCAGGGGAAGGCAGCCGAAAGTGGGTGGCAGCAGTGGAGAGAAGCTGATGCTGGTGAGTCAGTCAAAGCGCTGCTTTGGTGAGGCTGCAGGAGGAAAACTTGAGCAGAGCAAAAGCGATGGGCCAAACCGCCAGTTGATCACATTCATTTATCCTGGGGTTCTTGCTAGGACCTTGAAAATCCTCCTTTCCTCCCTTCAGAGTCCCTTGGTTTGACTACAGAGGATGTTAAGAAACTTCTCCTTGGGAACCGCAGCACCTTCCATTAATGTCCCCCAGGATCGCAGTGGAGCGATGCCACCCTCCGCATTGCTGCCTTGGTGCAGGCGGCAGCAGCCTGAGAGCGGCGGGCAGCGCAGGTCTCCTGGGCATCTTCTCAGATGCTGCTGCGGAGCCTCGGCTTCAGCGCGTTCTGCACATCGCCGCGGGCTCCATGTTCGGCTGCTGCGTGTCTGCAGCACAAGCCGTGGTAGCATCCTTCCTCCTCGTTATCTCTACGTGGGTGTTACGTGGTCACCCAGCCAGCTAACAGGGTAATGTGGCTTATCTTTTCCTCTTTTTAACTGGTTTCCAGTGCGCCCCAGTCCCAGTGGAAGCCGGCAGCAGGAGGTCCCGTGTTTTCCCCACAAACCCAGACGTTGAACCTGTTGCTATACGACTTGCTGGGGCACAGCCTGAGTCGTGGCTCAGCAGCCTTCGAGGCACGCGAAGGCTCTGTGAGCACCCGGGGGTTAGGAGTGACTCTGCATTCGATTCTGTGAACTGGGCTCCTGAGAAAAGGAGATTTCAGCAGTGTTACGCTCTGTTCCTCACTCCTGGAGGTCTGTGGCAGCTCGTGGCCAAGCCAAAGTAACCTTGAAAGAAGGATGGAAATCTTTAAGATAGTGAAGCGCCTGCTTTCCAGAACAGGTAGGAGGCCAGGGGGTGGGAAATGACCTCAGCTCAGCCCAGTGCTGGTATCTTCATCTTCGGATTAAATTAGACCCTGAATTGAGGTCACAAATCCATGCCCAGTCCCAGTCAAGACCATTTTAAACTTTTTGCTGAATCTCCTATTTATTTGAAAGGAAATTAATCTTGTTCTTGCATGACCAGCAGAGGAGATCTGTCTGGTCTGTGTTGGTGGCCACTGGGAAGACGCATGGAAACACTTCCATGGCACCTAATTTTCCCTTTAAAAAAAAGCAAAAAGTAAAAAAAATTACAAATAATCCTCTCTTTTCCTAGGCCTGTCTTTAATAAAAGTCTAATGAAACTATGTAAAACAGGGTGAGTAACTTTAGATGTATAATTAAACCTTCCCGTGTGATGTGGGGCACTGCAAGATCAGATGAATCGTGAGATTTCCCTTCTGGATATATTACCTTACTGAAAGCTGTCGATATTTCTTAACAAGGAAGCCTGAAAGGATGTGGAGTTTTCAGAGAATGGGGAGGTTATAAGCGACTTGGCTGTCTAGCATTAGCTCCGAAAGAAACAGAAGTGAAGTTTGTGGATAAGTATTGTTGGTTGTGCTGACTCCTGACGGCGGGCAGGGGCTTCAGCTGAGCGGATTCCGTATTTCCAAAGCATTTCGTTGTTCTTGTCCTGAGCCCTTTGTTTACAAGTCCATTGCCGAGAGTTAGTCCTGTAGTGGTTTCTGGTTAATAAAACCTGAAGGAGACAATTTGATAGCATTTTAGGTGCAAACAATGGGTGCTCGATTTGGCTCTCTATCACATCCCTCAGGGAAGAAGTGGGTATGAGGAGCCCTTCACAGCCGTGTGGCTCCGGCAACACTTCTGAATGTGGCTCTGAACAGGTTCCAGACACTGCAGAAGAGCAAAGCAGCTTCTAAAGTGCAGGGAAAAATAAATATTTTTAAAGGATTTCAGCATATTTAACATAAAACACGTTGATTTATAAGAGTCTAACTATTACAATCATGGCAAGACCATGGTTATCATTAAAAGGCTATTATCAGAAATGAAATGCTAAAAACAAATGGTATGTATTAAGCAGGATCATACAATATTTCATAAAACATATATACTGCAAAATAAGTTGTCACGTAGCCATGGCGATGGCTTTTCAGTTACTCTTTTGGATGCCTTAATGCACTGCTCTGCACGGTTTAGTGTCAAGCCTCTGAACGTGCCCCGCACTCCAAGGCTCCACCTGAGAATGACTAGAAAGGGGCAGTTCCACATGTAAACAGTGTTGGCTGGCACGGGACAATGTCCTGTGGGGCGGTGGCTGTTGTGGGGACGTGCCCTGCCCTGGGCTCCGCGGCTCCGGGTTCCCCTGGCCGGGCTCGGCTGCCTGCGTGGCTCACGTGCCCTAAAGAGAGCTCATCTTCCTTCCAGGTTCTGTTCAAGGGTTTGGTGCCTCGGGAGCTTAACTTTCAGTGTCGGGTTTTCCGCGGAGTTCCCAGTACGAGGCGTTCAAGCTTTAGATGTGCGTGCCTGGACCTCGCGGACCCCAGGCCCCCCTGTTTCTGAGGAGCCCGGCTGCGTGTGCCTCTAGACGGCCCCTCGCTCAGGAGGTGCCCAGGGTGCCCCTACCACGCAGAGGCCAGGGCTGACCTCGGCGTTCAACTCAAGGCCAGCGGGGGCAGGAATGGTTTTATTTAGGCAGTGGGGCTACTCCTGACCGTCCTTGTTCTGAACTGGGCATCTGGCTGCAACAGCAGTTTACAAAAACCTGGGGGTTCTGAAATGTATTTGTGCATTTCGAGTTCATAGTGTTTTTATAGAGATCCTCTTCCTTTTTCATTTCATGTCCACCTCCTTTTATTTGGAGTGTTTTCTTTGATTTTTTGTCAAAGAGCTGATAAGGTACAGCATGTCTGATAAGATCCAGCCGAGATTAAAATAAGTTCTGTTTTGTGGTGCGGAAGAGAAGCGTTTTTACATGGCACATCTCATAAAAGCAGAAGAGTTGTCTGCGTGGTGGGTGCTGAACTCTCCTTTACCCTCTCATTGTAGCTCCTGGAACAGAAGCCAGTGCTGGGTCTGGATGCTGCAGAGGCCGTGGGAAGGCTTTGATCACAGTGTTCTGACAGGCAGCCCTCTCCTTTGTCACATCGCTTCCCCGGTGCTGAGGAGTAATTACCCACGTGAAGTCCTCGCTGACGTGCGCAATTCCGTGTGAACAGTCCTCCTCTGCCACACCAACTTTGGTTTGCTGTCTGAGCTTTACCCCCCAGCCAGGGCCGGTATTTCAGCTGCTGCGGCTGCAGCCGGTGGAGAGAGACCCGCGAGCGTGAGTGGGTGGTGATCCCCGAGAGGAGAGCCCTGGGGCGAGAAACCCTGGAAAACATCCCCGTGTTTGGCCTGGGGGACAGCTTGAAAAACAAACCTCGGAGCTGCGTAGACCTGGCTGCATCAGGTAGGGCAGCTCTTATTTCTTAATATTTCAACATAAAGCATTGTGCTTTTTTTTCTTCTTTTCTGGGGGGACTATGGCATGCTCTCCTTCTGTGCTTGATTGGCTTTTAGATAGGCATTGAAGGAAAGTATCCCAGCCTGTGCCCTCATTCTTCAGTTACACATTAATTAATATGTTCAAGGCCAGGCTTTATGTCCTCACCTGCCTGGGGATTAAAGAGTGTCCATCCAAGGATGTTCCACAGGCCTCTTTCCTGCAAGGCTGGGAGAAGGGCCTGGGCAAGGCAGGAGGAAGGAGGATGGTCCAGGCAGCAGGAGGTGGGCAGCAGGAGGAAACCCACCTGTGTAATTATCATAGAATCACAGCATGGTTTGGGTGGGAAGGGACCTTAAAGATCATGTAGTTCCAACAGCCCTGCCGTGGGCAGGGACACCTTCCACTAGAGCAGGTTGCTCCAAGCCCTGTCCAACCTGGCCTTGGACACTGCCAGGGATGGGGCAGCCACAACCTCTCTGGGCAACCCGGGCCAGGGTCTCACCACCCTGCAGTGAGGAATTTCTTCCTCATATCTAACCTAAATCTCCCCTCTTTCAGTTTAAAACCATCACCCCTTGTCCTAATTAGCAAAAGAAAAGCAAGTGGGAGTGAATCACAGGAGAACTTCCAGTAAGTCAGGTACCTGAGTCATGGTTCACACCAGGAACGCTTTTGTTCCCTGGATCAGTGTACATATTGTTGCTTCAATGCACAAGAGGTGGGAATCCTGTACGTTTTAAAGGGACAGAGGTTCTTGTCCTATGTACAACATTATGATTAATACCTGGTGAGGTTTTGATTATAGAGCTGAAAAAAGTGGGGCAGAGCAGTGCAGTTTGTGAAATGCAGCTCTGTTTACACTAACCCGTCAAAACATTCAATGTGAGATGTGCCACTTGGTTTGTCGGTGGCCCTTGAGCACCTCCTTCCTTCCCTCCCCCCACGCAATCTTTCAATTTCTTGATCACAAATATTCGTCTTCAAATTCCCAGAGAATAAGGAACTACTCTCAACTCATTCCTCCAAAGTAGTAGATTCAGAGGACTTTTTTCCTAATTCTTTCCCCAACTCCAGCGTGTTGCTGGGACCCGGGTGCTAGCGAGTGTGCAGCTCTGCAGAGCCAGGAGCTAGCGGGGAGCAGCAAACCCCACATCCACTCCCAAGCGCTTTGGGGTGAGCTCCCGCCTGACCAGCGCTTGGGACGGGGACGTGCACAGGAGGGTCGTGGGGCATCATTCAGGATCACCCCTGAGGGCTGCATCTGCATGTCCCAGCTGGTGTTGGACAGCATGGTCCTCCAGGCTGAGAGAAGAGAAGAGAAGAGCAAAGCCACCAAAATCTGCTGACTCTTCACGTGGCTTCTGTGTACTGCAGGACTGGTCATTAACCAGGACTGCCTGATCTAAGCCCCAGAGAACGGAGAAAACGGAGTGTTTCCAAGTGCGTGAGGGCACGTGAGGGAGCTAAGCTGAGAGCGAAGGAGGTCATTTCGGTTCATTCTTGTTGTTAGCTTTGCTTTGGTTTGGACTTATTTGACGACTGTAGGTGAAAAGGTGTTATGTCACCGCAGCAATCATCGTGTCTGCTGGCACCCAACCGGCACACCCTACGCGTGGGGCAATACTGCAATCATGTCATCATACCGCCATCAGAGCGCCTTAAACAAGCTTCAAGGTGACACCATAGTCACTCAGAAATTACACAGACGCGTTTGATAGTGACATTGATGTCATCCTGACACAATGGTGACATTAGCATCTAATTATCCTGTAGTCAGTTTAACATCAGTCACATCCTGTATATCACCCATCGTGCACCTTGACTAAGGGAGTCTCCCGACGACATTAAGTAGGTTCAGATGACCCAGAATTCAGGTGATCGAGGAAGCATTCAATAAATCAACAGGCACTGAGGTGCTGAACCGCGTTAGGAACAACGGGGCGGTGGGCTGCTGTAAGGCCTGGGTAAACAGGGATGAGCTCATGGTGAAAACGATCGGAAAGGAAAATGAGCAGCGTGGACCCAGAAAACCAGCCAGGAATAGCATTACAGCCGTGAGCCTTCCAGAGCCACCCAGCATGCCGGGACCTGGTGTCTGGGGGAGGCAGCAGCAGCCCGGCCCATGCTGGGCCGAGGAACAGGCGTCCGGGAGGTGCCACGGAAACCCCAGCTTTGCTGGGAGGATGATCCCAGTGATTAGTCCAGTGCAATTAGAGCTGACCCGACTTAAATCTGCCCAGCTTCATCCTGTCATTAGGGCATCACTGATTTCTCCTTAGCACCAGCTGCAGCAGGGCTGTCATGGTGTTACTGCGTGAGGTGGAGCAGAGGAAAGAGTGATCATTGCTGCCATCACTGAAGACTGATCGTGTCATCCAGACAGCGGAGACCTCACTGAGATGGGTCAAGGAATAGGACAAAACAGTGAGTAACGTATTCCACAAGAATTCAGGGGTGAGTGGGATAAATGATCCACGTGAAATGATTTGGCCAGTTACGCAGCCCTGAGGTCTTCAAATTCTGCTCTCCTGTGAGATGCTCATTGTCTCCAGAAATGGTGGGGTTTGTTGGATAGTATTGCACGCTGCTGTAAAAGCATGCACGCTGCCCTGGAACACCACCACTGCTCTCACTAACAAGCACAGCTGGGACGTGAGGGTTCTGGGAGTCTCGCCACCGGAACGTTCACCTCTAGTTAATTAGGTAACAGCCAACACGGTTCAGAAATCATGTCGCTCCCTCAAGAACCATTTGTTCTAAGTGCCAAGTTTTCTGATTCTCAATTACCCTTTTTTCAGTAAGCATTTCTGATTTTGATTGATCTTCGGTTGTTATTAGCGCTTCCCTGGCTGATTTACCCAGCAATGAGCAGTATGAATTCCCATCTCAAATGTAATCATACCTGTGTTACCGGCCCGGAGCGGAAAACTAAACCAGACAACGAAACGACTTCACATCTCAGCGTCATTCAAAGCAGTTCTTATTTTTCCTTTTCTTCTGGGTGACCTGGTTTGGGGGCACTTCTACACGTGTTTATCGAGTAGGTAATCACACTTAAATATCTCGCTTAGCACGTGAGGTCACTTAAGGCAATGGCAAAGCTTAGTTTTAACGGCACGGTTAGTGATGGATGGCACTGGCTACCCGCAGCAGTTGTCCCAATGTTATCAGTCAGCTGCGTAGATACTCACAAGGGAAATCTTACTGTTATTCACAGAGACAGAGAAACAAACATTAAATTTAATTGCACTGCCGAGCACCAGAGTCATAATCTTTATATGACAGTTAATGCTTTCATTACTTATCAATTCACTTATGTTTCTCCTTCAAAAAGCTCAGCATCTAACAAATAAAAGTAGATCTTTCTCTTCTACATATGTAAAGGCGGGTAAGTGACAGAGCATGATTGAGTAACTATACTGAACGATTGCATTTTATATGAATAGTTTTACTAACTCCCGATAACATCTTTATATACCTTGTTAAATACGTTTCCCTTTCGATTGAGGAAGAAGTTTTGCGTAGGGCTCACGTCAGCGAAGCCTGTAGTCCCTTGGGAGGCTTTAGGCAGCTCCTAAAGCACATCCTTCCTCAGCAGCACTCTTGGGCACTGGGGCTCACAGCGGGCTCTGAGCGGCAGGATTCCTACGTGCAGGAGTAGCACTACGACCGTGAGCAACCCCGGGTATGTCGACAGTGCTTCTACACGTCAAAACTGGTTGTGTCCTTCCAGCACCCTCCTGATTGTCTCCCCTGAGCGCACTTCTTGAAGTGTGCCTGTTTGCATGTTTGAAAGGACAAAGCCTCTCAGAGAATCAACGAGCAGCAAGGAAGGCACGGATCATACCGAAATTTGGATGGTCCTTTAATGAGTGGCATGGAGCATTTGCACGCGGTTGTTTCCTGGAGAGCCAGGCTGTAGTGGCCATTCCAAACCAGTGTGATCAGAGAGCTGCCGCTGTGGATTTGTTTAATTGCCAGCCTGTATCTGGGAATACAAGCATAGCCCCCGACTGACCTGTAGGACACCTCGAAGCAGGCAGCGGAGTGCCGGCCGCGCGGCCCGTGGCTGGGTGGCGTGTAAAGCCACACGTTATTGCTGCAGTGGAGCTGCAGCGGTTGCCTTCAGTGCAGTCTGGCTTCTTGCTGCAGAAATAACACAGAGTGCTTGAAAATGTCTGTGTGATACCTGGACAGACCTGAGATTTGTCCGTGTCTTCTACCGCCCACTCAGATACGGTGACTGACAGAGGCAAGAGCAAACATGAGCAATGCAGCCTGCTGTCGAGCTGCCTGCCCAGCGCTGAGGGACACAGGTCACCGCTGAGCCTGTTCCGTGCTGGCATCAGACGAGCTATATCCATAATTTCACCTTTAATTAAAGCTGGGGGTTGTTTAATCTGTTCCCTGCAATGGTGTTGGGGTGTATCCAAGAGCAGCACAGCCAACTTTCTTCCGCCGCAGTAATTACTGCTGTGCACCTCCACTCCAGCTCTACACCCAAAACTCTTCAGCAGTCGGTCTGAGGCTTTAGCTTATTTCTGACTGATTACAGTGCTGGTAATAAAGCTTTCATGTGGAGTACGAGGGAGATGATCGTTAAAACAGTCAGGTTAAGTGGCACAATAATTGAACCTGCTAGCAATTGGGGAGGGGGAAGCCCTTTTCGTAATAATTTCTTTGCTTTGCATAATATTTGAGTCTAAAGCAAGCGGGTGTTTTTCAGTGTGCTGTTGATGTGTGTATACTTGATGTGCCACGTTAATAAAGCACAGCAAAATTGAATAATCGGCAGGTTGTCTTCTTGACGCACAGGCTTGCCATTACCCAGAGCGCGCTCGGCAAATGAAGAGTTCAATAATTCATAACCAGCGCTTTGTACTTGGCAGAATTGAGGAAGTGAGGGTAATCCTGCCTCATAATGCCAGCTCGCCCCGAAGTAAAGCCCTTTAGGAAGAGCAAGCCTTCATAAACCAAACGTGTCTGGAGCCACTGATCTTTTTGTTTCAGACAGACAGCTCCTCTGTTATTGCTTTCCAGACTCGTTTGATCGTTACGACTTGCATCGCTCTCTTCAGGCCCAGCATCCTCCCGGTGTGCCAAGGTTTCGTTCCTACGTTCGCTCTCGCAGGCGTGGGGTGAGCCGCTCCCTGGCCCTGAGGGATGGCTCCCGCAGGCGATGGCTCTCGAACTGCATCTGCCCCTTTACGTGCTCCTCGTGCCCCTCGCTCTGGGGTACGGCAGTGCGTTCAGAGGGGCAATGTGCCCTTTCGAGGGCAGCTCTGAGTCCCTCCCGCAGGAGCAGCAGCGGAGCTTGGGATGGATCCCCACAGGGATGTGGCTTCCTCAGGCTGCCCAGGGACCTGGTGCCATCCCGCCTCATCCTCCTGCCCTGCTGCCATCGTCCAGACCCCGCTCTAAAACGCGCTGCCACCACGTCATCACTTCCCCCGATGGATGTTTCCGTGCGTTACCTGGCAGCGTAGCTACCTCTTGGCTTTGCCATCTCCATCCTGCCTGTTCCTGTCTGCAGGTGCTGAAATGCACAAACAGCTCCATGAAATCACTCTCTCCGTGTTTCTGTCATGTCTAATACCGCACCCAGTTTACAACCTCCAGCACGCTCAGGGAGCAGTAGGACGGGAACAAATCACAACCCCTTCTGTCGCGGTGCGGTGTTGTTTTGCAGTTATGGAGCGGTGGTGGCTGAATGGCAGGGCTGGCTCTCGGGCTCCGCTGGGTCTGCATCTGTCTCCACCGTCACCGGGTGTTCAGTCACCCGCCGCGGCAGCCCGGCCAAGCCATTTGGATGTCCATGGTTGGAGGGAGGGCTGGGTTAATGTCACTTCAGGTGAATCGCCCCTTGATCGTGAAGCCGTTACTGAAAGGCCCAGGGCCCGGGGTGGCTCTGGCCGGAGCGTAGACAGTTTATGATTTTTCCTACCAAAAGGGTGCTCAGTGCGACCGCGGCAGCGTGACTTATCGGTGATGCTCGTTGTGCGTTGACTTGTAATCTCCAGGATTTAAATGTGCTTCCTAATTGCGCGTGCGATTTATGAATGCAGTGTAGAACTGCACGTCTGGGAGGTTTTTCTGGAATAACAAAATGTCAGTTGCTGAGCTTTTCTGAAGTTTGCATAATACTCCTCTGCAGCTCTATCAGTTTCCTCCCGAAAACCAGCCAGCCTTGCGGTACTAATCGTCCGTCTGGGTGGTATGAGGGACAATGTCCTAATCAACAGTTAATGCAGATTACGTAATGCATAAACTTTCCTAGGCAGAACTAATATGGCTTGTCTTTGACTTAGTCAGCCCTTTTTCAGCCTCTGTTTCAGGCAGCCCTGGGGTTTGCTTGGAAAGTGAATCCGGGAGAAGCCTGTTGTCCGCAGCGATGCAGGCCCTGCCTTGCGGCGGTCTGCAGCATCTCCCTCCAACAGTTCTGGCCGCCCACAAATCCTCAGATGGCTGAAAGCTGCCAGTTTACTGCAATATAATTTGTAAAAGAACTAAGTTTAAAGCAATCAGAAAGAAAAACTTGTGAATAAGAGTGTCCATACAAAGCTACAATGGTGTTTAAGTAATCTGCTCTAGAGTCACTACTCTGGTTAATTTAGATCAGCTCTTGCCAGGTGCCTTCTTGAGGGTGAGCACGTTGGCGCGGGGAGGTGTTGGGTTTGCTCGTATTTTGTCTGCAGGGCATTTTCTGCCGGGAGGAAGTTTCTACCACTTAATATGGCTATTGGAAATATTTCTGCATGTGTGGTGGTGGTGCTTGTGTTCCCTCCTCTTCATGGTGTTTCCTTTTCAGACCAGGTGGCTGCTGGAGGAGGGAATCCCAGAGTCCCAGCCTGGTGGGGCTGGCAGGGAGCTCTGGGGATCACCCAGCCCAACCTCTGCTAGAGCAGGTCCCCACAGCAGGGTGCCCAGGAGGGCATCCAGGCAGGTTGGGATCTCTCCAAAGCAGGAGACTCCACATCCTCTCTGGGCAGCCTGGGCCAGGGCTCCTCACCCTCACAGCAAAGCAGTGTCTCCTCAGGGTCAGGTGGAACCTCCCGGGTTCCAGTTTGTGCCCATTGTCAATCATGAACTGGGGAGCCCAGCACTGGACCCAGCACTCCAGATGTGGCCTCCCCAGGGCAGAGCAGAGGGGGAGGAGAACCTCGCTGACCTGCTGGCCACACTCTTCTTCATGCACCCCAGGAGACCATTGGCCTCCTTGGCCATGAGGGCCCATGGCTGGCTCATGAGGAACCTGTTGTCCATCAGTGCTCCCAGGTCCTTCTCCGCAGAGCTGCTTTGCAGCGGGTCGCCCCTCACCTGTAGTGGCGCATGGGGTTGTTCCTCTGCAGGTGAACAACCCTCCCCTTGCCCTTGTCTCCAGCCTGGTATTGCCAACCTCACCAGTAGGCACCTGATAGACAAACCCCTGGCACAGGGGAACTGGTTGGACCCCTCACCCCCAACACTCTCACCTACTCACCAACTGGCCCGGTTCATAACACTGTGCTTGCAGACGGAGAGGAGTATGCCCCCTCCCTGGGACGTGGTGCTGAAAGCGGGGCTGCAGACTTCGTGCCCGTGATGGAGGATGGTGTCTCCGAGCAGGTGAAGCCAGAGCTCAGGGGCATGCTGAGTTGCCCCAAGGACGTCCCACCGCTCTGGCCAAGGCCCATCGCTGCACCCCTGTGCTGGACCCCATTGGGAGCAGCGGGTGCCGGGTCAGGAGGGGAAATCCATCCTGCCAGTCAATGGGAAATGCGTAAAGAAAAAAGCCACATGTCTTATTTTCAACTGTCATGTTTTTTAATGAGCGTTACTACTGGATTCTTCAGCAAAATGCCCCTCCAGGCTTCACGAATTTTGCAGCCTGGCCATGATTTAAGCCTGGCTTGTAAGTGGCACTGGAGGTTGTGTGGTTAAACAGTTGCCACATCCTGTACCTTGCCAATGATAACTGGGACTGTCGAGGACAATGCAAGCAATAGCTGCACTAATCAGCAAATGAATTCGCTCTGCCTGTGCTAATATTGATTTTTTCCTTCACTTTTTGCAAACCCTGGCTAATGAATTTCCTGGCAAGAGCGCTTGCCAAAAAAGAAAATTTTGGTCAAACGTTGTAGAATTTTGATGGCATATAAAGTGAGGGTTTAGATCCCAGCATATATTTGCTAGAAACCAGTTGCAAAGTTCATCTTGCCAAGAAAAATATGAAATATTATCTGTCTTGCTTGCAAACAGGCAGCAGGCAAAAATACTTGCAGGATTTATTCAGTGAATGGCTTAAAACTCCATAAAAGAGAACTGGGGTCTCCGAGGCAAAGGTTGTTGAGTAGTTGGAACAGTCACTTGCTGTATTTTATTTGCCTGACTCCCAGTGCGCATTGTGACCGCTTAGAGTTTCACAGCCGGACAAGCTCGGGAGCTCCTGCTGCAACGCTCCGTGCTTAAAGTCGAGCGGAAGGAAAATCTGGTTTAGTTTGGGTGGTGTTAAGGGCCACCTCCTCCCGCTGGGTGACGGGAAGCAGGGTGATGACCGCGTGTCCCGCAGGGACGTGTCGGCTCGCCAGTCACCTGTACAGCCTGCGCTCCCCGGCAGCAGCAGACCACCCCAGCCCTGGTCTCACCTCTGGGAGCAGCAGGAGCAGGTGAGTTTGGCTGGGCTGCTCTCAAGCGCTGGGCAGAGGGGGCTGGCAGCGTTTGCCCCATCGCTGGGAAAAAGGAAGCAGCAGAGCCTGCGGCTGGAGGCAGACATGGTCGGGGTCCGAATGGGCCTCTGCTGCGTTTGATGTCACAGGTGTTATTTTAATTTTAAGCTGATTTTTTGTGTTGTCGGACTCAATATCATCAGTGTCACTCCCACGCCTTCCTGCAGCACCGCCATCGCTGCTGCTGACACCGTGGTCATGGTGTCACTGCTGATAATTCCAGTCTGACATTAGCAAGATTAATTTACTATGAAAATGACCCTCGGGAGACTAGTTCAGACACAGGATGAATCATATTTGAAAAATTGGGTGTCTCATTGTTTCAGAAGTTCTAATTAACTTTTATCCCAGCAGAAGTAGTGGATGCAGCTACATCGTGGCTGCCCATTGCCTGCTGGTGGGCTGGCCACAAGGAGCCAAAAACCCCTTTTTCTGTCCGGGGGCAGGTGAGACAGCTTCTGAGTCGTGCTGGAACTGAGTCAGACTATTCCCATCTCATGTATTTTCACTGTGAAAGCTAAAAAAAAATGTCTTGGATAAATTTGGAGCTAATTTTTTTCCAAACACTTTTCCATGCTCTTCTGGAAAGCCCATCGATCAAATATTTGTGCAACTCTTTTCCTGCTCTTTGTGAGCTCATGTTGGTCTGATCAGGTAGCTGCAAGTGGTGCGAGATGGAGCAGAACCAGAGGAAAGAGTATGTTTTTCGCACAGGCCTTGCTAGTACCGGAGAGTTTATCGCATGCAGAGATGCCAGCGTTCAGCACAGACCATCTCCAGGCAGAGGTCGATGAAGCAGCTTCCTTCTGAAACACATTAGCAGGGTGCCTCTGTAATAGCAGGTGGCGATGTGGACAATTAAGAGTCGAAACCATTTAGAACATGGCTTTAGGAGTGCCCTGCTATGAAGTGCCAGCCCTGCACAGCCCTCCAAAGGTGGGAGTGCTTTGGCTGATTACCAGAGGCTCTGGCTGGGAGCCGTCACTCTGGAGAACAGGAGAAATTAAACCAAACCGTGGTTTTCAATCTGTAACTTGCAAAGTCTCCTGATAACTTACCTGCTTTTCTTTTTTTCTCGGATGTTATGCTCATTTCCTTGCTGCTTCTCCTGATGACACCTTTCATCCAATATTCTATAAAATATGTTAATACAAAACTCTCAAGACATGGAAGATGTAATAAGTCCCGGCAGCGACTCTAACCAGGGAATTTCTGCCACTTAGGTGTCTTTGTCTTATATTTTGACGTGTTTTATAGCAGCTTCTTACTTTAGGAAATCTTGTGTCTCAGCTGCGCAGAAGAAGCTGGGATGTCTCTGAGACATGTTTGAGGTGAGCTGACACGCCTTCTTGCACATGGAGGGTGTAGGAAGGGGAGAAAGAGGATGTGACACAGCCAGCAGCACGAATTCAGTCTGGTAGGCTGCTAGCAGTAGATCAAAAGACAAGAAATATGTATTTCCCTCTTTATTTTCTTGACTCCTGTTTGGGAAGCGAGGTCATGCGGTGTCTCCAAACCACTGTTCCTTGTGTATCGTCAGCGTGTGGGTGCTCAGAGCCCTTCTGCAGCAGAGCTCCAGGGTTCGCTCTGCTTTTCTCTGCAGAAAGCCACCTTCTGCCTCCTGGGCTCCGTGCCGTTACCTGTCCAAACCGCCTCCTGAGCATCAGTAAGGGCTTCTGAGAAAGCGAGGATTCCTGCAGGGATGTCTGTAGTGCGGATTGCCGAGTTCGGATTGTAGGCGCTGAGGTTGGTTTTCCAAATCCCCTCTGCTCTGTGGATTGCCGCATTTGTGGAGCTAAGACAATCTCGCAAACAGTAATTTCTGGGTTCAGAAGGTGCTAGAAGCAGGTTCCTTTCATTGGGAGGTCTCTGATATGAAATCTGCTGGTCAGGAGGGACCAGTGGGACATGCCTGTTCTTAGCTTGCTCTCACCAGGACCGCTCTCCCCTGCCTTGCCGCGGTCCTCCTGCACAGCAGCAGCTCAGACTTCAGGCTCCCGCTCTTCCTCACATCCACGCTAATCAGAGAAGTGCTTCTGCTGCCAGCACTGCCGGCCGCGCCGGCACACTCGCCTCTCCCTGCTGGCACTGGGGCATCCGTGGGATTTTTGTTTCATTTCATATGTAAAAGTTGTTGTGAATGTATATAGTTGAAAGCTTCCTGATGGCTCTTCCTTGGAAACTTGGCACTGACGAAGCTGGAGGACAGACAACTCCTGCATTAGGTTTTGTAGAACAGCTTTCTTGTTTGAAAAGGAAAAAAACCCCCAAAAACCTACATTCACAAAAAAGCATTTGGTAGCATGTGTCAAATCCATCTGCACATGTAAAACATGAAGGGGAGGTGAAAACTGTTATTAAAATGTAAGTGCCAGAATTCTGTAATAGATGGGAGGTTCAAATGGCCTTGTTTGAGCAATAACCAACCACGCGATTCCCAGTTGACTGGTCTGTGTGGACAGTAAACACATCTCGCTCGGCAGAGGGGAGCTCTGGCCGATGTCTGTGGCCACCCCGTGCCCAGTGCCTGGGCCCTCGCATCTGCTGCTCCGGAACCGGACCGTGGGCTGGCAGCCAAGAGGCGTCACTGACCTCCCAACATCATTTGCTTGTGTTCACTGACAGAACTAGGTGTTGGATGCAGCTCTTCAGAACTCGGTGTTGGATGCAGCTCTTCCCTGGCCATCTCCTGTGGAATCTTACCCGAGCTTTTGGGGGGGGGTTCAACAAAGGCATTTCTTGGGACTGAGAGGCGTTCTGTAAAAGATGAAAGACTCCTAACGATGCAGCTAGGTGTCCATCAGGATTTTATCAGAGCGTATTTATTCTGGAAATGTGCTTAATTCATACTACTACCGGTATTTTCATCACTGTCCATGTCAGCTGGGCATCCAGGTCCTTTGAACGGCTGTCTGAGCGGTTGTGAGTGTGTACTTACACCCCAACCCCGCAGAGGTCAGGCCGTTAAATATTGCCGTGACGGATGATGGTGATGGGTTCCCAAGGGGGTCATTTATCTTGCAGTGGCTGCTCAGCCCTGGCTGGCTGCTGGGCCGGCTCTGCGCACGGCGCTCAGAGCCGGCAGAGAGGGCAGTGGCGGGGAATGAGAGCTGCTGGGAGCCGGGTGCTCGGTCAGGTCTGGAGGAGTTCCTCCGGGGCTGGGGAACGTCATTTGTGTTGCTACCTGCTAGACCGCGAGGCCGTTGTAGAAGGGCTTTGATCTTGGTGCCCTTTTATATGTCTTACTGTGAAAATAGCTGCTGCCCGTGGGGAGCGTGGGAGGCAGGCGCCGCACGGCAGCGGCAACGCAAGGACTTGCCGCAAAGATATTAGTGGACAATATAATAAGCGAGCGAGCAAATGAATCCCTCGGGCCGTCTACCATGAGCCAGACGCGCGGGCTAAGCTCTCAGCAGCTCTGTTAAAGAGAAAAATAGCTCCGTGACAACTTGTCTGTCAGTGTCAAGGAGACTCTCTAATTTACCGACGTCTGGAGAGAGCTGCCTCTGAGGAAGGGAAGATGGTGGTTGTCTGCCTGGGCACCAGCCAGCGCGCAGAGCGTGCTGTGTGCTGGGTGGCGCGGTGCTGGTAGCGCTGCGGCGCAGGAAGAGCCTTGCCCGCCACACGCGGTGCTGAACATACCTTTCTCGAAAATGACTCTGGAGATCTGCCCAGATGGTGTACGACATCTCCTCCTCCAATGTACCAATTAGCGCTGGAGCTGGCCGTGCCGATGGCGACGAGCGCCTTCTCAGTGGGTCTAGTACTGGGATTTTGCTGCTTTCCCTGTAAAAAAATCCTTGGCTGCTGCTCTCTAGCTGGCACGTGCAAACCCAGCACCTGCGTTGCTCGCTGCTGCCTGCGCCGGGAGCAGCGCGGGGGACTGCCGGGCCATCTGCAGCGTGTCACACGTCATCTGTGCCGCTGGGGTGGGGAGGGAAGGGCCCCCTGCAGACAAGGACCATCTCAAGGGTGACACTGAGGTGCAGTCCCCTTTGCCCCCGGGGCTTTGGAGGCTCCACAGCCTGGTGTCTCTCCTGGGGCAACGGGCATGGCAAAGGTGCAGGTGGACAGAAAACCGACCACGCAGGGAACTCGGTTTTATTTGTCATTAATTTTGACTTGC
Organism: Bucorvus abyssinicus; assembly: GCA_009769605.1. Lineage (NCBI taxonomy): Eukaryota > Metazoa > Chordata > Aves > Bucerotiformes > Bucorvidae > Bucorvus > Bucorvus abyssinicus. The sequence continues at coordinate 33,681,396 of CM020034.1, read as the reverse complement.
TTCAGCAGATGTTCACTGGGAACTTTTTTAACCTGCTTAATTTGTCTCTGCGTAATGGGAAGCAGATAGCCTCAATTAAGAGACTGATTAGTAACTTCTTTAATGACTTCCAATGGTTTTAGTCATTATTGCTGATACAGGACGCCGAATCCCGGGAGCTGAGATTTAAATATTATGTCAAATCCAAGACACGTCACAGTTGTTTGTACACAGTGAATTTGCCACTCGTCTGTTTCCCTTCTTGGCTCCGGGGAAGGTTGCCAGATCCTTGCCATGCGTGATCTTAGAGCCTGAAGCATGCGGAACGGTTTCGGAACGTGCGCTGCCACCCGCTTCCCTGCGGGGTAGAGCAGAGCGTTCCGCTGGCCCTCCTGCAGAAACCCAGGGTGGGAACGGGATGGGATGGACCTCAGGGGATCAGTGGCTGCAGATCCCTCTGCAGGAACTCGAGCGGAAGGTTAAGGCTAACGCTGTTGTTGGTGGTTGTTTGCTGAAGCAGCTCCAGGCAAGAGGTCTATGTCTCAAAGGCGGTGCGGTAAAACCTCACGTTAGCAGGTGCGTGTTGAGGGGTGTGTTGCCCACAGCCCGCCGGGGGTCTGCTCCGTGCACACCTCCTGGTTTGAATAGCAGTAACGTGCATTCGATACCCACTGCTTACGTTAACGGGGTAAATGGAGCAACTCTGTGGCTCTTGCGTTTATTCTGCATCCTCTAACATTTTTGCCCTGTTGATCCATCCTGCCTGGGACTGTCCTTAGTATTTGCAGACAATTTGGGAGCTTCCACAAGCAGGGCAGCAGTTACCCCTGGCAGACACCCCCGTGACCAGCCCGCAGGGCGGCTTCTCCTCTCCTGCAGGCAGAGAGGTCTGTAAAACGGACCTTGTCCTACCCAAGAGCTGGTCACGCTGTTGGGGTGACCACTGTTGCCACACACGTGGCGTTGGTGGAAGGAAGCTCACTGAAGACCGTTACTGGAAGGTTTTGTGTGCCATGTCTGGGGTTCAGCTGACCACCGACAAACCAGAGGGAGCTTTGTGGCACTGGCAGCCATGGTGAAGGTGCTGAGGCAGCCGGCACTGCTGGAGCACAGCACGGGGACCAGCACCCCTGCAGGAAAAAACCATTCTGGTCTCTGTTTACTGCTCTGCAAAGAATTCTGAGGTGCAAACTGTGTTTTCTTTTTTTCTCTCAAGGAATGAGAGTGAAGTAGTTGAGAGAGTTGTGAAACAAAGTTAAAACACCATGTTGAGATGGGAGATTAATGAGCTCTCTTGAATGCGTATGCTCAACACAGGGTGCTTTGACATTACAGAATTGTTTTGTTTAATTTTTATTTTCTGCAGCCTAATGTTTTCAAACTTTGCACATTTCCCATTGTTCATAGAAACGATGCTGTGAGCAGAAAACTTGCAGCAGAAGATTTCTAAACAACCGAGAACGTGGGGACGAAGCACCAATGTGTTGGTACCTCGCAGCGCTGCTCTCTGGTCGTTTCAGGAGCTGACCATGTGTACAGCAGTGTGTGGACCGGGGGAGAGCAAAGGCAGCCACTGCTCCGGACCATGGCCGTGTCCGTGCTTGTGTCAAGACTACTGCTGGGCTGAAGTGGACCACTGACCGGGCTTCCCTCCTCATTGTGCCCCCCGTTTCTCTGTCTGCAGAGGAAACGCACTGCTGTTGTTTTTCTCCTCCTCACAAGTGTGGTTCGTGGCTCTTGCTCCAAATAGGGTGAATTTGGTGGTAAAACCCACAAAGCATTATTGGCAGTGAGGATGACACAGGCTGTGTCCCAGAAGTCCTGGAGCCGAGAGCTGTGATGTGAGAGCACCGTCACGAAAGCTGTGCTGGTAGAGCCCCCGTTCTCCACCTGCCTTCTGGTGAATCTTACTGCCTCATCCTCCTTCTAGATGTGTTCTTGTGTGCTTATTTTTGTGGTTCTCTGAACAAGTCCTGCCAAGTACCATCGAAGCTTTTGCCCCTTGCAGTGAAATAATGGAAGTTATTTTCCATTGCGCTATTTTATGAGAGCATAAAATTTCATGGCATTTATGGAAATCTGTGTCATGAAGCAGGTGGCTTGTTAGCCTTTATTTTATTTTACTAGACTCATTTGTACGCAGATAATGCTAAATCTTTGCCTTAAGTTTGTAAATTATGCTAAAGATGCTGTCTGATATTGCTCTCTGAGGAACCTGAGGACTCCGTGTTGATGGTGACTAAGCCAGTGGTGGTACTGATCTCATCTGGATTTCAGTGTAGTGTTTAAAGGCTCCTTGTCAGGTAGGAATGACAGGACATAAGAAAGGAGAGCAATGGTGAGCCAGCGAGCAGCAATCTGACACTGACGGCTTGCATATAAACTTGGCCAGGTAGTTGAGCTTCTCTCTTCCATCTGTGCTTCTGCCTAATGACAGCATGTTGCGAGCCAGAGCCAAGTGGGGACAGGGTTTCCATGGTGTCTGTAAAATGCCGTGGTCACAAGCCCAACAGCTGTCTTGGTAGGCACATGCGCCACTACAGGTGAGGGGTGACCTGCTGCAAAGCAGCTCTGCGGAGAAGGACCTGGGAGCACTGATGGACAACAGGCTGCCCATGAGCCAGCCATGGGCCCTCATGGCCAAGGAGGTCAATGGTCTCCTGGGGTGCATGAGGAAGCATGTGGCCAGCATGTCCAGGGAGGTTCTCCTCCCCCTCTGCTCTGCCCTGGGGAGGCCACATCTGGAGTGCTGGGTCCAGTGCTGGGCTCCCCAGTTCAAGAGAGACAAGGAGCTACTGGTGAGAGTCCAGCAGGGGCTGCGAGGATGAGGAGGGGCTGGAGCATCTCTGTGCCGAGGAAAGGCTGAGAGCCCTGGGGCTGTTCAGCTGGAGAAGAGCAGCCTGAGAACGGACCTCCTCAATGGGATCAAGAGCTAAAGAGGGGTCAGGAGGATGGGCCAGACTCTGCCCAGTGGTGCCCAGCGACAGGACAAGGGGCAACGGGCACAAACTGGAACATGGGAGGTTCCACCTGACCCTGAGGAGACACTTCTTTGGTGTGAGGGTGAGGAGCCCTGGCCCAGGCTGCCCAGAGAGGGTGTGGAGTCTCCTGCTCTGGAGAGATCCCAACCTGCCTGGATGCCCTCCTGGGCACCCTGCTGTGGGGACCTGCTCTAGCAGGGCTTGGGCTGGGTGATCCCTGGAGGTCCCCTCCAGCCCCACCAGTCTGGGACTCTGGGATGCTGTGAAACAAGAAAGAGGAATGCAAATGACCCTATCAGTGATGACTCTGGATTGCCTTCCAGTCCCGATGTTCCCCCTGATGCTGCTGGGGTGCAGGTTTAGCAGCAGCAAAACCCGACTGTGCACTTCCCTCTCTGCAGGTTGGAGTCAACATGTGCCAGTAAAGACCTTTCTAAAGATGCTCCGATCTCACCAGCCAGAGGGATTTTTAAATTCTGGGATGGATGGGGGGATTCTGGCTGTCTTTAGGCAGAATATGGTTGTCGAGTCGCTGTTTGCCATGATGAGATGGTTACTGTAAGCGTCCTGCGTTCCAGCAGAAGCTGTTTTTCTGCCCCCCTGTACTTACGGCCACTTGCTTTAGGAGGTCACTAGTGCTAATAGCCGATGAAATGGCATTCCCTGGGAAACGTCCTCTCCTTTGCATAGCCCCTCGCTCCCTAACGGGCACCCACCTGCCTGGCACACGTTGGCCACCCATGAGCCTGCCCAGCTCTGGAAATGGCATCGCAGTCAGCGTGGCGAGGCCGCTCAGGAGAGGCACCGCTTGGTGCCCGCAGACGACTGTGTAACGTGTTTTCAAGCCATTGACTTCTACATGGCAAACAAAGTCTTTTTATTTGACCTTTTAAGAGCTGTGTTGCAAAACGCAGAGGAAGTGCAGTGACAGCACATGTGTGGAAATTGCCTCACGCTGGTGTTTGGTGTGCTTTGGCCCATTACAGTAGTTACAGAGGTTTGGTTGGGGGTTTTTTTCTTTCTTTTCTTTGGTAGGGGCTGGTTCTCCAGAGTATCCATTATGAATGTGTTTAATCCATTAATGGCATCCCTGGCTGTATTCCCAGCAGACACATCTCTAAGCTGGAAGGAGTGACAGGCTTGTCATCTCAAAGATGCATATTCCAGCCCTCCCGCAAGTGTTCCTGCCTCACTGCAAGCCCAGCACATGTGCCAGCAGGAGCCTTTCTCCTGGCATCTTATCTAGCACAACCGATTAACTTCACACTTGGTGCCATCTAGCTTCCCCCACGCCGTGCCCAAGCTGAGTGCTATTTTCTGTCACTGTTCCTGAGCCCTGACTGAGGGACCTGTTTTACCTGCACATTACCTGACCCACAGAGAGGTCAGGCTAGGGAGGGCTGGTCCAGCAGATCACTTAAGTGCACACTTAAGATAACTGCTCTGGTGATGGCTGCTGGGGACGGATTTAGATGTAACCAGGTGTGAGAGCTCACGTTGTCCTTGCTTCTGCCGATAGTCTTTGGGGTCTCTGGCATGGGGTTTTGAACAGTCACCCTGCTCCCGCTGTCCTTGGGACACAAGCATTGTGAACCCGGCGCCCACAGACTCGAACACAGCCATCCACTCCGTCACCTGGGAAATGCCAGGCTGGCAAATTAAAGCCAGGGGTTAAAAGGAAAAATTGAGAACAGAGACACTACCTTCACGTGGCTTGGGACGGTGAGATTGTGCAGCCCTGGAGCAGCGACACCTTGGACACTTGGCAAGGGGGAAGGAGAAGGGGAGAGAATTGGAGCAGGCTTTCTGCTAGAGCGTCCTTGGGGAACAAGAACACCTCGGCTCAGTTCTTTATTTGAAACAATTTTATATCCTGATTCTGAACTTTATTCCAGACCAAGTCTCTAACTATGTGTTCACAGAGTTAAACAACTCCCATCATCTACAAAAAATGAATTATTAACTGGGACTAAGAGACGCTGACTCTGTAGCCTTCTAGTGCGACGACTCAGCCTGGCTGCAGACATCCACCTTGAACCAGAGAGTGCAGGGCCCTGCGCTGGCTCCCCCAGTCCCAGGCGATGCCCTCGCCGTCGGGCTCAGAGCAGCAGTTCTCTCCCTTTCTGCCTCTGAGCAGTCCTGCTTGTGGAAAGCTTCAGTTTTCATACGTCAGCCTTTGTGACCCCGGGGTGAGCTCATTGCGTCATCAGCAACATGTCGGGCTGCCCCGGCGCTTGGCCATCGCTCTGTCCATGGTCGTGCCGCAGCGGCAGAGCCTGGGCAGTGGGACTTGCGGGGGCCGGTGCAGCTGCTCAGCACCCGGACAGAGCGCAGATGCTGCCGCCTCTCACTCATCAAAGGCTTATTAACAAGCGCTCAGCCAGGCACGGGCTGGGGGGTTATCTGTGCTGCAACAGAGCGACACGAGCTGCCAGCAATCTCGCTTTCTGGGGATTTTCAAAGAAATATAAACTGAATTTGAGAAGGAAGATGCTACTTAAGAGGATGTGATGGATGTATTTACGCTAGCAGAGTTGCATTGTGTCTTGTGCTTATTTCCACCAGACGTGAAAGATTGGAGACCTTGGCCAAGAGACTGGAAGTGTGGCCACATTGTCTGAGGAGTTATTTTCCCCTCATCGTGCTCATCCGAGTCCTCTGGCCAGACCGTAATCTTAATTAGTTAGGTGGGTGTAATCCGGGAACAAATCCTCAGCGTGAAGTTAAGCCGCTGCTGATAACCTCACGCTTGGACAATATCGTTTGGCGTGGTGGTTGTGTGGCTGCGGAGCGTTAGCTGTAGCATGGCCACAGCGGCACATCTGGGATCTGTTCCTGTGGTGACCCCGGGAATAAGGACAACAAAGTGCTCCTGTTTGCCTCGGGCTTTCCAGTAGATTAAGCCTCGGTGTCTCAGTTCACTGGTAAAACTTCAGGCAGCAAAATCCTGTGTGTTTGGATATTAACTGGGTATCGGGTGTTTCAGCGGAGCACTATTAAAGCAGGCAGACAGCAGTAAAGGCAGGTGAGCATCCTTCTGCCCACAGCCATCAGTGGCAGGGCAAGCCTGACTTCGAGTATCTGTTAGAACTTCCATGTTTCCCATCGATGGTGACAACAAGTGACATTTACAGCTTCTGTTTCAGCTCTCAGGTAGGGGTTGTGTGGGGTTTTTCCAGCTATACCAGAAGTCCACTCTTCATTGACTTATTAAAATGTCTTATTCCTTCCCGCAGACTTTGCCTGGGTTTGCCCCCTTCCGCCAGCAGGGTTCAGCTCTGCCGAGGTGGTTTGCAGTGAACGCGCGGGTGCGCCGGACTCCGTGGTTGTGGCCTGGATGCTGAAGGACCTGTTGGTTCCTACAGCTTCACTGGCTGCAATTGTCATTTGTTTGGTGCTGAGGCTGGTGGTAACACCTACTCATCTTTTGTGTCTCATGTTTACAGGGAACACTGCTTGCACAAGGAGTGCAGCCAACATTTTTTTGGAAAGGAATAGTTATGTTGTGAGCCTCAATTTAAAAAAAAAAAACAAACCACCCCCCCCCAAAAAAAAAAAAAAACCAAAACAAACCGGAGAAATGATGTGCTGAGAAAGTTGTGAGCTGTCAGTCACTTCCAAAAGTTCCAAGATTTCTGAAAATCTTGACCAGCAATATTTTGTTTTCTTAGGCACATCCCCATTGACACCTTACCAGTGTACCCAGACCCTATCCATATCCCGTATGTGCTTGGAGCACGGAGAGCTAAGTCGATACACAAATGTGTTGAAGACTCAGCCAAGGGAAAAAGCAGTCCTTACAGCAACCGTAGGAAGGTGTTGATTTATTGATTTATTTGTTTGTGTTGTCACTCAAAGAATGCTGCCACAATCCCATTTAAAGTATTAAGCAGATTGTGGCTGAAAATGACATTTTCGGCAGCTGAGGAAAGTGCTTTCTTTTTTGTAAGAAAGTAAAATGAAGCAAGTACAGGAGAGAAGCTCTGGGAGAAGGAGCCACAGGGAAGCAGTAAATCTGCAGCGAGGGAGGGTAACGCTCCCTGTCCAAAATATCTCGTTCGAGATTTATGGTGAGCAATCGTTAAGGAAACGAGGCACTCGGCCTGTAGCTGACTTCACTCGTATTTAATGGTTCTCCTTGGACTGCGAGATGAGACCGTAACGATCTCCGCGTGCAGCTGAACACTCACTCCGGCAGTCTGTTCGCTGCTGCCGGGCAAGCTGGAGAGCACGGTTGTGCCGCCGCGAGGGGAGGAGCTGGTGGCGAAGCCTCGCGGCCGACCCGCTCTGAGATGGTTCGAGCTGCGATGCGGAGCACAGAATGCAGCTTCTGCAGCGGGTGATGGTGGTGGAACCACAAACCCGGCGCTACTGTAAGCCCGGCTAGATGGTATTAAACTGCGCGGCTGCCTCCAGAACAGCGAGGGACCGGGCGAGATTTCACCCAGGAGGTGTTTGTAAGACAGCCAAAGGTTGTTCCAGTTACGTTTGAGTCCGTGAGGCTCTTACCTCTCTTTCACAAGCGCGTCCTTGACGTTTTGCAGATGCGTAAGGTGGGTGCAATAATCTCTGGAAATGTGTCTTGAGAAAACGATTATTTTGAAGGATAAGAGACAGAAACCAAACCTTCAGTCACAGTTTGGATTTTGGTTTCACCAGTCAAAGCTCCTCTTCCTCCAGAACATCATAAACAACCTTCTCAACTGGAGAAGGGCCTGTCAGGAGACATACAATGATGTGAAGGAGCAAGCGGAATGGCAGACATCGACCGTCCCGCGGGCTGGTCTTGTTAAAAGCTACGGCTGACGGCACATTACAAGTTTTCATGGAGACGGTTTTTTGTAATTGTTACATCAACACCTACGATCATTATAGCGGAAAAGAGACCCAGCAGGATTGATTTCTTCTGCGGGTTCGGTCTCCTTGTGCATTTTCTGTCTCTCTTTGTCAGCGAGGCTGCGGCTGTGCCTTCTGCACATTGAATCCCTCCCCGAGTCCCGTGCGCCAGCACCCATGACAAGAGCGAAGCGCGTGGGCGAGAGCTCTGCTGGTCTGGAGCCAGGCGTAGCGTTCCCTTATTGTTCGCGTATCATGTTATAGAGGAGAGGAAAGTTAATTCTTTTCAGTGGGGAAGTGGGATCATAAGTCAGTAAAAGTGGTGAGAAGACCCGTTCGAATCATGGCAGAGGGTGTCCATGGAGTAACCTTACCTAAACACGCCCACGTTGGTTGTTCTGAGTGGAGGCTGAAGGTCAGGAATAAACTGCACATCATTTGGCTATCCAGGAGCAAAGACCTGAGTCCTGGCCAGCCCTTCAGACTGAAGGGGAAGTACCTTCCCGTGGTGATGCTGGTATGGACTTGGTGAAACCCCACCTCTGGGGTGACAGCTGGACCTGGGTGAGAGCTGCCTGCCAGGCACGGACAGCTGGAGAAGTCAGCGCAAGGGCGAAGCAGGGCAGGGAACGTCAGAGAGCAGAAGACAAAGGCATGTCTGGTCATTAGCTTTATAATTGTTCTAAACCCCATTATTTTATTTGGGCAAAGTTGCAGGGGTTATTTGTAACAACCGAATGACAGCCTGATAATTCAATTTTGATGTGCTCTGGCAGGAGCGTTTCTGGGGAGCTCTCCCCACCACACACGTGTAAGGGTGTGTGTACAGAATAGTGCCAGCAGACCAGGCGTGTGCTCACGCCTGCGTGCCACGAGTCCTGTCAGTCGACAGCACTTTGCCTCCCTTAGGGAACACGGGGGACGGCTGCGCGACGCCTCTGTGGCAGTGCCGCAGCCCCAGGCAGGAGCCCTGGGGCTGGAGAAGGTTGCTGTGACAGGGCTGCAGTGCCATGCTATTTTTGCTTGTTTATCTGGTCAGCTCCAGCCTGTTTTGCGGGCAGCTTGTGCTTGTCTCAAGGTATTTGGATTTGATAATCTGATCAGTGCCAGGCCGTTCTTGGCTCCTCTGTCCACCTGCTGACTCCCTTGTGTTACCCTTCTGGTGCTCCATCCATCTGTTAAGAATTTACTTACAAAATGCATTAAAATAAATCACTATGATTTTATGTGCATAGGGATCCTGTTTCCAGCACTTCAAAAATCCTGATAAATAACTGTGTTAGTAACCGTATCATAAAGTCTGGTATTTTATCATTGGTGATTTACAGGGGATGCCATGAGGCGTTGAAAACAGCCTCTTAACATTCAAATTTGGTGGTTTTCAGAATCCATTTTATACCTTGTTGCCGGGCAGTACGGGTTTTCAGACCAGGTGCATGTGCTGAACACTATTATCAAAGAAATGCGTTCAGATACAGAGTGCAGCAACAGCTTCCATCGAATCACCGCTTGACTGTAAAGAGGGTCTCAGCTGAGACGAGGGGCAACGGAAACACTGCGGATCCAGACTTTTTTACTTTCTGGGTTATTGATTTTTCCCGTGAGGGAGGACGGGATGACCCTGCAAGGAGAGTCGTGGAGAGGATGGAGTTTTCCATCCTCTGCAGAAGCTGATCTGATTGTTGTTTGTACCAGCACCAGTCATGCGAGGGCTGGGGGAACCTGAACGCAGTGACGGCACCAGCCAACACCGGTCAGGCAGGGCTGTGAGACCGGGAGCTGGCCAAGACCCTGCTGGTAATGGGGCTGGAGGTCATGGGGGAAGCAGGTGGTGGTCAGACCTCCTTCCTGAGGTACAGAGGAGCTTCCTGAGCTCCAGGAGCAGCGCCTGATGGGATGGCCACTGAAGATGCAGCTCCATAGCCATCAAACCATGGAAGATGCAGAGGAGGAGCAGAAGTTACTGTAGGAGACAAGGTGGAGACAGGTTGTAGACATGCTGGCATTTGGAAACTGCTGAAAGGCCACGGGGAGGTTTCACAGCTGAGTGGCTCTGGTTCCCCCGTGCCCCTTGATGTGGGCTCCTGCTGCCCATCAGCACAGAGCTTCCGGCCATTCCCAGGGGACTGACCCTGAAGGGGCTGGCTGAATGCAGCAACATCCAGGCCGTTTTATCTTGTGGAATGCCTGTGAGCTGCAGCTTATTTAAATGAAGCCTTTATCTGTAACATGTCAATTAAAGCCATAATGTTATAGGAAAAGAAGGGCGGCTTGGCTGGTCCAGGCATTCAGATCTTTTAATGTAATGTCCTGCATAGTGAGTAACGTGGTATAAAAAGGCTCTAATGCATTCAGCAAATCCAAACACAGCAAGACCTGAACAAACCCCAGAGGACACCAAGGCAGTGAACCTAAACTATAGGTCAATGTTTTCAAATCTGGTGTAAGTTCTTTTTGTCTAATTAATCTGTATCTACCAACATGTTAATGAAAGGGAGGCACAGAAAGCTGACTACCACTGCAAGGTCCCCAAGGCTGAAAGAAAACAGACCCGGCTTGTGACTCATTATTTTTTTCCTTAAAATTTATGCCCTGAAAGATAAGCAAACACAGTGTTTATTTGACCTGTGCACCTTGTACCAGACTCTTTTCCCAAATACTGTTTTTTAAAACAGCAATTAAAATGATAGAAAAGCAGAAGAAAACGCTGCTGAAAACCCAGCAGCACACCAAAGAAGGGGGTGAACGCGGCTTGAAATTACACTGCTGCATCAAGGTATTCATCGCCTTTTCCGTGTCCATGCGAGACGTTGGCTGAGCTTCCAGCCCTGCTGGTTTTCCTCATGGGTCTCATGAATCTGCTGTTCTCTTCCCAAGAGCCCCAGCCTGGAAGGGTGTTGCTAAAGGACAGCGTCCACTTCCCTGTCAGAGGTGTCTCTGCCCCATTTTCCAGGAGAGCGAGGCGTATCCACAGGACCTTGCCCACACTCCGGGCTCGGCTGGCCCCTCCGCCCACCCATGTGGAGCAGCACCGGCCGCGGCACGGGGCTGTGCCAAGCACATGGAATCTGGGGAGTCACGGCACCACGGCTGGCACGTTGTCCCAGGTATGTGGGGCGACGGGTGGCTGTGCCAGGTGCTGTGGTTACCCACGCCTCATTTCCAGCTTTACATCCCTCACTGGATGAGCTGTCATCCGCAGGGAGCTCTCAGGGTATCTGATTTATGCAGCCGTCTGTAGTTAACTGATGGCAGGTATTTCTGGGGCTAATGGGAGTGTAACAATTCACGTAACATACGCTAATGCTGATAAGCAAATGCCCTGCTAAGAACAGCCCGCCACCAGAGAGGAAAACCCTGCTCTGACTGCTGCAGTGCCTCCGGCCACTGCTGTCACTGAGGAGTTCCCGGGAAGATGAATTAGTGGAATAGAAGCAGAGGAGCAACACTGAAGGTGTCCACCACTGGACGTAGACCTTGTTCTTCCCAAGCAGTGAGAGACTCCCAGCCTGGTGGGGCTGGCAGGGACCTCTGGGGATCCCCATTCCAACCCCTGCTAGAGCAGGTCCCCAGAGCAGGGTGCCCAGGAGGGCGTTCAGGTGGGTTGGGATCTCTCCAGAGCAGGAGACTCCACCCCCTCTCTGGGCAGCCTGGGCCAGGGCTCCTCACCCTCACAGCAAAGAAGTGTCTCCTCAGGGTCAGGTGGAACCTCCTGGTTCCAGTTTGTGCCCGTTGCCCCTTGTCCTGTTGCTGGGCACCACTGGGCAGAGTCTGGCCAGAGTTGAGTTGTTTGTGCCTGTGTGTGTTGTCTCTGTTTAACTGAAGATGAGGCAAAGAAGGGGACCCTCTGCCTTACATTGTGTTGCGTCTTTGGGAAACAAATACAAAAAATAGGAAGCCCAGTCGAAGCTCCTGGTGATGATGGTGTTGATGGTGTTAGCTACTGCAGACAGCCGCTACTGCAGACAGCCGCTCCTGTGAGTGACCGGCTGCAGCCCAAAGGCTCGACTCGGGGGCTTTGATCATTTGTCAATGCTTTTGAAACGCGCAGCTTTTCTCCTTCCATCCTAATGGCTTTATAACTGATTCATAATCTCACTCCTGTGAGCGAGGTTAAGATATGGCCCTCGATGTGCTGAGTAAATGGCTGGCTTCACGGTGTTTCTATGAGGCTCGACAGAAAGTATCACTGCCTTGCCTAAGAAGAGGTTTATATTTCATGTAATAGTGGATATACATCCTGATGAGCATGCTGTTCATGAGGCGCTGGTGGGATTTGCCATAGGAGCATCCAGACCTCTTAAACACGCACTGAATTTAACTTTAAAGCAATGCTAATTCAGGGGGAAAAAACAGTATGCATCATCCGTTGTCAATTTGATAGTCTGTGATATGTGTAACCAATTGTTCTTATTTACATTAATTTGCATTGTGAAAAGCAATTTTACAGTTTCAGTCAGACTTAATAGCCAATTTGCAGCTCGCTGCCTAATGGCATAGTTACTTAAGCCTGCCCCCAGGGTGCTTTCTAGACCTGATAGGAGACTAAACCTTTTAAATGTTCAATTGAACATCTTAAAAAGTCAAAAAGTCTGTAGCTATTAGACCCACTTCGTACTTGCCTTGTCATATCTGATGTTATTGCCACAGATGCCCTTTCATTCAGATGTATTTTGCCCTAGACTGCAGAAATGGTGGTTTGAGTCTACGAAGCATGGGGGCACGGACGGCTCCCCCCGCCCCTGGAGGCACTTGCTGAAGGAAGAAGGTGAAGGTCAGAATGTCCTGGCAAGCCTTGCACCACGGCAGCTGTGGTTCAGTAGATCTACCTGCCTGCACGTAATGCCTGACTCCTCACCAAGGCAGCTCCTCTGAATGACACATTTCCGCGTTCACAAATGCATGAACCGTCTTTGGTAGGTGTGATAAAAGCTAATTTTACAGGAAGACTGAATGAAAGCCCTTAGTTCACCACGATTTTACTTTGGGTTGGTGTTTTAGGGGCAAACTGGAAAACTAAATCGCCCTCACTGGGGTGATGCTGCAAGGCTGCTGTGATTTTTGGCACTCGGAGCACTACCTAAGAAAGGTTCTTTGCCCCGTCAAGTTACATTAGGAGGTCGTCACTCTGCTAATAGTGTGTTTGGTTGCTGAAGAGGCGCTTTGAGAACGCGTATCAACAGTCCCGTAGGGGTTGAGTGTTGCAGATGAGGGAGGAATTAGCAAAAACCTTCTGAAAAGATGGAGCCCACTTCTTAATTCCTTACTGTGGTTCCATGTGACAAGCGAAGGTCAGGGAATGTTTGAAGTTATCTGTTATACGGAGAGTACGATGTACGTGAGACTGAAGCAGGTCGCTGATGGTGGGCGGAGTGAGCAACGACCGTGGTGGTATCTCTGGCCTTTGTACCTAGTGGGTCGCGTGTAGGTGTCAAGCAGGAGTGAGATCTGTAAGAACTACGCAGAAGACGTGTTGATTCGTCGTCCTCGTGCTAACGGTTAATGAAGACAGCAGAGGGTTGGGACGCTCGCTCATTTACAGGGAGATGCTGACAAGTTTGAGATGCCGGTGAACCAAGACCTGTGTTATCGCTCTAAGTTGACTGCGATCCTCCTTCACATGCCGCAGTGTTCGTTTCCAGCACGCTCCCAGATGCTGAGGTGTTTGTTTCTAACCCGTGCTGATATCTCACAGATATACGCACTTCGCAACGGATTATGAAAATGTGTGACTGTTATTGGATTTCTGTCTCCTCTAACACGATAAAGCACATACAAGGTTTGCTAAATGCCGTTTTCTAGGGAAGAATATTGTGCCACACCGAGCTAATGTAATGCACCATCCCTCTTCTTTAGGAGTCTGCTTTATTTCTGCAAGAGGGTTTTACTTCAAAAGATGTCGCAATCCACTTCACAGTAGTATTCCAGAGAGGTCCCAGAGAGCTGCTGGAGCTGTGCGTTACTTGGCATATCTCGAATTTGCAGCATTGTGCAGAGTGTGGAAAGATAGTCCAGGCAAGCGACGTACCGCACCACCCCATGTCATCATGCAAAAAGTCCCTTATCTACAACGAGCTCGGAGTATTTGAGACTGACTATCCCAGCCAGTTTAGCAGGAAACAGCTGAAGTAAAAGTACGCTTGTACAATGTTTTTCAAGGCGATATGGCTAGTTTGAGGCACGTGAGCTTTGTGGTGCCTGGAGGTGGTGTAGGTGCAATCTGGTCCTGTCTGTGCGGGCACTGTGGAATGGCAGTGATCTAACCTGTTTCCAGTTTCAAACCTTCTTTTTTAAAATGGCCTCTGCTGTTTCCTCACTGCTACACAATTAAAAAGCACAAGAGTTCAGAAATCAAAGTGTGAGAGGGTGAAGACAGCCTTTCGAAATGGGAGGAGGTGCAGGACACTTTTACAGCACTAGTGTGAATCTTCACTGCGTTTCAGGGGTTCTCTTGTAACACGGCTAATGTTTTCAGCCTGTCCTGAGAAAGAGTGACAACTACGGCTGCACACGCTGGGAACGGCGTTCTGTGGCTGAAGGCGGGTTAGACCAGGGCAGGAAGATGGCTGGAGCTCCTCTCCCTCCACCCACGCCCTGGACGGCCTTGGTTAAGGTCTGGGTTACCTCACTGGGGCCTCACCGCAGCCTGGGACTATCCCAGGTGACTTTGCCGTTGTCCTCTCACACCAGCTACTCTGGTGATCCTGCTGCAGAGCTTGCCCCGAACCCCACCAGGGAACGGCATTTTTCAGGAATAATGGCTTTTCTCAACCTGCTCTGGGTTCTCCCTCTGCACTTAGGAAGAAGTCCATCCCTAGTGAGAAAGGCTGGTCCCTGGGACCATCCACAGCTTACCTTTATCTCAGTGACTGACACGGACAATTTCTAGTTTGCAGCACAGTGCAGACACACGGTTATTTTTGTTGTTTATTAATGTTTAATAAACAGCCACACGCAGCTAGAAGATGGTACTTTACAAGCTAGCCCTGCTAAGTTGTTGTGAAGGTGATGGAACGGACACCGGTCTTTTCATCTTCCATTGATTTTGCAAGGTGAGTTTCCTCAGCTGAGCTGGATGCTCTCTAGGTTCGTGCCGAATACTGCCCATACTCATTAAAGCGTAGAGAAGAGCTCAGGAAAGCCATTAGCCCATTAATCACTTCCACATACCTAATGACCTTCATGCCTGTGCATCGCAGGGGCCAGCCCTGAGTCAGCGCAAGTGGCAACACCAAAACACGTTGATCCTCAGCCCAGGCGAGAGGTGGTCTCTCCGGAGGCAGCCACGGGAGGAGCAGCATCCCACGAGGAACAGGGTGAGTGTGGAAAGAGTCACCTGGAATGTCCAGAGCACAATCAAGAGCCGGCAGAGATGGGAGTGTGGTCGGTCCCACGGGCACTTGGGGAGAGGGCAGTCCCCGCCACCACCTCCGTGCCCATCAGTGCCCGTGCTGGACCTGGCCCTCGGCGTGGGGGCTAGGGGTGCCTGCAGGGGTCCTGCAGAGCTGAGAGAACTTCACCAACAGAGAAAGGTGATGTTGTTCTTTAAAATTCTGATACCCACGGAGAGAGGAGTCCAGCGTTTTGAGGCACTGAAATTAAGTCTTGTACAAATTGCTCATGACTTGTTTGCAAAGGCTGTTCCATGTCCAGGGTCCTGTTCAATGGCCAGGAATGATCAACAAGGCAAATTGGAAATCACATAAACAGACATGTTGTGCTTTCAGTGGTTGTGGCAGCATTTTAAAACTGTGGGTTCAGCACAGAATGAGGCGGAACATGTTTCTTTAAGAGGAATTATGTACAAAAGCATGAAACCTTTTCTGCAGCTACTCTGACAACAGAGTGCGAAGACTGCAGAAACAGGACCAACAGCCTTAAGATGTTCAGCTTGAGCGAACGCTCTGTTTGTGCCAGTGCCTTGTCCTGCACTGCTGCGGCAGTGGGCTGCTTCGAACGCAGTGAGACCTTGTGAAGGGGAGACTATGGCCCATTGTAGCTGCCAAAATCGGCATCCACACTACCCCAGGGACTCACCCCCTGAGGTTAAAGAGCGATTTGATCCCCTACATCAGAGCTCTCATGCGGTGGCATTTGGCCTGTGTTTCTGCAGGACTATGGCAGGAGTCAGCCCTGCAGCGTGTGCTGCCCAGCCTGGAGCGGCCTGGGAGCCAGCGTACCCCAGCACGGTCCTGTGCCTTCTGAAGGAAGGTCTGCTCTTCCCTCATGCGCTGCCTCCTCATCCATGATGCCCACTGATGAAGAGCAGTCCAGCAGTGCCGCGATGGAGAGCTGGAGGTGGACTTCACGTCATGTGTCTCCAGGAGTACGAGCACCAGGCAGGGAGGGGCAGGATGGGTGCTCAGCGGGGAGCTGGAGCCAAAGCGTGTGCCAAATGGAGGGGTGATTTTGAGGATGCTCTGTGAAGTGACAAAAGCAGCACTTAGGCCAAACTGGGGATGTGGGTCTGACCCAGCTCCCAGGGTGGGTCCTTGTGTGTGGATATTCAACCAAGTCCTCTACCATGAAGATCAACTGGATCTTCCTCTATGACTCTTGGAGTGAGATCAAACCTTAACGTTCAGCACAACCTTCTGCCTTTTCTCCTTCTTTTCAGGAGTTTTCCTTCTCCTTTTCCCCTGCCGTGGTGTTTTGGTGGGGGTGGGAGTTGGGTTACAAATGCAAGTCCCCTTGTGAACACCAGCTACCTCATGTCAAGGGCTGGTGCTGGTGGTGGAGGTCTCCTGAGCTGAGCTACGCATGGCAGGGCGAAACGAGGGGAAGCTCCACAAATTGCTGACCCGCTGTGCCCAAAGGGCAAAGCCCCCAGGGGCACCCCTGTGCCCTGGGCATGCACGGGGCTGCGGGCAGAGGTGTGGGCAGGCAGGAGAGGTTGGACAATACCTGTCTGCTAAAATATGGCCTCAAGCACGGAAACGTTGGCAAACGGCGCTGTCTGCGGCTGAGATCACTTGTTTCCCACTGGAGTAGGAATGGTAGGAATGCACAAGCTGCTGCTATGAAACAGCCCACGAGCTGTGTAAGTGATATAAAAACAGTTTTTAATTTACCCTGAAATGGTTCTGATATGTTGAACATCCTGATCACACCGACTGCTTTTTATTCGCTTTTCTTCCTTATCCATAGTGCTGGTTTTTTTCCAGATAACTCCAGTGTCTAATTTGCCAATTCTTTGTTTTCCTCTACCCAATCTCCGCTAGACGTAGGAAAAAAGAGGTGTCTCCACCAGCTTTATTGGCGAGGCTTTGCTGACTGTCCTCAGAACAGCCGCATCAAGCAGCTTGTCTGTGGATTTTCAGTCAACTGCTGGGGAAGCTGCTTTGTGACACACGTATGATTAATGATTGCTTGTGCATGTTTCTGAGAAATGAGCTACCCTGTCACTAAATAAATACACAAATAAATGGGCTGAGTGTAAAAGAACATGTTCGTCACAAAAAATGACATCCTTCGCTGTAAATTTTAACAGATGTCATGAAACCAAAGATACTATAATCTGTTACAAAAAGCCTTTGAAGATCTATTTTAATTAACTTGCAAAGCCATCAGGACTCTTGGAGAGAAAGTGCTGTGTGTGGTGTATGTGAAGGAGTGCCTGAGTGGGATCCCGAGGATGGGGTGGGCATGGCTGGAGAGCAGAAGCTGACAGCAGTCACTACTGTAGCAACGTGTAGTTCATGTTTAGTAAAGCAGCCTTGGCATGGAAAAAACTGTGAAAAAATTGCTGCCACTCCCTGAAATACCCTTCTTATTCCAGCAGAAAAGGGGACAGGCTCTGCAGCTGAAGCCAGCGTTTGAAAAGGCTGAACCTGAACAGACGCAGAGGATGGTAAATCCCGGGGTAGGAGTATATTCACATGGTGAGTTTCTTTTACATGGTTTTCCCTGGATGCTCTTGCTGTCAGTGAGAGCCAGTGGCTTGCAGCCCACACGTGGGTCCCTGTCCTGGCAGCAGCATGGGGCGATGGGGCGATGGGGGTGATGTGGGGCACAATGTCCCCGTCCCAGCCAGCTGGACCTGCCCTGCACGGGGCAGTGCGGACGGGGCCCATCAGGACTGTGGTAGAAATAAACGCTGTGAGGCTGCTTCAGAAGCAGCACCCTCGCAGCCCACAGCCCCAGCCAGCCTCCGGAGCCAGGTGAAAACAGGAGCCCCAGTGCCCAAAGAGGGCTCAGTGACCCGCGCCCAAAAAGGATGTCTGTGTGTTTTGAACTGCTGACGACGGTGATGCCCGAGAGCCTGGCACACATACCTTGGTGGAGCACGGACTCAGGCCAGGCAGAACTCGGTGTGAGGCGTCCCCAGTGCGCTCCCCTCCCGCCCTGCCCCAGGCAGCTGTCAGCTCTGCAGGGATTGCTGCCCCCTCACAGCGGTTGGACAAGCTCGGGGCTGATCTTCAGCGACTGCAGCATGGCCTGTCCATGGTGGCAGTGCTGGTGGGAGCTCCATGGCACGCTGCAGGCACTGGGTGGCTTTTCTCTTCCAGAAACCTCGAACTGAGTGAAAGGCGGCTGGGACCATCATGGGTTTGTCTCTGAATACATTACATTGGCTACGGATGGAGCTCCTGCTCGCTTCATATCGTCGCTGTTCGTTGACTGAAGGTAACCATATGCTGCCTTTCCATAGCATGTGTTTCCATGAGATTTCCATACCCGAGCAGATGGGCATGCTCCAGCATGGCAGAACTCTGTCTCTGTGGCACCGCTATGAACCCCAGTGTGTAACCAGGGAGTAGATGGCACTTCACGTTTGTGTGTGATAAGGGTGTTTTAAATACGTTTGTGATTCCCCTAACTAATATAAATTCCAGTTAATCGCTCCTCTGAAATCCCAGTTGCATGCCCACCACTCACTGGCTCTCCAGTTTCATATTGTCGCTCTTTTTGCTCCAACTGACGCCATCACTGACTGTATCACTGCCGCTGCATTACGCAGGTCTTCCAGCCCGGTGTAGACAGACGTTCTTACAAATCATCTGTTGTGAGCTTCACCATCAGCTCAGCGAAGCAGCAGCAGAGCAGCCGTAGGCGAGTCAGTCACCAGCCGACTTCTTACCCCGTCTGTGTTCCGCACCTTGCTCTACGGTAGACTGATGGCATTATATGCGGTCATTGAGAATTACGTAGGTATCTCGTTTCTCCTTGCAGTAAAGAGGAGTCAGTCCCTGCAGTTAATCCTGCCCAAGGCCCTGCCCCTTCACTGAAGTGGGGGATGCAAAGACCAGCTCGTGCCCAGGGAGGTGGCACTGAGCTGTGGGACAGGACACCAGTAAGGCAGGAGCGGAGCAAAGAGACCGTGAGCCACGGCAGTGTGTTGAAATGCTGTTGTGAGGGATCCAGAACCCCTTGAGAAGCAGCGTTGTGGCACTGAACTCCCCCCGCCCGGCCCCAGCCCCACAGGCCCCTTCTGCTGCTCTGTCCCCTGGCCAGTGTGTCCTCGGTGGCCGTCACCACCTACCACCTGGGTACCGGCAGACCATTTTCTTTCACCCACTCCTTTCCTCGTTTATTAGATTCTGAAATAACGGTGCTCAAGCATTGGAATAGTGTGGTTAAAATGACATTTAAGGAGCTGCATGACTGCTCAGGGGGTTGCGTGGAAGCAAAAATAGGATGAGTAAATGGATGACTGGTGGATCTTGGTTTTAAATGTGTAAGAAGAACCGAGTTCCCTCTGTCATAAATGTGGGATTTAGAAAGTCTTATTGGAAGGTTTATCTAAAATATACATGTTTGGTTATGCCTGCAATTTACAGATTGATCCCCAGGGTGACCTTGTGCAGAGAAAAAGCTATTATTTTAGGATCCAGGAGTAGGGAGCGGGGCTAGGTCTGCCAGAACGAGGTGGATTTGCAGTGTGGAGGAAGCCAGGCAGCACTCGCCCTTGGTCGGTGTGTGAATGTGGGCTCTCAGCTAGAAAAGATTCCCCAGAGCGCTGTCAGGGGATTATCCCTGCTGCGCTGCAGAAGTGCAGGGTATTGCCACCGGAGCAGCGTGGGCCTCCACTCCATACCAACCTGGCCGAGACAAAAACCAGACTCGGTGCTCCCAGCCTCCGAAGGCAGCCTGAGAAAATTAACAGGGGTGATTTTTTGTAAAAACTTGCTTTGGTGCTTGGCGAAGGCCAGAAGGTGAAACGCAGGGAGGAGGGCTGGAAGCCACGCTCTCTCTGCCGCTGAAAACGGGTACCGTTAGGCTGAAACAGAGGGAAGTGCTCTCGCTTTACACCACCCGAGGGCCTGCCTGGCTCCCGTTGGGTTGACGCTATAATGAACGGACGTGTCATGGGTAGGAGGGGAGCTCCGGTACAAGCCTTAGTTCTCAGTTCCCTGCCTGCCGCACTCTGGTCTGTGCAGCAACACCGCGACCGGCATCCGTTCACTGCAAGTGTTTTAAGAGTTAATTTGCAGTACACTCTGGTCAGTCCTTCCAACTGAATGGAAATATTTATTTTTCATTTAACTCTTGGTGTATGGATTGACATCCTCATTGAAATGCGTCTTCCTTCCGATTTCCACTAAATGCTCAGTATTGTGACTTGTGTGGAATTTCGAATGGGCAGAGTTCTCATACGAGCTTCGCGACTACCAGTAAGGAGACTCTCGGTGGGCAGTGCGGGAGCAGGAGCCTCGGTAGCCATCTGAGGAGCAGAGCCGGGGAGCGAAGCAAAGCTTTGCTTTCCCGGAGAAGCAGCGGGAGCTGCCCCGGGTTTGCCGTGCCTTGTTGTGAGCAGCTCGGCAGCAAAGTTCCATTATTTCTGACCTTTCTGTCTACATCTGAGCACACCCATTGCCCTTTGGGACAACTTAAGGTACTTCAGACTGTTCTGCAGTAGTCAGCAAACCACTCTAGCATCATCATTAGCCATCTCCGTGGTTGGCGTGGAGTGAAGGCGAGCAATTCTGAGCGAGAGCTCCTCCAGCATTGTTTTCTTTTCCACTAGTTTGATGCCAAATACAAATTTCCATTTGTTATTGTTCTGAGCAGGAAACTACATTTCTCAGGTTTTTGTTGCTATCTTCTAAGAACCCAGAGAAGAGTACATTTGTCTGAACCTGTAATTTATGGGTGTAATGACCAAGAATTAAAGACTGAGGATAACTAGCAACATCAAGCCTTTTTGATCTTCAAAATATCTCCCATTTTTTTAGGTTACTTACTATGAGCTTTGCTGTATCCAACAGACATAATATGGGTCTCAGTTAACCTGCAGTTTAGGTCAAAAGGAACAACAGGGACATTAAAAGAGTTCGACCAGCAAGAAATAATTGTGAGTTTCTTACGAAGTGGATGAAAGAGCAAGAACTGCAGCTGTGGAGTCAGACTGTGGAGGCTTCAAGGGACTTGGGAAACCATGAACTTGACGCGTTCAAAGCCTGCTAGGTCATCGGGGAAAACCCCCATCACTCCTGTGGCTTTCATGGGCTTGCCATGCAGGAGGAGCGGTAGTGCCCATCCCACCTGTTCTTAGGGCACTTCCAGCTCTCCATCCTGCTCAAACCTCTCCTGCCTTGACCTCTCCCGCGTCAGTCTGCACAGTCCGAAGCTGCTTTACTTCAGAGCGGCAGCAAGATAACCGGGCAGTGGTGCCCCTGCTGGTCTTGGATGATGCTGGGTAGGACAGAGACCTCACCTCAGACCCAGGTTCCTGCGAACAACCTTGGTCTGAGCCAGCACGAAGGGGTGAACCCAGGTCAGTGCAGAAAGGCCGTGGGGACCCCGGGGAGACCCTGCTGCTGGGCGATGCTGACAGCGAGGACTGCCGGCTTCTGCTGCTGGCGTGGCGAGGGGAGGAGACACGGGGCCCCCACCCCAGCATCGCAGGCCCTCGCCCCGCTGCCCTGCCCGGCGTTCTTAGTGCTCCGAGATTCAAAGTGCGTATTGCGTTTACTGTCCCTGTCTCCTCTGAGGTTCTACGAATGATCTCCTCAATAGACGTTAATGTTCTCCCCGTCCTGTTAGGAAATGCACTCTTCACAGATGATGGCGTTTTCTAAATGGCTGCATTTGCTTCTTAGCCGTTAAGTGAAATGCCTGGAAAAACACGTTTCTGCAGCTGCAAGGGAAATGATGGGAAGTCCCTCCCGCCCGGCTCAAGGCCGCTCTCAGAAGGATACCCAGGCTTTAGCTCCGGGTTTATCTCAACCACGCACGGGCATTTAAAAGCTTCCTGAGCTGTTTGTACTTACAAGGAATGTTTCGAGTGCACCTTTAGAGCACACAAAGTAAATACCTCGAGCTTGGCAGATGGCTTGAAGAAAACCTACTTAGTTCAATCATTAGGTCAAGGCAAATAAATTTCTACCTTCTTCAAAGAAAATGACTAGTGAACGTTGAGGCTGAAGGGATTTTGAATTCCTTGACATGGAAGATTTTGTTTCATCAAACTATAACGAACAGCTGAAAGATGTAATTTTGGTTATAGAAGAGTGCAGCAATGGCACGTTCAAAGACAAAATAATTCTTACTAGTCACTGCACCACAGTATTTAAATACTTATGGCATCAAATATTAGTACGGCTTATTTTGAGAGGCAGCTGATGGCTCCGAAGCTTAGTCCCCACTCAGGCTGTCAGATCCTTCAGTTTCAGAGGAAAAACGGTGCAGGAAATCTCGTTCTTCGGTCGTGCTTCTCATTGCGTTACAGATCAGTAAATGGCAGTAAACGGAGCTCTGGCGATGGGGAGGTCGCTGCAGGGCGTTTGGAAATGAAAGGACTATTTTGTGTCTCGTTTAGAGACTTCTCTTTATTTGTTGGAGTGTGTTATCCAGTGGCTGGGGTAATGGGCCTCAGAAGAAAGGGGTGTTTAAGTAAAATAAGCTGTGGTTCGGTGGGGAATAACTAAATCGGAAGTTCTGAGAAGCAACAGCCATGTTCTCCGGCATCTGAAATGTATCTGCTGCTGAGAGCAAAGCAATTTTTTCTAATTCCAAAAATCCCACTTTGCGAGGATGCTAAATCATCCTCGGGCTTAACACAATAGTCTCTTGGCAACTGCAGATGCTTATCTTGAAAGATTCATTTACAACAGATTGAATTCTCGGAAAAGAGGCCAAACATAAAGATGTTAGAAATCACAGTGAAAATCCGAGCGGGTTTTGAGGCTTGATTTGGTTAAGCATCCAAATGTTTGGATATTATTTGAAACTTATTCAAGCTGCTTAAATCTAGAGAACTGGTAATGGGCTCTGTCCTCCCTGCTCTGTGACAGAAAGTCTTGGCACACGCAGTTCCAAATTGCATTGACCTTTTTTGCTGCCAAATTTGATTGCATTTTCATCTCTAATTTACTGTCTAACCCAGCCCCAAGGTCTCCAGCTTTTACTACCTTTCGAGGTTTCCATTTCCTATTCAATATGTGCTTTTCCCCTTTGCTTAATAGTTTTCATTTTTTCCTGGTTAAGTCTCATCTTATTACTCAAATATTTAGGGACTGATCTATGAGATCCGACTGACAATCCATCCGTGTTGTTATTCTTTCTTCTATAATTTACCAGGTTCAGATGCTTCGGAAGGCACAGAAAAAACTCAGAAATGGATCGTTATGGAAACCTTTCTCCGAAGGAAAAATCCATAGTGTGTTTCCATGCTAACGTGGAGGGGTTTATATCCTCTTCCGAAATACCCAGCTGAAATAAGCGCTTCATCTCAGCATCTACACACGCAGCGGGGTGTTCCTGAACTCCGCTAAATGTTCACCCTCAGGAAGGTCCGTCGGCAGTGAGTTTCACAGGTTTATCCTGGAGGTTTATCAGTTGTTTCTGCCTACATTTGTATTTCCTCCGATGATACTGCTATTATTTATCTTTTTGCTGGTTTGCTAATTTTCCAAAGTGGTGTCACTTGTGATTGTCATTAATTAGCTAAATGTCACTTCCATCGAGTGGCGAGGAGGATGCTATGTGAGATGACTTGCAATGCACATTCTCCCTCTAATTTTAAAGTACATTTGTATCAAGTATATCGGGAAGTACACTGTGAAGGCTTTTCTCTGCGCTCTGTGGCTGGAATGGCTGACCCCTTTCTCTCTGGGAGCTCTTTTTCATTGCCATCCTTTGGTAGGTAGCTGGCTTGCAATGGGAAAAGTATCCTCATTAAAAATCTCTCCACGCGTTTCTCTTTGGCTGTTCCTGTTCCCTTTGAATATTCCTGCTGACGTTTCTTTAATTCACTCTTCCATTTTCTGATAACGCCGTGTTGCAGGTGAAGGAGGAGGAGCAGAGCTCTGGCAGCTCCTCACCAGGGTGGGCATGGCCAGGGGGTAAGAGTCCTCTGCACCCCAACCCCCTCACCCCAGCACGGGTGGCCGGTCCTCGCGACCTGGTCCCGAGGCGCAGCGTGGGCCCCGCTTTGGGCGGACAGCACTGGTGGTGCAGCGCCAGCCCTGTGCCGAATCAGACCCCACATCTGCAGTTACCTGGCGCTTCCTCCCGTTCCTTCTATTTCTTCCTCCTTTTTCCACTCCAGGCTGGCCACCACGCTGGTCCGGTGGCACCTTTGCAGACCTCCTGGGCAGCACTTGCCATCTGTCACTCGGCTTTCTTCCTCCGTAATGGATGCTTTTGATCGGTGCATGGGATTTATCGGTTCAATTAATCTAATCTCCGCAGTAACATCCCCGCTAACTGAAACAATTCCTGTCAGTGTTGGGACTGCTGAACCAGAGAAGCCGTGTGGCAGCGTCCGGCAGTGTTCTGATCTGCGGTGGCTGAGATTGGCCTTTCAGAGTTCTCGTAGTCCTTTTTCTGTCAGTAGGAGCTGGTTATTTGCTCAGAGGTGGGGCCGGTTCTGTGCTTCCTCACTGACGAATCCGTGGGTTTAGTGTTCTGTACGATCCTGCTGTGCTCCCACAGACTTCTGCAGAGGCAAACGTCCTGCACGCAGTGACGGGGCGTTGCTCCAGCGACGGGCACAGAAGTGGGGGATGCACGGGCTTTTCTTGGAAGTGTTTTTAAATGTTTGCAGAAAGAACAGTGCCTCTCGAGTAAGTACCTGGCTTGATTATCCCAGAGCTGCTCCCAGTAAAGGGGGTGGTGTGGTTTCAGGCCCTCGGTGGTTATACCACCGGGGATTTATATCGGTGATATCTCTTCACGTATAAGGTGCCAGTGAGCTGAGAGTTGTGAAGAGAATCCTGTCTTCCAAGGATGCGCTGAAGCGCTTTGGATCCCAGTGCCTGTATTTACGGAAGGTTTTTATAGTACAGCCTCAGCAGTTTGCACAGTTTGGTGAATTTGTTTGGAGTAATTAGTGTAACACCAGGCTGGGTTTGCAAGTCTGTTTAAACCATTCTACTTCAAGTATATCAAACTTTAAAACCTCTACAATACAAACATTGGTTTTGTTTGGACTGTTCCACGTGTTCTTCCAGCTCTACTGAAACGCTGGGGAGTAACTCAGCAGCTGGTTGACAGAGGTACTGGTTGTTCCTTAGACTTGTGGACCAAGGGCCCGGCCGCGTCCCGCCTGGAGCCTGGGATGGATCCTGTTGCCTCTGGATCGATGGCTTTCCTGGCCCTCCGACACAAAGGGACGGTAGCAATTCTCCACCGAGCCCCGGCAGCCAGCGGTGCAAGGTACCGCGCTTCCACTGCAGTGGACACCTGGACCATGGCTGTTGTGATACATCATGCTGTACCTGCAGAGCAGGGGCTTTGCCTTCCCCTTATCCCAGTAGTGGGGCAGTTGTTTATGCTGGCGACAAAAGAACCAGTCAAAAATTTACTCCCATTTGGTATATTTTTCACTTGAAAAACAGAGACTCACTCTGCATATTTTTAATACAGTTTTTTTCCCCCAGGGATGGGCCAGTGTTCTTCTACATCCCTTCCCCGGAGTGTGCGGAACGCCCTGCAATGCTACCTGGAGACTTGGTGTGGCAGGAGCTGCCTCAAGAGAGTTCTGCCCAAATACTCGCACGGCTGTTCAGCACTCTTCCATCAATTATTAAAAGAAGCTTGTGCTCGTGTGGTGTCCTGTGCATGTGACTTGATGAACAGACCTAGCGGCAGATAAGCTGGGGTAAAGCAGATTGCTGCCCTGGAGACAATCCAGGCAGCGTGGGAGCGGCGTTTTGTTTTGTTTTCCATAGAAAAATTGTAATTGCCTAGATATGAATTAACCCTGTGGTACCAGCCTTCCCTTTTTGTGGTTTGTTCATTTGAAATCATAGATGGCTTGAAGACAGGGGTGTTTTGCAACTCCTGGTAGAGGTTCCCTGGTAAGTTTAATTTTTTTTCCTCCAGAAGTAATTTTTGCCCCTGTTCATCTGAAATAAGTGACAAGAAGACAGATGAAACTCTCCGGCCCCCTACGTATGTTTTTAGAGAAGAAGGAGGGTGGCTTCACTGGTAGCTCCAGGTCAGTGTTGGTACCTCATACTGTCCAGCTGGTTTGTGCTGCTGAGTTGCCATATTTTTCTGGTTGTGTTGCTTGTGCTTATTAATTCCTTAATTTTTACAGGTAAGATAATTGAGAATAGCTGAGCCATGTCTTTTATAGACCTTGGGGCCTATAAGGAAAGCTGGGGAGGGGCTGTTCAGCAGGGGCTGTTGGGACAGGACAAGGGCTGATGGGTTCAACTGACAGAGGGAGAGTCAGAGCAGAGAGAAGGGAGAGATTGTTTGTGCTGAGGGTGGTGAGAGCCTGGCCCAGGGTGCCCCGAGAGGTGGCAGAAGCCCCATCCCTGGCCCCATTGCAGGTCAGGTTGGCCCTTGGGGCTCTGAGCCCCCTGCTCTGGTTGCAGATGTCCCTGCTCCCTGCAGGGGCTTGGACTGGGGGAGCTGGGAAGGTCCCTTCAGCCCAGACCAGTCGGTGGTTCTGTGATTTTTTGTTGGATGTAGTCCCCCAGGTGGCGACACTCTCTCCTCTTCCAGAAGCAGCTGGCACTAACGCAGTCAGTTTTTGTCATTACAGTCGGGTTTAAGTGATGGCCTAAATAACTGGGCAGTGCTTTGTCTCAGCCCTGTAAACCGTGGCCACTTTTTCCCCGGTGAGTGCCATGAAGTTATACTGGTGCTCTTTGTATATCAATTTTGAATCACACAAATTCAAAGTTCTTCTAAATTTAACACCTTCTTGTTGTCTTCTCCTCACCAGTAGGACTGGCCAGAATAAGTGGACGAGCGACGGCTGAGACTGCAGCCGCCTCCCTGCCAGCCCAGCGCGGGCTCCCAGCTCTGGGATCTGGACTGATGGGTATGACACGGGTAAGTCCAGGCCCGTTAGCACATCACTGATCCCTGGCACAACCACAGAACAGCTGATATGAGACTTGATTAATGAATAATTAATTAGAATGTATTCTAATTAGTGTCAATCAACTTGCGAGTATGGAAAATAGGACCAGTAGATAAGACTGACTTTTTTCTTAATGAGATGACAAATGTGGTAGATGAGGAGAGTATTGGTACCACAGCCATCTGCGTGGCGGTTGCTCTGACACCAGTGTGACACCTGGGGAGGAACTGGGATGCTGCTGGACTGCCATGCATGCCGGGGCATCAGCCGGCAGCTGTGGGTGGGAGGTGGGCACATGGCCACTGCCTCTGTGCGGGGCTCGTCTGGAGCCCTCTGTGCTGCAGGGATGGGGGCTCGGGGAGGGTGCAGGCAGCTCTGCTGCGGTCTGGCTGCTGTGGAAACGCTCCGCTGAGCTGGGGTGGGTACACATGGAGGGGAGGGACCATGCAAGGGAGAGGGACCACAGGGAGGGATCATGCAAGGCCACAGATGGGTAGGAGCCAAGAGAAGCAGCTGGGCACAGAGAGGCTCGATGGAGTCACACTGCTGAGTTCAAGAATGAGGTGGGCAAGGCATGGTTTGGTCTCAGCCTGCGAGTATGACCACGGGGAGCAGGAGCCTGATAACAGAAGGCTTGTCAATTGAGTGGACAGGGATCTAAGGAGACCTAAAGCTGGAAGCTGAGATGAATGCACATTTTATGTATGGTGGGGATCATTTGGTAATTAGAGCATCCTACCAGAGCTGATGGCTGACTGCTTATTGCCAAAGTGACTGAAGAGATTGGCTTGTGGTTTTCTGAAAGGGATTAATCCTGGAAAGTTTTACGTCCAAGCCACAATGGATGCTCACAACAGCCCTTCCTGGCTACAGGCCCACAATTACTTGCTCCAGGATCAGCCCCTGGCCCCGCGCAGCAGCGCAGAGTGCCACCCAGCCCCTGGCCAGCGTGGGTGAGCAGCACCAGTGTCTGCGGCTCTGCGGCTGATCAACACGGCGGCTGAAGTGGATTTGCTTTTGAGAAGTCTTATGGACCCCAATAAAGATCAGTAATCATTAAAATTAACCACACGCTGATTTAATCAACATATAGCTTTGTTAATTACTCGCTTTTTCTTCGTGTCCATCTGTTTTGAAGATTTCAGTGAACCTGCAGCAGATGTTCATGTAAATATAATAAGCCGGTTGCCATGTAAATACAAATTTTCCAGGAGTGTTTGTGTAACAGCCATCCGATTTATTTGTGCTGTTGTCAGTACCACGTCTTTAGCGGCTGAAACACAAACCTGATAACGCTGTTCAAATCCCCCATAGAGACAGTCTCTGCTGTCAGGCTGTCCCTGGCCTCCCCCGCGTCACGCCCAGGTCCGAACCGTTGTGCTGGGGGAGGCTGGTTGGGCGAGCAGGGGGTGGGCAGGGGAGCGGAGGGGTCTGACCCAGGGGGTGGGATGGCCAGGGGAGGCAGTGGTGAAACTGGGCTGGTGTGAGGGAACAGAAAGCAAACTGGCAGCCGTTTTAAAACCTGAAATCACTTTTTAAAAACTAGTAATACCCCATGGCATAAACTGGAGATCTTATCAGTGTGGGGATCTCATCAACGGTGATCAATATCTCAAGGGGGGTCAGCAGGAGGGGCCAGACTCTGCCCAGTGGTGCCCAGCGACAGGACAAGGGTCAGCAGGCACAAACTGGAACCAGGAGATTCCACCTGACCCTGAGGAGACACTGCTTTGGTGTGAGGGTGAGGAGCCCTGGCCCAGGCTGCCCAGAGAGGGTGTGGAGTCTCCTGCTCTGAAGAGATCCCTGGATCTCCTGGTATGATGCCCCGCCTGGATGCCCTCCTGGGCACCCTGCTGTGGGGACCTGCTCTAGCAGGGCTTGGGCTGGGTGACCCCCAGAGCTCCCTGCCAGCCCCACCAGGCTGGGACTCTGTGAGTCAAACAGAATCCCCAATAAAATGCGAAAAAATGCATGAAGTCTTATATTTGGTGGAGAGCGGTTTTGCTGAGAGTACTTTAAAAGTTTGACACTTAGCTTTTGCGTCCACAAGCTTAATGGAAGGTTTTTTTGACTTGACAGCATGTGGAGCTGTTTCATGTGTTTAAGAGTTGTGGACTGGGTCCGTGGAGATCTCTTGTCCACAGGAGCATCCCTCTGGGTGTCTTCACCAGCAGCGTGCAGCAAAGTGGTCACAAAGGCAGAGTATGGGCATGCAGAGAAAACCTCCTCCACTGCGAGCTGGGGAGAGGCAGAGCTATCTGTGCTGGGAGAATGGACCTTGAGGCGGTGGCCTCTTCTCTGCAAAGGGAAGAATTGGTCTCCAACAGCTCAGAGCCGAGCAGGAAAACCTGTCTCTGTAGCCTGCAGCCAGGAGAGGTTTTGGCGAGGTGGTGGTCCTTACCCTCATGGGAGTACAGCATGAGCACTGCTGAACGCACAGTCCATCCATCCCTGGGCCATGGGCTGTGACCTCTGAGAACAGGCAGTGTCGGCTGTCGCTCTGCCCAGGTGTCAGTCCCTTCGCAGCTGCAGATTAACCTCATAAAAGACTCCCCCAACCCCCCCGAGCCCTCACAGGAATTAATACAATAGGTTCAGACTGTGCATTCAGAGAGGAGTCTTTTTTTGTGAGGTTCGTGCAAAGGCGGTCCTGGTTGACAGAAGGGGTTCCCAAACACGGCTGCAGCGCAGTGACGTGGTAACAATCCCAAAGGCAACCAGACAGCAGAAGAAGAACTGCTCTGTTCCTCTGCAGAGGAGACAACCTGCCGAGTCCCACATTGCCCTGGCACTGTCAGGGACACAGAGCCACGCGCCCCCTTTGAGCTGTGTAACCGCATCCGAGCTGGAGACCTCAGCTCCGACCAGCTGCTCCTGAGCCGTGTCTGGAACCGGGTAAGACCCCAGCAGAGCCCCAAGACATGGACACTGCTCTGTTGTCCCTCCAGCTCTGGAGTCCTCCTGGGCTGATGAAACAGAGGGGCTGTCTCCTGCAAGGGGAAGAGGTGCTGGCTGCGGGGTGTCCTTGCTGCCAGGTGGCTGTCCCTGTGGGGTGGTGGTGAGAGGGGACCACCAAGAGGCACGAGCACCTTCAGCACCAGTGGGACAGGCTCTTGGCTCGTTTGCAAAGCCTTCTCTAAGATGTATTTTGAAGTCAATTAGACGTGACCTTGCAGCATAATGGGAAAACTGACAAAATGCAGAGTTCTGTATTGGTTGTCTCGATTTTCCATCTGTCTTCAGAACATAATTAATCTAATAAATAGCAGCAGATCAGCTTCAAATTACGTGTTTCTCTAATCCATGGTAGGTGTTCAGCGGGTGCACCCACTGGGCGTGGATGGTGGGCAGGGAGCAGATCCTTGGCTGCTGGGTACCATGGGGACACCCCAGACCCTCTGCCCTGCACAGCCCCTGACCAACCCCCAGCAGGCTCTCCATCCGGGGGTGATCCCCTCTGCCAGACTCCTGACGCTGGGCAGCGAGGGGCTGGGAACTGCTGCCTGGGGTGAGCCCAGTCAATTCATCACCACCAGCCCCGCTGCAGCCCCTCCACCCTGTCCTCCCTGTGCCCCTCCAGGTCCAGGGAGCTCAGGCAGCCCGTGGAAATGCCACAGAATGATGCTGCTTTCTGCTGGCTTCTCCTGAGCAGGTCACCATGCACTGCACGCCAACAGCCTGCTGCAACGGCGAGCAAGGGGCTGTCCAGCAAAGCCGCTGGTGGACGAGCGGCAGAGGTACGAACCCAGCTTGGGGCACGGACCTGCCCATGGTTTGGTGCTCCCAACCTGATGAAACATTTGCAGCCTGGTGTTCGTCTCTCTCTTGCATGAATTTATCTCTGTAAAGCGTTATCCCACAGCTGAGTCTGCATGCTTGTTGGAAGAGACATGAGAAATGAAAAGTATATTTTGGTGCTGGTTGGGGAAGTAGAGGGAAAGATGGATCTTAACGTTCGCTGCAGAGAGCTGAGTCTGGAGTTATCTTTCATTTACCTCTGCACTCGAAAAGAGCTCCGCTTTCTGATTTCTTCTGTTTTTTAGCTTCTGAGGATTTCGGGTTCATTTAGCTCTGCATTGGCAATGCCTTCAGGAGCCTAGAGAGGAGGGTGAGAGCGAGGGAAGGCAGATCATGAAGCAGCTCTCTTTGGGCACCGTTTGATCTGTGTGGTCCCTGCTCTCCAACTGGACAGATAGGCTACTGCCAGCATGAAATTCCTGTGCACGGTGGGTTTACAGTTATTCAGGGAAGGGAGCACAAAGAAACGGATGCCCACAAGTGATTGGTAAGTCCCAAGAGCAGAGGGGCAGTCCCACCTGTCCCGGGGGCACCCACAAACCAGACAGCCGCTACCCGAAAACTGGGGATTTACTGCAATCACGTTTGCCCGGCACTGCAACTGACCCCAGTTAGTGACAGGTTGGGATGCCACTCAGGAACCGATCCCTGCACCACAGATCCCCGAGCACCAAGGCACGCTCTGGAAGGAGGGTGAACCACCCTGTGCACAACCCTCACTCACACACAGGAGAATCTCCCACTCAAGGGTACCACAAGGGTCACTCACCCACGGCGGGGAGAGGGCTCACTCAGTCCCGGGAGACACGCTCAGATGGCATCCTGATCTGAGGGGAGTCCGGGCAGTGACCTCAGTCCGCGTCCTGATGCGAGGGGAGAGTCCCGACTGCATCACCTGCTGCCCCACGCAGGACCAGCTCCAGCTGGGCTCTCGCAGGGCTCCGTCATCCCCTGGTCGGGTGTGGGCTGCGGGCACTGCAATCAGTGAGCACAGCCGGGAGGTGGTGAGCGGAGCCCAGACTGCGCGGCACCGGAGAGCCCTGGGGCACCGCCCGATCGTTATCAGGAGCTTGTGCAGGCCCAGCCTTTGTACAAGCTCCGTGCAAGCCCTGTGCAAGCTCAGTGCTAGCTCCGTGCAAACGCTGTGCAAGCTCAGTGCTAGCTCCGTGCAAGCTCCGTGCAAGCCCCGTGCAAGCCCTGTGCAAACCTTGTGCAAGCTCAGTGCTAGCTCCATGCAAGCTCTGTGCAAGCCCCATGCAAGCCCCGTGCAAGCTCAGTGCAAGGTCCGTGCAAGCCCTGTGCAAGCTCAGTGCTAGCTCCGTGCAAGGTCTGTGCAAGCCTTGTGCAAGCTCAGTGCAAGGTCCGTGCAAGCCCTGTGCAAGCTCCGTGCAAGCCCTGTGCAAGCTCAGTGCTAGCTCCATGCAAGGTCTGTGCAAGCCCTGTGCAAGCTCCATGCAAGCTCCGTGCAAGCCCTGTGCAAGCTCAGTGCTAGCTCCATGCAAATGCTGTGCAAGGTCCGTGCAAGCTCAGTGCTAGCTCCATGCAAGCCCTGTGCAAGCCCTGTGCAAGCTCCGTGCAAGGTCCGTGGAAGCCCTGTGCAAGCTCAGTGCTAGCTCTGTGCAAGGTCTGTGCAAGCCTTGTGCAAGCTCAGTGCTAGCTCTGTGCAAGCCCTGTGCAAGGTCAGTGCTAGCTCTGTGCAAACTCCGTGCAAGGTCCGTGCAAGCTCAGTGCTAGCTCCGTGCAAACTCCGTGCAAGGTCCGTGCAAGCTCAGTGCTAGCTCCGTGCAAGCTCCGTGCTAGCTCAGTGCAAGCTCCGTGCAAGCCCTGTGCAAGCCCTGTGCAAGTTCAGTGCTAGCTCTGTGCAAACTCCGTGCAAGGTCCGTGCAAGCTCAGTGCTAGCTCCGTGCAAGCTCCGTGCTAGCTCAGTGCAAGCTCCGTGCAAGCCCTGTGCAAGCCCTGTGCAAGTTCAGTGCTAGCTCAGTGCAAGCTCCGTGCAAGCCCTGTGCAGGCTCAGTGCAAGCTCTGTGCAAGGTCCGTGCAAGCCCTGTGCAAGCTCAGTGCTAGCTCAGTGCAAGCTCTGTGCAAGGTCCGTGCAAGCCCTGTGCAAGCTCAGTGCTAGCTCAGTGCAAGCTCTGTGCAAGGTCCGTGCAAGCCCTGTGCCAGCTCCGTGCCAGCTCCATGCCAGCTCCGTGCCAGCCACCCGGATGGCTGCGCTGCCGCTGGGCCGTACCCTTCCCAAAGTGGGCAGGAGGGGCCGGGAGCAGCAAGGTGGCTCTGGGCAGAAACCCAGCGTCTGGGCAGCGGCAGCTCCACATCAGCAAGGAGGAAACAAATTAGAGATGATAGAAAATAGCGAGCAACGGCGAGTGGAAGTTAGTATAACCCTAACACGTTAAATTATTGATGTAAAGAAGTATTTCTACAGTTTCCAGTAATCTTTGCATGATATTTGCTCATTTTTCTGCTGTTTCAATAGTGAAGTCTGCCCTTCCTGACGGAGCACAGCAAATGGTCAGAGGAGCTTCCATTTGCCACCACAATTGAGTCTTACTCCGTCAAATCCTTAGATTTCAGATGACAGTGGAAATTAATAGCAAGAATAAAATCTGATAATTGAAACTGAAATGAAACTAAATCTTCCAGATGGGATCCTAGCTGCAACTTCATCGGAGCGTCTGAGGAATCACTCTGCGCCTTTTAATCCTTCCACTCTTCCGCACAAACGTTTTGACGTGCTCAGAAATTTATCTTCATTATTAAGGCTGCTGCATGGTCACATACTGAGGAGTCCAAAGTAAAAATTTTTACTTACCATTTACTCAGAAATAAATTTCCGACTGGAAATCTACATTACGGGCTTATTCCTCGCCACAAGAGGCGACATTTTCTGGGATGCTGTGGTGCAGCACACGCCCGTGTCCTGCCCCGGCACCCAGGGCCCGGCCGGGCGCTGCAGCATCCCGGCTCCCACGGGCACTGGGGAAGAAGCCCCGATCCCACCAGGGTCGGTGCCTTTCCTTCGTGTTACTCGGTTCGAATACGGCACCCGACAATGGGCATACTCTGGGCATTCCTGCCGCCCTGGGGACTGTTCTTTTTAAAAGCAGATAGTTAGGGTTTAGACCATATTGATATGTTAGTTAATAGACTCAAGACCTTCCCTTTCGCATCTGTTTCTCTTCAACCCTGTCCTTTCAGATGCTGCGTGTCTCCTGTGCACATAATTAAAAGATGGCCTTAAATGCGTAGGAAACGAGGCGCTGCGCAACGGAGGAGGAACGTCTGTGATGTGGTGCCTTTGTCCCCCCGCAGCGCTACGTGGCTTGAGAGACGAGCCCCTTACCGGTGTGACTCTGGGGTGTGGGTGCTCAGGTGCGCAGACGCCCAGCCGGTGCCAGGGACCCCTCGCCCCTCTGGCACGGCCAGCGGTCGGGGGGCAGCGGGGGCCAGCGCCGGGCTGGGGTTTGGGTTCTGCGGGCTTGGACCAGACCCGGCTTTGGTGTTCCCAGCAAGCACTCCTCGGTGATTTACCGGGATCACGCTAAGCCTCTTGCCTTCAGAGAGGAATTAAAATAACTGTGGGACACAATGGTGGAAAAATCCTTTAGCATTTCCCTCTTTATAACTTGTATTTCTATAACATCCTTTAATTTCCTCTAAGCTCCTTAAGCGCCCGTGAAAGCGAGCCGCTCAGACCCTGCCTACGCTGTTTGGTTCTCCAGGCGTTGAACACGTGGCTCCCGGTAACGATCTGCAGAGCCCTCGTGGTCCCTTTTCGAGCAGATGCGCTGGTGGCGGACCGGACCTTTCGCTGGAGGAGGATCATTCCTGCGTCACTGCTGACCGCGGCAAAGGACACGAGGTACTTCTGTTTGCTGGTTCCCCTTTCGTGTGTGGGTTTAGGGCAGGGGTTACAGGAGCACCTTCATGGAAAAAGACATCGCTAACTTCGATTGCAAGTTCATTAACATGCAATAAGTGCTTCTCTTCCTTTGCATTTGTCACTGCTAGCAGAAGGACCCCCCAGAGGCGCTGCTGGGACCAGCCCCTGCTCCTGGTCATGCTGTGCGAGGACATCTCCTGCTCCAGCAGGCTCCGTCTCCCACCATCTCGGGTCTCGGTGCAGCTCCCCCAGCTCGCCGGGCAGCGTTGCCCTCAGTCAGGGTGCACCTTACTGCAGTGCTGCTCCAAACCAGATCCCAGCTGCCCGTCCAAAACCTGCACCGGGGGACCTGCCGCCAGCACGGCTCGCCGTAAGCATCGCCTCCCAGTGTTTGCTGCCTCATTGATGTCAGGGTCATCGAACCTGTCCCGGACCTGGGTTAATTTGCCCAAAGCCGGCGGAGTGTGGGGGGTTTACAGAAGGTAGTTCAGGTAACAGACTCTCCTCCTCCCTTCCCAGAAGACTTTTCCGGTTTAGCGCAGGCTGGCTGCAGAGCAGAACTCTGAAGTTTGGTGCTGGGCCACTACCAAAGCGATGCGCAGGGGGGCTGGCAGGACCGGAGGTGGTCGATTCCCCAGCAATATGCAGTAACAACTACGAAATATTCTCCTTCTTGAGGCTGGATGATTTACTGCCGTTCTTCTTGGTGTTTATGCCAGGTTTGAAGGTAATAACACCGTAAACTGCGTCCCCTTAGAGCGCTGGTTTTAATAATACCAATGCTTTTACACCGGCATGGTCGGAAGCAGGTATCTCTCTATGGACAGAGGTGTGGATTACGGGGCTAAAGTGTCTGTGACGTCACCTCGTTTGGCCTCTTGAGTAACAGACACTTCAAAATAAACCTGCAAATCTTTCCTGAAGCCTTTTTCCTTTTCCTTGCTTAGGGAAAAAAAAAAACGAAACAAACCCTTTTGACTTATTGACATTGGTCCCATTTCTTCATACTGTGTGAA
The DNA here is from genome assembly GCA_009769605.1 of Bucorvus abyssinicus. Classification (NCBI taxonomy): domain Eukaryota; kingdom Metazoa; phylum Chordata; class Aves; order Bucerotiformes; family Bucorvidae; genus Bucorvus; species Bucorvus abyssinicus. The sequence goes on along the minus strand of CM020034.1, from coordinate 33,645,639 downwards.
GAGGTTTTGTGTGCTAAGTTGGAGTCCTCTACTACCAGCTTAAGTCACCTCCTGAACATTTCAGAATAAAACGAGTTGTTGATCTTCTCAAGTCTTTTACTATGAGTATTTCAAATGCAAATTATTTTTGTAGGTCTTCTCCGTGCTGCTTCTAACGTCTCAGCACAATTTTGATGGGCTGGTGACAGCACGAGGTTCCGCGTTTCACTGCAAAGCTCACAGTGGAGGTGGATACATTTTCCAAACCATATTTTTTTTCTTTTGCCTTAGAAGAATAAAAACTTAAAGCCATATTAACATGTGCTTTGTCAAATTGTCTATCAAGTGTGCGGTTCCCAAATCCACACAATCTCAGAACTTCTCTTCAGCACGTGCTGTCTTTGTTCACACACGTTGTGTTCAGCCGTTTCCCACGTCTGTGTGACAGCCAGCCTATCCCCTCTTATTTTTACTTTGGTGGCAATAGCGAACACTTGGTTCCGAGTCGACCTTACACGTCTTTAAAGTTATTTTTCAATTCAGACGGCTAATTTGATCTTCTGAAAATCGGTTGGTAAGGACTTTATCTTCCTCTCCCTCGGTTGGGGAAATGTCTAAAGCGTGTATGTTTTCCCTTTATTCTAAACCATGTATGTTTTTATGAAACGGGGATCAGGCAGAGAAAAGTTAAAAAATTATTTACCACAATATTGCAAACCAGTGTTTTGAAGTCTGTCAAACCAACGAACAACGAGAAACGGAATAAAGGGGTTTCAGATCGCACTTGAGGAGCTGTTTGGTATCTGTGTCTATTACTGCTGGAAATTTTCTGGAGAACCGAATTTACTGGCTGTATTTCTTCATTGGGATAATTACCACCAATAAATACCCCACTAAACTGCCATTTAGGCAGCAGTTTGCATAAACAGCAGTGGCCGATCCTCTGCGGTTAGAACCTTCCTTGGCGGCGCGTTCGCAGCAGCTGGCAGCCCAGACCCCGCGCTCTGCAGCGTCGTCACCCCCCTCGCTGTCGGTGGTCCCAGCTGCAGAGCCCCGGAGGGGCTGCTGGGGAGCCGGCCGCCGTCCCCCTGCGCTGCAGCACCGCGGCGCGGCGCGGCGCAGCGCCTGACAGCAGCCACCCTCGCTGTGACCCCTGGACCGAAGGGTCCAGACAAGGGTGTTTTTGGAGAAGCGCCTTGTGACAGGAGCCCGATGCTGCCGCCCCCGGTGTGCGGGGAGCGAGCTCGGCCGTGGCACCCATGTAGCCTGGCGCAGGCGCTCGTCACCTTCACTGCGAAGACAGCTGCCCTCTCAGGGGGTCAGAGAACCTCAGCCAAGGGGTCTGAGGGAAAACACCCCCAAGATGAACAAACAGCCCTTCTGAGGGCAACGCCCTGCGGTGGGAGCAAAAGGGAGAGACCTTAGCTTTCTCCGTCAGGTCTGCTAAAATATTGGGATATTTTTTCTTTTTTAAATGCTTGGACTACAAAAACCATGCACCACGTTGTCGCTCGTGAGTTTAAAAAACCAGTAAGAACGGAACGTTTTCTTGCTTTCTGACCAAACTGCTGTACTCTCACACCAGAGAAAGCCCAGCCTTTTTTTTCTTTCCCCCTGCGTAAAAGATCTTCCTCTCTAGATGCTTCCCAGGACAGAATTTTCATAACAAGAGTCTATTAAGAGATACTTACAGACTTCCAGGCCATCCGAGAGGTTACAGAAAAAAAAGGAAAAAGCAGCAGAAAATGGTGTGCCATGGCACACGTTCCAGCTGAAGTGTCCGTTGCTATAGCAAATGAGGGAGCACAACTAACCTCTAACACAGCCTGCTTTGAAAACCGGAGCGGTTTGTTAAGGCTCCTTTGTTCCACGGCATTCATTTTCTCCATTTCTGCTGCAGTTTGCTAAACTGCTCCCAAATTATCGGAATTTACAGCATAGAAATGGTGGTAGATGTGAGGCGTGATCTATAAAACCTGAGAGCACTGGTGAGTACATCTCCCGTGGCATCCTCGCTAGCACAGCAGTACAGTAACGCAATCTTGGTGGAGCAATCTGAATGCTTTATTTTATTTTCAAGATCAAAGATGGATCGAAGCTAGAGGCATGGCTTATCCAAGCTGGAAACCATTACACCGCTGGTTTAGGGTAACACCCGTCGAGGTTTCTGCTCCCTCCAAGTTGTTACTGGCCGGGATGCTCCTTGGCACTGGTAGCACCTGCCCGAAGTGCTCACTGGGTCTTGAAGCCCTTCGTGCGGTTTTGCTGCCCAACCCACCATAAGCCCCAGGAGCAGCCAAGCCCCTGGGCTGCCTGCAAAGTGGAGCTCAGCCTCTCGCAGAGCAGTTCTGGAGGAGCTGTCTGGTGGCCGGCACAAAGCAAACACCCGTAGGTTTCACACACAAACCCAAACCTAAGCACAAGGGGGTTTGTCAGTAGGAGCTGCTATCTCCAGCAGCAGGGTCAAGCCCTAACCAGCACCTTCTGTCACCTGCTCTGGAAAGCAGCAGCTTGCAGGAACTAAGGACCAGCTCGAGTTAATGGTCACTGGCTGAATGGAAAAAGCAAAAGCCAGTAGGTACAGCTAAACCCGGAGCTGCTGCGGCCTGGAAGACAGAGAGTTCCCAGTACGAGACGCAGTGAGCGACTGTACCCCGAAGTGTGTAATTCAGAGGGGAGGAACAAGCTGGTGACTGTAGGTAGAGGTGTCTGCTCTGATCCCACCCAGAGAGCAGACCTGACAACCCAAGTTCAGTTAAAACGAAGGGAACTCCCGACACCACACATTAGGGGTTGGGCTGAGGTTGACTTACTGGTCCAGCAGCGCACACAGCACCGGGTGTCGCAGGCGAGACCTCGCAGGATGCTGCCCATTAACGGTGGAAACCCGATGGAAATGGTGTTTCCTCATCTAGGACTTTAAACCTCGGGGATCTCTGCCCTGGCCGGAGGCATACGCAGACCCTCGGTGTAACCTGCAGTGGCCACAGCCCCACGCACCCTCAGCAGGGACAGCAGCTTCCCCTTACAGGCATAGCACTATTTACCCGCTCTGCAGAGCAATGCAATGGGGGATATTGCTGTTCTGGCACCAGCAGGGTCGGAGTGGTTTCTGTAACAGGAGGGTTTGCTGCCCTGGTGTGGCGCAGGGTGGGAAAGGGGTGACACAGAGTCAGTTCTCAGACCTGCCTTGGGGCAGTGGGGCATCTCTGTGCCGAGGAAAGGCTGAGAGCCCTGGGGCTGCTCAGCTGGAGAAGAGCAGCCTGAGAGGGGACCTCCTCAATGGGATCAAGAGCTAAAGGCGGGTCAGGAGGATGGGCCAGACTCTGCCCAGTGGTGCCCAGGGACGGGACAAGGGGCAACGGGCACAAACTGGAACCAGGAGGTTCCACCTGACCCTGAGGAGACACTGCTTTGCTGTGAGGGTGAGGAGCCCTGGCCCAGGCTGCCCAGAGAGGGTGTGGAGTCTCCTGCTCTGGAGAGATCCCAACCCCGCCTGGACGCCCTCCTGGGTACCCTGCTGTGGGGACCTGCTCTAGCAGGGCTTGGGCTGGGTGACCCCCAGAGCTCCCTGCCAGCCCCACCAGTCTGGGGCTCTGTGAAGGAAACCCTTGCTGGGCCCTGGCTGGTCCGTGCTCAGTGTCCATCCCCGCTCCCGTGGGTAGACCAGGCGTTGGGCTCTGCACCCGCAGCAGACGCAGTCGCCTGAGCTGCTGTACCAGCCTTGCAGGGAGAAACGGCACCTGCAATGCAGCAGCAGCAGCTTTAAAAAACGCAGCCAGTTTATGGTTAAATTGATTTTGTTTACTCTGGTTTTTTATTTCACGGAATGCCAAGATTTGCCTTGTTTTAAAACTGAGTTGCAGAGAGCAGCACAGAGATGCAGTTGTGCCTCATGGAAGGCTCCACCCTTGGAAAACCACTGTTTTACAGCTCTAAAATAGGTTTGTTTGAACCCCAAGGGGACATCACTGAACACCCGTACCGGTGCCGGGGGGATTTTCCCCAGCTGGGGACAGACCTCGTCTCCTCGTGGCTGGGTTAATGCTGGGTCTGTCAGACAGTCTGGGTTTGGCAAACAGCCGTGGAGCTCCCGCACTGAAGCACCTGAGCTAAGGGTGAAGCAGAATTAAATCTTGACATTTTAGGAGAGTGAAATAAAGGAACGATTGCTCACTGTTTCACTCTAGCCCAAGCAGAACCCGCGCCGCTCCCAACACCTAGGGAGAGACGTCGCCGTGTACAAGGAAAGCTCTTACCAGTTATTCAACTGAGAAATAAATCTAAAAGTCAGGCTAAGCAGCAAAGTATTGAATTTGTTTGAACCCGAGCACACTGTAGCGGTCTGTTTCTCCAAGAGGAGCTTGATTATACCTGACATCGTGGGGCCCTACAGCCACAGAAGCTCGAGCTTTCAAGGAGTTCGCAGCCCTCATGGCATCGACCCACGTCAGCCCTCGAGCCCCACGTCCTGTGAGCACTGGGTGAGATCTCTCCCCCTCCCCCTTGCAGCTGGGACCTGCTTAGCGAGATGCACCGATCATGGTTTTCTCCTCTCCTCCCATCCCGTCCCGCCCTGTCATCCTTTACTACAATATTTCCTTTTCGGCTGTTCCGAAAGAGCGCCTTTTACTTGAGCATGTTTTGGTCCGTTAAAGCAATACAGAACTGCATGAAAAGCGGATTACATGCCATGGAATCCCGACAGCATTAACGTTAAGGCCTGTGTTTATATTAGATTTTTCTTTCTTTCTCACTTCTTTAGACGGTGACAGATGCGTATAACAGAGGAGATGGAGAACCACGTACTGCGTCTCGCTGTGCGCGTGTTTTAATAAGGGTTTGAAAGCCACTACGCCCAAACCCCCAAATCTTGAGCTTCAGTGCGACTGCGATCAGCTGCTCTTGAAATCATAAATCTGAACTGTACAGCTGGAGAACAAGCATTTGGAATCTGGAAATATTGTGCCTGCAGGACTAATTACGCTTTTGCAAACTTCGTCAAAACATTGCTGTTTATTTAAAGTTAGCAGCACAAGGGCGGCGGCGAGATGAATGGTGACTGTTATGACGCGCGCGTACAAACATCTATTTTCTGGAGAAAGGGACAATTAAGGGCTCGTCACGGATTTTGGTTGTTTTAATCTCTCTGCCAGGATGGTGCAGAGTTAGAGGCACTGAAAGCATAAAGGATGCTGAGAACCTGCCCCCGGTTTCACAACTCTCAGTCTCCCCCGAGGCGCATGCTGAGGGTTGAACTCACCATGCAGAGTTTGCTGCCAGCTCTGCAAACGGGACGTGGCGGTGCAAACCTCTCGAAGTGATGGGAATGAAGAGTGTGCACCTCCAAGTTCCCTCTTCTTCAGCCCTTGTAGGGAAAAAAGCAAATCCCCAAGACACGCGTAGGGTTCATCTCGGGCGTGGTGGAGAAATGCTGGTGCCTCTCCCAGCAGATACACACACGATGGTAAAATCCTTGAATTACTCAGAGTGCTGAGTCCCTTGTAAGGATACCTAAATGTAGAGCTAATTTTCTTGCCTACTAAAGGTAAAGATGTAAAAAAGCCTTTTTCTGTCTGCTTGTCTGTGTATCCAATCTCCTCAAGTAAGGTTAGTCTGCAGGTAGGAGTCTACCTCTGATTTAAAGATGAATAACCCAGGATTTATTGCCTCTCCTGCAATTTACTTAATTTCTGGGTGGGTTGTGTGAGGTTTCTCTTCTTGCCTTCTGGATCCCACCTTGTCATTTTTATATGATGTGTAAAATTTTTACATTTCCATGTGTTGGTGCACTCCCAGGATGTCTGCCTAGGTTGTTCCTGGACACCAGGGTTATTGCAAAATCTTCCCCCACGCCAGGTGCTGCCCAGCACGGGGAGCCCGTGGTGATGGGCACCCGCCCCGGCCAGGACAGGCTCTCCCCCTCAGCTGGGGAGGTGCTTCCAAACTGCTCTTTCAGCCCAGGTGGGAATCGGCTGGGAAATGCTGGGGCAGCGGCGGCTGCGGGGTCCGAGTCAGCGATGTCTCCCACCAGGCTTGTTCCCATGTCAAGGCTGCGTTTGCAAATGGTGTCCAGAAAGCTGAGAAAGAGAAAACGGGCTTTTATTTGTACACAGGGGAGTGTGTCACGTTATGATGTGACATTACTCAGATGGAGGCCACAAGCTGTGCCCAGCTGAAGTGAGAAAACTGTGCTGGCAAGAGCTTTAAAAAGCTAAAACCTATTAAATTAGACACAGGAAATGCCTGAGAGAGGATGTTAATATCTTTATCATTTCCTCACTTAAATTTTCTGTTGCCTCTCGCACAGACGTGGTTACAAATTAGAACTATCACATTTTTACAGGCTGTGGAAGGTTCTCGACTTAGGACCACCCTTCATCAGGAACGTTATCATACCAGGCTACGTCAGCTGGAGTTAAGTGTAAGAATAAAAAGCAATTCCTCTGTGAGAGGAGGGCAGAGGTGCCCAGATGGAGATGCTGTCTGGTGAGCAGCATGAGGGACCTCCGTCCCATCCAGGAGCAGCTCCGGCTCTGCCTGCCCTGATCCCTACGGGTGATGTGGCTCCTGCAGGAGACAAAGTCGTGGTCTTCCTGTTCATTTATTCCCACGGCGCTGCCCAGTCACAGACATCGCTCATAAGAGGAGGCGGCGACGGAACAGGTTAGGCAGATCCTTCCAGAAAAGGTGTCCTTTATCACTCAGTCGCTGTTTTAGGGGAAAGTGTGGTTTTTGGGGAGATTTTAAAGCACCAGAAAATTTGCGCTGGGAAAAGGCCATGGCACAGGCATTTGGTGGAGGGTCAAGGCGGCTGGGCGGTGGTGGCCCGCTGTCCCGTGGGGCAGAGCGTCAGCAGCAGTGGTGGTTTTCATTTGTGGCTCTCTTGCTGCCCAGTGCCTGGAGTTGTCGTCTGAGGAGATGATGCGGAACAGGAGGGTTCATGAGGCATAAAATGGAGCAGTTATCAACAGAATAAATGCTCCAGAAACACCCCGCGGCAGCCAGTTTGTTTAGACTCTTCCCCGCTCTCTCTTTGCGGGGCAGCAGAAGAGATCAGGGCTGCAGCATTATGAGCCAAAGGGAATCACAGCAACCCCCCCACAAGGAAATACTGCAACTGTAATCGAGGGGGGAGGAGAGGGGAGTCTGAGGTGGCTTGTGCATGGGGAAGGTGCAGAGCTCTTTGCCGCTGGCTGGCGGTACCCGGGTTTGCTGAGGGGTGGGGCAGGCACCTATGTGACCCAGGGATGCCGAGCAAGTGCCACATCGCGCTGGAAATTGTATGGTGTACAAGTGTCCCTGCTCCTAACCCCAACATTAGGAGACGACGTGTTCTGTGAGGGGAGAAGGGGGGATGAATAAAAAAAAGGGACGAGAAGGAGTGAAGCCTGGACGACCTGCTGCTCTCAGACCGTTGTGGGCAGCCTGGGAAGCGTGTACTGCAATCCATTCGCGAGAGCAAACACGTGCGTTAGGGACTGCTGTTAGCAACAGCCTTGATCAAACACTGATCTCCCTGGAGAACAAGTAGGTGCCCAGGTCTTGGAAAATAAATCCAGATCCTTGACAGCTGCGCTGTGGATTTCAGTGATTCCCCTCAGGACTCATCGCTCTTTGATTTTTCTCTCCTCCACGGCCTTTCTCCCAGCTGTGCGAGTCGTCTGATCCTGGCAGAAGGGGGAAAATTTCCCCAAACCTGGAATGGGTAAATTTGAGTGTTTCCTTCTGAAGAACCAAATACATTTTACATGAAAAAGCCACCTGAGACGTGTGCCCCAGAAAATGTGAGAGGTTTGACTCACAGAAAGCTTTTGATCAGAAATTCTCACTCTTTTGAAACTATTGCTCCCTTGTCCAAGGGAGTTCTGTGTTTCCTTTACTGCTCGGGTATGGCGGTATTATAAATATCGACAGCGTAAAATAAACTTACATGGTCGCTGTCCCGTGGTGCTTTCTCTGGTCAGTGCTGTTTAACATCATCCCTGAGAGACTGATGCAGTTACCGCTGGGCACTCGTGTTGCGGTGAGGTTCAGGTTTGGCTCCAGGTTGCCGGTATGTACTCCTCCGGAGGAAAACTCTGTGCTGGTAGGACAGGCTGAGCCAGACTGGCTCATCCTCCTGCCTGGCCTACGACCCCTCAAAGCAGCAGAGCCATGTCACACCTGCTCAGAAAATGTGCCAGGACTAACATGGCCAAGAGCTTTTAGCTGCTTTTAGCTCGTCGTTCAGCTCCACCAGGAGCTGTGGGTTCTGTGGAGGCACCTGCAGCTGGGGCGTCCCTCGGTCCACGCTGGGCAGAGGGTCAGAGCAGACGATCATCCCACCAGCACCAGGCAAACCCAGCTGTGGATGTCGGTGGGTACTCAAGCAGATGTTGTCATGACAGTCTCTGGTTCCATCCCAGTTCACAGAAAATAAGGTCTGAGACACAGAAAAGTACCAAACGTTTCAAAGAGTTTGTAGACTGGGGAGGTGGGACACAGCAATGTTCTTCCTTCTGTTCCTTCACCTGCCTCTGGCTCAGTTAATAACAGCACATCTGGGTTCACAGAACCACAGACTGGTTTGGGGTGAAGGGACCTTCCCAGCTCCCCCAGTCCAACCCCCTGCAGGGAGCAGGGACATCTGCACCCAGAGCAGGGGGCTCAGAGCCCCAGGGGCCAACCTGACCTGCAACGGGGCCAGGGATGGGGCTTCTGCCACCTCTCGGGGCACCCTGGGCCAGGGTCTCACCACCCTCAGCACAAACAATCTCTCCCTTCTCTCTGCTCTGACTCTCCCTCTGTCAGTTGAACCCATCAGCCCTTGTCCTGTCCCAACAGCCCCTGCTGAACAGCCCCTCCCCAGCTCTCTGACAGCCCCTTGAAGCACTGGAGGGCTGCAAGTTCCCCGCACTAGTTCTTTCTCCCGTGGAAGCAGCTGAGGTGCTGCTGGGGCAGGTGCAATCGTATTCTTAGTGATGTTGACAAGGGGAGTTATTAAAGCTGATTCTCCTGGGATCAGTGGGTTGGATTTTGCATGTGCATAACTTTGGAATTCAGATGCCTGTGACTGCCAACAAGAGCTGTGCGAGCCTTGGGCTGGAGGGAGAGGAGGGAGAGGAGGTCCGGTTGCAGCCCGTGAAGCTGATTACATGGTACAAGTCTGCCAGTACATCCCATGGACAGACAGGGCTCCTGGTGTCTCCATCTGCACAATTAATTCGGACACTTAACGTGTGCAGGAAGAGGAGTGAACTATTTGTCCGCATTTGATGCAGTCCTTTCAAATGGCCGAAGCCCGGCATTGCCGTTTCCTCCCTCAGACCATGCGGCTGCAGTAATTTACAGTGGAAGTCAGAGGCATCTCCCAGTTCAAAGCGGGGCTCCTGTGAGGAGGATGTGACGAAGTTGAAGTAGAAAGCTGATCCCCTCCGCAGGAATCCGGGGATGCGCCTTGAGAGCTGTAAGGCCTTGCAGGATGCAGGTTTTGGCCTTGGGCTTTCAATCCGATATTCTGACGCTGAATCTAGGCCAGCTTCACTTAAAGTTCTTTTTTTTTTTTTTTAAAGCTGTCTCACTTGTTCCGTTACTGAGCGTGGCTCTGCAATGGTTTCACTCTCTGAGGTGCAGCAGCTGGTCGTGGTCTCTGCAAGCAGGACCGTAGTTGAAAATCAGGCTGAGCAAAACGCTGGTGGAAAGTGGATAGAACATCTGCGATTTCCCATAGACAACACGAGAGCATCGCCCGTGATCGACCTGAGTTTGTGCTGCGCACCCAGCGGAGCGGCTCGGGAGAGCGGGGCGGCTCCGAGGCGAGGGGAACGCCGCTCACCCCTTCGGAAGTGCCCAGTACGGAGCAGCTATGTGGGAACCTCCGTGTCTATCCTTCCGGATCTGCTCCGCAGCCCGTGCCGACAGCAGGCTGTGAACTAGCCCGGGCAGCCGGAGAGGATGTAAATCAGGAACGAGCCTGGGAAACTGAGGCTGGCATGAGCTTTTGCTGCGGTGAGGGCTGCGTGATGGAGACCCGACCTGTCAGAAATGGGGGAAGGAGAGTGTATTCCTCTGTCGATAGATACCCGGCGTTATGATTAAAACCGAATACAAACCTCTCCTGTGCATGCTGCCCTGAGGGCTCAGCCCGAGAGCGTTACTGGACAGCTGGCAGACACCCACCGCGTTCCTACACAGCGCTGGAGATCCGCCGCGGTCCCTGCGAGGGGCTGGGCTCCCTCCAGGGTCTGCTGCCGTTCGTGGAAAAACCCCGGTTTATTTTGGGAGGCTTTGGATTGGGTTCTTGGAAAGCAATTTGGGCAGTGAGGTGAGAAATTCGGGGTGACCAGCGTATTGAAAACAGGAGCATCGAGCTCCACTCTTTTCACTTCACCAAAAAATTCCGATCCAAATGCCAAGCAGCCGATCTTCCGACCGGTGCCAAGGCAGATGTGGGTACTAAAATTACATTTTTAAATAGGGCTTTTTAATGCATATCTCTAGTGTGTTATTTTGGTACATTTAGTCTTAATTTGGTCACGGATTCTGGTTTTAGTTGCTGTCCTACGGTGATGCTCTGACTGTCCCAACACCTGTTAGACCCAAATTTTGATGTGGTTTACACGAGAGGAGGGTGGGCACTTTCTGCTCCACTGACCCAGTCTGATGTTTGCTGGGAGAAGCCAGTGGAGCAACACGGATTTGTCCCAGTAACTTCATGAAAGGTCCTGGTTTCCATACGATCCAGATGCCTTTTTTCTGTTCAATATTTATTTCTTGAGACCAGCATCTGTGGAAAACACTGGGCATTGATGACTTTTTACATCAGCGGTGCCCCTTCCTGATGGACAGCGATGAGCTGCACGCACCTGGCACGGCAAACCCGTGTCCCGCTGCCGGTGCCGCAGCTCGGCAGGCTGCGGGGGGGTCCGGGCAGAGGCACTGGCTGTAGCCAAGCACCTTTATTTTGAGCCCATCCACATAAATGACGGTGTGTTTTGAGTGGTAGTGCTAATTTAAGCAGGAGGCACGTGTCTTACTGAGGACATCAGTAGTGTCATGCTTGGCGTGTTGTTGGCATGGTTTTCTTATGAGATGTTCATTGAGTTAAATGGGGTTCAGGGCAAAATCACCAAACCTTGCATTCAGCACTGCCTGGAGAGAGCAAAGAGAAGGGGTGCTTCTCTCTGCTGCTCTGAGCAGTGCAACGTGAAGGTCCATTGCTGGGTTTAGGTAAATAAAATGGGGATTCACACATCAACCCTCCAGAGACCAATCTCCTCACAGTCCCTCTGTCCTAAAAGAGAAAGAAAAAAGTTTCGAGAGGGTCATTCAAATCAGCATGAGAAGGCACAGTTTTCTCTTTTTTTTTATCCAACACAAGGATGCTCAGGGTGGACAGCCCCACCTTCTCTGCCTCTCTGAGAGTGGGGGTGAGGCACCTGGTCCCACACACCTGGGAACTGGAGCCTGAGTCTCTCAGAAGGAGCAGCTTTACCTGCTGGCCCTGGAGCCCTAGAGTCCCCCCATCACACGGGCACAGGCAGGGTCAAGGGTCTGCTGGGTGCTGCTCTGCAGATGTGTGCTGGGACCCAGCGGTCCCACCGCACTGCTGCTTTGTGGGTCTCTCCCCTTGTGTGGCGGGGTCAGGAGTCCTGCACATCCTTGGATCTGGGCAGTGGTCAAACCCCTGGGTGCTGAGGGCCATTGTCTTGCAAGCACTGTGCTTCTGCACGTGTAAAGTGATTCCTGCCCCTGCACCGTGTTCTCAGATGTTTGCGAATGCCTATTCCTGGATTTCCTGACTGCCTGATACCCTTTATATCCGTTCCTACTGTCTCATACCTGGGCAAGCTCACGGGCTTGTTTCCTGCCAGGAGACATGGGAAGTGGGATCACTGGGACAGCTCACAGCCAAACCACTTCCCTCTCAGCCCAGGGATCGGGTCCAGATGCCCATTTAACGTTACCGTACACTGGACCGTTGTCTGCCATCAGAAATTATTTTTAATGTTTTTTTCACAGTTTGTCACAAATTTAGCCTTGCAGAAAAGTCTTGCTCATGCCATTGCCTTATAACTTAGTAAAACAGGTGCAGGATGACGTCCCTGATCATATGTGATTGCTGCTGGATAAGCACTCTCTGAGGCCAAGCAAGCGATGAGAAGAATATAAATACCAGTTACAGAAAGAGATATTACTGGACTCCTGTGGCAATTTCCTATGGTAATGAGCATCCAGGAGGATATTAAAAATGTCATTTGTGCTTTAAAAGTAATAATAATTGAAATAGATTCTGGCATCTTTTATACCAACAGAGCCAGCAATTATTATTGGTGATATTTTAAAAGAAAACAAACACATTAAATAATTAGTTAACCGAATTGTCAATATGCTGATGCTGTTGAAATTAATTTGAAAAATACAAGATTAGCAGCATTTTGCCCAATCAGGGCCAGTTGGAGATAAAATTAAGAGGAGGGCTGGGATGGAAAGCAGACTGGTTCCACACCAATCACAGTCCGTGGTGTGGGGTCCTGCGGGACCCTGGTGCCCGGGGACCTCTCCGGCAGCCTCGGGCACGGTGTGCCCTGCTCCACAGGCAGCATGGACACAGGACCAGGGTGGTCCTGGCCACTGGCCGGGGGGCTGCAAGGGCTCCTGCCGTGGGTGCAACCACCCAGGGCCGGCAGCACTCTCTGGGTCGGAGAGCTGAGATCCGCTGTCGTGCCCCGTGTGCTTGCCTGACATCAGCTTCTGTGCGCGATGCCCTTTCCATTCAGAGTTGTAGAATCACTGCCCCACAGCGAGCGGGGCTGTGCAGTCCTTACCACTGCTGTTTGTGCAACTACACAGGTACAAGTTCAATGTACATTCTGAAAAATTAGCTCCTTGGGTGGGAAGAGCACAAACTCGGGTCAGGAGCTCTGTTCAGCCAGAAGCCCCTGGTCCGAGCCTGCAGGTACACCCCCCTGGATTATCACCTGTTTGGAGACCAGGCTTGCGATGGGGCTGAGGCTTTTACTGGGACTGATAACTCAGAAAGTCCCTTTTCCCCCCAACCAGGCAGGACCGCCGGCCCACAGCTGTGCGGTGCTGCAGAGCCCTGGCCACGCGCAGGGTGAGCCCAGCACCAAAGGAGCCGGGCTGCCGGGGGTCCTTCTGTGGTGGGCTGCCCAGGGAGCATCAAAGACCACAGCCGTGCAGCCCCCACTTCCCTCTAAATGAGATTTTTAAGCCTCGGGTGTTGTAAAGATGACCCCTCTGAAGGGAGGGGGTACTCCAGTCTCTACAGCGCTCTCCTGGAGGGTATTCTCTACCAAGGCTGGCACAGGTATGTGCACTTTAGAAGATGTGTTGGCCTTTCCCGGGGTCTGCGTTATTTAACTGTGAACAGCCCCCCCAGAGATCCTCTTCTCCCGCCCCACGCATTGGTGCAGCTCAGCCCTCGGCGAGGGCGAGGGCGAGGTCTGGGCTTCCAAACACAGCCCGTCTCCTTCGGGCACCAAACAGAGTACCAGCTTCTTGATGAGCAGTCGGCACGCGGGCTGCTCCCGCTGACCTCTGGCTGTTCGGGGCTCACCCAGAGGGTCTCCTGGGCTGAACGCCCTGTCCCCTGCACGCTGAGCTCCCGGGAAGGACAGGGCCCTGCGCCAACCTGTTGTTCGGTGGTGCCTGATGCCCTCGGGTACCAGCGAAGGTCCTCGTGTGGCAGGTTCCTCAGGTGCCACAGGAGTTATCTCTGCGTCATCCATCGCCTGCATCTGTGCGGCTGTGGGACGCTGGCAGCTTAGAGCTCACGGCAAGACTGCTGCTTAGCGGGGCTGTTCCGCGGTGAGAACGGCCTTTGCCGAGGGAAAACACTGCTGCCCCTCCTCGCGGAAGCAGGAATTATTTTTCCCTTCGCGTGCTGGTGTGCGGGCTCCCTGCGCTTCCTTTGCAGTATGGCACAGGAGCGACAGCGCAGCTTTCAGCTCCACGTGCCTTCGAGTTCATTGTCCCTGCTGAGGCTGGGACGCAGGCGCCACGATCCCAGGCTCAGCCGTGGTTTTCCCCGCTGCATTTCATTGCCTGCTGTGGTTTCATCACCCAGCCACACGCACAGCCACGCACACATGTACAAATACAGGTAGAGCTGTGCGAGGGTTTGCCTGTGTCCCAGCCGTCTGACTGCCCCGGTTTGCCCGGAGAGCTGGAAATACGAGGCTCAGCCAGTGCCCGCTCAAAAATACAACCTGTTGTGATAAAACAAGATTGCTGCCATATCTTTTATCAGGCTGCGGCTCTCACGAGCAGTGAAATGGTGTGGGGAGCGTTGGTGTTGTGAGAAACAGGTACAGCTCGTGGTCCTCGGACACCAGGGACGGGGCAGGGTGCTCAGGGGGTTCCTGCCTCAGGGTCTCTGCCCCTGCCCTCTCCCCACAGGGGAAGGCGGCCCCTATCACCGCACTCTTCAGAGACCTCTGGAGACTGAGTTGATTTGCGTTATCATGATGCCCTTGAGGGATATTTTCTTTCTGTAAAGAAAACAAACACACTGTTTATTTCAAAACTGAAGAGGATACGTGCACGATTTATTTCCATCCCGCAGACAGCAAGAAGCATCATGTCTGATGAGAACATTTTTCCTCACTTGCCTGTCTCTGAACTCGTCAGGAGGAGCGCTGACATCTGAGAAACTTGCCCATCATACAGCACCAGGTAACACCATTGTGTGTTGTTCTACTTTTAAAAGAAACAAAAGTATTTGGAAATGAGTGTTTCTTGCTGCAGCCTGGATGATGCTTACTTTAGTATTATTTCTTCACCTCTCCCCTTTAATGAAACAGAGAAAATTTTTCTGAGTGTTAGCAGTAAAACTGAGTCTTCAGATGTTTAAAATGCCACCCGCGCATCCCGTGGTGCGGGGTGGAGAGGCGCTGAGACCCGCCTGGGGAAAGCATGAGGACCAGCAAACGAGCAGCATCCGCACGAGCAGCATCTCCGCTCGGAACCTGTGGAGCGAAGCTCCCAAAACACTGCTGATGGAGCAGTCGTGGATTAAACCTGCCCACCGCAGGGCTCTTGGTGGAGGTGGCTGTGGGAAGGGCAGAGCTCTGGCTGAACAGCAGCGATGATAAATTGACTCGCCTGTCCCCAGCGCGGCTGCGCCCGGGTGCTCGTGAGGTTACCCAGTGCAAAGCCGGGGCTGCCGGCTCGTGCCCCTCCAGCTGTGAACCACCACGCGGCACTGGTGCAGGGGTCCCACAGCCTTGGCAGTACGACATCCTGCAGCCACTGGTTTTTCAGAAGTTACTGGTTTTTCCCTCAGCCCTGCACCCCTGGGAGCTGCCGCTGTGGCTCTGTGCTCTGCCCCTGCCTTGCGGTGCAGGGTCCGACCCCCCGGCTCCTGGGCTTTGAGGGGTTTGCCCTTCTCTGCCCGCTTATTTTAACTTCTACGGCCGGCAAGTCGCTGTAAGCAGTTAAGGAGGAAAGCCAGATTCTGGAAGCTGTTTTATTCCAGCTGAAGAGTCCAGGTGAACACAGGCAAAGGGAACATGACTGTTTTATGTTGCTGCTTGCTTTTTTTCCTGGTTAAATAAAACACCAGCACGCTTTGAGCCCAACAGCAGAGAGCTTTCCCAGATAGCATTGTGCTCCTAATTGTCTTTTTTATTTTTTATTCAGCATCAGCAAGTCTGTCTCGCAACAGTTTTAACTTCTACCCTTTTTTCTCAATATGTTTTCGCTCTTACCTGCTCTCACGAGGCGCGCGCGGAAGCAGCCAGACCTCATCTAAACGGCTCCATCCAGACTGCAATCTCCAGGCAGCTGGCCTCGCCGTGTGCTGCTGCTCTCTCTCTTTCTCTTTAAACAAATTATAAAATACATCAAACCCCTTTTCTTGCTGTAAGTCTGCAGACACAGCCGTTATTTCTGACTGCTGCTCAGCGCAAACACAATTTCTTTATTGCGACTTATCAAGCCACGCCGCTTGTCAATTCTATGAGTTTTTAAAACAACATCCAGCGTGAGCTTGGCAATGAATCTGTCTTAAGACACACTACCCACTCACAGTTTATTTCCTCTATTAAAGGGAACGATGTGTAAACACCACGGGAAATCATGGCTCGAAATCTGTGGTGTCGCATGTAACACAAGGAATCCACGGTCCAGTGACTGAAGGCGAGGGGAGCGCCGTGCACGTGTTCCCCTGGGCTACAGCAACCAACAGGTTTTTTTTCTCGATCCAGCTGCACAATAATTGGCAATAAATAGCCCATTGCGGAGAGGCTTTGTTTTTGGTTTCACCACGCTGATGGAGAATGGCTGTTGCTTGCTGTAAGAAGCGTGTTTAGGTCGGAGGGTTATGCTTCAACATTTATTTTATTTTTGAGGCTTTATGATTACATTGTTAGACCCTGATTCATGGGTGACCTTCATGCATGAACCCAACTTAAGGCATATAAACAGTCCTATTGATTTGAATTTTAACGTTGATTATAGTGGGGTGAGGTGGAAGTCAATGTGAATAATAGTATTATACAGTGTGGACCATCATTCTCAGTAACACAACAATGGAATTACAGTCCCCTCTTGCTAGAAAAAATAGCGGCTCCCTTTTTGTGATGAGATATGGATTTTAATCACCCTTGAATATAGAATCATAGAATGGTTTGGGTTGGAACACACTGAGGTTCAACGAATTCTGTTTTTTCCTTACTTACACATCCACAAACTATATATATATACACTTCTTTTTCATTCCTAGAGTTGAGATTGTCAGTGGTGCAGTTTAATTCTATCCTTTACAAACAGATTTCTGGAGCGGGTATAACCCCCACTTGTGACGACGTTGCTCTCAGTAGCTGCACACATTGTCATTCACACAAAAAGACGCGTTTAACCTCTCGCCTCAGAGAGATTCGTTTGTCACATGAAGCCTGATTAGTTGTGACACAAACTATGTTATCTATATAATTAAGTGCCCTGCTGGGTTAGTCTGTGTTGGGAAGATGCTGTGACCCTTAATGACAAGTCCAAACGAGCAGAGGAGCCCAGCCCGAGGGGGAGAGGACGTCTCCCGTGACTGCCAGTTTGTACCTAGCGGGAGATGAGGACAGTGTAGAGGAATTTACCTGTTCCAGAGTGCTCTGCAGACACTAGTTACTCCTGCAAACCCTCAGTGAGATGTCAGCTGTGACACACCACGGAGCTCCTACCCAGGTTAGCTGAGGCATGGTGGGCTGACCACTGCAGCCTTGCTCCTCTGCGGCTCCCGGCAGTGCCCACCACACCGTGAGCGGAGCTGTCAGTGCTAACCACGTGCAGCTCAGCTCCTCCTTGCCCTGGGGAATCGTGCACAGCAGAGTCCTCAGTGAGGCATTGAAAACAATAAAATGGGAGTTTTCAGCTGGGGTGCAGGCAGCCACCCTGAGTCACCACGTCACGTATCTTGGAGTCACTGAACCACAGACTGGTCTGAGGTGAAGGGACCTTCCCAGCTCCCCCAGTCCAACCCCCTGCAGGGAGCAGGGACATCTGCACCCAGAGCAGGGGGCTCAGAGCCCCAAGGGCCAACCTGACCTGCAATGGGGCCAGGGATGGGGCTTCTGCCACCTCTCGGGGCACCCTGGGCCAGGGTCTCACCACCCTCAGCACAATCTCTCCCTTCTCTCTGCTCTGACTCTCCCTCTGTCAGTTGAACCCATCAGCCCTTGTCCTGTCCCAACAGCCCCTGCTGAACAGCCCCTCCCCAGCTTTCTGACAGCCCCTTGAAGCACTGACAGGCTGCACTAAGGTCTCCCTGGAGCCTTCTCCTCTGCAGGCTGAACACCCCCAGCTCTCTCCCCTGTTCTCCCAGCAGAGGGGTTCCACCCTCGGGTCATTGCTGTGGCCTCCTCTGGCCCCGCTCCAGCAGCTCCCTGTCTCTGCTGGGCTGAGGAGCCCAGAGCCAGATCCAGCCCTGCAGGGGGGTCTCTCTCCCCAGAGCAGAGCGCAGCAGAGGGGCAGGATCCCCTCCCTCTACCTGCTGCCCACGCTGCTGGGGATGAGCCCAGCACACGGGGGGCTCCTGGGCTGCGAGTGCACGTTGCCGGCTCCTGTCCAGCTCTTCACCCACCAGCACCTCCCAATCTTGCTTTTACGCTCTCTGTGTCAGTGGGTAACTGCACCGTACCCCTTTGCCTTCCTCCCCAGCAGGAATGGTCTCTCCTCTGCAATCTGAATAACGAATCTCTCTGTGACTGGAGGGTCAGTGATGCTGGGGCATTGCTGTGCATGAAACTGGGGAGGAAATGCTCATTTCGATCCCGCTTCAGCCTTGAATTGTATTTGTGAAGCTTTCATGCGTGAGTGTTTGGAGAAAGTGACTACAAAAGCAGGGTAAACACAGCTGAAGCAAACTCATTAAACATTAAAGCAAATATTTGCAGAGATTTTGGTGTGCAGCCTTTACATGTTTCCAGAATTATAGTAATGGAACATGGGCATGTGTTCAGCTGGCAACGGCATGACGAAGAAAATCAGCGTGAGTGACAAAAATGCAGAGGAGGGTGGCAGGGGGTGGCTTTTCAGAGCACTAGAGATGCGTTGTCCCCGAGGAACAGACCCCTGGCAATGTGTCACTGCTCCTTAGACAGGGAGACTGTCCTATGGTTGGAGTAGACCAGGAGCAATTTACCACTTAGAAGTTCATATATTGAAAAATAAGTTGTCTGGTGAAAGAATAAACGAAGCAGCAAGCGACAGTGCAAGGGATGCTGAGGGTCTGTTGGGGCGGGCGGTCCTGACCCCCTCCTCACCAGGGCAGGGAGAAACGGTGGATGGGGAGAGGCAGGAGAGGGCGAGGGGAATGGTGAGGGGAAAAGAGTTAAGAGAGAGTGTGGACATGGTCTAAACTCTGCTGAAAAGCACGCAGACAGGTAGAGATTTAATTGCCTAGTATTTACACCTTGGGTGAGCTGTGACCCAGCCGCCATCCGTTATCTCAGCCAGCAGCTGGCCAGATGGTATCGTTTCTGCTCTGATGGAAGGACTGAAACTTCCACAACAGAAGAATGGTGGCCAGCATCAACCCAAACATTTTGATGTGTTTTTCCTTAGCAACTAATTGCTGGATCTGAACTCATTTACCAGAATATTCAGATTATCTCCAAATCTTTGAATAAGTAAGACGTTGGGGGGTGGGGGGGAAGTGTAATTCCATGACTCACCAAACTACCAACACAACAAAAGGTGGAATATTCCAGTATGTTTAGCGTTGCCTCGAAACTCAGCCTGTGTTTTGGGGCATGCGCCTGTTCCTCGATGGAGAGCATTTCTGGTGTTGGTGTGGAGAGCAGCAGCCTCTTCTCACCACTGCAGCACAGCTGGGTCAGTGCCATCTCCCAAAAACTCTACTAAAACACACACACAGATGTGTAACGTACCTGTTTGCAAAGAGGTAACAAACAGGAGGCTGCAGCAGGTGCACGTGTGCTGCCATCAGGAGCACCCTCACCAGGGACTAGATAACGGTGCTAAACCCCTGACTGATTGGAATGGGGGTGGCTGCCCACCGGCATGTCCCCAGCGCAAATTTTTTCATCCATTTCCCTTTAACGAAGCACGTGTGGATTCCTGTGAACTGATGAACCCCAAAGGAGGCAAAAGCAACTGCAGAGCGCAGGTGCACGGGATGATTGGTGGAGGGTGCAGCAGAGCGGTGCACCCACGGCCACGTTCACGGACAGCACGGCTGAGAGCGTGGGGCATGGCAAGGGGCACGGCAAGGGGCACGGCAAGGGGCACGGCAAAGGTCTGCCAAGGTAACCTGTGGCTGGAAGTGCTGAACAAACCCTACAACTTTTCAGAGAGCAGAGAGATGCTTGAGTTAATGAGTTACAGATGTTAGGGTAAAGCATTTACTGCTCTCTTAACGTT
Source organism: Bucorvus abyssinicus (assembly GCA_009769605.1). Classification (NCBI taxonomy): domain Eukaryota; kingdom Metazoa; phylum Chordata; class Aves; order Bucerotiformes; family Bucorvidae; genus Bucorvus; species Bucorvus abyssinicus. The sequence continues at coordinate 33,625,779 of CM020034.1, read as the reverse complement.
GGATTAAAGTCACCTCAGCGCGTGCAGTAAGCTGCAGACGGTTACAAAGAGACGTCGCTGACACTTCACTGGTGAAGTGCAAAGGAAATCAGAAGCGGTTCTTTGCTTAACTAGAAGTTATTGTGCAATATTTGTATGTAAATGTATGGAAGGAAAGTCAAGGGTATGAATTATCTTTGCCTCGGAAAGTGCTTTTAGACTGAGCTGACATTGCAGGAGCTGAATAACCGTTCAGCTTCATCATTTGCTATTTTAGAGTCGGCTTTGGTTGAACAGTCATCGACAATTGTCTAAATAGGATTCTTAAAACGTGTAACTGGCCCCAGCCTGTGGAGAGAAGCGCTGCAGCACCACGTGGGTTTAACATCTCCCTGAATGCTGCAGGAGCAGGTAAAGTTGTTCAGGCTTTCATTTGCATTTTTTCTTAATTTTTAACTTTTAGCCATATTTTCAACAATTTTATTTACCCCTGACAAATGCAATCGTCTTTATTTCACTGTCTGTAAATTTTACCTTGAATGCTGTTTGGTTAGCCAGGGAAATCCAAAGTAAGCCAGTTTAACAAGCCAGTTTAACGAGCCCAGCCGAGGCTGATGCCCAGCAGCGTGGTGTTCCCTGTCAGGCCCCTCTCTGGAGGATCTGAGCTCCATAACCACAGCTGGGGGCTCCTCTTTCTGCTCTTTTCAGCAGGATCAGCCGTGACCTGAGGCTGTGAAAATCCATTTGGCGGTCACCTGGTTTTGCCGCGTCTCTCTCCGTGTTCACATTGCAGTTGTAGTGGCATAGAGGTGGTGGTTCTTTGGTACGATTGTTCATTGTTTTGCACAAGCTCTGTGCCTAATTAGGGTGAACAACCATAAATGCTGCGGTAGAGGCTGGAAGGAAAGTTAAGCCCAGGTACATCTCACATTGTTTATCTCTCTGCTGCAATACAGGGATGGAGGATCAGTCCTGGCATTACAAGAGATCGATCGCAGCATTACAAGGTGGCCTTGGTCACAGAGCAAACGATACCCCAGTGTGAAAAAGGAGACTCTGACGGTTCTTACTTTCGCCATGTCCCTCAATTTTTTAATGTATTTTCATTCATCATTCAGGATCCATGCAGCAGCTGCACAGAGCCACCCCACAACAAGCTTATGTCTCCTACGACCGGGATTTTTCTGGTGCCCACACCTTGTTTCATGGGGTTGCTGTCACCTTACATTTAGTTCGCTGTTGCAGTGCGTACCAAAGAATGAGGCATTTCCCTGGTGGTAGCAACTGAGAAACAGGGGGAAGCTAATTGTCTTCAAGCTCAATAAGCAGGGCTCAAGGGTCCGTACAGAGCCTTGGCGAGCACTGGGGTTCACCGCTGCTGGGGAGGGAGGTGCCCACCCAGGTGAGATGGGACACTTGACAGCTCTCTGAATGGAGACCTGAATTAATTGTTATTATACCTATTTCCTGGGGGGAAAAGAGACACTTGGCTGATGCTTTCAGCTGGGGAACTCACCACCTTCGTTTAGACCCTCCCCAGCCCCTCACCAGAGGGGCCTCTGAGTGGTCCGATGCGGGAGGTGCAGTGTGCTGTTTCTCCCGCATTGCAGAAATGGCCCAAGCACCACAGCAGCTCTGGCGGGGGCGGCTGCTGCTCTGACATCACCCCGTGTCTTCCTGGGGGGAGAGGGGGGTGGCTCGATCCCACGTTACCATGGCTCTACCTTGTGAGGGAACGGGGACACACATGGCATTGTGTCTGCCAGAAAAAAACCTGGCTCCCTCCATCAGCAGTGGGTCACTGGTTGCTTTGGCTGGCCTGCCTTAAATACAAGAGTGTCATCCCTTGGCAACCAAGACTTCTACATGTTAGAGCCTTAAAGTGTTGCCACCACAAAGAATCTGTCCTTTTCCAGCCTAGTCCATCTTCCGAGAAGACAAAAAGAAGAAATGTCAGAGTATCAGTAATCTGGTTTCAGTTAATGGTCTCATACAACAGCTTGTTTGTGACAAAACTCGTCTCTCTCTCCTGCACACTGCTCAGCCACTGAACTGAGGAATCAGGATCAGTTCTGGACCAGCAAAGAACATGTTCCTGTTTGTTGCATTTGAATTTCTCTTTTAATGTGTTGGTAATATCTGCAATGCCCACTGCTGGCGTAGGACAGATCTAATTCTCAGCTCATTTAGTCGCTGCCTCGATAGGAAAACAAAGCCTCGTGGGAGATGAGCAGAAAGCAACAGCAGAGACATAAAGCAGAGACAAATGAAATAAATTGCAGAAAAGTTACTAATGATAGAATCCGTGGCCGCATCAGTCAACGGGTACTCTGATGCACTAAATTGCTGCTGTTTTGTTTTTTATTTTTAGATGATAGCTGCATTATAAAGCAGTAAAGAGGAGGGAAGTGAGAGAGAATGCATAATACACCCTCTCCTCCCGACCCCAATGTCACGGGAGCAGCGAGTGTGGAGGAGACAGAGTCATAAAAATGAATTGCATGGAGCATGCCTCTCCAGCTGTTATCTGTTATTTATAAAGAATTAAAGTGAGCTGGTTATTTCATATGTGCCGGAAAAATGGGTTCATCAGTCTTGTGCTGAAATGCATTACGACTTACTGATTCCTGATTTCATAGCCGTCGTACTTATTTGAAAACATATTTATATGCTTTGTATCAACTGCTAACCATTGAATTTTTATTGTACATTACAGGGAAAAATCTTATGTTTCACTTTGCATCTCGCTTGATTCATTGACATACAATATCTAATTCTGGTCCTGTGTGATTTGCTTGGGAAATAGACGATCCTGGGCTTCGAGAACGTCCCTTCCTGCCGCACGCCGGTCACTGCCGTTAATGCCCGTCATGCCGCGGGGCTGCGCGGGTAAATGGAGTACCGGCCGCTGCCCACGGCAGGAGCGCCGTGTTAGAAATGCATTTATTTACATACCGCCTGGCAAAACCTGCACGTGGAACACAGAGAGGCCGAAGAGATTCAGACGCCGTGAAGGGTGTCGAGGAGATGAATGAACAAAATGCTTGAGGAGCTTTATTGGCGTCGTGTCCGGCTGCGCGCCCGGGGCGGCTGCTCAAAGGCAGGTGAGGGCGGAGGGCACGGGCAGGGGCCGAGCAGTCCCTTGTCTCATCGTACCTGACAGCTCGACTCAGGCTGTGCTGAGAGCGTCCGTGCCCCCGCGGTCCCTGGAGGCTTCTGTGTCTGCGCCAGCAGATCTAGGATCTAGGTCAGCAGATTAATGCAGTTTTATGCTGATTGAAAGCTGGGGAAGCTCTTTCCTTTCTATCCCACCACACTTAGCAAGTGGTTTGTTTAATCTTCGTTTTAAAAAACCTCTTGATTTTTAACGAACTGCACAGACAGGCAGCATTTCAGCTGCCAGTGGGAGCTACTGGTGCTTGGTGCGGCGGGCTGCAGTTACTGAGGGGAATAACCGTGGTTTCCAGAGCCCCGGCCGAGGCACCCGCGCCTGAAACATCAGCTTTCGCTGTGTGGAGCAGAGCTTTTGTGTTCCCTGCACGGAGCCCCGTGCTCCCCAGGGGGGGCGTATAAATACCAGGCACAAACTCCTCATCCTGCTGAACGAAACGGCAGAACTTCCTTTCACCTGTGATGGTTTTTTTGTCTTGAATCATGATCAGATCATTTCCATTAGCTTTATCCCTAGCCTCCAGGTACAGCAACTTGTAGCTCTGGGCTGTTGAGGAAAACCGATTCACAGGTTTAACTGCTTTCCTTAAACTGAGTAGTTAGGCTCCAATTAATACCATCGAGATAGAGAAGGCCAAAAAGGCCGTGTTGGAAAGATCACCATGGTGGGATTAGTGACAGCATATTGCCGAGAAAGAGCCTGCAATGACAATAAGATAATGATCTATGTTTCGTCTGCCCAGTTTGTAAACTTTATTTTTTGTTTATACGTGATGGGATGCCCTGAGCCTGCTCTGCTCCAGGCTGAGCAGCCCCAGCTCTCCCAGTCTCTCCTCACAGGAGAGATGCTCCAGCCCCTTCAGCATCTTGGTGGCACCTGGCTGGATTCTCTCCAGCGTGCCCACGTCTCTTTTGTGCTAGGGACTGGACCCAGCACTCCAGGTGTGGCCCCTCCAGTGCTGGGCGGAGGGGATGGACCTGCTGGCAGCACTCCTTCTGATTCAGCCCAGGTACCGCTGGCCTCCTTTGCTGCCAGGTCACGTTGCGGCTCATGGTCAGCACGCTTGGCAATGAACATGCCCCTCCATCAGGCCTCTGTGCAGGCTGAATTGGCCAATGTTGCCACGAAGCAAGTCCTACCTGCAGTGAGTCCTGGTGCCTGTGTGTCCCTCTACGGCCACCCACAGCCTTATCTGATGTTCCTTAATGGTTTCAGAAAAAGGAAATTTGCATTAAACCACCTGAGTTCCCAGCAGAGAAGGTCGTCAGAGTGACGGTGGGGCAAGGTGTCACCGTCCCACCCATGGCTGCAGAGCTCCTCACAGACTTTGCTCAGCACTGTTTCTCAGCCACCACAAAAGAACAGTTTGGGTTTTGAGGAACTGTGTTTCTTCTGATGGGTGATGTTAAAACTACCCTGTGCTGGATGCCCTGTAACTTGGCTCTGTGGTTACTTCTGCTCCTTGCTTCAAACCCCAGTAAACCCTGGAGATGAGGTGAGTTGAGAGCCAGTCAAACACGCATTACGTTAAAGGTCAGGTACGAGGTGTTGGGCAGGCCTTCCCGCAGCTCTGACGGCGAGACTCCCCATCGTGAGGTCTGGGATCTCATACCGCTGTACCCCCTCAGAGAGACTTGGGGAGCCCTTAAGCCCAGCTGGGAATGATCACATTATTATGAATAAGAAGGACCAAATCCTCCCTTCCTGGTGGTGAGGAACATCCACTTCGCTGGGTACAGCTGAATAGCGAGGTGTAAGATCTCGTGTACTCCAGAGCACAGCTGGCGAATCCAGCTGTGACCAGGATAACTCATGTGCTTCCAACCAGAAATTCGAGAGGTAACGTCAGCTGTGGATCTCACCTTGCACAGGGAAACAAGGTGCAGCAAATCCCGGTGTAGACCACAAGTGCAGAGGCTCGAGCGAGCACGGCTCTGTGCAGTGCTTCCGTCCGTCCTATGACACTGAACATGCAGCCGGCTGCAGCATGACATTCTGGAAAAACAAATGCTTTTATATTAACCATTTCCATAACGGAAGAAAAATCACTCTCAAAGGAAGGTCAACTTTCAGAGTCTTCTGTTGTATTTGCTTTTCTTCTGTGCAAGTGTTCACCTCACTTTCTTCAGCACCTCCCGTTTTAACCCTTTGCTCTCTGCTCAAACAGCTGCACCCCCACAGCAGCATATGGAAAGGGGTGTTATGTTCAGGTGGAGTAATTCCCCGCTCTGGTTTTATACCAGAGAAACGCCTTTGAAATCAAAGGCAGGTAACGGCCTGAGAAATCAAACATGGTATCTAGTTCCCCTTGATACATAAAGAAGCTAATGGACCAGATCCATCCATTGATTTATGCTGTGGTTGGCTTTGGTTTCAGGGTTTTAACAACTTGTACTGGTAATTGGAATGACCCCTGAAATCAAAAGGAAGAAAAGTATCCACCTTCTGTTTTGGTAGAGTACTAAATGCAAAGAGACCCAGGGAGGGTCAGCAACAAGTTTATGGCTCATAAAAGAGGTGGCAACCAAGTTAAAACTGCTCTTATTCTACATCAAGAATGAGTGTGTGTAGAATTCACTGCTGAAAGCTGTCATCTGAGTCATGACTGGCATCCAATATTCATAATAAATACCAGGAATTTCCACATATTGTGGAAAATACAGAAAATATTTCGTAATATTTAATATTATTAGCGAGAATCTTTAGAGCATAACTTATGATTGCACAACAGCAGCTTTGCTGTGCGTCTCGTCGCTGTTGACTATCAGCCAAGGTGGTTATCACCTCCCCTGTGCACCCTCTGATGCTGGGTGCTTCAGGGAACAGGTGCTGGAGCGGACGCGTCGCATTTGCCTATACAGCATGGAAATTGTGATGGCCCTGTAGAGATAAACTCATGAAATACGGAGTGATTAGGTTACACAGAAAGTAAAGAATCCCCGCTTGCTTCTGCAGCCTGACACAAATGCCTCCAAAATTCATTTTAGGGTGGGTTAAGAAAGGGAAAATGCACTTTATAGATTCACATTATTTAAATGTAATTCTCTAACTTCATATAGAGCATCCTTAAGGTAAAATATCTCAGAGCGAGCAATGTGAAGAGACATCAACATACAAATAGCTCAACAGGGACGGTTTACTTCCGAGCACCCTCCTTCCCCCTGTGTCCATGTGCATTTGGATTTGTGTCTCTGGGCAGCTCTCCCCTCTCCTCCACTTCCAAAGCCGGCCAAAGGCACCCGCTTGTGGCAGGTCCTCGGCAGAGGGTCGGTTCTGGTGGAGATTGCAATTTAACACTGCGGTCGCTCTGCATTGAGATCAGAACTGCACCCAGTCAAAATTCTGGAAGAGATCATCTTATTTAGAACCCGTAACAGACTGAATTAGTGTCGTAATAAAAACCCAGTTGTGACCCAGGGACCGCCACCTTCAAACTCCCGGTGGAGCACGCCCACCTGCAGACGTCAAGCAAGGGCGTCATGCCTTGTGGTGGCGTCACCTGTGTCAAAATGTCCTGCAGGCCAGATGCCACATGGGTAAACCCAGTCCAGTGAAGGTCAGGAACATGCCCAGCAGGAAACCCCCTTCAAGAGTAGCTCGTCTCCATGAGAAATGGGCTCCCAAGCTCACACCGGCGTGATGCCTCCTGCCTGAGCTGCTGTTGGACTTTACATAGTGCAGCTCTGACGCGGCTGGGACGGAGCAGAGCCTCAGCCCCTCTTCGCCTGGCAGGACCCACCCTCCCGACCTGCTCTAACTGCAGCCAGGTGATCCTTCTGTGCTTTCAGGTGACACGGTTTGGGGGACCATGGGCCCAGCCCGTAGGGCAGAGTCTCATGCCCTGGTGCGAGTGCCGATGGATGCATTGCTGCCAGCAGAGTGACTCTGCGTTCTCCTCGTCACAGTCACCGTGATGCGCTGGCGGTTCGAAGCCAGCACGAGAAGTGATGTGTTGGGCTGTGGCAGTAATGAGGGCTGCCGGCAGAAGAGCGTTTACGAGATGTGTGGTCCCACTTTCCCCACACAACGGCTGATCTATCCAGGCTGACGCTGAATGGAGGATTTCCATCAGCAGGATAGTTGTGCCAAGGAAGACGGTGAGCGGCACAGCGCGGGGTTAACAGCGCAGAACTGCCCTTAAAGAGCAGGGGACAAGTATTTATGCAGCGCGCTGGAACAATGCTGACAGTGCGCTGGCAAGAGATGATCCTTGTGAAAAAGGGCTGTAATTTTTACAGCTAGGGTGGAAACAACGCAGACATGGCCGGGGGTGGTGGTGGTGGCTGTGTGGTCCTGCAGACTCCGGTGCTACGGGAAGGGGTGGCCCAGGCGCTGGAAATGGGCAGAGTTTTAATCTACTGCTGTCCTCCTGCTTGAGACAACCGTTATTTCTCGGAGAACAAATACATACTGTTCTACCTCGCCCCTGAATCTCAACTTTTGAACTGTGACAAAACATCATTCTGTTTATTTTTGCTGACTTTGGTAGCCAGGAAATCCTGAGTGCTGCAGTATATCTTGATAGGCTTAAACAGCAACCCGCATAGAGACTGTACGTTTGCGAGTTCATTTTTGGTGTGAATTCAGTAAAGGTATACAATAAATCTGACCTGGATGTGACAGAAAGTAAGAGAATTCTATATTAGTGCTTTATAATGGGTTTATAGTTAAATAAATTTTATGAAAGCATAGGGGTCTCATTGTTACCAAGCCAGCTTTCCCCACAGCAATATTTTCACATGATTAAGTTAGAGATCAGATAACCACCTTATGCAGTATATACCCAATAGCAATTTAAAAAATTCAATATCAGCTGTATTATTCTAAAGACCCATTCCATTTTCAATGCAAAATGAGTACAAAATAAAGAGATAAACTACATATAAAATGTAAAACATGGAAAAATTTATCACTTGCAAACATAAAAGCAAAAAGGATAAAAAAGAGAACAAAAGCAAATGGAGGCTATAAAAGAATACAGAAAAAAAGATAAATCCACAGTGTTACCTTTTCCATATGCAGTTTAGCTGGGCTTTTATTAAGGTGCATGCACTTTAGTGCAGGAATATAATCATTGCTGTAACACACTTTACTACTGCAGGCTAAATTAATTTATGCTGTGCTGGAAATTTTCAGCCCCACTAGATACAAAAGGACAGGGTGTGCTAGTCCAGGCACTGGAGATTTGGGATGAGCAGAGTGAGCGTGCAGAGCAGCCGCAGGGTGATGTGCTGGGCAGCAGGGCAATGCTGGGGATGGAGTGGGGTCAGGCTGGGAGTGACCAGAAACATCCTGTCCCGCAGACCGTCCAGTTTGACTGGGGACACGCTGGAGCTCGTGTAATCATGTTACTGGGTGGGAGCCAGGAGGAAAATCCTGAAGGCAATCAGTTCAAAGCGATGACTGGGGGGACTCAGTAAATCTCCGCTGCTCCTGTGGGAGAGGGGAGTGTGCAGGTCACCAGGGCATCCCCATGGGCTCACAAGTGCTTTCTCCTGTAGCAGCACAAGAGAGAGGTGATGTACACATGCAAACGGTAACGAGCCTGCCCCGGTCCAAGGCGCTGCCGCTCGGCACTGACACATGGTGCTCACGGGCACGTCATGCAACGGCCCTGTACCCGTCCCGAAAACATTGGTGAGGAGAACTGAGCTGCCGGCTCTCTGCCTCCCCTCTTTGCTGTGGAAGCACCAGCCCATGGGGCTGCCATGGGGAGCTGCTCCCCTCCCCGGGGTGGGGGGTCCCAACCAGCCCTGCCCACGGGCAGCATGGTCCCCGTGCTCCAGAGCTGGCTCTTCCACCCCACCAGCTGTTGATGGACAGCTGGCCTTAATGCCCTCATCTCCTGGATGCTGGAGCACCGGCGGCATCACGCAGAGCCTTGTGTTCCCTAATTCTTCGTAGCAACCACCTAACGGCGTCTTGTCCCTCTCACTCTGGTTAAGGTCGTGCCAACGATTCCATTACGAACTTGCTCTCAGGAGTTATAATTACTGTTTTCCAGCTGTAAAAAGCTGCCCTGAGCTGACATTTTGCGTACACGGTTTTCAGCCAGGCACAAATTGTTTTGGTTTTGTCCTTTTGCTAAATTGCTATTGATGTCACGAAATCTGGCCAGTTGCACAGTTCATAAACATAGCAAGAGATTTTTCAGCAGGCAGTCTGGGTTCACACAGCCCTTTTCTCAGGAAATAAAAAAGCTATTTGTGGAAAAAAAAACCCCAACACCAGAGCCCGAAGAAACTTTCAGAGAGTCTGGACTCATGCGCGTTATCCAGTGACCCTCATTTCAAAGGACACCACCATTTCGGTCCCGAAGCTACCCATTTTCTACTCACTTTTGCTTTGGAGAATTTGCTGTGTCAGAAATGAAGCTAAGGCAATAAAAGGAACTATTTACCCTAAAAATAAGCTGCGGTATGTGAAGTTTCTTGTGTGGATAACAGATGGCTTGTATTCCGCTTACTGAGTCTTTTTCACGATGATGTAGAGCACGCCCAAGGTCTTGGCTGAGGCCAGCTTTCAGTCTATGAAGACCAAACTTTGAAAACAGTGGTGTGGGGGACTTCAGATTATATTGACAAAGAAAGAAATCACCCATGATGTCTTTTTTCTGAAAGCCACCGTTTGAAATGGGAGACGTCCCAGGAGTTCTGCTGATTTCCAGTGGTGTACCAAGGTTTTGATCGTCACTGAAGAGGCCCCTTAGCACTCGTGAATATGAGCACATCAGGAGTGAGAAAAGATCAGTGGGACCACAATGGAACCCCCAGGAATGCAGCGTGGGGCCTTATTTCAGGAGGCTTTGTTCTTCCTCTCTGATTCTTGCAGGTTGAGCGCCGTGTGAGTTTTTGGGCTTAGGGGATCTAACATCGAAGGATGCTGAGGGACCGCTGCGGCTGCACTAATCTGGAGGCGACTAACTTGTTTTGTTTGTTGGCAAGCACTGATGGGCCAGAAAGGAGCTGAGCTCATCGAGAACCACCCAAGGAGAGCCAGCCCTCACTCGCGGGACTGGCTGACTCCAATTTCACAGGTAACCTCGTTCCTCTCCGCACTGCTATAAGGGCTGTTGGTCTTATGGTGGGCTACCCTGAATTTTCAAGTTTATTTTTGCTTTAAGGTAGCTCTGAACTGGTGCTTCTTTATTAGGCAGGTTTCTGCAGATCAAAAAGCCGACCCTTGAAGCGAGGCAGGGGAAGGGGACAAAGAGGAGCACCTTTGATTTTCCCTTGACACCGTTCCCTGCTTAGCACATCACAAGGTTTAATTCCTGCCACGAATATCACCTCTCGAGCCCCGGCCTGTGCCTGGAAGCACCCCCCTCACCCGGGGTCTGCCTGCTGCCTCTCACATAAAACGTGGCTGTGCTTGGGAGTGAACGCTGCTGTGTGGGGCTGGACAATGGAGAGGGGAGCAGCATCCCTGGGAACTGTGGGCAGCCTCCGCAGGCAGGAGAGCTGTGGCGGGGCACAAGAGCAGGACCAGCAGGTCATTTGGGACCAGACTGACTTCAGGCACTGGTTAGTCTGTGCACCACCTCCCGCCAGCCCCAGCTCCCTGAATGACCCAAACCAGCCTCTGCTCCTCTCCCACCCTGCTCCCACATGCTGCTGTGGGATGCAGGGGATGCAGAGCCCCACCAGCATCCCCACATGCTGCTGTGGGATGCAGGGGATGCAGAGCCCCACCAGCATCCCCACATGCTGCTGTGGGATGCAGGGGATGCAGAGCCCCACCAGCATCCCCACATGCTGCTGTGGGATGCAGGGGATGCAGAGCCCCGCCAGCATCCCCACAGCTCGGTGCGGGTGACAGACTGTCCGCTCCCCAGTGCTGGCTGCAGAGCTGAGGTGCTGGGGCTGCCCCTCCCGCAGGGAACCCCGGGGGCTCGTGACAACCCCCTGGCATCACAGCCACCAAACATCGAGACAACTACTTGGGGAGAGGTCGTAAACTTAATATGTATGCATGAAAAACTCTGCCCTTAACAGTACCAGGTTTTGAAAATTTACATAATGCTAAACAGCTTCTTGCTCACATACCCATGGATCTCAGTGGCTTTGTTGTCATGGATACCAGTACATACCTTGTTTTCTTTGAGAGATCTATCAAATATGTGCATTTGGATGTTCGCTGTATTTGCCTGAATGTTATAAGCACATTTTTTACACTAGTAAATAATATTAAGTGACTGTGTAATTTATGCTGGAAGACTGAACAGACTTCAGCTCAGTATTTTAACACCCTTTTCTCACCCTTGAAATTTCAAATCCAAATACCCTGCCCAGATGCTCTTCTCATCGAGACTGAGCATGACTTGCAAGAAACCGTGTTCTTTCTGTAGGATTTTCTATGAAGGACCGTGTCATGTGGCAACTACGCTCTAAGCCACAATAAGGGAAGAAATCAAGAGACTTGTTTTCAAGCATGAACTGATTCCTTTCAAGATAATGTTCCAGAAGACACTCCCAGGCTAAAAAAATCCAGCAGACTTTCTATGTATCGTAACCGCTTCACCGTTTTAGCGGAGGCAATGAAAATATCAGAGGCTGCATGCACTGTGGGGAAATCTTGTCTCCCATCTCCCCCCTTCTTGAGAACCCGATCTCCCACATGAAGGTTCTGCGCACCCAAAATGGAAGTTTTAAGTCCCAGCAATTGCAGAAAATCCAAACTCATCTCTTTTGTTTTGTTATATATTCATCAGGCCACAGCAGCCTTCGTGGCATCTTCGTGCTTGACACCGTGAAGCAAGATATCTCATTAACAGTGAGCACCAAAAATTTCTGTCTGCTACAATGACAGGGCTTCATTAATTCCATAAATAATATGCCAGTGCTGAAGACTTCATACCCTGGGTCTGAGGCTGGCAAAAAACTGGTGAGGAGATCTCAGTCTCTGTCTACTGAGTCAGCAACTAAGTTGTAAACTCCCTTGTTGTCTGGGTAGTTAATTTATACCGAGTACAATTCAAGTAGCTCAGGCTAGCTAATGGGCTTGCTCCTACAGTTTGCAATATTAAATTCAATTACAATTCATTTATCAGCAGCAGAGACAGAAGACATTGAAATAATGACAAGGGAACGTTAATGTCATTAGAAAAGAAGTAAAAATGTTCATGATTAAAGAACAAAACTGCAATAGAATCAGCTCCCTCACCTGCAGTTTGTGAAGTCGAGAGTGTCTCAAATGAACATGGGATGAACATCTGAGATATGCGTGAACAAACCTACACCTCTGAGAGGAAACAGCATCTTCCTTAGCATGGTGACGCGTTACGTGCTGCAGAATTGGTCTTAAAACGAACCGCTGTCCTAGACCCTGAGCGTGTTTTTCTCCCTGGTGCAAATAGCTGGGTTAAAGCTACAGCCCACAAAAGGAACCAGAAGGTTTACACGACACGGTGACCACGGAGACTCGCTAATTAAGGGTTTCCTCTGGAGGAAGAGCGTACGAAAAGAGGGGCCAATACACAAATCTCTCAGTACAGTCAGAGTCTGTCTTTTTATTTTCCCTTCCAAGGTGGCAGAAATACCACTTTGCCCATCCGCAGGAAGGCTGGGCGCTCTGGACTTGCCAAAGCAAGGGGACTCTGTCCAGAAGATCTGAGTTGCAGCCCGTGGCTGCCCACCATGTGCAGAGCCGCACCCTGGCCCCTCGCACCTCCGCTGCCTGCGGTGGGGAGCTGGGGCATAAAACCTCGCCGTGGCAGCCAGACGGTGCTGGGCTTGTGAGGTGCCGGTGGATCGTTCTCCACGCATCGTGTTGGCTTTCTGAGAAATTGCTTGGCTTGATCTTGCACCCTGACCTTGAAACAGCCTAAAAGCCTCCGAGCGGTTCTTGGCAGGAGCAAGGATCGCAAGCGCAGCGGTGTGTGGGTCTGGGCTGGGTGCAGGAAGCGAGGGGTGAGCGAAGCAAGCCAAGAACCAGCCTTGCTCCGCTTACACCCCACAGTCCTCCTCTGAGCCTCCTCCCACGGTCTGCCGCTGCGTGCGAAAGCCTCAGATCAACGAAGGCGGCGCGGGCACGAACCGGGCAGGCGGAGCCTCCGGTTGTTCCGAGGGAAGAGCGTGTGTCGGCTCCGTTCGGTGACGGGAGGCTGCGCGGGCATGGCGCAGGCAGTCGCGTGAAGGCTGCTTCCTTCACCAGGGCCTTGATTAGCAGGTGTCAAAGAGGGATCAAAACCTGAGCAAACCCCTCGTTTAAAGGAGGCTGGTGCCTTTCCTTTCCTTTGTACGGGGAAAAAAAAAGAAAAAGAGAAAAGGGAAATGCAGTTCTCTTTCATTTGCGTGTGCATGGACAAATCAGTTTCAGAAGCAATTTTACAGTAATTATGACCATCTCCAACGGATTAGGTTTTCAGAAATATTCACTCTAATGTCATGATGCTAACTATCACATCCTGATTTTTTTAATTTGTTGTTCCGGCAGTTTAAGGGTTCCAATAATTTGTGTGCCTGACTAGACTAGAACAAAAACACATTTACCACTTATGAGCTTTGTGACACTGAAAATTTTATGGTGAAGGGATTTTGACCTTTGGCGGATATGAAAAATTCAGTGGTAACATGATCTTTATCTTCTCAGCATGGCATGTTGATACAGCCTGTCATTTCAGCTCACATTCCCTGATAATGAGGTATGTTTGATCTTTTATTTCTCATAATCCTTGAAGGGTCTCATAATTGTAAATTTATTTGGTAATCGCTCTGATAGGACTGATACAAGAATCCATTTAGCATTTCTACGTCTGTCATGCTTCCTTGCACGGCTGGTACACTGTGGTTTCATCAAGAGTTAAAGCACAAAGCTGTCTTGTTTTCTTGAATATGGAGTGTAATGTAAATAAACTTCAGGGAAGTTTGGTGAGTTTGGGGGAGTTCTGCCTGAAAAAATATCTAGTGTCCTTTTTAACGGTTATTTGGTCACTCGGTGCTTGTCCGTTTTGGATGGCTTTTGTGGTCAACTAATTGTCTGCCTGATACTCTGCAGCAGCACACCATTAATATACAGAAGTTTTTGGAATAGCCTTCGAGAAACCTTTAAGAGGTTTGGTTGGTTTTCTTTTTTCCCAAACTAGCTCATCCTTGGTTTAATTTTGGTGTCCACTGAGAACATATAGAAATTTCCAGCTGAGTATGAAGAAGACCCCAAACCCCGGTCAGGCTCTTTCGCTAAAGAGCAGCCCCCAGCCCTACTGCATTTACATTTTAATTCAAGGGCAGCCAAGACAGTCTTCCTGATGATGTCATTTGGAAACTGATGTCTGATTTTAGACCGTCTTTCCTTTCTTCCTGTGCTGCGCATCTGAGTTGTGACAAACCACAGTCCGGGGATGTTTTCTGCATGACCGGTGTCTCTGGCTTCATGCCTCTGACAGGTTGTGTCATTCGTGGTTGTGACGGCATGCTGCAGATCAAAAAGGGACCTGGGCTGCTGTCACTGTTGCTGAGGCTGATGTCAATATGGTGCTTAATTCTTCAGACCATTTAAACACTGCTGGGGCTTCTCTGGGGACAGGCTCTCAGAGATGTCATTGCCCTTTCCCTGCATTTGGTGTTCAGCCTGAGAAGCCCCTCTCGGACAGCTGGTGTGAACTTGAGCACCTTCGTGGTACATCCCTGAGAGCTCTTGGATCCAGTGAGGTCAATGGGAAGGGAGAGCATCCACGGGCCACAGGTGATGGGTATCACCCCTGTGCTCCAGCAACTGGGGACAGCTCTGTGGAGCCGGCAATGGAGTGACAGCAGACTGAAATAAGACCAGAAATAATTGAGGCCACCAAAACTGGATCCCTTGGTGGGTATTTTTGACTTGGAAACCGGTGAGCCCTTGGCTCACCTTTGAGCGAGTTGTTCACGCAATGTGCGAGTGGAGGAGCAACTCCTGCTTCACTGGAGCTCCGCTGCTGCCGTGGGAGGGGGGTCAGCAGAACGGGTACACACACGATTCCCCGCAGCTCCCTGTCCCAGCTACACAAGCTGAGAGCACGCGACAGCAGCACCAGCCTGTTGGAGCTGCTGCTTCTTGCGACGATGCTTCGTGCTGTTTGCGTGGAGAGCGCCTGAGTCAACAATTACAAATGATCCATTTCTTGTTCTGTGCGATATCATCCATCACTAGACGGTGCTAAGTGAGCCTGGCAACATTAAAACCGTGTTTAATAAAGCCACCGTTTCCATACCACTTATGATGGGGTCAGCAGTGGCCTAATGCAATTATTCATTTACTGAGGAAGCGGTGGGGTTGGAGAGCAAGAGGGAACAACAGAAGTGAGGGGAAGAACGCTTGCACAGAATAAAAAAGTAGTCATTATACAGTTAATGACCATTTCCCTCAGATTTCTCCTCCTCAAATAGTTCCTGAAGTTTTTCAGGATTATCTTGCAGGATGAAGCAAGTAGATGAAGAAGATATGCCCTGGGGCTGCAACGATGTTTTCTCAAGAGAAACAAGCGCAGAAACTTCACCACAGAAAGGAACGCGTCTGTTGTGTCTCCTTTACAAAACCAGAGAAGGAAAATGGTCGGGAAGACACAGACGGATGGGTGGTTTGTTCTTACGCCAGAGACTCTTCCAAAGCCTTTCTGAATCGATGGACATACATCGTGTACTTGCATACGTGTGTGTGCATGTGCATGTCTGTGTGCATGCGTGTGGGTTCACCAGGGTGTGTTGAGGGGGCTCGGCGGCATCCCTAGGATTTCCCGAGCCCTGCTATATCTCTGTGCCATGAGCACAATCATTGCTTGTTTTGAGCTGAATTGCCAGTGATTTGATAATCTGACATCTGGCTCTTTGTAGCGTGACAGGAAGAGAAAGACTTTTCTACAAATTTGCCAGCAAAAACTGGGGTGGCAAGCTGCCCTCCTCGCAAAAGCCCCGGCTGGTGCTGGAGGTTGAGGCTCCCGTGCCAAAACTGCAGCGGCCTTTTTTGCTTTCCCTTGAGTACAGCGAAATCCTTTCTGCTCGCTGTGCCTTGCTTGGCACGGCTGCGAGGTGATGGCAGCCAAGCGTGCTGCCAGCGGGCGAGTCAGAAGTTAAACTTGGGACTATATCAAAGGCCACTGAGATATTGGGACTGCGGTTGCTATCAGACGAGAAAGACTTTTTAAATTCCTGGGCTGTTTGATTTGGAGCAGGCAGACGATCCACGTTAGTTTTTCTCCGGAAGATGCTCTGTTCCGCCCGTCTCAGAGCAGCCGCTGCGCCAGGCTTGCTCACAAGCGGTGACGCGGCGTGCTCTTGCCACAATGAGCGTTCTGCGTATCCCAGGAATACTTCCATTTATATGCATCTGATAACCTGGCGAAGGGAAAATGGGAATGAGTTGGCAGGTGGCCTTTCGAATGAAAGGGCACGTGGTAAACTCTCTGCTTGCTGCTTTCTCACCCTGGAATACTAAAGACGTCATGCGGTATGCATATTCCTTTCCATTTCCCCTCTACCCTGTCCTTGTAATTGCTCATATTCCAAAAATTAAATACAAATTTAAAAGACACAGATCAGTAAGATGCATTTGGGCTCGTTTATTGCATTTGCAGCATGTAAGTTCTGCGGTTTATCCTCATGGTCCCCATCAAATACACTGAGTATCATCACAGCGTCAGGCTTTATGCCGCTGTAAACCAGACACATTAGAGTCGGGCTTTATTCTGTCAGCAGGATGTGAAAACAAAACTAGTGCTACTTCTTGAAGCAATTAATTACCTCCAGGTACTGTCTCTTTCTAAGCAGCAACAAGCTGGTGCCAGACGTGGCGTTTCCTTTAAATTTAAACATTCCTGCTGATCCCACGGGGCAAGACCTGGACGTGGAAAACCGTCAGGCACTGACATTAATACTTTAAGCAATTCATTATTTAGTTATCTCCATCGACTCGAAGTGAAGCTATCACACATGTTTGCATTCCTCAGGCTTACGGCTCTGCGCGTAGATGCTGTCTTCTGGGAGGAAACAGCCCCCGACAAGAGCCCGGGTTTCTCCCTGGGTTTGTACTGCGCTGCTGCACAGCGAGTCAGTCCTCATGGCAAAATCGGGTGCTGGTCCTGCTTAAGAGCCTCTACCCAGGTCTTCTGAGGACGTTTTTTGCACAGAGTGAGGCCGCAGTACAGCGAAGTAGTGAATTTCTTTGGCATCCAGTCCTCCTGCACATGCAGGTAATGACCCCATAGCCGAACCGCGGCAATAATTATAACTCCTCTAGTTGCATTTGTGGCAGTTGTGACAAATTTTAACTGTTCGCTTGGAAATGCTCTGAGTGTCTACCTTGCACTAAATATTTCCAGCCTTTTGGCAGAAACAGGTAAATATCTGGATCTTTAAAGAAGTGCAGACACGGATAGTGAGCATGCAATTAGACTAAATTAATTACCAGCTGACTTCTGATCACTGCCGCACCGGGAGTAAACCAGGGTAACTGCTGGAAGGGGTGGAACTGTTTGGTATTTTAGTAACATAAAAGAGATGTGAATTGAACCCTGTATTTTTTGCTGTCTGAAATACTTGTGAACTTCAGGTAATTACCGATCACCAGCCCACGGTCAGTGGGAGCCTGGGGACAGCTGGATTTGAGGGATGTGAGCTGCAGTGAGGATTGATGAAAATTAGAAGAAATAGAGTCACTAATTGGCGATTAGGGCTCCTCTTGCACCATCGGTGGATATTCGTGTGCTAATCAGGTCTCTGATAGCAGGGGGAGCTCGTAGTGGGGGAGAAGGAGGATCATGAACGTGGGATTAGGGAGGGAGGAACCAAATATCCATCCCAACTGCTCCAAAGCTGGCAGTCGTGGTAGTGTTTCTGTAGTTAATGAAAGAAAAGGTGACAAATTCAGTGTCAGCTGGCTGCAGCAGCTACGCAGGGAGGTGGATGGCTGGCGTTCGGCTTGGTGTGATTATAGGGAGCTGCTAACTCTGGGGAAAAGCCTCATTTATCAAAGCATTGTTTTGTTTTTAGCTTTTGCCAGAGCATAGGGAGTTTAGTCAAGGCACGTGTCCAGTGGGAAGCTGTTGCCACTTTTGCTTCTTTGCCTTGGCTCAAGATGATCAACCTGGGATGTGTCAGGATCCAGGTCTGTGTTGCTCCTGTGCCCCGGGGTGAGCAGTGCCGGTGTCTTGAGACCTGGTGGGTCTTGGCACACCTCGGATCCTGGGTTCAGTTAGGGCCTCTCTGCCCCAGAAGGACATTGAGGGGCTGGAGCATGTCCAGAGAAGGGCAACGGAACTGGGGCAGGGTCTGGAGCACAAGTGCGCTGAGGAGCGGCTGAGGGACCTGGGGGGGTTGAGCCTGGAGCAAAGGAGGTTCAGGGGAGACCTTCTGGCTCTCCACAACTCCCTGACAGGAGGTTGGAGCGAGGTGGGGGTCAGTCTCTTCTACTCAGGAACAAGAGACCGGACGAGAGGAAAAGGCCTCAAGCTGGGCCAGGGGAGGTTGAGGTTGGCCCTGAGGAACCATTTCTTGCCCGCTGGGGTTGTGCAGGGCTGTCGCAGGCTGCCCAGGGCAGTGGTGGAGTCCCCATCCCTGGAGGGGTTTCCCAGCCGTGTGGAGGTGGTGCTGAGGGACAGGGCTCAGTGGGGACCTGGCAGTGCTGGGGATCGGGGGTACTCGAGGAGCTGGAAGGGCTCTTCCAGCCAAAACCATTCTGTGATTGTGTGAGCACCGTGCTGCTCCAGCCACCCTGCCCTGTGGAGGCAGAGACTGCCCCTGCCTCGTCTGGCAACAGAATGGATTTCTTCTCCATGTGTCTCCCTGCGTAGATGTTTGGCATCCAGGTTGAACCCTCACTGCAGAAGTGGAGGGCAGCAGCATGGAGGTGATGGGCCGGGCAGGGGAGAGGATTCCTGCAGAGGAGGAAGGAGGAGGAAGGGCAGCAGGCTGGGCTGGGGTAAGGCTTTACTCTGAGCCAGAAGGTATGAAGCACTAGTTATTGCATCAGAAAATACATTTAATAACAGCACACTGGTCTGCCTGGAACAGCCCCTGGATGATTGAAATGAAGTGGTGCCTCTGGTAAAGGTTGTGTCTGTAACTGAGACAAGGAACCACTCAGGAGAGGCACCGCCGCTGTCAGTAACAAGGTGCGGGTCTGTACAAGGCTGGGAGAGCCAGGT
Source organism: Bucorvus abyssinicus (assembly GCA_009769605.1). Lineage (NCBI taxonomy): Eukaryota > Metazoa > Chordata > Aves > Bucerotiformes > Bucorvidae > Bucorvus > Bucorvus abyssinicus. Next base: position 33,606,514 of record CM020034.1, on the reverse strand, counting down.
GAATCCCGGAGCCTCTTTTTGTTGGTGGTGAAATGCATTAAATATGGTTTGTTTGCTTGCAGGATCGCAGCACTGGTTCTGCACGGCACGGTGCTTTCTGCATTCCTGGTGCTGTGGCTCAGTCTCCGCAGCTGGGAAGACCTTTTACTGAAATGGGCTAATACAATATTTATATTGCCTGCAGCCCGGCTTCCTCTGAAACTTTGACTTCAGCTCTCTCTTGGGTACTATTTATCTGCTGCCGGTGGTGTCTTACGAAAAAGGAAGCAAAAGAGTGAGCAGGCAAGAAGTTCAAGAAAATGATCTAGGGAAAAGAAAAACAATATAAGACTTTTTCATTTGAGAAGTAACATTTATCTGTTATGCTGCAGTAATTTCTCTCCCGATGCTGTCATTTGATCCCAGAGACATTTAAGTTTCACGGTTTGGAAGCTAAGCAAGCTTAATTAAAGTCAATTACATACATGCATAAAGAGGAGGACAACGAAGGAGAAATAAGTCTCTGGTTTTGGTGTTTTGGTTCCAGATTGACACCAGAGGTCTCACAGAGGGGTGACTCGAGGTTTCTTCTCTTAGCCAGCGATGCTGCCTCTGCTCTGCAGAAATCTCCCTCCCCAGGGAGCGCTGGGGCAGCCCAAAGGACTCGCTTTAGTGCCAGGGGTTTTTTCCAGCCAGTAAAGTATTAATAATCTTCTATACCGATCAGATGGGGCAGCCCTTAGCACCATGATTCCTTGATAAGGAGAAACATGCTTTCAGCTGGGACAGCTTTCCCAGAGAGGCTGTGGCTGCCCCATCCCTGGAGGTGTTCAAGGCCAGGTTGGATGGGGCTTTGAGTGACCTGCTCTAGTGGAAGGTGTCCCTGCCCATGGCGGGGGGATTGGAACTAGATGGTTTATTAAGGTCCCTTGCAGCCCAAGACCATCCTGTGATTCTGTGCTGTCCTTAGGCACTCTCCCTGTCCACCCTGCTCTGCTTGCAGCATCTTCTTGCAGCGACAACACCGTCTGAGGTCCCTGAGTGCTCCTGGTGAGATGCAGCAGCTGCGGCCACTCGCTGCTCAGCAGCTTGAGCCCAGTGGTCGGTACGACACTGCACAGAAAGTCTCTCACACAGACTTAACCCCGTTTCGATAGAGTGTTGTCATTTTAGGCCCTTCATCCATCAACAGGTCTAATTTCCTCATCAAAAGCCACAGACATCGTGTGAGAGACAGCAGCCGAGCTGCTGCCTGGCCGTTCAGCTGCTGCCACTGGTTCTTTTTAATGTGGGGCTATTTTGGGGGTTGTTACTGCGCCCATCCCGAGGTTCCCTCTCAGTGCAAACCCACGACCATCGAGGGTGCATCTGTGCGAGCTTCTGAAATGATTGCTGCAGCATCCCCCACCCAGGACGCTGGGCAGAAGGGCACGGAGCTCTGGTGGCCGTGTTTGAGTACCCCGAGCCTTTGTCAGGCACAGTGCGGGATGATGGCTATTTGTCATCAACAGCTGAGAATATTTGCATGTGGCTGAGAATATTTAACTCCTCCTCAGAAGGTGCGTTGATGATTGGTCACTAGCTAAGTACTCCTCTGTAAGGGTCTGACCCAAAGCCCATTAAAACTAATGGGAAGACCCTTGGTGACACCAGAGGATCAGGTGACTAATGTGCCCAGCACATTAACTCAGCCCAAAGCTGTTCAGCAGGATGATGATGCAGCGCTGCAACCAAGAGCCTGGGAGTGTTTTCTCAGCCCGCAGCCCCGTGATTTCTCTCTCAGTCCTGCTGACCATGGCAGCCAGGACAGCTGTTGGCTATCTGGCCTTGGAAGCCAACGCAAGGATAATTAAAGTCGACTTTCAAACCAAAGTGCAAAATCTGGCCAGCACAGAGGATTCTGGTTGGGATGTTCAGGATGCTCGAGGCTGCTCCGCAGAGCACTGAAATAAATAAAAGCAGAATTAGAAAAGAAAGGAGAGTTTGAGGAAAATACTGTTGTCTAATGTTGCAGATTCATTACTTAGATGCTGGAAGGTCCTGAGGTTTGGGCACTACCTTAGAGGAGCAGGAATGGTTAGGGAGCAGGACATGTGGTTAGTTGCTTTTTATGTCTCCTTGATAAAGAAAAACTTTTCACTGTCTTGTACAGATTTTTGTTAAACAAACATTTGCATCCTTTTAAAGATGAAACCTGTATTTCAGCAAATTTAAGAAGAGGAAACAGGCAGGAAGTGGGTGAATATTTCAGTAGAGTTAGAGAGATATTGTAGTTCTTGTCAATACTGAACTATGCCCCTACACCCTGCGAGCGTAATTGCAAGTTAACACACATACATGAGAGCTGGAGCTGAAAAATTGTTTGACTATCGATCATGTTATGAGACTTAAAATGAGCAGAAGAGACTCTTTCATGGCAGAAGACACTGGCTCATTTTAAAATATGCTGTATAAATGGTTCCCTGGCTTCTCTGTGAAAACCGGGTTCCTAAATCCATGCCAAGGGCAGTGCTCTGACTGGTTTTCTGTAATGACAGAGAAAGGGCAAAATCCTGAGATGAATCTTAGTGAGACTAAGAGGTGTCAGTGTTGGTGCTACTTGGTGTGTGACTCACCTACCTAAACATATGCACTGGGGGACGTTCCTCCCATCCTCATGTGTCTGAGGCATTGCGTGGGGCTGGCAGGTAAACCCACACTCCAGCAGTGCCTGGAGACCCAGAGGAAGACCTTCATGTGACCAAACCAGTGGCTACCATGAGCTTGCCTGAGCTCCGCTGACATCCATGATGGTTAAAATGCTAACTGAGGAGTCAGGGGAAGAAGTGATTTACGGTAACCTCACCACTTCCAACTCACTGTTTTGCTCCTTCTTTAATTCACACAGACTTGGCGTGAACGCACCGTGAAGACCTCTCTGGCTGAGCACGGTGGGTGCGTGAGATGATGAGAGATGGCAGAAGGAAAAAGGGTGGGAGCCAGCTCACGTAGAATGAATTTGGATTAATGCCTTCTCCACAGCAAGCTCTGCCTGAAGGGTAATTTTTTTTGACCGGAGATGCTAGCATTTGAGAGTCGTCTTTATTTTTATTTTGGCATGAGTGGGATGTATTTCCTCCTTCAGTTCTTGGAAGCTTTTGCTTATTAAGTAACAAAAACGAGTTTCTGGAAGAGTCTGATAGGAAATCTCTTACCTTTGTGCTCGTTCTTTAGCCAGTCCTGCTGCCGTGCACCCAGCTGGGGTTTGAAAGGCAGCTGCTGACCAAGGCAGACCTTTCTGGGAGGACGTGCACCGGGCTGTGGAGCTGGTGGGGAGAAGTGCCTCCACTGTGGAAATACATTTCAAGGGTTGATTTACTGCATGTAGCATGATTGTCATTGGGGTTCTGAAGAGTAAGCCAAAATAGCTTTTAATTTGTGGTAACCTCGGAAGCACACAGCCTCAGGAACCCTGACAATGCTTTTAGAAAAAGTAGCAATAACCGTGAACTCATGTTCACTACCATGGTTTTTACAATGGGTCATTTAAACATGTCCTGAGCAAAAAGATGGCATGAGCACCTTGTTAGCAAGCTCATTAGTCGTCGGAAACTGCCAAGCAAAAGCCATTAATGGTCAGAACCGTATTTGATAGGAACAGTATTTGCAAAGGCAGTCTCTGATGGACGTGGGAAATGTGAACACTTAGCTGGCGTTCGTTTCACCGGTGGACTTCAGAACACAGACGGGTGCTGCGCTGCGCCAGCCGTGCCTCTGCATCTGCCGCTTGCTGCATCCCCGCGTGGTTTCCACCGGTGAGCACGGTGAGGTTTGGGCATTTCTTTGGGAATCTCTTTAGTAGGTTGGTGGTGAACGAGGCCCTGCACACTCATAAATAAATAAAGAAATGCTGATTTGTGCCTGCCTTTCCTTCCGCTGCTTATTTTCCACCCTGTTTTTATTAACCTCATTCTATAAATTTCACTGGGCCCATACTGGCTGGGTGTGATAAAATTTTTGCTACTACCTCTGTCACTTCATTCTTCACTTTTACAGGTTGTCATTATTTCTGCAGAGGGCTTTCTCCTCCGGTGCTATTCTGCTTTGAGTGGGTCTTACATGAGCTGTGCTGGGACCTCCACGTGAAGGTAAAGGAACTTTCCAGAAACTCTTAGTCAGGAACCAGAGGAGATCTAGGTTAGAGATCAGGAAGAACTTCTTTACAGAGAGGGTTGTGAAGCACTGGGACAGGCTGCCCAGGGAGGTGGTGGAGTCCCCATCCCTGGAGGGGTTTAACAGACGTGTAGATGTGGCGCTGAGGGACATGGTTTAGGGACCTTGGCAGTGCAGGGGGAACGGTTGGGCTCGATGATCTTAAAGGTCTCTGCCAACCGGATGATTCTGTGATTCTAACCTGAAACCGCAGCTCATAGAAAGTACACAAAGCTAACTACAGGACCGTGGCATACCTGGTCAGGTGTGGGTGTTTGGGAGGTCTTGTTTAAATAAACGCAGCCTTACTGTGAAATAGTGCGTGTGTCTGAGGGTCTTGGGGCACGCACAGCTGGATGTGCACAGCCAGCCCCTGCGGGAACGGAGCTCCGGAGTGTGGGTACCTGTAGAAAGCCCCTTCAGGACAAATTCAGTACAAGGTGATGCACACAGTAAACATCAAGAAGTGTTATTTCCCTGGGGAGGAAAACAAGGGCAGGCCAAGCCAACAGCGTTTGATGGTTCATTTTCTCTTCCTCAGTGTTATGGGCCCTTTTCATACTCTGTAAACAAAATGGTATAGGCTTGCTTTATTTGTTCATTTATTAGAAAAACCCACCCCAATAGGTAAGTGACAGTTCAGCTTGAAAGCGATGTGCTTGCATCATCTCCAGCAGTTAGTATTTGCTGTATTTGCACAGGGCCGGTGTTATTAGTGATAGGGGAGCATGATCAAGCGTGAAAGTGATGATTAAAATGGTTTTATGAGCAATATGGTGATAAAGGATTGCGTATCCAATGCCAGGATGGGGGCCCAAGACAGGAGGAAATGGTCACTTGTATTTATTTCTTCACAGTAAAACTGACAGTCTTTCAGCGGTGCAGCAGTTAACATCCCCCCTTCTTCTCAACCCAGACCCTGCTTTTCCTTCTTTTTGATCTGAACTCCTTTTTGTTGGATTTCTTAAACAAAAACCACTCCCTCTTGCCTCTGCTGCAGTCCGTGGTGTCACCGTCCTGCAATACCCGCCCGTCTGAACGTCCTTGGTGGGACGTGTCGGCACTGCGTTCCCTGGGCTCGGGTGCACACGGTCTGCGGAGCTTGTTCTGCGGGTGGGGAGGGGCTGTCTGGTACCACCTCCAGGCTGATAGCACACTGCCAGGTCTCACCCAGTTGATGAAGTTGTAGAGGTTGAGCCATAAACCTTTGGAAAGGCGGGTTTGTAACACGATTTTCCACGGATCCCAAGCCCGAGGGTAGCGGCAGACACGGCTGTAACCCATTGCGAGTGTTCCTGTTCATGCACACGAACACCTGACACAGCTCCAAAGCAGTTCAGAAGGGTTTTGACACGGGCTCTTCGAATGTGGCAGCACTGAAATTCTGGAAAGAGGACGAGCGGTGCGCTGCAGAGTGCAATAAAAGCCAGCCTGTGCTTAGATTTCGGATTTGGTAGGGGTTAAATAAGGGCTGGCTGGGAGCAGCATCTGGGCTGGTTCCCTCCCCGTGTCGAGGCGAGCGGACGGGGATGCAGGCTCTGCCTCGTTTGCTGGGGGGATTTAATACCACGGTCCAGTTCTAGCTGCAGTTCGTACCTCCTGGCGCGGCTGCCTGTGCTGCTCATGGCTGTGGCTGTGATCGCGACAACGGGGTGCTGCGTGAAGCACCTTGGGGGCTTCTGCGGGTCCCTCCTCCCGCTGGGGACTGGGGCAGCTGCGGAGACCTGTGTGCAACACACAGGGCAGGAGAAGGGTCTTCCTGCCTCCAGCACCTGCCAGATAGTCATGTTTTCCTCACCGAGACTAAAACGTGACCCAGGGTTGGTTTAAAATGGTTAAAACACGATGCAGGGTCGGTTCTACATCCCACATCCTATTTGGAGTGTAACAAAGTGCGATGCAAAAATTGAAAATCTAGAACGTTAAAAATAAATATGTTTAGTCTGGTCCTAACATTGACATTTTCAGAAGCAGGGACTGGCTTTACATCTACCCCATCTTCAGCCAGGACCTCTGCCCTGAACACGGAGAGGGGAGGAAAGCCGGAGGGTCCCGGCGTGCAGCAGCCCGCTGCATCCCCCGTCTCTCTGCTACTGCCCGTTTTGTGCCTGACATCAACCCTTCAGTGCCCAGCCTTCGCAGCGGGCCAAGCCAGGATATTGTGAGCTTTGCTCTTGGAATTATCAGCTCTCAGGCAGAGCTGTGAATTGTGCTAAGCTCCCTGACCTCCTGGCATTATCATAAAATAATCTTTATGCAGAATCCAGCTGCCTCAGCAGTTGCCGCAGGATGTCGTTCTCCAAGTACCTGGGGTTTTAGTGGTGTTTATAATCGCTTTTCCTTAAACTCTTGCAAATTTGGGTCATTTTTGGCTGCTGGTTTGAGCTGGCCTGTCAGGTTTGGGCAGAGATGGGTGGCACCTGAGCTGCACCGGTTCTGGATTTTTTCCCTGCCAGGTTCTGCCTGTGCTTTCAGAGGAGACCGAGGTGAGCTCTGCCTGCCAGCTGAAGCCCCTTCCTCCTTAAAACTCGGGGTGTGATCCTGCCCTCCTGCAGCTCCCTGGGGACTCCTGCCTTGGGGACCCCGGGACACCCTGCAGCATCCGGGCTTTGCTATGCCCAGCCCTGTCCCAGCACCGGGAGCCCCAGGGAGCCCCTGCCTGGGGAAGCCCCGGGAGCAGGGTCACACCCCTGCACCCACACCAGTGGCTCTGGAACAGGCATTGGGGAGACACAGGGTGCAGGAGCTGCTTGTATGACCCACTGCTGGGATGACCCACTGCTGGGATGACCCACTGCTGGGATGACCCGCTGCCGGGATGACCCGCTGCCGGGATGACCTGCTGCCGGGCTAACTTGCTGCTGGGATGACCCACTGCTGGGATGAACTGCTGCTGGGCTAACTCATGGCTGGGCTCACCCGCAGCTTGGATAATCCACTGCTTGGATAACCCACGTCTGGGTTAACCCACTGCTGGGACAGCCCGTGGCTGACCTCACTGGCGGAGCAGGAGGGGGTTTAGAGGCAGGGGCTGACGCGCAGATCCGTTCCGTTCGGGGATTGTCTGCACTTTGCTGTGTGTATGTGGATGTCTTTAGATGTCAGTGTGGTGCCTTTCTCCTCGCTTCCTGCTTAGCTTCGGTTTAACGGATCCTTTCAGGAGCAGAAACGAGCAAAATTTGGCAGCAAGGCACGGATTTGATCGTGGGGGTGTTTTGATTTTCAGAGCAGCTTTGGAGAAGCCAGCCAGCCTTGGAGCCACCACCTCACAGGGACTGGGCGTTCGCCGTGATCTGCTGGGTGACTGGAAGGTTTCTTTAAATAGCCTTTATGGCCAGTACTTCAGGTGGCGTCAGGTCTGCGTCCTCCCTCAGAAGATTTTGGGTTGTTCTTTCTCTTTGTGTTTTGGTTTGGGGTTTTTTGGGGGTTTGGGGTTTTTTTAGAGGCAAGTGATATCTATGAGAGGCGTGTACTGGATCCGAGACATCTGCTTGGGGAATTTGTAAGCAATGAATGGGGCCTTCCTCCCGCAGCCAGGTGTCTATGTATGTGATTTATAGCATTTGCATTTAACCGGTACAACCTGCCCGAGCCAGCCCGCTGCCCCCCGGGCTGGTCCCGGTGCTGTTTCCTGGGGGCTTCAAGCCAAACACCCTGGGGAACACCCAGGCTCAAGATACTCACCCGCAGCTTCACATCTACCTGCTGTCAGGCTGAACACAACCGGTGCAATGATGAGGGTTCGTGCTGAGTGACCCGGACAGCAGTGAGCTGTGACGCTCTGCAAGTCCAGATTGTTTTAGACAGAGGTCTGGAGCAAAATCCTGATCTTAACTGCACCTAACCACACTCCTGATAGCTAACTCCTGCTGCTGCTGGTTAAAATGTCCCAAGCAGAAATCGCTCTCTGTTGTATTAGCTACTGCATGACTTAATCCTCATTTTGGAGAAGTTACAGGTTAAAGCCATACTCTGTGTCTTGGTTTGTTTTTTTTTTAACTACAGGGATGTCAGCCCCATTTGTAAAAATATAAATTTGATGAAGCGTTGTCCTGCCCAGCCTCTGTGGTCCCCCGCTGCTGTCAGTGGGGTGTGCTGCCATGGCTCTTTGGTTATTTATTCAAGTGACACGTGACAAAATAAACAAGACATCTGCTGCGAGTGCAGTGTGGCTAACACTCCAGAAGGCTCCAGCCTTCGGTTTGTTTCACTCATCATGCATAAATTGGAGGATGAAGGACATCCAGATTTATTTTCCTGTTTCCACATTTTGAAGAAGTGCAAGCTGACGGTTATGTTTTCTGTGGTGACCCCAAGACATGGATTCCACCCCAGAAATCCGCATCAGCACCACCCCGTGCTGGCATCACGGCACGGGTTTGCTTTTGTGGCAGATTTCCCCGGCGTTCAGGAGATGCAACCAGGGTGCTTTTGTTTAACTTGCATAAGAAAATTTGACTTGGGTTTGACATCAAATGTCATCTTTTTCTCTTACTGCAGTTGGGACCTCAAGGCAGTTCATTAACACATGGGGAGAGGCTGGGAAAAATCTTCAGATTTTAGTGAAACTGGGAAGCTTCAGGAGCCGGAAGATGCTTTCAAGGTGTATTCATCTGCATCGCACAAAGCTGCGAGAAATAATAGTTTTGCTCTCTAAAACTTTCAAGGTTTTGGACTTTGTTGTAATTTCACTTTAGAATGAAAACTGAATAAAATATATGACCTGTCACCCTGCGCAGGGGCTCTGAAATGCCTTTTGAAGGAGTCTTCATCTCCCAACTAAGAACCCACCAGCCCAGTGAGGCTGGTGTATTGTTGCTGATACCTGGGTGAGGTTTCTAAAATTAAGTTGCATGAGTATTCTGGGAGCAGTGTTGATGCTTCTATAAGCACCATTTTCTGCTTTAAATTGCCCAGGTACCTCGGCTATCTTTCTCTGAAACAAGTGGAGACACGCAAAGCTTGCTCACACATCTTGCCAGCTGTCCTGTGTATCAGTGAAACGCGCCGGCTTTGATAAAGTGACAGATCTGATGAAAACTGTGTCATCACAGATGTTCCAAAAGGTTCTGTAGAAGGGACTTGCCTTGTTTTGTGTACTTTGGGGTTTTTTTTTGGTTTTTGGTTACTATTCCTACGTTTTGTATTCGCTTTAGGTATCACCAGCGGCATTTTGGGAGTCTACAGCACGCACTTTCCCTCGCAGAGGCTTGGTACCACTGGCCGAAGCAGAGAAGGACTGGGATGTTGGAAGCCCAGGGCTGGGTCGTCTTTAGACTGGCCCACAGGTAGTGCTGGTGGGGGGGTGGAACCAGCCCTCGCCAGACCGTGCACACTCAAATGCACACGCGCACATGCACATGCACACATGCACACACACACAGGTGCCCACGCACCGGTGCCCACGCGCAGACGCGGTGTGAGGGGACTGCTGGACCTGCTCAGCACACCCTCTCTGAGACCGCTCCACACCATTTAAGAGCTGAGAAATTGCGAGCATATCGAACACTGAATTTTCACAGCACAACGTTAGCTGAGATGCGTCTGTAACCGATAACGTGGGAAACTTCGCGGCACTGAGTGGTCCTCAGATTCACACTTTCACATGTGTCGCAGTCTGGTGTTAATGTACTCGGAGCAGGAACATAAACCATGGAAGAGCACTGGCTGGGCAACAAAACCTGCCGGCTTTTCCCGTGCTGGCCACACCGTTTGCTTGCCTCGGGGGTCCTCGCCTTGCTGACGGCAATGGAGAGCTTTGTAACAACAGAGAGGGCAAATCCACCAGCAGGCGTTTCATCTACTCTCCTTCCACAGGTAAAGCTCATCTGTGATTGTGGCATTTCCCCTTGAAAAACGGGGCAAGAGGAAAGATCCCGTGAGGCTTTTTTGGACTGTGAGCCTTTTGCAGAGCCAACAGCCTGAGCTGGATGCGTCCCATGACATGTCTCTGAAAACTCTGGTTAAACTCCATATGGAAGCTTTAGAAATTCATTGTATTGGGGGAAAATATTTGACATCCGTGGAGTGCAGGCAGGTGAAAAAGGCAGCTGTGAAAATCAGCAATCTTCCATAATAAAACACAGCATTGCAATCCTTCCAAAGGGAAAATGGGTCTTAAATCTTTCTGTGAAAAAAGAAAATGCAGAGAAGAAAAAGGTGTAACCAGAATATTCTAAGTGAAGGAACTAAAAAGTTTGTAATAGGCATGGGGAAAATCCTCACGTAAATATTATGGTTTCATCATAATTTTAACATCATGAGGAAACTGTGGGCATGGAAGCCCTGAAAAAAAATTGAGTAAAGGATGGCTTTTATTCAAAAAATACCTGTGCAGGTAGAGAAGAGAAAGAGACACGATATTACAGGTAAGAGAGAAGGTGGGACATAAGCAGAAATGGAAACAGAAAGATAAATAGAAAGACAAACTCCTTTCAGTAGTAGGTTGGAGTTCTTTCCCATCACCCTGCAGAGCCGTGCGGGGAAGGTGCTGCCTGGTCTGCCGGAGGTTTGACTGAAGGAGCCATTCCCCTGGTGTCCGGAAGCCCAGCCCGCAGAGCCGGCAGGGCAGGACCGCACCCCAACGCCATGTGCCTGCACCACGGTGCGCTAGGCCACCTCTCCTGAGCTTCAGGAGTCTTCTAAACGCCCCTGATTATTGTTTTTTAAATAAAGCCCATTGCGAGGAGTAGGATAACACACTGCCTTATGCAGTGAAGGAGTCCCAACAATTTTTCAAGCTGACTGAAAAATTGCATAATGCCTTTTAAAGGAAAATGTTCCAGAGACAGAGATGAGATTTACACACAGCTTTTCCAAATGCGCTGCACATTTCCCTGCATTTTTCTTTTGCTTTTTTGTGACACACAGTACTGTCAAAGCTTCGGGTGACACCAGAACGTGCTGAAAACTCTCCAGGGACTCACATGGCTTTCCCTCAGCCTGCCGAGGGCCTGGGAATAAACCAGGGACAAGCTGGGTTTGTGATGTGGGGTCCTGAGGTTTTCTAGATGGGAACCAGATCTTTCTAACCGGGAGCGACATCCAGTCGGGACAACCTTGGTGGCATCTCCAGCAAAAAGAGATGGCATTCAAAAATATTGATGGGCAATATGATGAAGACAGAATAGGTATTTTAAAAAGCATGGACTAATACACCAGGATTGAATAACTGTGAAAAGCAAAGCCGAAAAGCAGATCCAGTGGAAATGGAGAATGGGATAAACTAAACTTAAAGCTGACTTCGAAGTCATGAAATATCAATATCCTCTTTAAGATCTAGCTTAAAGTAGATGTATTTGAAGAATTTTTAAAGTTACCGGAAGAGCAGCACTTGATAAAGGAAGGATGTGGAAAACATGATTTAGTTTCATCTGATCTTCATGCTGAGGTGTCAAGGGAGTCAGGAAAATAAGGTTCTGAACCTCTTGATAACAGACTTTGAAAACTTGTAGGAGAAATTGTTGGAGCCAGATATGTAGAGGAAAATGAATGTAGAACTAATACCTACAAAGGAAAAGATGACCGATCCCAAGCAGGGGGGAACTGGTTTGACTCTCAGAGACTGGGCATGTAGTGCCCTGGCTCCCAGGCTGCCAGCAGCATTGTGGCGCCTGGAGCATCCTTCAGCAGAGCAAAGCCTTTGGGAAGGAGCCCAGCGGGTGCCGGTGTTCGGGGCAGGTGCCAAACTGGCTCCACTGGGAAGGCTGGGGAGGGGCTGGTCATGGTGGCTTGCCCTGCAGCAGCCCTGGTAGCCCCTTCACGCTGGGGTGTCCTGAGAAAATGAATATTTATGAGGAAAAGCCATGAACTGCCAAGTTATCCTGCAAATTATCAGAGAACTGGAACATACTGTGGAGGGAAAAGGTATTTTCTGAAGACCTTTCAAGCACAATGCCTCATTCTCTGCAATGTTCATCTTCAAAAACTAAGAATGGGGAAGGATTAATGGTCCAGGAGCCTGAGAATCCACTTCCCAGAATAAAGAACAAAGGCATTAAGCCTGTCTTCAAATGTCCCTGTTTTCTACAAAGGAGTATAATTTTGCTTCTGTCATCATTTCAAGAAATACTTTCTCCACAATGATTTCTTTTCCAAAGTCAAAGAGTTGAAACCTTGCAAAAAAAGAGGAAGAAAAAAACCTCGCGTTTTCTGAGAAAAAATAAAAAGCAAAACCCAGCAACACAGGCTCTTATTTTGCTGGCAGAGGCAAAACTTATTTGAAACAAGAAGAAAGGACAAGCTGAACATGTTTCAATTAAAAAAACATTATTAGCTCACAAAGTAAGAGATAAAAAAGGGTTTGCTCTTCGGGAGCGATGGGCTGCCTGCTGCGAGCCTGCGAGCGGCGTGCTCGCTGTGGGGGGCCGGAGGAGATCGGTGCTGCCTGTCCGGGATGCTGCTGGCTTAGGGGTGGGGATGCTCCGGGCTGTGTCCCAGCCCTTCCCAGGCATCCCTCTCTGAGCCTGGAGGACATGGACGTGCGACCGTGTGTGGCTGCGAACTGGGGAATGTCAAAACCACGAGGAGCCCGGGATGCCCTTACTTGCTTTATTTTCTTGGTCATTCCCGCAGCACTGAGGCTGCCGCCGGCTGTAACCTGACACGCTGCTCGCACAACAGCCCGGTCCCGCAGCAGCACCGACGGACACCAGGTGCCACCCCCCAGGGCTGTCCGGCTCCTCGCAGTCTGGGCTCCGGGAGCTCCCTCCTGTCGGTGTGCACTGACAGTGACCCCGACTCACACCCCCCAGGGGATAACTGGAGCCCTGCCGGAGAACCCTTGGGAGCTGGTTCTCCTGGGAGCAGCAGGCAGTGCCTTCGGGGACTGTCCCCTCGGATCGGGACGCCGGTCGAGGAGACTTCCCGGGACTGCCCTCGGATCAGGACGCTGTCCCAGCGTATCTCCTGGGATGGGGTGACCCTCAGCTGGCGTTGGTGAGTGACCCTCTTGGTGTCTCTGAGTGGGAGATTCTCCCTGGATATCAGTGAGCCGTGCACGCTGTGGGGCATCTTCCTTAGCGAGCGTTCTGTGGTGCTCAGGGATCTGCTGTGCAGGGATCCGTTCCCAACTGACACCCCAACCGGTCATTAGTTTGGTCAGTCGCGGTGCCGGGCGCACTTGATTGCCGTAGATCCACGGTTTTCAGAGAGCATCTGCTCCGCGATGGTTTCCAAGTGCCTTTTGCCTGGCAGTAGCCAGAGCGCTGGAGAAGAGCTGTGGAGTTTCTCAGGCTAACATGGAGAGGACACTGAGGGGTGGCCTTGACGGCCCCACTGCCGCTGCTCTGACTGAGTTTCTCTGCAAATACCTGCCTTACGTGTACACAAATGTATGAACTTCTAACCCATGTGGCTTTGATGTGAGGACAAAACAAGGTCTCACTGTCAGGCAGAGCCCCCTTTGATCACTTGGGGCGTGTTCAGGTAGCACATTGTGCAGAATTATTGGGACCGAAGGGAAATTCAGATGAATCACCAGAAGCCATGTAAGAAATGAATCAAAATAGCACTTACTGCTCATGCTAAGAGCAAACAAGATGTAAGGAAGATGCACCGACAGCATCATGCACTTGATGGTCACCAGAGATCTCACTTTTGTGAATATCGCTTAATTTCCAGGCACACACTGTGGGCATATAAATAAGTAATAATATCTCATCTGGAAATAGACACTTAGGAACCAGCATTTCTCAAGCTGTAACACTGTTATGCAGAAAAACCATTTTGAGGGTAACAGGCTGATGACTAAAATGCCTGGCAGTGTTTGTAGCTGTCCTGGGCAGGCCGACAAACTCCACGGCTTTTGAACTTTATTTATTATGAATGAAAAACCGAGCCTGATTGTTCTGAAATAGCGCGGTACTGCTGAACATAATGAGCACCGGAGCGTCTAACAGGTGGTGACCTGCTCAACTACCGAGCTGTCATTGTTTAGACTCTTGCCGTACAAGAGCCACCATGTTAATTCATCATCTTGGACAGCAGTACTTTCAGGAATGACACCGTTACAGTGTCATACAACACTAATTAGCTGTCACTGTCACATTACTCTTAGAGTTGCCATCTCATGGAGGTGACACATCCAGGAGGACGTGAAGCATCAGCAGCCAGAGCACCCTTGTTCTCCGGAAGGTGTGGGTTTTTGCTGACGTGCAGAAGAACCTGAGAGGGACCAGCTCAAGAGGAGCACCTTCTTTCTGCTGTTTTACCACTGAAATGTTTGGCTACGCTGGAGGAGAGACGAGAAGCTGAGCAACTTGCTCCCTTTTGGTTGCCTTCCTCCCCAGAATGCCTCCTCCTTCACAGGCCAGCATGTAGGGTTCTCTTAGCCCGTTGTGAGCCATGAGTCCAAATGCCACGTGTTCTCTTTGGACCACCGTGTCTGGATAACAAAGGAGTTACAGGAGGCTGCTGACTGGGGTGAACAACACAGCCCACCCTTGGCAGCATCCACCTCGTTTGTCTGGAGAGGGCTTCTGGGGAAGATGCGGGCAGAAACAGTGGCTCTTAGTCTAGTAGACACAATAGTAATTCCCCTTTCCTGTCCCTTTCCAACGTGAAGTCTTCTGGCTTTTTGCCCAAACAGTATTTGAACCAGATTTCTGCCTATTTCCTCTAGATCAGAAATGCCAAAGCTCACAATAACTACGAAATGTGTAGTCAGAGATAGATGTTTATAATCCAGACTGTGAACTTCTCGAATCCCACAAGTTAAGCAGACGCAACGCTCGTCAGTGCTGGAATGAGCAGTTGTCAGGAAGGCAGCGAGAAGGTTGACCTGAAAACTCCAGTTACTTGACCAAGAGTTCTCAGTGCCATGTGCAGTTTTTGCAGGCACCAGGTTTCCAATGACAAGTAGAAAGTTCTAGTCCTCTTGAGCAAATCTTTTGAGAAGACCCATCTCCCACCAGTCCTTCAGGGTAGAGAAAGGCTTTCCAGTGCCCTGGCCCGTGGGCTGTCCCTCTGTCCTCTGCCAGCCAAAGCAGAGGAGGATCAGCACTTCAGGGAGCCCCCACCCATGAGCCCCACCAGCGGGAAGGGAAGTGGTGCGCACAAGGTGAGCCTGCAGCCACCCCAACACCACGGAGGGAAGAGAAAGGAGGGTTCACTACTGTCAAAACATCACCAACAAAATCCTTGGGGCTGGAGACGAGCAAGGAAGGCAAGAACTGCTCTTGTCACACACCTCTATTCTTTTCAGATACGAGTTTTAGGATTTGACACAGTTTTGGGATTGTGATAGGGCCATTTTGAACTTTATGCCTCCAGTTATACAATAAATAAATGATTACACGCAGCTAGACCTCCCTCCCTTCCTGTCTCGTATAACTGACCAGGCAGGTTAATTTTAGTGCTCTTCCTGAAAAATTATTGATGGGTTTTGCTTCAACTTTAAGAAATGACAATGCTCTTTAGGGCAAGGAAAGTGGAACCGGCTCCTGTCTAGACAATAAACAGGACTTTTTGTCTGCTGTCCCAGTGCTTGTGTATAAATTAATCATTAGCCTGCAGTGGTGGAAATGCTCCCATTTGCTTGGCAGCGGAGGGATTCAACCCTTGCTTCCTGAATTCTTTATTGCTAAAACTTATATATCATGTAAATTAACTACTAGTGCCTGCAGCTTACAAACAAGAACGGTGCATGTATTTCATGGCCAGTTCTTACACCTTTGAGAGCTTGTGCTCCATGGAGGACATGGAGGCACTTTTTGAGATTTCAGCTGGGGTCACATGTTCTTCCTGAAGCCTCTCCAGAATTTCATTCAGCTATGACCTGTTCAGACCCTTTGCTGTAGTCGCCCTTGTGGAACCAGGAGATTCTGAGTGTTGGGATGTCCAGGCAGGTGACAGGGCAGGCCCTGGGTTGGGCTGGAACATCAGATGGAGCTCAGGAAGGACCAAGGGCCCTGTCCTGAGATGAAGTGGGCTCCTGGGCCCTGGATGGGGCAGTCATGGAGGTAGATTGGAGCCGTTATGGCCTGTATGTTGTGTTCTCAGGGCCCTGAGAGTTTGGGTTACAGACTGGGGGTACACATCAGAGCATCCCAGACTGGTTGAGGTTGTCAGGAAGATCATCTAGTCCAGCTGGACTCTGGAGTGCAGACCAGGAGTGGCACGCAATGCTGGTGTCCCCATCAGATGCTGGTACAGGTGCTGCTGCCCCACACCTGGGGCCAGGAAGGACAGTTCCGCCCTCATCCTGATGGCACCGTGCCTCCCACAGGTTCTTCTCCTGCACTCATGCAGCAGGAGATCGCTTAGACCCACAGGGGCAGTGAAAGCTCCTGTTCATTCTTCGTTCTCGTGCTGCCCACTGTTAAGGGCTGGTCCTTGAGCAGCTTGGAGAGTTGACCATTCATAGAGCAGGGCTCCAACAGCGAGTTATAAATAATTGCCTCACTGAAACGTGGCATGTGATGTGCTGTATGCAGTTATAGTAGCAGGTCCATACATCATTAAAAGTCAAGGACACCTATGGATGCTGACAAGCAAAGATTTTAAGTGGTGAAGCCCATGAGAAGTGGCAAAACTGCCCTAGACTTGGCTGCCTTCTCGAGGAAAACACGCAGGTGCCTGCTGTGAGCATCTCAGGGTCCAATGAAATTAATAAGTCATCTCTTCAGGCAAGTACCTCACAGAGACATGGCATGCTGTGCGTCCAGGTGTGAGGCTGTTGTTGGTTTTGGAGTAGAATTCAGCCTCACAAAGTCTTGGGTTGTTTGCTGATGCAGAGAGATGCCTCTGCCTGCTTGCGTGCCATTAACCCACTGCTCCTTCAGGTCCACCTTCTCCTCTGTTACGCTCTTTAACATATGCTCTCTGTGCAGTGTTTTAATCCAGCCGAGGGGGTTCATCACTTACCGTTCATCGCTCATGTTAGCTTTGTGGATTTCTGTCAGCGCTGGATTTTAATGTCTTGGTCTTTACCAACCTCTTTCCATCTCACACCATAGATTACAAGTGTTGTTCATATGTATCCCAGAAGGTGCATGTATGTTCTTCACAACATACCATCAGGCACTAAAAAATAAAGAGACTTGATCGTGTTCTCCTGGACCCTCCACTTGAGCTAGGAGTACTGTTCTCTCTCCTGTTTCGCAATAGTTCTTTCTATACAATCCTCACCCACCCTGGGGCTCACTGTTCCTCTTCCTGTGATGAGCCTCTTCCCATTAGAGTACCCAGTGAGGCAGGAGAGGTTCTCTTCCACCCAAACCTGACTTCACTGGTAGCAATTTCTCATCTCCTCTCCCACTGAGGTTTTGAAGAAGATAGGACAATCCAGAAGGTCTTGCTCAGCTGGACTGGGATTGGGAACGTGTTGCCCACATGCCCCTCGGAGACCCTCCTGCCGATTTACACCCTGGAATTGCTGGAACTCCCCACTCCGTCTGTGCGCAAAGTGTTCCCTCTCACACAAACCTCTCTGTCAGCACTGGCACCGTGTTTATGGGGCACGTCTTGACCAGAGCGTTGTGCTGACGACGGGGAAAGCTGCAGGCGACTCACCATCTTTCAATTTGCCAACCACAAATATTTATTTAATTACTAGAAAAGCTGATATTTGCCCATACAGTCAAATACAAACTGTGTTTTGTCCATGCACAGGCTGCAGCTCTCCTTTTTGCAGCTGTTCACCTCTGGGCTGCAAACTGAGTCCCACGCTGCTGGTGCATTTATTTACTGCCGTAATCTGTCCAGATTCTCTCTGCCATTGGCCTCGTTCATTGCAATGGAAGACAACTCAGGTTCAGGACACCAAGACGCACTTTACCTGAGCCCTGTCCCAGTTTAGAGTCAGTTGTATCATTTGCTTTGAAGGTGGGTTTGAGGAAAAGCGCAGCGTGGGTTTTTTTCATCTTCAGACATTTTGCCATCTTCTCAAACCCTCATCTCCATGTTGCAACTCACCACGTTCGGGTTCAGCTCCCAGCTCTGCAGTAGGAGGACAGCTTCTAGGGTACAGGTAATAATCTCCTCCTTTTCTCCCTTGCTTATTGTAGGGTTTTTTTAAACACCAACTCAATCTCCCTCTTCGTACACATTATTTTCTGTACAATAAGTCTTGCGGAGGTTGTGTCTTCGAGTGTTTAGTTTAATGATGGGAGCACTGAGGCAGCTATGGGGATAATTTATTTGATTTCAAAATGCTGCCACTTTTATACATGGAAAACTTTAAAGAAAATTAAACTCATTAAAAAAACCCACATAAATTGTTTTTGCAACAAAGCAATTAAGAAATCTCGTCTCTCCAGCACGGTGGGCAACATTCTAAATAAAACAAAGCCCAAATTACCTTTTGCTGGAAACAAAGTAAGAGCTATCTCTTGTCACTTAATAAGAAATGGAGGGTTTTAGAATTAATACAAAGATTTAGCAGCTTCCTTCTATATGTGTTCCTAAGCATTTTGCTGAAATTGCCTCAGAAAAAAAAAGCAAACAATTCAAAAGGATTACATCTATGAGAGGGTTTGGGTTCCCTCCCCCCCCCAACTAAATTACTCTGCTTTGCAGGATGCAGAAGGGAGTTGAGGATTTTATTTTCTTCCCCCAATGCATGTATATACATGGGTTTGATCGGGTTTGGTTTTGCTTTATTTTATTTTCATTGTCTTAGCTTCAAACTACTCCTTCAACCCCCCACGTTTCTATGGGAACAAAGGAATAATACTGAATCAATGGACTGCAAAATATGGGGCCTGTCCTATAAATCCGGAGCAGCAGGTTTTATTCATACCAATAGTCTCTTTGAACACTGAAATTACTCGCAGAGATAAGAGCTTTCAGGACTGGCCCCGACATGAGAGACGACACCACGGCTTTGCCTGATGGAGAGACGATGTGTCTGCGACACTCGCACGCAGGAGAAGGAGGAGATGCTAAGAGGAGCGTGATACTGAGGTGGATGAAGGGGCAAGGAGGGATGCTGGTACCCAGGGAGCACTGCTGACCTTCTGTCCCCTGTCTTGCTGCCTCCCTGGGGTGCTGCCCCCTCACCCTGGTCCTTCGCAGGGCTATGCTGGCAGCTGAGGGGGCTCTGCCATGGCTGCAGCCCGGGATGGGTTGTCCCCATGCCCTCTCTCATCCTGGGGCTGAGTGCTGAGGAGGGCCAGGGTGTCACTGCCCAGCATGGTGGCACCGTTAGAGCATGTCCCTGGGCTCTAACAACAAAGCAAAGTCAGGGTGGTCTCTCCCAGGATGTTGAAAGTATCGTTTATCAGCTGCAGGTACGTAGGGGAAATACGGATCTATGGAGATTTTTCGATTGGATCAAGCTGTTCCTGTTGCTTCTGGGAAGAACCTGATGGAGGTCTCCTCTCATCTTGGCAGATGCACCAGAAAGATCTGAAAAAGGGTGTAACACACTCAGGTCCTCTCAGATCTCCACTGCCAGCCCTGCCACCCATGCCGTCCGTCTAACATGTGGGGCTGCTGTCTGTCCTGCTGAGAGGATGGTGCAGAGCCGGCCCTGCCATCGCGGAGAGGGATGGCTGCTCCAGCGCTGCAGTCTTGCAAACCCCATCCATGCAGAAAAGCCCTTCGCTCAGCTCCATATGTCCAGAAAAACAACCTCACGCGAAAGGGCGCTCAGCTCCGGAGCGGGAAGCCGTGCAGCCTGGGCTGTGCGAGCCTTTGGAAGATGGCCAGTCCCGCAGGGTCCCTCCCGAGCCTACTTAATTGCATGAAATAAGATGAAGAGACAGGCTAATGAGAAACCCCATCTGCTAGCCAGCTAAAATTAAGGCTGCCTTCTACAGCGCAATGTGCTCGGATATCAGCGTTCTTTTAATATCTCTTCGTATGGCCGAGCAGGTTTCAGACATGTAGCGGTGCCTGTCTCAGCTCTGATTTTTTTTCCCTTAGTTTGCCCCTGAACAGCAGGGGAAGTGGAAGAAATTGGCTGAAGGATTCTGTTTCAGCCTGAAGTTATTGAAGAGAGCATCAGCCAATAAACGCTGCAGTGCAGCCTGGTTATTGTTACATTACATTATGTGATTCAGTGGTTCGTGGGATCGGATTGCTTATGGACGCGATATAGCAGGGGGTCTCAAGGCACTTTTGAACCTCCTAGAAGAGCTAGGGCGGAAATGCAAAAGAAGGTTCTCAGAACGACCGTTAGGGTATTTATATAGGGAGGGATGTGTGTAAGGACAGGTCTTTTATTCGGCTCAGTCTGCCCTACACTCCCATGCAACTTGTGCACCCCGAAGCCGCTTGCTCGTTTAGTTTTGCTTACTAAGGGCTCCACTGATGTTCAAGGAAAGGTATTTCCTGCCGTGGAGGACTGACAGCCAAATGCCTATGGCCTGACGGCTCCAGTGTGAGGATGGAGCCCAGCAGCAGCCGATCTGTGTGCAAACTGTGTCCCTCCCCAAACGCGCGCCAGCAGGAAGAGCAGCGGCAAAAGGCTGCGTAGAGGTGGAGGGACCCAGGAGTGTGGTTCTCCAGGGGGCTGCAGCGTATTGTGCTAAAGCCTGGCACGCGCCTGGGCTTGCCCCCTGCATAGCGGGACGCTGCTCTGAGCTGGGGTCGTGGCTATGATGTGTCACTTGTCTTTCTGTTAAGGTCAAACCCAGCCGATGGGGGAGCGGCGGCTTCGTTCTCCTTAAACCACCCCTTGGTGTAAATGAGGAATCTCTTCAGTCGGCCCACAGAAGTTACAGCAATTAAAGCCATGGACAAGAAAGGAGAATCTGTAAAACCTTACAAACAAATAATTACCAGACAACTCATAGCGCTTGAAGGTGGCGCAAGTACAAACCCTTATAGCAAATTGCACACATCTTTGGAAAACACGTATTGATTTCTACCACGCCAATTGAGAAATAAATGTCTAATAACTTCTTCATGGATTAAGACAGAGGAAAAATGTATTTTTTCTCACAACCTACTGTTCAAGCAAAGTAGCGTAAGTTAATCAATCTTGTGATAATAGCTCTCAGGATAGCTGCTTTATTGAAATCCCTCTGTCTGTACTTTTCCAAACAGCAATGCAGAAAGAGCCAGGTATGGCAAGAGAAAGATGACGCTGCTCTGGGTTTAAATTGGCGTTATTTTAGGGCCAGTGTTTTGGAAGGTTTGTTGGTTCTCTTTAAGAATACAAACTTTGCACAGACTGAAGTTTTCTTTGAAAGTGATGAAGCCCAATGACTGACTGCACACCGTACCTCAAAGGTTTTACCAGCGCCGGCGAGTCCCTGCGGTGGGAATGGGTGTGGGTGAGTGAAGAGGGAACGACTTCTCTGCCTAACCAAGCACTGTGAATTTCCCATAAATATTTGGTTTCACTTTGTCTCCAAGCAGGATCAGAAGCAGGGAGGGACTTAAGTCAGAGCAAACTGCTGAGCTCCCAGATTTTTCTGGGGCTGATGCACGTGTTCCCTTCCCTTTGCTGCAGGACGGACCGGTGCAAATAGACCCCTTTGCTAACACAGGGAATTCACTGTCCGGGAGGGGCACAGGGAAGGGTGAACACTCAGCCCCTGCCGCTGCAGATGGAGAGAAATGCGGTAAAAATATCCCCAACCACTTAAAAATTAAAGCTGAGATTGAAGTGAAGAACACTGGTACCGCTGAAGGAGCCTGCACGAGATGATAAGAGCGTGGTTTTAAGGAGTTCTCATTTTTGTGAAAATTAGTTTTGGATCCTCATCAGTGTATTCAGGAGAAAAATATTACTGTAATGTCTATAGAACGGAGATAAAAAGGAGATCTACTGAAGGAGAAATAATGAATTTACACTTTTAACATTCATTCTGAGGTGCAGAAGATACATTACTCTACATTATGCCTACATTTGACTTAAATAAATTTCATTATGAAAACAAGATTAGAGGAGAGCACTGCAATTTGGAAACATCCAGTACTTACATGATTGCTTAAAATAAAGAGCTTTCAGGGTGGTAATACATGGCTATACTTTTGGATAACCATATATAAAATATATATTAAGAAGATGTAAAGAGGCAGTATTAAATATACAACAGCAGGAGGATTCGGGGCCGACTTTAACTCCTGCCGTCCCTGGCTCTGCTGTACTCCTGCCGAGTCCCATCCCCGGCCTTTCTGGAGTGTTTGCTGATCAGAAACATGGGGGTCATGGCAAATGAGGACGGAGCCTGGCGCTGCCCACCCTGCTCCCACCAGGCTCCCGTGGCAGCCTGAGCTGGAGGCAGCGTTTGGTCACGTCCAACTATGGGACTTGCAGAACGTTGCCCGTACCTCGAATGTGGTGATATTCAAAACGGTTCTGTGGCAGTCGGCTGTCCCACCCACCGTGCGTATGGCGAAGGTGCGCGCTCCTTCACAAAACTGCTGAAAAAGGCAGCGGAGGTGGCGGACCGCCCCGTTTATTGGGCAAAACCCGCGATCCATCGGCAATCGCTTCGTGCCATGACAGATGAGGTGACTGCGTACTCCGCACTGCCGGAGAAACGACGCGCTGTCGTTCTGAGCTCTGCCCTCTTACAGCGCTCAGCCCCCACTCAGCCCCAGCTCAGCCCCTGCTCAGCCCCCACTCAGCCCCTGCTCATCAATAATGTTTATCACACCAAGGGCCATTCACCCCTGGTGGCAGAACCGGCTGCCGTCAAAATAACGAGCAGCCGCCACCGTTCACGTGTAGATAATCTCATAACGTGAAGACACCGGCCGTTTTCTTCTCCCAAAGCGTGTTTCTTTGCAAAATCAATTCGCACTCTTATTAGGCAAAGTCACTTGCTACCAGGGCTGCCGAAAGCTGTCTGCTCTCTAGTTGGGGTCTTTGCTTACTGGGAATCACGGGGCTAAATGTCTGCCATGGGAAGATCGAGCTTTTTAGCTCGTTTTTAGTAGCCATTTTATACGACCTGTGTATGTAAGCAGGATGGAAAGGCGACCTGTTGGTTCTTAAAATACTACTTCTGGAACGGTACCAACCTTGGTCATTAGTGGAAGGGACTATCGGCCGTTACTTGAGGACCAGGACAGGAGAGGGGCTGGCGCTGGGCTGGAGCACGGAAGGACGCAGCAGTGCCAGGGCAGGGTGTCCCCATGGGGTGATGAGGGGTCTTAGCCGTGGGGAGGGGTGACAAGGGTGTCCCCCACTCTGGCTCTGTGGGAATCCCTGTGCCCAGGGACCTGACAAACTCCTGCAGAGACTCTTCCTGCCCAAAATCGGTGAGGAGCTGCCAGAGAGGAGCCTGATCAGTTTTGTTATTAATGTGCTTGTACAGGACCTAAGCACTACTCTAAGCATGTAAGTTTATGTGTTTGGAGAGTTCAAGAGCAGTAACTCCAGCCTGCTAAAGCTAGACCTGGTTTAATTGAATGCAAATTCTTATTTCCTCCAGTTTTATTCCGGGAAATCCCAGTTTTCCCAGAAAATTCCCAGAAAGCCCAGCAAAATTTAGCACTTCAGAGAAACAGCAGAAAATAATTTAGAAAGAAGAAATAGAACTCGATTGCACTTTAATAAAAAACAGAAAGCGACATCCCATTTCAGCAAGACGTGGAGGGGCTGTCTATCTGCGTTAAGTACTGAGCTGCCTCAGGACCATGAGGAGACTAATTCTGTGGGGACACCCTTAAAGGGAAGCATTCCTCACACCCTCCTTTGTATCACTTGTGAATCTAAACCGCTAATTAGAAGTTTATAAATGCAGTTCATTTATCACTCAGTATTTTTCTATACAAGAAGCTTCAAAACAAGGTTTTACTTTGCTAGTATTTTTACTTTTTCTTCCCCAGCCCCTTTTGCGCCATGCTTCCCTTGCTCCTCATGCTTCCCTTGCTCCTCATGCAGCCCTTGCTCCTCATGCAGCCCTTGCTCCTCATGCAGCCCCTGCCTGAAGAGGAGTAGAGGCATGGCAATATGATGGTGGAGCAAGACGCCAGTGTGATATTAGCTGAGTACATCTGCCTTCGAGCTGATGAAAGCCTTAAAAAGTAATTTTATTGGGACAATCTAGAATAAAATTTCCAATCTGAGATCCAGGCATCTCATGGGAGAAAAGCTGTGCTCCAGCAGGACAGGAGCAGGAGGAGAGATGCACTCAGTGATGCTGGGTAGGTTCCACTGTGACCTACTTACAGCTCCTCCAGCGTGACGCTTGGTGCACGAGTTGTGACATGCCAAAGAGTAAAATTACATGACAGCAGTAGATCTTAAGCTCACACTGAATAATTTAACTACAAAAAAGTGAAGTCAACCTTCCTTTCCTGGAAGTCTATAGTGAAGAGAGAGAGTGGTGCAAGAGAGAGGGGAGCCAAGCCACTATTTGAGGAATTTGAAGTATGTAGAATATGTTATTTTTAAGTCTATTTAAGTTTCCAGAACCTTTCAGTCAGTTAATTATGGATGCACTGGTGTTTTCAGAACAAGAAAATTTCAAATATGACTTTTTAACAATTTTGGCTACTCTGTACTAAGGTATTTTATTTTCACTGCCAACTCCAAAGAGTGACACAGGAGACAAGGGGCACCGCTCTGAGTGCAGTGTTATCAGGAAAATGCTTTTTGGTTTTTAAGGAGTCAAAACCAAAGTCAGCTTGCTCCCCCCTTTCTTTTTCCACACCAAAACTTGGGCTAACAGAGGGTTTTTTCAGTGGGTCCTCAGTGAGCCGAGATAAGTATGGGTGACCAGCACAGAAATCCTATGAAAATTCCATTTATTCTTTGGGGTAAAGATGCAAAGTGCTTATAAAGAGCCCATTATCCCCAATGCACTTATAAAGTCCATTCATGCTGTGATGAACAAATACAGAATGATTGTAAAAATCACCTGCCTGTGCGAAACTGCTGAAAGTCCCGAAGAAATGAAGGAAGCCCTGACTGCAGGAACTGCTCCAGTCAGCCCATGTGAGGGCAGCGGCTGCAGCAGATAGGCACTTGCCAATATTTATGATGTTGCTCTATCTCTCTCTTATTCTTCTGGATAAGTCTCCACCCGTCATTTGAGACTGACACCAGCAGGAAAGCCCTGAAATCTGTGTGAAAGTGAAAATCACTGCAGCCAGCCCTATTTATTACTGCCGGCTGTTAACAAATCACCTGCTCGATGCTTTGATTCAGTGTCTTTGTAGGCACTAAATGTGGATTGACTGGTTTGCAATTCCCTTGGTCCCTCTTTTTAAAAATAAATACTCTTGCTCCTTTCCCAGTCGGCTGGGACGCGCGTGAGCTCTTGAAGATAATCACCACCGCAAGTGATTGCTTCTCCGAGTTCCCCAGGTTTGCCTGGGTAAATGTCACAAGCCTTCCTGCCTTTGATTAGCATCTCATTTAATTGAAATATTTATTGATCTTTTATCTCCCTGTTTTGACATGGGTTCTTACCGTCTTGCTGTAAAGACGTGGCTCTGGCCAGGTGGTCAAAGTCACGTAAAACCACGCAAATAAGAACATGTTCTCTCACCTTCTCTGCAGTTCATTCTTTTCTGTGATAACCAGGTGCTACGGCTTTTCTGTTGAGGGGTAAGAAGGGCATTGGTATCATGTCAGTTAAGCCCAATTACATTTTTGATTCTCTGAGTGTTACAAGTAATTTTTCTAATTTCAGCTACCCTTCAATTAAACATAAAACATGACCTGGCCCAGGGTGCCCCGAGAGGTGGCAGAAGCCCCATCCCTGGCCCCATTGCAGGTCAGGTTGGCCCTTGGGGCTCTGAGCCCCCTGCTCTGGGTGCAGATGTCCCTGCTCCCTGCAGGGGGTTGGACTGGGGGAGCCTTGAAGGTCCCTTCACCCCAAACCGGTCGGTGGTTCTGTGGTCATTTAGGCAGTACTTTCCAAACGTTCACACACGACTGTTATTCCTCCATCCGGGTGTGATGCAGAACTCATGACCAACGGCATTTCCAGAGGAGGTTCCAGACTTGTTCGCCCTCACATTACACACCAAGTTAGGAAGTTACAGGTGCACGGTTGTCAATAGCTTGTTTTTACACCATTTTAACAAAGAAAAGGATTTAATGCACTCTGGTATTTGTGCGTTAAGGATTATTTAACAAGCAAAAGAATTAATTTTTCTGTGCAGGCTTTAGCCTGACTGTAGGACAGGTAAGTGGGAAGTGTCCCATCAGGCAGGTGAGCTGAGAGAGTAATTTGCAGTGAGCTTTTGCCTCGATGACTTTACCTGCTTTTGGTTTAGGTGATGTCTTCAGACAAACTGCAGAGTTCCTAAGTGTCTGGACTGAGCACGGATGCTATACCTGTGCTTACCTTTAGTCGTGTAAGTAGATGGGTGGCATTTACCAGCCCTGATGACTCTTTGATTTGCTTCTGCTGTAGCCTAAAATTACCCTTGGCCCTTCTGGCAGAAACAGAAAAATATCCTATCTGGATCCTGATCGATAATTGGACAATGGATTTTCCTATGTACTGTTCATTTAAATCTAAAGACATTTTAATTAATAAGAAATGGGAAAAAAAAAGGCTTTTTATTGTCTACATGTATATTATTTCAGATATATACATGCGTGTGTATGAAGCAAGAGCAGAAGTAAGACGAGATCTTGACCTATTGCACTTCAATTGCCAAAGTACTAGGAGATGAAAATAATGGATATCTACAATATAAATGGGCTGACAAAAGCTGAGCTAAAGGTAACAATAACATAATATATAGATAATAGAAATAATATAATCAATAGAGTATAGTAATATAAATAGTGTAAATAAATAATGTAAATATAAATAAAGTAGCCGGGTAAATGGTGTCATGAAATAAGAGTATTGGGGAGGCAGACAAGGATGCGGAAACATCAGCCCGTTACCCAGAGCAACTGTCCCTGCTCGGGGTGCTGCTGCATTGGTGCTGGTGTTCCATCTCCTCACAGGACGCAGAATGAAGCAGTTGGTGTTTGCAGGTTTGAGGCCGTATTTTCTTGCCTGGTTAGTGAGCCT
The DNA here is from genome assembly GCA_009769605.1 of Bucorvus abyssinicus. Lineage (NCBI taxonomy): Eukaryota > Metazoa > Chordata > Aves > Bucerotiformes > Bucorvidae > Bucorvus > Bucorvus abyssinicus. The sequence goes on along the minus strand of CM020034.1, from coordinate 33,579,458 downwards.
TTTCTTACCCTTCTGAATCAGGAAGTAGCAAGGAACAGCATTATTTTCTTGCCAAAAAGGCGCTACGTTCTGGAGGCCAGGCTGCGTTTTCAGTGCTGTGAGGAAGCAATAGTTCTCCAACAGTTGTATTAAAAATGGCAACTAGTGCAGCTCCTCCAGGGTTTGCATGTTGTGGGGTTACACTGAAGGAAAAGGGTAGGTGAGGATAAAGGGTCAAATTTGTCACACATTTTCAATGTCAAAATTCTTCATTTTTCTGTGGGGAGTTTTAGTCTTTGTTTGTTGTACTGCAGTCTCCTGGTTTTTCTTTCTTTTATGTCGGCAAATTCTAAGGGATGAAAACTTCTCCCATCGCTCGGTTCACCTTCTGATTACATTCACTAAACGCTTACAATGCAGGGCGATCTCTTAACAAACCGGAGGATGCAGAAACCCAGATTACATGTCCATGAGAAGCATCCAGCACTGCGTTACCCTAACACCAAACGCGCAATCAGGACTTAACACTGTGTGCTCTGTGTGCGCTGAAGATCTAGTGGGGCACTGCAGATTTCTCCCGGTGCATCGTCACCAGGGTTATTTTCAGAGATAGCACTAGTTGGATTAATTTGATGGCCTTGTGCTGATTTTCCTTCTGCATGGATTTCTCACACACGTTTGTTGTTGAATATGTAGTTACTCCAAACAACGTAAAAAAGGGAATGCAAGAGCATAGATCTCTGCTGGCAATTTTTCTTGCTGGAAACAACCAAATACAGCAATGTAAATTTACTTAGGCGCTGTCCGCAAGAGTGAAATTTCAAGTGTGGCCAACAGTGGGTTGGGATGTGACTTGTTTTTTTGACTTGCTTTTGCAGCAGCAGCTGGAAGGCAGGCTGTGCTGTTCCAGTGCGCCTGAAATCGTTCGTTCACTTGCCTAGCACACAGAAAACCAAAATCAAACTGAGGAAAGACGTTAATATTGTATTCTATTTTAAAATATCACTCAAAGCTTTAGACCCTCGCTGAGAGCAATATTGCTGTACCACCCGTAAGACCACAGCAGAGCCCTCTTACCATGAGAACCCTTGTTAAGATTCCCCCCGGTTTCAGCAGAGAAGAGCCGGGTAAGTCCTTAGCCCACTCCTTTTGGTTGTCCCAAGTATTAAACACCTGGAACCAAAATAACCAAACTAACTCAGTGCTCAAGGGTGCAGCCACCCAGGTGCCCCCAGGATCCCGCAGATGTTTCCAACCAGAGCTGAATTCAGCGATCCCGCCTGCCAGTGCTCTGTGGCCATCGGCACGCTGCTTCACGGGCGTGTGGGGAGACCCACACGACAATCAGAGCAAAGCTCTGCAGCAGAACCAGAGGCCAGCGGTCAGTCTCTGGCTGGCTGGGTTTGTTTTCTAGATAAATGCAATGCAATTTCTCTGTTGTTATTGTTTTCCACATAAATGCAAGTATCCTCAATGGTAAAGAGCAGAAACTTTTTTTTTAAAATCCCCTTAACAATATTACTGCATGTTAATAAAATCATGATAAATATTGCTGTTCTTACTCCCCGTAGTTCCAGGTACATGTTTCTGTGTTCAGCTGAGTCACAAAATAAAACAAAAATCCAAGCGAAATGTGCCCCCAGCCCCAACCCAGAGCGCCAAGCTCCAGAGAAGGAAATTTAAAAAGATAACAGTGCTCCACCTAGACAGACGCGTTTTCTAATTCAGACCAACCAAAGGTTCTTTGCCGGTTTGTTTAGATGCTAGAATCATAGAAGTCGCTGGCAAATTAAGCACAGGAGTGCAGAGGAGGGGGAAAGCCGTTACATTGGAGAAATGCTATGGTAAGTGATCTACTTGAAGTGCAGGCTGGGGTTTTTTTATTAGAGTATTTACCATTAACTTTATCCCAAGTGGCCAATTACTGTCCTTTTTATGCCCTTTTATTGTGAGATTCAGAGAACACTCTGCAAACAAAACCCTTCTGATATTCCTCAGCAACTGTTCTGTGATTACATGCCTTTCTCTCCTTTTGAGTTTGCGGAGTCTTGGGGAGGCTGCGCTGCTGCTCCCCAGAGCATCCCCAGCCCTGGCTCCAGCTCCTGCTCAGCAGCAGCGCTCAGCAGCAGCACCAGTGTGACATCAAGGTGCCGTGGAGGTAGTGGTGGAGTTCCTGGGGAGCAGCTCAGCTCAGCATTGACCTTGTTCTGAAGGGGGCAGAAGCCCATCATTGCCACTGGAGAAGCCGAGCCTGAACCTGGTCCAGCTGGATTGAGTTGAGCCCAGCCCAGGGCAGGTTGGTTTGTGCCTCATCACCTCCAGCTGATAGAGACTTCCTGGATTGAGGCTATAAAGGTGTTTGGGGCTATAAAGTTGTTTTTCACCAGTTCTCTTGTCCCTGATATCGTCACCTAGAGGTGGGACAGTCCTAGCTGGAGGTTCAAGGTATGTGGCACATCCTCTTTCCCTAGATCAGTTGCCATCAGCTCAGTGGTGGGGGTTACTGGAGTGGTAAGTTTTTGATATTTGTGGCAATGCACTATGGAGAAAGCAGAATCTGTAAGACTTTAAAAGACTTGTCTGCTACATAGTAAGTGGAAAAAAAAACTACTCCTTAGTGCTAGCTTGACCTTTCTGCTTGGCTAAACTGCTGGTTTAAGCTGTGTGTAAGTTGCTATTTCTGTGTGCAGCTGGCTGAGCAGTGTTCTGGATCTGTACTTGTGCCTTCATCCAAGAAAAGTCCCCAGTGTCCTCAGACAGGTGCTGGACTGCGGGGGGAGCTGGAAAGTTAGAGGGAAGGAAATACTGAGCTAAGTGTGGTATCAGCAAAGGTGTTCTTCATCCTCAAGGCAGCTGGTACATAGATATCATGTGTCAGTCACTGCATCGCAAAACCCTCATCATTTCTTTTTATTTTGCTGATTGTACGTTAACCGGCTCTGCTGAAGACCTGGATGTCTGGACATTCAGAAGGGGGGTGTGGGCTAAAGAGGGGAGCGTGCCAAGATCTCAGAGTGGGCTCTTGACTGTGAGTGATGTGTGCAGTAATGGGGATCAGCCTGTTGAACTGACCTTTCCACCCTGATCCCTCTGAGTGAAGGTAGACACACCTCAGCTGTCTTCAGGAGATGGTTCTGTGGGAACGTGGTGATGTTCCACTCTCCTGCCGAAAGTGAGTAGAAGCCCCGTGCTCGGGATGCTCTCAGCCGGTGGGGGCAGCTGGGGTGTTGACCTGTTTTGATGATGATCCCAGTTATCAGAGGGATATCTCGTTCTCAGCAGTTCAGCTGGTACGATCCCCGAGGGCTGCACCAGAGATGAGCCCCATAGGGCTGTGAGATAGGTGTGTTAACGAACACTTACCCGAAATTTGTGTTCTTGGAAAGAGCTAAACTGCAAAATGCAGGAGAGCAGCAGAACAAGCCACATCACTTCGTGTGAGGTAAACAGGGGTCGCTTAAATATGTATGTTCAGAGCTGCTTTGGCAAGTCCGCTCTGACCTCGCTCTATTCTATACTCCTGTATCTTATTTTTTGGCTCCAAATCTTGTCTTGTGCACAAATATGATGTAAAGACAAATGCAGTTGCATGATGACAAATGTCAAGCACTGCAGCTGTTTGTCGGCTTTAGGTTTTGATGCGCAGTGTTTATCAACTGCTATTCTTACCTTTTCATTTATATTATCTTAGCGAAAAAGAATTTTTTTTAACCATGACACCAACACAGATAAGAGACAGTGCCCAGCCTAACAAAACCCACGAAAAATCCCAACCTTGGCTATCACCATAGTTACCTGACAAAAAAACCCATCGTGTGCTCTGTAAGACAGTTGCTGATGAGGAGGTGACGCTGTATTCAGAGGTAGCTCATGGTTTTTATATGCACTTATGAACTATTCACGTTCAAACAACAACAAAAAATGATAAAAGATATACATGACAGCTTTTTCTGTTCTGAAGTATTCAGCTTTTAGGGCGTATGCCTGTGATTTTGTGTGCTCACAGGCTGCAGGGTTATTATTTACAATAGAAATGGAATTTAAAAGATGTACCAGAAGGAAACGTGTCCTTTGCAGTCAATTGTTTTAAAATGGTCAATTACTAAATGACATTTCAAATTCGTGAGCTTATCTTATTGTTCTTTAAAAGCTCTTGAAGATGGACCAGGAGAAGTAACCCACACGCTTGTCTGCACCCTCCGAGGTGACTCTGCCGAGGGGCAGGAGAGTCCCCTTCAGCCGATAACCCCCTGGAAGCTGTCAGTTCGTTAGCGCTGTCAGTTCATCAGCACAGCCGGTCTCCGTTGTACTTCTGTGTAGACAAAGTAAGCAACAGGTATAACGATTGTGTCATCAAGTCTTTAGTATGTTCGCCCATTTTGAGGTGGAGGAGCCAGCAGCTGCTCGCCCTGGGCTGAGGGGGAACCGCAGTTCCTGGGCAGGGAAAGCACCTGGGACAAGCTCCAAGGGTGTGTGGTGTTGGCCGGCCGTGGTTGGTATTTGTTGTGTGCGTAGGCTTTGTGTTCCTGTGCTCACGTGGTGGGATGGCACTGCCTGTGTTGACCCTTCTTTGGGGTTCCTCCCATGGTAATCCTACCTCCCCGTTCCCATGTGCCCTCCAGCCATCCCAGCCCTCTCTGCATCTGTGCAGCTCAGAGCAAGTTTTGGGGTCAGGTCCAGTAGGGGAGTTTTGGGGAATATGCTAAAGAAAACAAATGTCTGCTTAGGAAGGGGAGCCCAGGCGAGGGTCTAAAAGCTTTTCAGTTTGGTTTGGGTTTTTTTCTCTGTTACCAGCATATTCTTACAAGCAGCTGAAGCTTCTGATCACAGGGCGAGGGAGTGGTCTGCCCTCATCCCTGTGAGGGATGCAGCCTGCTGCCTGGATAACCAGGTCTGCAGATGGGTGTGCACAGGTCTGTTTGTACAGCTGATCAGGTCAGAGCTTGTCCTTCTCTGATCAGGTACCTCCTGCACAGCCCACCAGTTTACTTCAACTACCTGTCCAAACATGTACTTAAAGAACTTCTAGCACAAGACAATTATTAAAGCATCTTTCCATCAGTTCACAGCAGCTGCCAGCACCAGGTTGTCTGTCCAGAGTCTATTTTGTCTTCAGTTTTTCATCTTGTGACTAATGGACACCTCTGATCTCTTTTGTAAAAGAATTCTAAGTTACTTTACAGAATAATAAAAAAAATCTCTATACTTTTTTTTTTGCGGAGTGGTGATGGGGAGGGGCAATACTTAGAGAAGAAATTGAAGTGTAGAGACCCTGCAGGCTGCATCAGTGAGAAGGAGCTTCTGAAGGTGATGCTTTCCACCTCTCTCCAGGAACGCAGCTCTGGGGTGGTCTCTACGGGCATCACCACTGCTGGTGGCCATGGGAGCATCCTGAATCCCCATGGTTCTACTTTCAGCCTCCTGGGGCAGGGACAGGGTGCCTCTGTGCCCCAGAGATGTGGTGGTGCTGGTGGGCCAGACCCACCACTGGAAAATTTTCTTTGGCCTTTGTGATGTACAGGCAGCCCTAACGTCGTAACGTGCCTCTTGTGCAGACATTTCATGTGAGCCTCAGCTTTGAAGTGTGGCCGTATAACAAAGCGTGCTCTTATTTGTATATCACAAGCTTGCAGCAAACTTGGGGCATTATCTCAGCTTCACAAAAATGTAAACAGCAGCAAGTCAACAAACCTCTGACAAAACTGAATTCTCCTAAGCTGAACCTCAGATCTCAGTGCCAGAGCAGATTGTTTTCTGAGGTGTCCAACACGTGCGGGAAGGATTTTAAAGATGAGCAATAGGGGAAGCTCACTTGAAGGTAAACCATTCTGTGGGGGTGTAACTTGTATCCTCTTGTGAGGATGCTTTCTGGGACTGCAGGGCAACAGAGAGGATGTCTGGGGAGAGGGGAAGACTGCAGAGCAACATGTCCCCAGAGGTTTCTGGATGAGTACCTGCAATTACTCCAGTTCCCAGATCCCTGGCTGAGAAATCCTGCATAATGCAATTGTAAAGGAAGATGATTGTGCTGCTCCTCTTCTTCCTTTCAGAAATACAGAACTGTCCTGCTGGAGAGCTTGGGGGGGGGGGGGGGGGGGGGGGCGGGTGGGAGAAACTATTCTCAATTTAGGTGTTTTCAGAATAATTCCTGCAGTGAATTGCCATGGAGTTGTGGCTGTCTTGTCCCTGCGATGCTCCTGAGGACTTGTACCAGGAACTTGTCTTCTAAAGATCACATTCTATTTCCTGGCAAAAGATGTCCCACCTGCCACATCAAATTTTACTAACGCTGCCATTATGACTGTGAGCATCACTCTACAAGCCCAGAATCCTGTTGTGAATGTCTGCTTGATCTCCAGGCATGAGAGGATTTGCTGCCTCTTTGGTCTCCACTGCCGGCTCCCTGGGTGCTGAGACTTCACGCTCCTGTCGCTGTTCAGGGTGCCAGGGATTGTGCCACCCTCGTCACCTGGTACAGCACTATAAAAGCACTTGAAGCTCTTCCCACGTGCGCATCTAAAACTTCTGAAAAAGGGTAAAAGCCCGTTGCTGATGTAGTTCTGACTCCAGGCATGTGCTGTCTGACTTTAATCTCACAGCTTTCCTTCTTGGATCTTGCCCTAAAAAAGAAAACCCAGCTCTAAGGTACCCATGAAGGGGGGAGGAGTGGTTTTTTTTACACTTTCTTCTTTTTTTTTTTTTTTTTTTTTTTAAATTTAGTGTCTCTGTGCCCTGGAAAAATCTTTGCTGATCTGGGTGGGAAGGAGGGAAGAATGATGCTGTGATTGCCCTGGGTTGGTGTCCTTTGACTTCCTCCTCCAGGGAGAAGTCGCAGGGAAATGCTGTTTGGGGTGGGGATGAGCATCAGCATCCCCTGTCAGAAACACAGGGCTCAATTTCATGTGCTGTTGCAGTAGTAATTTGGAAGCTTGCAGCTGGATTCAGGAAGGACTGGGTGAGGAGCACCGTGGCTGGGACTGGGTGGTGGGGCAGCAGCTCAAGGGTAAGGGTCATGAGGGTCCAGTGAGCCAGGGGAAGCAGCATGAGATCAGGACTCCCCCAGGAGCATCTCAGTGGTCCCCACCGGCGTCAGCTCCTGTGGGAGGTGGGGCCTCTCCTGGGAAGGTGCTTCCCACAAAGCCCTGCCTGTGCACAGGTCACAACTGTCAAATTTAAGCATCTTTGTGTTTATTTTTAACTGCCAGTGCCTGAGAACTTGTTATACCTTAGCTTGCTGTGAAAGGTAATTATCAATGGGAGGCCATTCTTAGTTACTGGAATTCAAAAATAGAGATGTCTAAATATTGCCTCTACTTTCTGCCTGTGACATTAGGAAGCCTTCTCTCCCACCTCCAAGCAGAGGACTGTGATTTTTAGATGCATATGAAGGTGTATATTTAAGATGCATTCTCCTATGAGGACAGGCTGGAGAGCTGGGGGTGTTCAGCCTGCAGAGGAGAAGGCTCCGGGCAGACCTTAGTGCAGCCTGTCAGTGCTTCAAGGGGTGTCAGAAAGCGGGGGAGGGGCTTTTTATGAGGGCATGTAGTGATAGGACAAGGGATGATGGCTTTGGACTGAAAGAAGGGAGATTTAGGTTAGATATTAGGAAGAAACTCTTCCTTGTGAGGGTGGTGAGACCCTGGCCCAGGTTGCCCAGAGAGGTTGTGGCTGCCCCATCCCTGGCAGTGTCCAAGGCCAGGTTGGACAGGGCTTGGAGCAACCTGCTCTAGTGGAAGGTGCCCCTGCCCATGGCAGGGGGGTGGAACTGGATGAGCTTTAAGGTCCCTTCCCACCCAAACCATGCTGTGATGATTCTATGACATACAGCATAGCTGAGGTAATTAAAACTGGCATTCCTGCCAGAGCTCTTGTAACTTAAAAAGATCTAAAAATCGGACTGAAGCTGTTCCATTATTTTCTCGTGTTGGTGCTGATTATGTGGCAAGCCATTAAAGGTAACAGGATGCCGCAGCAAAGACAGTATCTACTGCTAGTTGAATTTATTGAAAAATAAAGCATAGATTAAATAGTTTAAACTTTATTCTAGCGGGGAAAAAAGTCTTTTTTTGGTACAATGAAAAAGTGTCTATGGCTCAAATGTAGCCTTTAACCTTTTCCCCTGTTTTACTTAATCAACCCTGCAATAGCTGTTGGTGGCATAAATGCCCCATACAGTGAACGAGGAGTATGCACATCTCCTCCTGATCAATACTTTTACTGGAACAAAAACCTTTAAAGCGTACAATCAATTTAAAAAGTTACATCCGATCCCTTTAATTTGGTAAGAGACCTTTTCCCCCTCTTCGTGCAGGTTCCTTGTGTTCCAGTAAAGATTAATCAGCTCTAGGCACCTCCACGCAGGGTAACGCTTCCCGTAAAAGCACCACGTGTAGTGGGGTGAGGCGGTTTTCAAAACCATGTCACCTCACGCAGCCTCTCGAACAAGAGTACTTGTGCCTCTGTGCTCTTCCCCTGTCTTTCAGGACAGCAGGAACGTCTTCCCTGGTGTTATTCAAACGTCAGTGGGACCTTTCAAAGACATTTATAGTGAGTGAAAAGTCTAGAAGCTAAGTGATGGGAAACCTCTGTTCATGATTTATTCATTATTTAAATCAAACATCCTGAGGCCTCTCTATAGGTTTCATTAAATATTTGTGCCTCATCTAGATGTGAACGTTGCACAGCGTATTCATTGAAGGAACAGGAATGGAGTGCAGAGGCACACAGATAATTTTGCGGATGAGTTTCTCCAACTGCTGTGTCCAATATTTTCCCTTAACTTTCTTCTATCATCTACACGGGTGACTCTGGAACACCTCCATCAGCTCCACCTTCCCCGTTTTTACTTTCAGTGCTCTTTGCACCTCCAAAACCAAACACAATTTCATGCTTAACGACTCCTGCCGTTAGAATTGATTTGTAATATGGTGTACATATTTATGAGATACTCTCAGGGCGCTGCTTGCGGAAGCTTTCCAGACATGAACCCTTGTCCACCCTCACGTAGGCTGGAGTTTGGCCATCCTGTGCCAGGAACCATGCACACAGGGTGGCAGTTGTGGTGAGCTGGAAACTTGCTGCTGGAGCCTGGGGTCAGCGTGCATGGCGGCTCACCTCCTTCCGAAGGGACACAGGGTGGAAGTCCTGATGCACCCTGACTTCACAGATGACCTGCCCTGCAGCACATCTTGTAGACTTTGAGCAGCACGGACCCTGTCTTCAGTGCACACATATTGTTCTGCAAGCAACTGCAATAGATTACAACAACCAAGCCACAGAAGTTTATTTGCAAAAGACAGAATTCGAGACTAAATCAGGAGCTCACTTGACCTTGATCACAATCTGGCTTTCCCCAGCAGTTGCTGGCCTGCAGGTTCACCCTGACCACACTGTGCTGCAGGAGCTGGCTTCCTTCTGGGGTCATAAAAATTCATGCCTGCAAGTGACCACAAACCCGCAAAGCCTGTCTGCCTGCCCATATGTGCACTTATCTAGCAGATCGTAGGGGTTCCTGATGACAAACTTCCAAAACACTTACTTCCATGGTGCGCACGATCTTTAGGGTTTTTTTCTCCTGATGTCTAGGCTGAGGATTGCACCTAAATTGGAATTTGAGCTCTTCTCCATGGGTCTCAATGGGTTTGAGCAGATTATCCCACCCCTGTTAAAGAAACCTTGTATGTACTTCAAGACTACTGTGCCCCTTCTCTTCTTTCAGTTCAACAACCCTGTTCAGTCTTAATGATCTCCTTCTAGATCTTCATCCTAGGTTCAACATTCGGTGCCCAGAAGTGCTCCAAGAGCCCACAGTAAGCAGGTGCTCCACTGTCTTTCAGGCTGTGCTGTTTTGTTTGCTCTGAGTGTTTCATGTTGCCATTTGTTCCTAGTGAAATGTGGTTTTGGCCCTTTCTGAAATTCCAGTGCGTCCCCTGTTAATAGCTCCTGGCACACTACCTTTGCAATTCCCACAGGCTACTAGCCCACAGCTCACAGATTTGAAACAAAAACATTAATGAAACCAATGAAGGATGCCTGGCTGCGAAGATCCGCCCTGTCTAGTCTTCTGTTTGGATAATGATCGTGACTCTCCAAGACAGTTTTCCAAGGTCCTTACCATCTCCGGTGCAATGGCTTCATCTTTTTCCCTTGCTCAGTTAAGAGAACACCTTGCTCAAGACACAGGTGCTCATCACCATGAGGTCCACCACTGAGCCTTGGAAAAATGTTAGAGTGAATTGACATGAGCTGCTCTAGACAAATCAGTGTTAACTTTTGATTTTCCCTTTGTTTCCTTGCGAGGACTTACAGTTTTTTCACTTGTTTATTTCGGTGTTTTGCTGGAAACTGGAGTTAAGTTTCTGCAGGTTATGGCTCCTCTATTGACCCTTTGTGTCTGCACAAGACTTCTTTCCCAAGGAAGGTACAAGCTGGGAATTAAATACCAGCACGAATCGGGATGTCTTAACATCTTGCGCGCTGCTCTTACTGACCAAGACTCATGTAGAGTAGAAAGGAAAATTTTCAGTAACTTTAAATGTCCCTGTTGTTCTTAGACTCAAAATTTGATGAGGTCAAATGGGTTCTTTTATAAAACACTAGATTAAGAATTAAACAAATCAGAATTATTTACTTCAGGTAAGCAGAGCTGTGAAAGAAATGTAAGAAAGTTCTTGCCAAAGATTGTCTTGTGAACTGAATTCAGCGGAAACATATTTCTGCAAAACAAGCAAAACGAAAATGAGCTGAAGAATCTGCTGCCATGCTAAATTACAGTTACGTGCTCTGAGCAGCCTGGGAATCCAGTCTCGAGCGTGGGTGGGGAGAGGATTTCAGTGCAAATCCCGGAAACTCCAGGGTCAAATTCAGATTGTTCTCAATTATCCAACTTGCTTTCAGTTTGAGTAAACCTAAATACTGGAATTTAAAAATGCTTTTTGCTCCTGCAGCCGACGCTGGTGATCTGTCCCAGGTGAGCAGGAGAGCTGGCTGTGGTTTCCCCGGGGGGTCACGTCTGATTTGTGCCTGTTGTGCCCGTGATGAACCTGAAGCCAGAGAACAGCAGTGGCGAAGGACACTTTGAGGAGGTGGGAAATGGGGAGATTTGAGCACAGGGCTGTGATGGTTGGACTGCTGGAAGCCCAGAGTCCCCTCGAGAGCAGGACTCTGGTTAGAGCAGCTTTTGGGACTGGCAGTGCCATGCTGGAGGAGAGACCCATCGGGGGCTGGCAAAGCCCTTCCCTGGGTAGCCCTGCTCCCATCAGACCAGCTCATCAGTGCCTGGCATCACCCCTCATGGTCTGCTACCTGTGGTCTGCCCAAAAACGCATCCCTGTCTGTCGCAACATTTGACACAGCTTTGTTCACGGAGCGAAGCTTCAGAAGCAAGTGAGATGCTGTTCCCAGACCTGCCAAAGGCAGATGGTGGCAGGAATCTGCTGGACCCTAGGGCAAAGAGTGGTGGGTCTGAGAGGCACATGGGAGGCTTGTCCATAGACCCCTAGAACACCCTAAACCAGTAGCAGTGCTCGGGTGGCCTCAGCGTCTCCGAATCTGCTGTAGAAAGTTGTTTGTCTGAGACCTGCTGGGCCGGGGGCTTGCTCTGCGGACTTTCTTGGCATCAGCTCCTCTCCTCCGAAGAACCCCCCAGCTGCCTCTCTCCTCCCCAGCCCCCGCCTGCCCCTTGCAGCAGCTTCACAAATGAGAGAATCACGTAGCCATGTGCAGATGCTCCTAAGAGTGACCCACGTAAGGAAATCCATGTCATTAATCAACAGCATAAACGTTCACGTCAGCAAAGGCCGTGGAACCTGCGCGCACCCCGTGGCTGCAGGTCGCCTTCTACGCCGTTAGCAGGGCAGAAAAACGTGTCCTAAGTATCAAATCTATTTCCAAACCATTAAGGGGAGAATGAAATTCCGTGTACTCTCCATGGGTCTGTAAGGGGTGTTGCAGTGTTACGAAGGTGCAAACTGCACGCTCACCAGCTTGCATTCCTGCGTACGGGGGGCTCTCTGCCTTGGAGCGGGCAGTACGTGGACTGCGATCCTCTGCAGAGCACGAGCAAACCCCTGCCGCTCCATCCGCAGCTTCTCTGCGTGTTTACTTCTTTGTCCCTCATCTGTGCGCGAGGGTGGTTTGCTGCTCCCTCTTGAAACTCGATTAGATGTGCTGGGAACGAGGTTAACCAGGAGTCTTCGTGTGTCTGCATCCAGGCGTTCCTGAGCCGCTGAATCCTGAGGTTTTCTGGACGTTTTCTAAGCGAGAAAAACATACCATTGTGTAATCATAAGATGACTGGATCTAAGTGTTCTTACCTGTTCTGTGATTCTTCCCTCTCTCTAATAATGGCAACACATTTAAGAGCCCCGAAGAGACTTAACTAAAATTTCATTATTTCATAGTTCGGTGTAATGGGCACTTAAAGAACTTTTTTTTTTTACAAAAAGCAGTATGGAAGAATTACATAGAGTTGCAATCAATAGTGCTGTGGAAAATAGATATTGGCTTTTGAGTCCAGGGCCCATTAGCTGGAGCCAAGAAGGAGGTTACATCCTTGGTGTAAAGAACCTGCGTATGGAAGACACAGCATCCCACGTCGCTCCGGTTTGGAGTTTCTTTCCAGCGTTCAGTGATGGATTTCCTCACATGCACAGACATGTTTAACCCCTCAGGCTGGGTACACCAGAGCTACAGCTTCATCCCCACACTGCTGGCAGTAAGGGGCGCTCGGGGTGGGTGGGCACATTAATTCCCAGGACATGTGGTTTTTTTGGATCAGTGTTTGCTGCCTGGTACGCTGGCAATAGTCACAGCGATGATGCTCCGGGTACAGCGAGTAAGGTTGAGTGCTGCCGGGAGAAACATGGGCAAACATTTAGGCAGATAGGAAGTTTCATTCAACCCCTAATTATTTATGGAAAGTGTTTGGTTCCTTCTCCAGAGCAGAAAGCTTCTTGCTTTGGTTATTTACGGCTCTGACTCTGCAGCTTGACCCACGTGGGTGAACCTTGTCCCCTGCTTTGCTCAATGGGAGCCCTCGCTGCATGGGCTCGGGAGCCCTTCTAGTGTAAACACGTCTGTCTGAGAACTGAAAATACATCTCCAGCGAGCGCTTGGGTGTGTGACTGGGAAATCTGCTCGCTGTTAATATTTTCACAGCAAGAGTTGACCTGGGGATCATAAGACGAAGAAACAAAAGGGATGCAAATATGGCCTCACTTATATACAAATGTGATTAATTATCTGCAAGTGAATCTTGTTGTCGCGGATCTCATTTCTGTTTCTCCCCAGACACACTGAGCCTTTTTGTGTTCGCGCTGGCAAACGCACAAACCCTCCAGTCAGATGACATGTGTCACTTAAACCTACCCCAGATCTGGATTTGATGTATGTCAACACGTTTAAAGTTGTTAAATTTAAAAGGACTTTCTCTGCCGGCTCCCCAGTTGCCAAGGGAATGTGGAATATGTAATCTGGCTTTTAAAGCCAAACCCAAACATCACCGGGTTACCCCTCTGATGGCACAAACATACCTGGCTGTTTACTTGACGTTATACTGATGTTTTAGCAGAAGGTGTGTGGCTGTGGACGGGGGTTTAGGGAGCTGCGCAGGTAAAACCCCTGCCCTGGCTGTTGGGGAAATGTCCTGGAGGTCGCTGTGCCTCTCAGGTACATCCTGCCATACCTCCTTCGGGCTCAGCACCCCTGGGTGATTTCCAGCCTCATCTGCAGCTCTGTCCTGGCATTCCTGAGTGGTTTGGGCTGAGGCGAGCAGGTCCCACCAGCACCTTACCCCAGCAGGGTTCCTGCTGCAGGAGTGTCACAGCCTTGGTCTGGGTCCCTGCACTTGCCACTGAGCCAGGCATGGCCATGGGGCTCTGCCTTCCCCAGAGGGTCCAGGACTGCTCCTGCCTTCAGGTGAGATGAAGAGGAACATCAGCAGGGCACAGTTGGTGTCCCTGCCTGGGAGAGCGACAAGAGACATTCAGACAGTGGGGAATGAGCTTTACAGGTGCTGCCCTCTCCCTCCGCAAAGTCTGTGTGAAAGCCAACGAGCTCTGTGCCTTTGCCGTTATCTTTCAGTTTAGAACACTGCTTTTAGAGCAGGTTAAACCGAGGCGTTTGCAATCTGTCACCGATTTTGGAAGGGGGAGGGACAACTGGAGCAAGGGCAAGCCGGAACCCCTTGTTCTAAGCAGCACTTAGGGGACTTTGAGGTGAAGGTGGCCGGACTAACCAATACCCACCAGTGCTGCCACAGGGATCAAGGGCTGGAGGATCTGTCCTCTCCTGAGCTCTGTCCTCCTCTTTTCTGGCAAACACGGGGCTCTCCACAGCCCTGCAGTCTGGGAGCTGCAGCTTAGTCACTGCTTTATTTTCAGTTCCGAGCGTCTTGCATGTAAGCGACATCCTAACCAAAAGCTGTCTTTGGGGAAGTAAAAAAATAGTGACATCAGAATGTTGACCGCACCAGCACCTTGCCTGGTGTCAACGGCACCCTACCAACCCCACCATCAGCTACAATGTTTTCGTAGAGCATTCCTTGCTGCCAGAGAGGTTAATCAAGACCTTTTCCATCAAAACGCCACTTCAGCTGCCTTTTGGCCATCCAGAGCTAAAATAGACATAGACTGGAGAGGCAGCGGGACTGCGGAAAAGCCTTTGGTGGAGGCAACGGGGCTTGGGTGGATCAGCTCCATTTCTCAATCCCACCGCCTCGCTGCAGACCCACCGACCCACTGTGCTGGCCACCAAGCTTCCAGCAGGGGAGGAGGGAACAAATGCAGTGTCTTAGCTGTGAGGAAATTCTTATAAATATTTGTGGGTGTTCCTGGTAGAATAAGAACAAGATTAAAACAAAATCAGGGAAACAAAGGTTTTACATAGCGCGCAGCCTGGCTTTGCCACCGAGGGAGTTGCTCTTTACAGAGGGGCTGTGTACACCCTCTTCGGCCTCTCCTGAGCAGCCGTGGAGCTGTAATCACTTTGGGCTGTAAGTCCTGAGGAGGGTCTTTCATCTGAAGTTTCTATACTGAGTATTAATATTAATGCACGGGGAAATGATCGTTTTTCTTCGAGTTTGTTTTATCTGTTGTATTTCTTCAAATACATTTTATTTGCTGTATTTTCAAGTGCTTTGTCTTAAAGCCTGAAAATCTGCAGAGTCCTGCTTCCTCTGTTAATTCATCAGCCCGCACCGGGGAAAGGCAGAGCCAGAGACCCGGCAGGGAGGGACTGGCAGAAACGTTTTCTTTGGGTCTTCCACTGGTGCAGGAGGAAATACCGACTCCCTACTTACACATATGTGATTTCTGGCCTCCTGTTCCATACGTTACCATTACTCGTGCATGTTTTTTTTATTTCAACATATATTTTAAAAAGAGAACCATGAGAATGAAACGAAGAAGAAGACACCAGTGCCGTGTTGTGGCTGAGATGTCACACACGTAAAAGCCCCTGAGCGGAGCTGTGTAAAACTCATTGGTTTCACTTCACAGGGGCTTCTGACAAGATTTGCTCCGGCTTTTGATCCACCTCAGCCTGACCCCTCCGAGTGTTGCTGTGGCATCCGGGGCTGAGCTCACTCGCTATCTCAAGGCCAGATTTAATCAGGACTGGTTAGTTCAGACACCTCTGTCATCAGCTGTCTCCCAGCCTGCCCTTCTCCCACGTTTTCTTCACAAAATCCCATCAGTTTCTTTCAACAATAACAACACCTGATTTGTCTAGAGATTTTATGGATCTTGATGAATAATTTAAAGAATGCTGAATTTGTAGCAAAAGATAAAGGATGTTTGCATGATACTGTTGCCAATATTCCAGTCTGCTGTGAGCCCAGCACAGTCACGGCGTACGTTTGCACTACGTGGCAAACACTTCTCTGCGGATCAGCCGATCCCTAGAAAATCAAGTCAAAATGGCCATGGGAATTTCTGAGTTTCCTGATTACGTGTGTGTAATATAACCCCTAACGTTAGCTTTAGTGTAGGGCATTAGCGGGTAGGTTGGGCACTGCTGGGCACACAAATCCTGTGTGATTTTCCTCTCTGTTCCCCCTTCTTTCTTTTTGTGAGAAGAACAACAAGAAATTAATACTGTTTTCCAGAGAAAATTGTTTTTCTTTCTGCTGAGTTTTTGTTTGCTTTCTGAGGTATTATCTACAGATACACTTCATCACCTTTCTAGCGAAATGCACTGACACCGAGGTGCATCGTGGTGCTGTTCCATCCCACCTCCTGCGTGGAAAAGCGAGGATGCGGAGGGGGTAAACATGGTGCATATGCTCAGACACGGCTGAGACCCAACACAGCTGAACACAGGGAATTCGAGACACATGAGAGGAGGAGGAACTTCGGTGCACAGATGACGATGCTGTACTCTTGGAGAATAACAAGAAAGTTTGAGCAGTCACACCAAAAAAACCCTTGGCTTCTTTCTTGCTGAAACTAGGAAAGGTTTGGGGGAAAGGGAAGAAAGCGGGAACAGAGTGCAAGACAGGAGGAGGACTTGGCACCATGTGCCTTGCGGCCACGAGAAACAAGAGGAAGGGGCTTAAATGCTGCCCTCGTGCACAACAGAGACTGCAGTGGGGATACGGACAGCAAGGAGCGCGAATGGGCCCCTAGGGAACGGAGAAGAGCATGAGAGCTAAAGATGCTGAGGATGCTGCGTGGTGAAATTAAGAACGAGGAAAAAAACTGTCTACGTGTCTCAGGAACAATGAAAATCCTGTCTTGCCTGTTTAGGGAAACCTCACATTGACATGATCAGGTAGCTTGTACGTAGGAGAGTTAAATTAGCTTAGTCGAATACTCTGAGCCATTAATAATAATTTTTAACAAAGCCTGGAACAACGGGTCGATTCTTAAGGAGGAGAAATTATATTAGTATCCGTGCTTAAAAAGGGTAAACATAAAAGTTCTGGTAACCAATGACCTGCTGTCAGGCCCAGAATAATAATGGGAAAACTCATGAGAGATGTCATCACTGATGAATTCTTCAGTTCCGTGGTGCAATTAATGCCAAGCAAAGTGGTTTTATGACGCCTAAGTCTTAGAGAAAATTGCCATGGGAGGTGATAACTTTGCTGACTGAAGGTAACTGTCACAAAACAAGTTACCTAAAATAATTTGATTTACTGCCCCAGGCACTTTGAAAAATTGCCTTATACCCAGTAATGCCTCAGAAATTAAATGGATTAAAAAGCAGTTAAATGCTCTAAAAATGTAATCAAAACCAGGAAACAATCATTCTTCGGTGTGTTTTGAGCAAGTTGCCATAGGGATCTCTCCTTAACGCAATACTGCGTTGCAGAGGACATACATCAGCCAGTGCTAATAGTCTGGACAGCGATAGCTCAGCAGTTTAGCCATGGTTGGGGATGCTCATCTGGACATCCCACACGGTGGAGCTCAGTGTGTGTGGAAAAGATGAGGAACGTTCTGGTAGGAAGAAGGCAACATCCAGGTACGCATCAGGTGTGAGGATTTAGAAGAAGGGTGTGAATCTGACCTCAGCATCTGGAAAAACTACGGAGAAGATCCCACTGGGAGCTACTGAAAGACATTTAAGGGGCAATGCCACCAATCAGGCAGAGTCGCCATGGGCTCACAAAGGGAAAGTCCTGTCTCACTAATTTGATATCCATCTATGACAAAGTCACCCGCCCCTTGGGTGAGGGGCAAGCGGTGAATGTCATTTTTCTGATATGAAACCCATTGCTGAAGTAGCTGAGAGGGGGAACAAGGCCCGTGGAAATACAGGCAGGACGGTAGCAGGCAGGAACAGTGAGGCAGCACTGCCCATCCCCGCTGCCAGACTCTTCTACGAGGCACAGTATTGCCAAACCGTTTGGAGAGGGGTGACAGATGAGGTGGGACCTGTAATGTCCTTCCGTTATGAAACCCCCAAGGGAGGACTTCCTGGGATATCTGATGGGCAGCGGGGCAGCACTGCCACCATCTGCAGGTGCCCCATGGAGACTGGGCACGTGGAGCCTCGGGACCTGGGCACAGTCACCTCAATGGCTAAAAACCAAAAGCAACAAACTCATACAGGGAGCAAGAATATTCTGATTACTGAAAGCAATTAGCAGCCAGAAGAGCTAACCCAGGGACTTGGGGGCTGTGCACCATAAAGATCCTCCGAATGAGAACCGGGGGGATTGTTTGGAAGCAATGTTAAAGCTGGAACACGCAGTCGTGTTATGAAGAAATTAGTAGATGAAGTGCAGGAGATCACATTAGATTATTCTAACGGTCCCTTCTGGGTATGAATTTAATGAAAGAATATGTGGTTTTCACTCCTTTATTGAAAATAACAGATTCATCTGATTTGATTAATTTTTCACTGTCTTTTGCACTTATCGCAGCATCTCACTTCAGATTTAGCCACAGGACAGCTCTTTGCTGGAGGACACAGGCAGAGCTTTGCTATCTTCAGCCCTAGACAGCATTGTTGAGGTCCCCTCTCAGGCTGCTCTTCTCCAGCTGAGCAGCCCCAGGGCTCTCAGCCTTTCCTCGGCACAGAGATGCTCCAGCCCCTCCTCATCCTCGCAGCCTCCACTGGACTCTCTCCAGTAGCTCCTTGTCTCTCCTGAATTGGAGAGCCCAGAACTGGAGACCAGAATCCAGATGGGGCCTCCCCAGGGCAGAGCAGAGGGGGAGGAGAACCTGCCTCAACCTGCTGGCCTCACTCTTCTTCATTCACCCCAGGAGACCATTGGCCTCCTTGGCCACAAGAGCACAATACTCTTTTGCTTTTTCGCTGTCATTGTTCTTATTTTCACTGTTGCTCCCTGTTGCAATAAAAAGTTATCTTTCTTCTGAAGAATAAAAGTCCTCAACCCCAAACCTATGGATTAATGATCATTACTAATGGAAATGGTAAATATTACCCTGAAGGCTAGATTTAATTTTGTGGTTATACAGACAATGGTTGGATAATGCAATCTGGGAAGATATACTGAAATTAACAGTGTGCTTTATGCAAGATTGGAGAGAAAAACCTAAAAAGCAGTGAGCACTGGCCATGTATTGTGGATGTGTCCCTAAATGGCCAGGTGGCAGCGGTGGGCAATCGCGTGGTTCCTTGGGGATGCACCAGCCACCACAGCAAGAGCCAAGGCTGGAGGTGCCCCAGGGGGAGCGGTCCAGCCACCTCGGTACCACGACGCAGCTGACAGCAGAGGAGCCCTGGCTGGTGCCCACCTTTGAAAGCCTGAGGCCATCCTCACCACCCCCACGAGCACCAACAGCCAGCAACATCCCAGGAACTTGACCTCTGCGAGCCCTGTCTGCGGCGGTGGAAGTCCCCGCTGAGGAGCGTGAGCAGTGATGGATTACCTCGACCTCATCACACAGCACCCGTCACCGTGTGATGAATGGCTTTTCGTCTGCAAATTGGGCAAAGGGGACACTACAGGGTATTCGTTTTCTTGTGAGTATCATATCAGGAAAGCTGCCAAACACAATGACACGTATCACAATTAGGTGGTGCGGTTTGAGTTATTTACCCAGCAATAATGGTAACGGAGGCATCGCGGATAAACGAATCTTTCAAGAAGTCTTCTACATCTCGTCTGCAGAGTGTGGTTCCTTATCGGTCACCCAGCACCCACCCTGACAGCGGTGGCAGCGCTGCGGCAGGACCGAGGGAGGAGGAGCTGTGCCCCATCATCATCTCTCCTCTCCTACCAGGTACTGACCTGACGACCTGTCACACCAGCTTTTGTCATGTGCAGCCATGACGTTGTGCCCGTTTCTCAGAGGAGCGAGAGGGGAGAGACTGGTCCCATCTGTCATATTTGATGTGTGAGTTTGTCACGTGCTGGTTGGAGAGAGTGGGTGCCATCCCGGGCACTGTGTTCACACCGACCTGCTGGTCCTCAGCTCGTCAGGAAAACAGAGCAGTAGAGAGTTCTCGTAACAAATCATCATAGTCCCATCCAGCTGCTGGACCGAAAACTTCTCCCCTCTTGCATCATTCTGGGAGAAGGGTCCTTGGAGAAGAACAGGCCTATCTGCCAAGGCAGCCCAGTGCGTAGGACCACGTCAGCGCAGTGGAATGAGATACACCATAACGTGAAAATTCTAATAAAATAATAAACTTGCTGAGCTCACGTCGGCGCTCCTGGCTGGTGTCACTGATGCTGCCCCTCGGGAGATGCTGCCCAGTGGAGCAGCACTGCAGCCCAGACACAGCCAGGGATGCCCAGAGCTCTAGAGGGGCACTCCCAGACCTCTTCCAGGGCTAATGGTTTTGATGTCTGAAGGTTTTTTAGCTTCTTTTCTTTTTTAAAAAAAATCATATTTAAATGGAAAAGTAAAACAAGAAAAGAATCTTCCTTTTTTTTTTTGTCCTGTGCTCATGCTTTTCATCTGTAATTATTTTCACAGCCTGGAATAAATTCACACTGGATCCAGCACCTCCTCATCCATAAACAGAGCGATAATGGCTGAAGATCAAAAGAGCAAAAGGTTCAACCTGGGACACGCTTCTGCTGTGATAAAACCCAGCGCTCTCCTTACTGGAGTAAGCAACAATTTACAGAGCGTTTTGTCTTCTCAACAGAAATGTCTAATGGGGCCACATAGGAGATTTGTGCCGAAGTAATCAACTTCTCGCTGTAAAAAGAAACCAGAAAAGAGACTTCTAGTAACAGCCTACCAGGGAGCACCGGCGTATAGAAAGAGGAGCGTGGCTTGATTGGGACTGCATCTCCCCGCCTGCTGTGGGGGCCGTTCGCCAGCTCTCGGCTGGCGATGGCAATGCTGTGCTGCTGCCGTGCCGATGGCACGGGCCGAACACACCCCGTAAAGAGCTGGAAGATGTAGGTTACTCGTTTGATATTCTCTGCCGGATCCATCTCCCTGGGCGGTGCGTCCTGCTATTCAGCGTCTGACCCAGCTGCTGCGGAGCAGTCCTGAAGAACAGGGTCTTGCGCAGCGGCTTTGTGGCTCACACTGGGCCTTTCAGGAGCTGCTCCTGAGGTTTCCATCGCCCCTCGCACACACCCAAATAAAGAGTATTTTGTTTGTTTAAAGTTTCAGTCATTTGAATTTTGAAAATATTATTAAGAATTTTTTTAAAGCCAGATTTCTTTTGACAGTTACATCAAGAGGATCCGGGTGGTGCCAAGTTTTAGGTTTTTGTACACTTATTCTCAATTGTGCTTCACAGGCACTGGTTTGCTGACAACCATCTGCTTCAACCTAAATTTCTTCCTTACAGTCAGCCCAAGAGAAATTAAAATATCAAAAGGAAGTATTTCACAGGGAGTGGGAAGGAAGCAAAAAATAAGAGCGCCGAAGCGGTAAACAGCTTTTGAGTTTAAGTTTAGCTTAAGTCACTTTTTACAGCCGGTTTGCCTGCGGGCGAGCTGGAGACAGCTCAGCCTGGAGCATCGCCCGCACCGCCGGCGCCGCGGGATGTAGCAGCTTTCGGTGGGCACGAGCGTTTAGCCAGAGTTATGGGAATTCTGCTGGGATTACCCAGAGGTCTTCTCAAGGGCTTGGGGAAGCTTATTTTATCTGAGATGGCCTCCAGCCCGAGGTGGCTTCATTGCTCTTCCAGGTTTCCATGTGTCACCCTGCCCAAACCCCAGTTTCATGGCACTGCTGCACCGAGCGCTGGCGAGATCTCACAGTTGGAGAAGCCTTATCACAGGAGGAGAGCCCTGCATCGTTTTTAGGATGTAGAGAGCTCTGGCCGGCTTCCCTGTCAATGATCAACTTACCCCATGACTAAATTAACCATTTGTAATTAAAATGGTGCTAAAAAGCAGATGGAACATATTAATTAAATGTCACAGTTGGTTTCCTGTACCCTTTCGATATTGAATTCTAAGCCGAATACGTGAATTAGAAAAAGGAAAAGGCATTTTCACAGGCTTTGTGATACCCCCAGTTCCGAGGTGCTGGGGAACTTGCTCACGTTGGACATGGGCATGGACCCTCGTGAGCGGCTCACGGCGGATGCACCGGTCCTGCCCTTCCCAGGCCAGCTCCACACGCTTCCTGGGCACCTTTGGGCTCTGCCGTCAGGGACGAGCAGGAACCAGAGCACAAACACGAGCCCCAGCCCCTTTATTTCAGCTTTGGTAGTGCTTTTGCTTAAAAGGTGATAAAGAGTGTGGTTCAGACCTTTCACTAAGGAAAAAAAGAAGAACAATGAAATTCATTAATGAAGTATGATTTTATCACAACTGCTGTCTGTCTCTTTGAAACAGTTGTGTGAAAGACAGAATTTCTGTCATGTGTCAAAGCATTATTTCCCCTGTTAAAACAAGGTGCATTATGCCCTGTCGTTATGGATCAACTGAACAGAATTAAAGGTTTACATATAAATGTGTGTATATGTGCATAACCACGGATTTTTTGCTGCTGCTGGAAAATACCTGTGTGAGCAAAAGTGACTGCTGTGCTATGAGCAGGACGGGTCCGTCGGGGTGTTGGGGTGGAGCGGTGGGGTCTGCGGGTCCCAGTGCGGGGCTGCATCTCAGGGCTCTGGGCAATATATGTGGGAATATGGATTCAAATGAATGAGCAGGTGATGGAAATACCAGCTATATTTTTCCCTTTTGCACAGCTATTTTATTGTAAGTGTTAAGACTTGCTGGTATCTACTCAGGTCAGGTAATAGCCTGACTCAGATAGCCCTGAAAATTTACTGCATTCACTCTTCCCGTGAGTTCCAGTGGTCCGCTGATGCTGAATGCTGCCTAACAGTGACAGAAGCCACTTCCCATGGCATCTGGGTTTGAGTTACCAGCTTCTGGAGTGCTGGTTTGTGCCATTATTAATACACCATCATTAATAAGCTCGTCTGTTTTTATTTGCATTTATTTTAGCAGTCACTCCAGCAGAGAGGGCACACCGCAGTCCTGGCAGGACTCTTCCCCCAGTTCCCCCATCCTCGAGGGTGCTGGGAAAACCTCGATGAGCATCACCAGTGCAGACGCTAACTGGGGCTAAATGGGGCGAACCACCACCGCTGTGCCTGTCCCTGAGAACAGACCCTCTGCCTTCCCGCTCCACAGCGGAGGGCATCACGAACCGTCTTTCAAAGAGGTGTTCTGGGTGCCCTGTGCACAAACAGCGCGTACCTCCAAATTGTTTGTCATGCAAACACAGACCAACCTGTCCTCAGAACCAGGACCCCAAGGCTGCCAGCCCCCTTGCACTCAGCATTGTAACTCAATGTTCTTTAGATCTCTGACATAATCCTACTGCCATGGATCAGATTTTCTGTGAAAACAAAATATCAATACATAACAATAATAAAAACGAACGGAGAACGCTTCATCGTCAGGGAAATGAAGCAAAGACTCCTGTGCTTCATGTAAGAACAAAATAAATGATGGAGGGAAGTCAAAGAGTCACAAAAATACAGGCTGTGGGAGAAAAGCTGCTCAGAGATGTTGTCGCGGAGGCACCCACAGAACAGACAGCAGCAGCTATCCGAAAAACCATGGATTTATTGCAAACAAATGTGCCTGGCACTCCGACTGTGCCAGTTCGGAGGTCAGGTGGGAATTATCCCTGCACAACAGATCCCTGAACACTAAAGAGCACACTCTAAGGGAGGATGACCCAAAATGTGCCCAGCTCACTGATAGAAAGGGAGAATCTCTCACCTAGTGATACCCAGAGGGTCACTCACCAACGCCGGGGTGAGGATCACTCCATCCCACGGAGATACACTCGACCGGTGTCCCGACCCGAGGGGAGAGTCTCCAACCGCACCGCCTGCTGCTCCAAGGAGAACCAGCTCAAAGCGGTTCATTCATCCCCTGGGCCCCATTCATCCCCTGGTCAGTGTGAGCTGGGGGCACTTTCAGGAAACAGGGGCAGGATGGGGCTGAGGGAATCTAGACTGCGAGGCACCGATATCCGATATCCCCGGGGCGGGGCGGGGGGAGCTCCTGATGCTTATCAGGTGCTGCTGCAGGGCCTGTCTGTGTGCAAGCTCCGTGCTAGCAGTCAGGGGGGCTGCAGTGCCACAATCCACCCCATGACCACAGTCACAACTCGACTGGTTTCCTTGGAGGGGTGGTACAGTCACCTCTTGCCTCCAAAGCTCCAAGGGAGCGCAGTCTCAGTGAGGTTTAATGCTCACTGTGGATCATCATTCCCCAGTTAATTCTAAACTTACAACAGAACACGAGGTGTTTCAAAGTGCTATAAAACATAGAACCAAATGTAAACGCAGAGCTATACAGATGTCTAGTTCTGTATATCAAACATTAATACTTTACAAAAGTCTGAACAAAATTAACAATATACAAAACATACTCCTCAAACATTGAGGTATTACAATTCTACAACCACTCCAACCAAGAGAACACAACATAATGAGGATTTTTTCACCCAAACAGTTCTCAGTGAGGCAACAATTGCTTTTGTGCCTTCTGCAGAGCATCATGTTTAGTAGCTGTCCCTAGAGCTTGGCATAGTGCTGTTCCACCCCCACCCCGTGATGCCATCAGTGGGTAGAAGGACGCCAGTCTGTTGCTCAGGTGAATCCTACTGTCTTCATCCCAACATTATGGTCCAAATCCTGATCATCACCGTTGCTATTAGAAGCTTTGTGGGGAAATCTGCTTCTCTGTTATCCTGTAGAAAAAAGAAACAAAGCTGGCCTCAGTCTAGAGACCGGGCTCCACAGCTAGAAGTTGGGGATTATCCACCGAGCACTAATACTGGGGGGTTTTCCTGTTCCCGTCCAGGGCTTCCCAGGCATATAAGCCTCTGGGGTTTGCCAGGATCATGGGTACAGTGCCAGTGGAGGGTAGTTTCACCATTACAGGTTGGCCCACAAGCATCTGTGAAGCACACTCCGGTATTTGAGCCTGCTGTCCGTTCAGGTGCCTCTTTAATAGGGGAAGGTCTATAGGGCTGACCCAACAGAGCTGGATCTGGATTCACAGGTTGTTGTAACTTGGAGACCTTGACTGGGCCCTCTTTTAGCTGCAGTAACTGACCAATCCCTTCCAGGTAGGAGTACCACTTCTGTACAGTGGCCTTCTGGGCTACCCCCCCAGGAGGGGGCAATCCCGTGAGGAGGGAATCCCCGAGCAGAGGGAAAGGACCTTGCACTACGATATCTTGCAAAGTACGTAACCCCTCTGCTTCCTTGACTGCCCTGCTAAGGGAGAGCAGTCCTTTCTCCCACTGCGAGTACCGTTGCTCGGTCTCCTTGAATGGGGTAGATGAAAATACTAATGGCCTATCTGGTCCCTTTGGCCCTTTTTGGAAAATGCCGCAGTAAGAGGCATGTTCTGAAAATCCCCATTCTACCCTCAGTGGATCTTGTGGGTGTAGTGGGCCTGGCCTCTGATAAGCCTTAAGCTCCTCCTTCAGGACATTAAGGGCTTCTGTATGTTGTGGAGTCCAATGCCATGCCCTATTTTTCTGGAGCAGATCATACAAAGGGCGGGTGATCACTGGGAACCCAGGGATGTGCTTCCTCCAACAGCACCAAGTACCCAGTAGCTGCTGGAATTCTGTCTGATTCCTCGGGGTTTGCCCCTTCCCAACAGCTGACGGTGTATCCTCAGGTACCACAACTGCACCAGCCACCCACCAAGCTCCTCAGGACTTCAGCTCTTGCCCAGGACCTTGACATTTAGAAGCTGGGACATCCAACCCAGCTTTAGTCAGTGAGTTCCAGACAGCCCCTGCTGCCAGCCCGACCTGTTCCCTGGTGTCTCCCCCCACCAGAAGATCACCTCTGTGCTGGTGTATGCCAGTGCCTGGTGGGACTGTCACCGTGTCAAGTCCTGCAGCCAAGGCCCTGTGGGCAATAGGGGGGGAGTGTCTGTACCCAGGTGGAAGCCGGTTAAAGGTGTTTCTTGTTCTCTCCCAGGGGAAAGCAAATTGAGGTTTGTCCTCCTCCCGTAGGGGAATCAGAAAAAGCCTGTCCTTGCCATCCCCAGTGGCCATCCCCGGGTGGGCGGCTGCCTGCATCGCTGCCACTGTTGCAGTTACGCTGGGGACAGCAGCTGCCGGCGATGGGCTGTTCCTGTTCAATTTTCTACAGTCAGTTGTTAAACGCCTCCGCCCGCCGGCTTTACGGAGTGGCCGGACCGAGAGTTGTCCGGGCAGGGGGTGCGTTGGATCTGCCTGTTCCCAGGTCGTTCATCCCTGCGCTGATGGCTCGTTTGGCTGCCGCAGAAACGCTCGTAGCTTCGGGCTGCGGCAGAGCGGGGGCGACCTGCAGGGTCCTGACTCCCACCCCGGGATGGCCAGAACTGCACAAGCGGCCTCTGGGCAGGTTCTGTTCCTCCCGCAGGGGGCGAAAGGGTTAACTGCGCTGTCCTGCAGAGGCGGGGGGGCGGGGGCAGCCGCCTTTCCCCCGGCTCTCCCGATCTCCCCTCTAACAACGCGACCAGCGATGGGATGTGGTCGGTGGGCGAACTGTGTAACACTGCCCGGGAGATGCCCAGCGCCACCGCTTCTCGCCACAGGTCATTCCTTCCCGGGCCGTAGGGCCGACCAGGTTTACCTCGGGAGGGTTCACACTCCCGGTGGTGGTGGTGGGGGGCAGGTCATTGGGGGTTTGTCACGGAGCTGTCGGACCCTTCTGCTCCCGTCGGCGCCGCCGCCCGTGTCGGTCCATCTATTTCTCGCCCGTAAGTGACTGTATCGGCTCGTATTTCTGCCCAAGTCACCACGTGTGCAGGGGGGTTCTGGGGGTTTTGCCGATTACGTTCTATCGCCTTCTGACTCTTTCCTCCGAGAGCCTGGACGTGCGTCTTTAACGCATCCGCAGCCCTTTCAGGAGCGGCCGGAGGTGCTCCGGGTCCCCCGGCGCGGTGATCGCACCCCGCACCGTCCTCTCTCGTACACGGCCCGGACACGGGCAGCCCTGTGCGCTCCCACCGCCAGCTCTGGTAACCCTTTCACGCGGGTGGTGACCGGCCCCCCCCGCTCTGGAGGGTGCGCACCCCCAGCCCAACCCGCCACTCGGGACGTGACCGACCGCTCGCCTGGCGGCCCATCGCTCAGAAACACCCCGGGACCCCAAACCCTGACGCTTCATCATCACTGAACAGTATCCGATCCCCTCCAGTTAACGACACTCCACACATACTCGGTCTCGGTTTCGTTGGGTCTCCGCGAAAACTCGTCCTGCAGCTCGTCCAGCTCGGACCCCGGCCCGGGGGCGGTGCGGACAGAGCTCCGGGGGCGGACAGAGCTCCGGAGGCGGACAGAGCTCCGGAGGCGGACAGAGCTCCGGGGGCGGGCAGAGCTCCGGGGGTCCCGCCACGGGCCCCGGGCGTTTCTCCGGTTTGATAAGGGGTCGCACCGGCTTTTCCTCTGCTTGCTCCGTTTGGTCAGAGCTATTTCCACTGCTGTCTGCCCCGGTGTCCTCCTCCGAACCCTCGGGGTCTGCACCCCCGGGTAACTGGTCGGTTCGGGCGGCGCTGGGGGCTGGTTTTATCTGTGCCAGCAAGAGCTGGAACAGCGCACGGCTCTGCTCCTCCTCACTGCTCCATCCTCTCCTCAAACAACACACTTCTGACTCCAGCACTTTTGTGCGCTCCTGGGCCTGCACCCAACAAGCACCAGCCCGGCACACATGGCCCCTCTGTCTGTGCCACCCCAACACCTCCCCGGGCTTTGTTCCAGCCTTTCCACGACCGCCGCGGGGTCGAACCGCTTCTCCCTGGCCCATGCTGTGTCCAGGGGTGAAGGTGCACAGTTGTGCCACCGTAATAATTCCTCCATCGACACCCTGCTCGACTACGCCAATTTGTCATGGAGGCACCCACAAACCAGACAGCAGCAGCTATCCGAAAAACCATGGAATTATTGCAAACAAATGTGCCTGGCACTCCGACTGTGCCGGTTCGGATGTCAGGTGGGAATTATCCCTGCACAACAGATCCCTGAACACTAAAGAGCACACTCTAAGGGAGGATGACCCAAAATGTGCCCAGCTCACTGATAGAAAGGGAGAATCTCTCACCTAGTGATACCCAGAGGGTCACTCACCAACGCCAGGGTGAGGATCACTCCATCCCACGGAGATACACTCGACCGGTGTCCCGACCCGAGGGGCGAGTCTCCAACCGCACCGCCTGCTGCTCCAAGGAGAACCAGCTCAAAGCGGTTCATTCATCCCCTGGGCCCCATTCATCCCCTGGTCAGTGTGAGCTGGGGGCACTTTCAGGAAACAGGGGCAGGATGGGGCTGAGGGAATCTAGACTGCGAGGCACCGATATCCCCGGGGCGGGGCGGGGGGGAGCTCCTGATGCTTATCAGGTGCTGCTGCAGGGCCTGTCTGTGTGCAAGCTCCGTGCTAGCAGTCAGGGGGGCTGCAGTGCCACAGATGTGTCAGCTGAGGATGAAGAAGAGGGACCCTTGCCAATGGAGGGTGCCCTCCTGACATATAAAGCCGAAGCCTTTTTGAGCATCCCCGTCAGAAAGCTTAACCTCCTCACGAGCAGTGTGCCACTCTGCTTACAAAAACAAAAGCACAGGAAGATGAAGAATGCTGCTGCTAATCAGTGTGAAACTGTTAATTTTAATTGAATTATAGCAAACTTCAAGTCAAACAGATAAGTCCTAATCCGGTAATGGTTTAATTTTCTTTCTAATATTTTTCTAATATCCTAAACCCCCATGTTACTGACACTGTTTAATCGATTTCATGATGAATTTGTGAGACTTTGATAGTGTATTGTTGTTTTTAAGCAAATAAGCAGATTGCAATTTCAGAAGGTGATTGTAAAAGCAGCAGTGGGTAAGCGAAGCCCAGCCACGCCTGGGAGGTTCAGATGGCAGGAGCGGGCACCTGATGTGCTGGTTTGGTGTGGAAGCCCGTATGCATTCGTACCAGTGCTTCATCTTCCTGCGTACGTGCTGTCGGCACAGCCATGGGCAGCCTGGTCACAAACCAGCACACACTGAAAATGCCTTGAATGGCCCCTGCCCCACGCTCCTGTCCCCAGGAACCCTGGTGTGGTCCTGCAGCTGGGGTCTGGGCACCTCTTACTGGCGTCTAAGCATGTGTTAACGGGGTCTGCGCATGTGTTACTGGGGGCTGAGTACGCATTACTGGGAGCTGAGCATGTGTTGCTGGGGGGTAGCAGGCGTTACTGGGGGCTGAGTGGGCATTACTGGTGTCGGGGCACGTGGTGATGTAGGTCCGTATCATGTCTCTGTCCCCCGTAGACAGATGGGTTTCTGTTCCTCTTCAGTCAATTCACAAGTGGCCTCTGAGCCCATGGAATCGTTATAAAACAAAGAGCTCCACACTCTAGCAGTTGTTTCTTCTTTTTGGGTCTTGGATGAATGTTGTGGCGAGTCCTTTCCTGGCACCCTCTGCATTGGGGATCACGGTCAAACTGTAAAACTCATGACTTGGTCCTACATCCACAGAAAATATATGCTGTAAAATAAATAATTCAGGAAGTATATGCTGTAGATAGGTCGGTAAAGCCTTTTCACCTCCTCTCCTCCCTGCTTTCCACAGCCAACCGGTCGACCACAGACTGGTGGCAGCAGGGAAAGCTGCTGTGCCACCAGCATGTGCCAGTGCTCCAGGAGCAGATGCTCCCCAAATTAAGCACAGAGGATTTTGGTGCTTAATTGGCGCAGGGCTGTTTGCCACCCTCCTGCCGGTGCACCACCGGGAGCGACGTGGCAGGCAGGGATCCGGCAGCACAGCCAGCGCCAGCCCCGCATATGTGGATGTGGAGAGGGCAGCTCATGGGAGCACCGTGCCCAGCTTCTGAGGGCAGAAAGCTCGAGCACCTCAGCACAGGCCCATGAAATGTAAGAGCTGTGGATGCTGTGCTGAAGACTGCTGGGAGGCCACAGATACGGCTAAAGCTGTTCTTAATCCTTCCGTGGAAAACGAAAATAAGATTGCTGCTGCAACAACAAAAATAAAAAGCACCTGGGTTGCCCAGGTGGGATTTTATTCCGAGTTCTGGCAGGTTGTCCTTGAGAGAAAACACAGATTGCTGAATTTCCCGGTACTGGTTTTGGAGGGGATTCTGCGTATTGGCTCCGTTCAGTTGTCGTTAGCAGAGCAGGCGGGTGTCCTACCGGCACCGCGAGCTCTGGTCCGGCACTGTGGTGGGCACGGTGCGGAGGACGCAGGGGTTTGACCCACACCGGGGCTGTGCGAGGGTTCTGTCTGCTGCCAGGGCTTGTGCTGCCGAACCCAGGAGCTGCGCCGGAGGCTGAGCCCCTGCTGAGCACCACGGCGCCCAGCAGTGCGGGGAGGGCCAGCGGCTTTGCAGGGCGCTCTCGGACCCGCCACGACCGAGATCTCTGGGAGGCGTGCGCCCATCCTGCCTTGTTCTTGGAAACAAAGAATTGAGCGAGGTGGCTTTATTATTCGGTACCAGCTCCTCTCCTATTTGCAAGGGAGGATTTCAAATCTTTTGAGGCCCTAAGGTGTGAACGTAAGCTACCGCAGCAGGATTTTAATGGGGATAAGGCAGAACCCACAGGCAGAGGCATCCCGTGTTCTGGACTCCTGAGACCTTTACTCCCCACTGGCCCGTGCAAAACTTCACAGTTTTAGAGAAAAGGCAAAGCCTGCAAGAAACAAGAAGACTCAGATAAATCCCTTTCTGCCGAACTATTGTGCCACAGCGAAGATGAAACCAGGAGTGTACAGCACAACCAGCAAGCTGCTCTATGCCCTGGACCTGGAGCAGCCAGTGCCCCAGACGTTCGTAACGAGTGAGTGATCTCCAGGAGAGCTTCTCCAGCCACTCAGACTAGGTAAAATAAAAACGCCTGCAACAGGCATTGGGATTTTTTAAAATGAATTTGCTTGATGCAGTGTTCATCATCCATTTTCATTCCACCTTCTAAAACTGGGTTTACCTGAACAAAGTTTAGACACGTATGTTTTTAAGATCTGTTTATAGGCCCTTAGAAGAACGGATTGTTCCGTGTTAGACTATAAACTTGCACTTCACAGTCACGTGGAGGAACACGCGTGCCGCTCCTGCAGCAGAGCCAGTCCTTGCTGGGGATGGGTGGTCCCCGCCCCGCCGCCCAGCACCCGGCGTTGCCTCCAGACCTGGGCACCCGTCAAGGATTAAGGCTGGGCTGACCGCTAGACCAATGGCAGATGCTCTCTATGAACCCCTCTGCCTTCCTGGAGGGGAAGAGAAGGGGAGTAAGGGAGAGAGAGACTTAGGGGTTGGGAAAGAAAACTGAAACTGCTGTAATGACAATAATAACAGAAATTGGAATACATACAAATACATACAATACCAATACCGAACCCGCCCTCCCAATGGCAAACACATCCCTGTCACCACTGATGCTGTGGGCAGGCACTGGGGGTGTCCCAGACTGGACTCAGTGGCAGGAGCCGGATTCGGGAGCTGGATTGAGGAATGCACAGATTGCGGTCGAAGGCAGAACGGACAGAGACCTCCTCGGACACCAGCCATGGGAGAAGAGAGACTGACCGCTGGGACCCCTCAGCTTTATCCCGGATATGACGTCTCTGGGGTGGAACACCTGCATGGCCAGTGTGGGCTCACCTGGCCTGTCCGCTCCTCCCCACAGCTCCGGCCTCTCCCTTCCTGCCCCACACCATGGGACACAGGGTTCAGCAGTGACCTCGGTCTGCCCAGCAGCATCAGCCAGAGCCTTTGTGCACCCCAAGCCCCGGCCGTGACTGGGACCACCCAGCGCTGTCACTGCTAGAAACAGACGCTGTCTGCAGAAACGTGCCGTTAAACACAGAAAGTGCCATCACTGAGCAATTACCAATGTTTATCGGTTTGTGGCTCTGCTGTGCTCATCACCTCCCCTGTTAATTACTGTTTTGAAGTGACATGCATCAGGTGCTCTCATGCTCCTCCTACCCTCACATGAACCTCGAGGGGGAAATAACTGCACGCGCTGCAGTGCTCTACCTTAGCAGTGCGCTCATGGGTAGGAATAAAGGAACAGAGGTGGAAGAATTACAGGTTCAAGTGTCCCTCACCTTGCTCATTTGTGTGTCACCCCTTATGGAGGCTGAACCTAGTGACAGTCAGCCCCTAAATTTTCTTGCCAAAATGTGAGTATGAGAAATGCCTTCATACCTCATCCAGCGAGGGAAGCACAAATGGGGGAGCTACTTGACCAGTATTAATTTTGACGTTTCATGATTAAGCCCACGACTGAATATTTGGAGAGGGTTTTTCAAATACACTTGTGCATAGCATAAATACCAAGAACTTGTATTTCCTTCCAAATAGCCTCCGCAGAGTAAGATGCTAAATTTAGTGACTAAATTATTCATGATATGATATTCTCTTGATCTTAATCTTTGACTTTTTATGCCAGGCAGCAGAGTACAAACTGAAGACAAACGGTTTTCAAGGCTGCTGTCTACTGCAGACAGAAGATGTACCTTCGGAGGCAGACTAACCAGGAAAGCACAGAGTCCCTGAAGTGAGACCCCGGCGGTATCTGCCAGTGATGGAGTGAGATCCTCCCGCCACACACAGCGGCTCAAGGCTGCTTTTATGTCAGAGTAGATGGGGTTCCTCTGAAAGCAGCTCCTCTGCACGCCGTGCTGCCAGCTCCGGTCCAGGAGAGCGGATTTCAAACCGGTGTAAATATCTCCATCCAATATCGCAGTCAAAGAGCTGTCCCAAATGATTATCTGGAGGCCTGCAGCTTTCCAACGTCTCCTGACCCTCGACTCCGCACGTTCTGGTGCTCCTTGATGGCGCATTCTGGTGCTGAGGACAATTTCCCTCGTACATGACTCCAGCCTGGACGGCAGCAATAAAGCTCATCACCAGAGCACGAGTGTTCGCCTCTGCCAGGGGAAAAGCCACCGGCGTGATTTCATTAAAGCTGGTGCTGATGACTGCCAAGAAGAGTGTCGAGTGTCCTTTTTTTGGATTACAGCAGCATCAGCACACGAAGCCAGCTAAGGGCACTGCAGGCGTGTCCCTAGAATGGGCGTTGGGAGTGACACCTGACTCACCCACGGAGCTGAGTTCCAACCTGCCTCTCAGCACACAGCTCACACTAACGACACAGTGCATTACCGGTTCTCCCAAGGGGCTGCTCTGGCGCGGTGCTGCTCGGGGGTCCCTGGCTGGGATGCTGGCAGCAGCAGCCCCGTTCCTCTCCCCCCATGTTGAGACAAGCAGGGAGCAGTGACTGTGAACAGCTTTTTGAGGGCGAATGTCCATTTCTCCTGGGGAACAGCACAGCTCTGATGCAGAAGTTCAACTGGAGCCTAGGTTGTCCACACATTTCCTACACTGCGACTCAACCTGCGCAAGAGCCTGGACCTGTTCTGGGCTGCTCTGGGGTGGTTGGAGGAGCACCGCGGATGCAAGGTTAACAGTACTGTATTTTTATTTTTCTGTGGGATATCTGCATTAGCATGAGGCAGTCTCGTTACTTGGTCTCACACAGGACTGGGCTGTGGCTTTCCATTTGGCTTCTGGGCAAACGCTCAGTGCTGCAACCCCTGTTCTGTGTTTTTCCTTCTTTATCTCACACACGTGGCAGGCAGGGAGCCTTGCAGAGAAACAGAGCTGTAA
This sequence comes from Bucorvus abyssinicus, assembly GCA_009769605.1. Lineage (NCBI taxonomy): Eukaryota > Metazoa > Chordata > Aves > Bucerotiformes > Bucorvidae > Bucorvus > Bucorvus abyssinicus. The sequence continues at coordinate 33,545,944 of CM020034.1, read as the reverse complement.
TACTGGGCATTCATCTTCTGACTTACTTGGCAAGCACGGTCCCCTGTGCCTCCCCTGGCCAGCTCCCTCCCCTTACAGATACTGGCCCTGTCGTCAGTGTGGTATTGAATACCCCGTTGGCCGGTTTGGTTCAGCGCTCCTGGCCATGACGTCTGTGTGGTGTTGAATATCCTGTTGGCCGGTTTGGTTCAGCGCTCCTGGCCATGACGTCTGTGTGGTGTTGAATATCCTGTTGGCCGGTTTGGTTCAGCTCTCCTGGCTGTGGCTCCTCCCAGCTTCTGGGGAGAACTAACCCTGTCCTAGCTGAACCCAGGACAAAGTCAAGAGCTTTCAACTAGCAGATATGGGCATTTTACAGCAGGCGTTTGGGCACACCTCTTTGGAAATTGGCTTGTGGTGGGAAAGACCATAATGCATCTGTTCAGGCATCACCACGGGCTTTGCTTTTCTGACAGGTAGAGGATTATCTTTGAGAAGTTGGCTACCTGCATAGGGGGAAGGTTCATTTTATGCAATGCAGTGAGAAATCGGAGTGTGCATCCAGAATTTATGCTCTTAAAGAGCAGACAACTCTCATCTCATCTCTGTCAGCTCACCGCCCGTTCAGCTGCAGACCAAAGATCTGCCTTTCCTCTTGACATCCTGCCTCTGCTGCTGGAACACAAGCAGTTTTGTTCGGGTTTGTTTGTTTGTTTGCTTATTTTTGCGCTGAAAGCTTTGAAAGAGCTCTGAGGAGCATCTGCACACTCCAGTTACACTATTATCCAATGATTTAGGATGTGGCACAACTTCTCTGGTAATATGGAAATCATGTCATGTTTGTTAAATTGAGGGTTTAGTTGTGTGAGTCAACAGATTTAATTTCTTGGGTAATAAACTGCTCTGAAATGCTTTCTGACTCATCCTTTTCTTGCTTTAGAAGATGTACGAGGATTGTGTGAAGCCCGCGTTGGCGGGGATCCTGCTCCGTGCACGGAGGGACGCCCGCTGTGCCGAGCCATTTGCCCCAATGCGCTCCGCATTACTCACCCTTGGGAACAAGCGTTATTTGCAGCCGTGAGTCAACCTGCCCTGCGGGGTGGATCTTCACAAAATCGAAGCAGTGGGAGCACGGGGACAGTTTATTCATCCCTTGCGTGGGGTCTGGTCTCTTGTACTGGTGACTTCAGGTCTCTGCTCCTCATTTACCTTCTCCGGGCCTTTTTGAGGCTCTCCCAGCCAGTCTGGTGGCCCTCTTTCAGCTTGCTCCACCAGGCAAACCTTTCCTTCTGGGTCAGAAAACACACCGATTTGTGGGGATGGGGCACGGTGCCCGTGGGCAGTCAGTGCAGGATTGCCCTGCCCAGGCGTCACGGTGGATGATGCACTGGATGATGCCTTGTGAAGCTTTTCACGCCGAAGTGAGAGAACCATGGCAGACAAATAACATTTTTAAATCATAGCTCTAATACCCTGAGCTTTTCTTTCTCTTCCTGTTTCTGGTTTGTTTTTTTTCCACCTCCATTTTCTACTTGCCTGAACAAAAATGTTTTTCCTACAAGGCAGCTATGCTGTCTTTCTCGCAGTGCAAATCTGATTTAGATGCAGAAGGAGACTCGCTCCCAACTTTCTGAGGATGATACAAACTCTTCCTAAAGATTCATTTGAAATCCGGGCTGTCACCTAATTTCCACAGGTTTGGCTTTTTCCCTGCCGTTTTTCTGTTTCTCTCTCTGCTTTGCACACGCGTACCCACGTGCCTGTGAAGGCACTAATGTGATTTATCACCGGCTTCAAAGTACACTACGCTGATATTTTTCAGCATACCAAGATATGAGATGGTTGTTGATGCAGGAGGAAGAAAATACCCTCCCTGGACATGCAAATACCCTGCAATTCTGAGGCACGTTCAGCTTCCCTCTGCCCCTAATGAAGAGCCGTTACCTTTCGGGCTCTGATCCATAATCAGGAACTTCCCATCTCAAGGTTCTTTAAACTGATAAGGTTGTAACAGCATCACAAACACATTTATCATCTCATATTTTCTCTCCCACCTTCACAGACATCCCAGATAAGGCAACGCACAGGGAGTTATTTATGGCTAGTGTGACCATTAACTGCATAGGTGCCTGTAATGTATAGTTGCTGTAATGGGACTATAAATCGTTTCAATTATTCATCTTTGCTATATTTACAGCAGTGACACTTTTTAATATTGCAACTTCTTATTCATCTTTGATAAATTTACGGTGGTGACATTTTTTAATATTGCGACTTCTTTTCCTGCCATAGGCAGCTGTGGGTCTCTGTCTGACCAAGAGGAAATTCTTCGGGCAGTGATGAGAAAATCTCAGTTCAGTTAACCGACAGAGAGATCTTTGTGCAAGGCGCTTCCCAGAGTAGATAATGAAGAAATATGTGCCTGTTTCTGTATGCAGCTAACCCAGCACCAGTGACTCGCCCTTTGATCAAGAGTCATTTGAAGTGAGGAGCCGCCTTTAAATGAAGCAAAGTATCAATGTAAATTAAAACAGGAAAAGAAGCATGACATGTTGGTCCCAGACCTACGATTGACTCCACTAAGAACAGGATCAGACTCATTATGTACCCAATTAACCAGACGCAGCGCTGGGGCCTGCATAGGGTGGGGGACAGGGTGGGAGGCAGTGGGTCTTGCCACTGGGCACGGAGACTGGTGGCTCGGCCAAAGGCAGCAGGCGATGCCAGCCCGGCAAGGTGCCTGCTCACACCATGGCTCACCAAGGTTGTCCCATGTCCTCTTGGGAAAGGCTTACCCCCAGACTTATCGTCATCTGAGCGCAAGATTAACCTTCAGCCGAGTTTTAATTGTAGCCTTTTGCACAGGATTAATTTAACCATAATTCACCCTAACACAACGTATGGAGAAGCTAATGGACAGAGATGTTTAGAGCGAGAAGGGTGAAAAGGAAGAAGGGTGATGGTTGCACAGCCAGACCAACCATCTATCTGAGTTACTTTTTTGCTTCCTGAACGCCTACACTTCCTCCTATCAGACATGTACCTCACATATTCCTCTGCCCATGTCAGTCTGCCTTGACTGAGACTTTGCTGAGCAAATACACCACTGGGAAACGATGACGGCATTGCCCTGTATAGCTCATTTCCAGCACAGCACCCCCAAAGCTAGCAGGGCTGAAGTGACTTCTCCGCCTACTATCGATTTGCCATTTTGGTTTCAAAACAGCAGCACAGAAATGTAATGGTGGCCCCACACGGTCGCTCTAGAGGTTAATTCTAGCAGTAACATTTTGATAGGGTTAATTTTAAGAAAGGAATTGCACCAAGATCTCTTGCACACCAGCAACAGAACGGGAAGCAGGTTCTCACCAGCAGAACAATACCAAACACGGGCTTCAGTGCCAGGGGTTAACACCAACACCAGCGAGGGATGAGTTTCTGACAATCAGCCTCATTTTTCCATTCAATTTTATAACCATTCCTAACGAGCTCTGAAAACTCAGGAAGCAATGAGGTTATGTAACGACAAAGGCAGCTCATAAACAAAGAGGTTTAAAACTCCTGAGGGGAAAAAAAGGGAACGTTCTCTGTGCTGGCCTGATCTCCAACTTTCTGAAGCAGTTCTGAATTTTTCTTCTATCTTTAATTAGCTCTGAATCGAAAAGGAACGCTCTGGAATAAGTCTCGGTATTTGGGGATTATATTTATTCATATAAATCCAAGTGGTAAATATCTTGTCAATGAATCTGAGATGTTTCAGAGCATACAAAGAAGTGACTGATGGTTGAATATCAAATATATTGGTATTATCAGCCCTCTGTCTCACACAGTGATAAATGAAGGTACCAGAACTGGTGAGATATGATCACATTTTTATTTATTGTTTGGTACTGCATACCATCCCATTAATGGAGTTTTAAACAAATGGTAGCTTGCTTATCAGCATCCCCAGGGAGCCTGCACAAGCCACCCAGCCTGGAGGGGACAAGGGAGCCGGGAAGGCGCCAGCCCAGCCCAGCAGCGGAGGAAGGTCGGGCAAGACAGGGCTGGCATCCCTGCCCGCCTGCCCGCGGGCGGGACACCGGCAGTGGGGTGGATGGGGATGTGTGTCAGCGCCCTCCACTTACCTGCGAACCTCTCTCTGCTCTGACTCGGGATTTGTATTTTTTCTGAGGCACCAAACAATGCTCCTCGTTATTTTCAACAGACATTTCTGCTCTCTCAGTAGGGTTTACTTCTGCCGGCATATTTCTAAGAGCAGAGATGGTTAGAAACTCAGAAAGTACCATGGAGGTTCGAACAAAGGAAAACAAGAAAAAGGGGGATGATACGAGGAACTTTAGAGGGAAAGTTTCTAAAGATTAATGAGAGAGAAGGAAATCAGCAAGGATCTGACCCTATAGCATGGTCCAGTGTTGATGATGTCCATGGGGAGAGCTCCAGCTCCAGTGTCGGAGAGCTGGCAGGGAATTTTATTTGAAAAGAAGTTGTACCACAAGCCAATGAGCACTGACAAAGAGCTAAACATGGTGAGATTCCGCTTCAGCCCTTGTGTATCTCTGTGTCCTACAGGTGCAGCACAGAGCTGAGCACCGCATTGACGTTCCCTTCACCTCTACCTACCTGCACCACATCTTTCCACAGTGGCTTTTCTCACGTGCAGGCACATGTGGATGTGTGTGAGCATATTACACCCACAAAAAATAATAGAGCAGCCAGGTCCTGCATGAGCAAGAAGTGCCTGGAAAGCAGAGGATTAGATTCTTTACAGTGTCCTGTATTTTCATGTCAAACAAGACATCCCCAGCATGGTGGTGGAGAATAGGAATTTCTGAGGGTTTGGAACACTAACAGAGGTTGTAAAGCTGATCAATATGAATGACCCATGCTGATGGAAATTTTTATATAAAAATAGAATTTGGGAAACTCGAGATAAATAGGGTGCTCCAGCAGAAATTATTTCTATGCAAAATGCAGTAAACAAATAGAGGTGGTTATCAGAAAAAAAGTGAATGAGGACATTCTGTTAGTTCAGAAACCCTCAGAGGAATTGCTAAACACCCAGTCTAAAACAGAAATGCTAAAACTATTCAGGAATGTCAAATGAAATAAACTGGAAGGGAAAAAAAAAAAAGGAAAGGATTTATGAGTTCTGTTGTGCTAATGGAAGTATCACCAGGTAAATGCAGTCAGCTGAGACACTTGAAAGCTTCAAGGACAAGTTCAGGTTGAGTTTATGGAGTTTTTGTTTTGAATTTAATCTTGCTAATTATTTTAATAATTAAAAATGTTCTGCTAAAGCAGGTTGTAATTAGCTAATTATTTGCTCTGTTTATGTTTCCTGCTTACTTATGCGTTTTTATTATGCTCCTAAACTTGAAGAGAAACTCTTCAGAAGCGTCGATGTTTCCTTCTCGAGGAGTCTGGCCGGGAGGGCTTGGGGCACTTGCGCTTTCTCTTTGGGGAACAGAGTCCTGTCCTACCACAGGAGACCCAGTGTGGCCACAGCCACGCCATGGTGCTTGTCCCTGCCTGTCGTGCCTGCTCCTGCAGCGAGGCTTTGTGCTGGTGCCACGGGAAGAATCAGCCCTGCTTCGAGTCTGTGTTTATTGTGAGAGCTGTAGGAAATTACAGGGCTCCTTGTTCATCTGTGCTAGAACACTGAATAGCTGGATTAATTAATGAGTAAATATAACTAATTGATATCATTACAATTCATGCAGGAAAGGTGGGGACAACTTGGAGCACGTGAAACTAATTCACAACCTTTGTTTGGGGTAATGACGGCTCTCGTTTCCCCTGCTCCTGCGAGCCCTGGGCTGCTGGGAATGGACGCAGGGATGGACACCCTGCCAAGACAATGGCAGGGGAAGGTGTGGCAGGAGGAGAACCAGGGCAAACACATGGTTCTCCTGGGTAGCAGCTGCAGAAGCAGTCCTGAGTCATCCCTGGTGGCTCAGATCTGGAGGTATCGGTGCTTCGAAGAAGCTGTCTGTAGCATCACACAGCGGCCGCGGGCTTTACTGGCTCTCTGGTCTCAAGGGACAAGCCAACCCCCCAGCTCTTCCGCTGGGCACCTTCCCTGTCCAGGACAGGAGAAGCTTCCTGACCGAGCACGCTGCCCCTCCAGTCCTGCGGAAAAGTCTCACTAGCATTATCTGTCCCATGCACGTTGGAAGGGCTTTTTTCCCTGCTCTGTGCTGGAAAAGAGGCATTGCCTTGATAAAGGAGATAAACGCTAAAACTGGCTATCCGGCTCTTTTCCTTATCTACCTCCCTGCTGATGCTGTTCTCGCGGCACTTACCGCAGCGGTGTCGGAGCAGAGGTATCGTGGAGGAACGCTCACAGCCCCCACTGATGGTGAGACCGCCCAGGCTGGTGTCTGGCTGGGGCATTTGGACTGGCGCTATAATCCACTCTCCGGGCAAGGCTGGTGGGACAGAAGTGGTGCTCCAGCCCATCAGGCCCCGTCCTTTCATCCCGGTGTCAGGTTTGCGCAAGCCTGGGGCACAGCGAAATTGCAGCTCCCTGCCCGTGTTAGCTCTTGAGGAAGGGTTAGATGAAACAGAGGGTCCCATCTCGGGACACAGCGCAGCTCACACAGCAGCTCTCTTAGCCAAAGACCAGAGAGGGAACAGCGGAAAAAAGAGAATATGAATGAATTTCTGGAGGAGACAATGTGAAATAATGAGGAGAAATGTATCCATATACGGAAAGCTTTAGGGCATTTATTACTAATATATAACAAAGACAGTTAAACATAGATAAATGACAGCTTTGATGAGCCTTTATTGCACAGTTCTTCGTGCCTCGTTAGATATGAAGAATAAAAGAAGAGTAGAGGACTCAAAAGACAAATCTGCACACGCTGCTAATGAATGATGAGGAATCTGAAGACAAAGGACAGGTTTTGGCACATTTGAGTCTTCACGGTTGTAACAAGTGTTTGTGCTCACTGGGAAGCCAGCACAAACGTGGAGGAGGAAGAAGTATGACAGGAGGGATGTTTCTTGGTCATTGCCTGGCGGAAGGGCGCCCAGTTTGGTAACTTAAGTCATTACTGGGAAAGAGAGACATAGGAGACCTTCCAGCACCGGCTCGTTGTTACGGTTCTCCTAAGACTGCTGCGTGCTCGCCAGCGTTCAGCCAAGTGTCCTCAGTCCCATCAGTGCCATAACGAGAGAGACTGCAGAAAGAAAAAACAGTTAGAAGCAGCCAGGCGGAAAGAGAGGGCTGCCTCCTGCCCTGGCTGTGTCCCCTTCGGAGCCCGTGCGCTGACCCAGGCTCTCCTCTTCCAAGCGGCACGTGTCACATTGATCCGCACACTCGCTGCAAGGCTCAGAGCATCTAATCGCACATGCTGCTCCTGCGCTGCCCGTCAGGGACCCTGCAGATGACAGAGCTGCTCGTGACCACGCTGCTATGGCAGCACAGGCTGCAGCCATCGCAGTGCCTCTGTTTCTGATCCCCCCGTTGAAAGGGCGGTCGGGTGATGGGGATGTTTTCTAGTTCCATTTTGACAGCAGCGAAATGCTGCACTTTGCTGGCAGCCCAGCTGCTCGCAGCATCACCGGCACTGCTGCTGCTCGGCGATGCTCAGCACAAGCCCTCTGCGCCAGGGGGCGGGTGCCATCGTGCGCTACCCAGGGGCCAGAGGGCATGGCACGGGGGCATGATACACAGGGTGTGCAAAACGTGGAGGGTGCCAGGCCAGGCACGGCGATGGTTCCAGCAGCGCAAGAGATTCCCTGACGGCTTGCAGGGGGGATGGCCCACACCAGCTCCCCGGCACGTGGCACCAGGAAGATTTTCCACCGCCTTTTGGATTTGCACCCGTCACAAGGGAACAGTCCCTGTTATCACCACTGCAGGATATTTCCCCTGCACAAATACAGCTTCTCGAGCTGCACCTCAGGGTTTTTATTTTTAATGCAGGATTTTTTTTTTTTTTTTTGCATGTGGAGTTCATTTGTTCATTTGCTTGAGAAGACTAGAAAAGTCCCAAGGGAGCGTGTGTTCTTACTTATACCCATTTCCTACCTAGAATTACATTACCAACACTTTCTGTAGCCTTCCCGGGGTTTAAAATTAAAACAGAACATGAATATTGATACCGGTATCCTTCTCCCTAATGCACAAACAGCACACACGTCACTCTCACCCACAGGGACAAGGAGGGAGGCGGCCCATCTGAGATGGACATGGTCGGTGGTGGCTCACCCGTGCTGTCCATGCATGGACCAGACTGCAGCCAAACAAGTGTTCCCTGTGCCAGCGCCGTGCCGTGCCGCAGGTTTCTGTCGTACCAGCCCCCTCTGCATCCAGACTCACCTTTCCTCAGTGCCCACCACAGGCTTGTGCCCATCCTGGAGAGATTCACCAGCGTGAGTTGATGCAGCTGAAAAGGGGAAAATGGCCACCAGGATGAAGGGATGGCAGGACCCGTGATGCTCTCCCTGACTGATGTCTGCTCTCCTGATGCTGTGGTTTCTACCCTGCACTCTGTACTGGGCTGTATCTGTTCTCGTCAAATGATTCACTGACTCCAGAGTCTGTGGCAGCTTAAAAGCCGTATCGCTTGCCAGGGTGACTGCACTGCTGTCTCCATTGCTTTCACATTCAGGCTGCATTTGTTTGAGTAAGAAGTGCATGCGGCTGATAAGATGCTCACATGGAGTCACCGTGTCAAATGGAGGAATATGGTGAGCAGCGTGACTGTGCAGGTCGGTGAGCGCGAGGGAAGGCGACAGGTCCTGCGTGCCTGCTGGTCGGCACTTCTGCCTTTTTGAAACTCTTCTGTTGTTGTTTTGAAAGTTTCCAAAGGTAAGAGAGATGAAGAAACAGGTACACACCTGCAGGCAACACCCAGCTGAGTGGAAGTGTTGATCTGCTGGAGGGTCAGGAGGCTCCACAGAGGGATCTGGACAGGCTGGATCGATGGGCTGAAGCCAATGGGCTGAGGTTCAACAAGTCCAAGTGCTGGGTCCTGCCCTGCAGTCACACTAGCCCCCAGCAATGCTCCAGGCTGGGGGAAGAGCAGCTGGAAACTGCCCGGGGAAAAGGATCCGGGGATGTTGGTGCTCCAGGCACCGCTATGTGGATGTGCTTGTGACTGTCCTTCCAGATGGGATGAGGGAAGGATTTGACGTCGTCTGACTCTCACATTCATCAAACTTTACCAGTTGCTCTGCGTACGCCAGCAAGTGGCTTCCTCGGGTCAACCAGGCATCAACTGTGCCTGCAGTTCTACATCGCCTCCCCACGAGACGCGTCGGTGAGCAGAGCGGCCAGTGTTCCCAGGACTTCCTAAGGAGTCGGAACCTGTGGGGAAAATGAAGGGCCTACACGAGCTGCCCAGGACTTGAGTAATAAATGAAGAAAGGGAAGAGGGGGACTTACGATACAGGAAACTGTAATTGCTGCTAAACGCACAACTAAAACTAAGCAGCTATTTAGAAGCAAAACACATGCTCAGCCCTATCATCTTGCAGCTAATTTCGAGGACGCATTATGAAGAAAAACAAGCCGCTAGCTCGTAGCTGCGTTTCAATGGAGCAGTGTCGATTCTTTGCCGGAGAAATCTCTTTGGGAGTGCTGCTCCTTTGAAAGACCCACGGCAGTATATTATCTCTGCATCTGGCTGCGCCAAGTCAGGTCTTCAGTGTCACCCTGAGCTCATCCGGATCCAATTTTCACAGGCAGTAATGACAGGGCAATGGAGTGATGATGCTATTTGAGATGAAATGAGACTGTTCTGGAAAATCCCAAAGTCAGTGGTGAGATCTAGCTGGAGAGGATGACCCCTGCTCTTTGCAGTGAGCTGGTGATCAGCCAGCACGGGGGCACCCGGTAGAGCCTGTCAGCTGATGCCGTGAGGTGGGGTCTGGACCCCCAGGGAAGAGCCCCTGGTCCAGGGTCTGAACAGGGACAGTGGTCTTTGGGACAGTGTGCGCCCATGGGAGCACTGGTCAGAGCAGGGGACCCTGCTCTTCTGTGGATGCAGAAGCACCCCATGCACTGCTCCTGCTGGTGTGAGCAGGAATGCTGGCGTGGAGCGGGGATGCTGTTGTGAGCAGGGATGCTGGTGTGAGCAGGAATGCTGGTGTAAGCGGGGATGCTGGTGTGAGCAGGAATGCTGGTGTGAGCGGGGATGCTGGTGTGAGCAGGGATGCTGGTGCGGACATGGATGCTGGTGTGAGGGGAGATGCTGGGAGGTTTGCAGCCTGCCTGCTGCTTCCGCAGCTCTGGTGCCCAGCGCAGTGAGGGGTGGATGCTTTGGCTGTGCCAGGCTCCTGCACCTCATCCTGTCCTGTCCTGCAGAAGGAGTTTGGCCCTGAGCGTGCTGCTGGGGCTGCTTTGGCTTTGTGAGAGATCAGTCACAGGCTCGTTCCATCACCACGCTTGATTCTCTTGTGGTCTTGGCTTTTGTTCTTGTTCCTAATCACTCAGGGGCCCTGTTCACATGCTGCTCCCTGGCTCTCCAGCTCCAGCCCGGCAGACTGCGGGTCATTAAGGTCTTGCCTGACTGCAGCAACAGCCCTGCCAGAGGTTCTGCTTATCCCTGTATGCGTTTTGAATCTGCCTTTTTTCCCCTTGTTCCCACCGTGGTTTGTCACTTATTTCCCTACCGATTCTATCATTTCCCTTAATCCACACGATCCCTCCCGCAATATTTGGGTTGCACATGTAACACCTCCCTTCAGACAGTACCCCGTCACCTCTTGCGCTCCTTCCGGAAGCCCCGACGACATGGCAGGTCATCTATGTTATCAGCAGCGTTATCAGCTCCCGTTTCTCTCCCATGAGCACCCACCACTGGTGGGGCTTTTCCCTGCCACTTCCCAGCCCTTCGCATTCAACCACACCAGCCAAGTGCATTTTCTGAATGCTGCTGCGCGGGCCCTCCAAAACCTCTTTCCCCTCAAGGTAAAAAATTATCTCCTCCAATTATTTTCTTTTTTATGAAGAGAGTTGCAATAACAATGTTTCGGTGAATTGCATTTGCAGATAAATAGACCAGACCCTGTTCCTGAAGCGGGGAAATAATTGTACACACCTAAATAGGTGCTTTGCCCTTTATCTCCCTGTTTGCTTTCTTCCCTGGGCTATCTGATGGGTTTCCTGCTGCTCATCTCACTACACTCTGTTGTCCAAGTTTGTTTGGCTCGTTCTTCTGACAACCCGGTGAAGTCCTCTCTACAAGGGAGGGATGAAAGGAACTTCTGATTTTCCACAAACTACGCATGGACCCTGAACCCATTAAGATAGTTCTGCTCACTAAGGCTCTGCTTTTGTTCTCCAAACAGCAGGACAAGGATTAGATTCCCCAAACCTGAAGCTATTCCAGCACAGTCTATGCAGCATCCGCAGCATCAGTGGTTTAGGGGTGCAGGATAGACTCACTTCAGTGAGAAAACTTGGAAAGTTTGGGGTATCCCTACTAATTATATCTCCTTGATCAGACTTGTATGGTGAATATATCGACCAGTGCAAAGCTGTGCCCAGCTCAGAGGTGATGGTTCTGCCATAAACCGTAAGAAGAAATGTTTCTGTAAGACTTACTTCAGCCAAGTTCTCAGTGTTTCGAGCAGGGGCCTTGGTGAGGCTCAGTTATTCGACGCTGAGAACCCAAGTGTCCCTGCCAGCACCCAGAGATTCAGGTGGCATTGGGAGGAGGGAGGATGGGTTGTTTCAGAAGCTGTGGCAGAAGTGTTTAAGTTGAAAAAAGATGGAATAAGTTGTCCCATGAGTTTTCTGGTCCCCGGTGGTCAGTCCATTGCCCCCACAAAACAACCTGCTGTTTGATTTCCATTTCTGCATGACCGCCATGCCTGTGGCTTTTCTCTTCATTTCATCCTTTTATTCTCTCTTTTCGTCTGTCATTTCTTTCTTTCCTTCGGGTTTCTTCCACTTGTCTAATGCAACGCCTTTGCCATTTCTACCTCTTTACTGCCCGAACCCCTTGTGCCTGTAGCTCCCTCTTTCACAGCAGTAATCTTGGGCAGGACAGGGTCTCCACTCTGCTGCATCTGCGTGGCGCTGCCAATACCATGCTGCTGGAGTGGAGGCTGGCTGGGGCAGTGCCCTCTCCATTGTCCTCCGCCTGTTCGGTACCTTGGTGCACTTCAACAGCCTTCCACAAATAATCGCACTAATCCCCATGGAATGTGTTCTCAGGAGAAATCCTGCACACTCTCACACAGCAGAGCACTGGGTTCATTTGTTCACGAGTCATGTGCCAGTCATGGCTGCACCCGCCAGATTTAAACAGCAGCTTCTTTTGATTTCCTGTTTCGCCAACAAACAGTCAATATAGCGGTCTCTGTGTTAAAGCAGAATAGTCTCATTTTAGTTGCTGTGTCTGCTCTCTGGATGGAGATTAAAGAGGAGAAAAGATGTGGGAAGAGAAGTCTCTGCAGAGTTAACGAAAAAGACGGAATGAAGCTGTAGAGCCTCTCTGGTCAGGAAGATGTTCTGTATCTTCTAGTCATTGATATGCCGAAAGCACAGGTTGCATCATGTGGTGTACACCCGTCCTTTTGCTGCTTAAATTATGTATGGCTGTAGATACAGAGAGAGAATTCACCGTAAGCTGGAGATGCTGATTCAGGCTGGAAAAGCCTGAATACTCTAAAGAAAATAACGCCAACGAAATGTTTTTCCTCTCAAGGATGCCGTTCAGTTAACGCCGGTGTGGACTCGTCGTACGCACATCACAAATACATCAAACTGCTCTCTCTGTATTCAGAGCTGTCTCGATGGTGTATGATGGTGTTCTTACATCTGAGCAGAGGAGCGTCGCCGTTCGCACTCACCGTTCCTCCTGCTGAAGCAGCAGGTGATGTGCCGGCTACCAAACGATACCATCATTCAATTGCTGGCACATTAGGCTTTTTGACACGAAGACTTGCATGATAAATTCCAATTCTGTGTTCTGTCAGTAACTAACAAATGCTGAATTATCGCCTTCCTTAGACATACGCCATTGGAATCCATTTAAAGCGCTTAATGATGTATTAAAGCATGATTTTCCAGCAGAGTTTCTGAACTCCAGCCACTGGCGCCAACACCAGCACTGCCAATCAAATGAGAGTGTCATCGCTCCTCGGTAAATAAAGGTTAATTGGATGTACAGGATGAAAGGATCAGGAGCGTAAGACATGTCTATGGCAGGTTTGGTCCTACTCGAAAGACTGATATGACACCCCAGTTCCCCAGCGCACTGCTCAGACGCTGCTGGCAGCTCCTGGGCCCGTGTCTATGGATGTTGCTGGGTGAGCGTATTCTTCATTTAGGATCTTTGAAAAAATTCACAGACAAAAGATGTAATGGACTCTGCACCCTTGTGACCTACTGATTTCTACAGAGGGTGAGGATCTGAAGAAATTCTTGTCTTCAGTTATTTCCCTACAAGACCTCTACAGCAACACTTTTGGCAGGGGCTGGTGAGCTATGAGTCAGAGGCTTCCCACTGGCCAGCACCACATCCCACTACCTGGCATTGCTTCCCACCACCCAGAATCACTTCCCACCACCTGACACCGCATCCCATCACCCGGCACTGCTTCCCACTGCCTGGTATTTCTTCCCACCACCTGACAGGGACAAGGCACAGGGCAGCCGCCTTGCCAAGCCGTCCTGGTACGGTTCAGGCGGCTCTCCAAGGTGCCTGCTAAAAAACATAACAAAATAAGTAGCCTATTAAGCACCAACTCGTATTTACATCAAATAATACACAGTGTTGTATGAGCTGGAACTTCATCTCTGTGCATCAGGGATTTTATTACAGAACAAGTCCATCCTGTTTTTCAAAACCCATTAATGTATCTTAAGTACCTTTTTTCCTTCAGAGACTCTCTTTCCAAATCCTGGTTTTTGTTTAGTCTTTCGTTGCTAATTAACCCTCCTGAGCTATTTGGTCCCTGTTCTGCTCTGGAGGCCTGACCTTTCATAGAAGACATCTGATATTTTAAAGCTCTGATTAAAATATTTCCATTAAGTGCTTTTTCAGTGAACAAAAGGCTTTTGACATGAACAAAAACGTATTATCTGAAATATTTGCTTTTGCTAAAATGTATCAATTTGCCACAAAATTTTATTAACTGCACAAGCAAAAAATATCTTTGATTAAAAAAATAATGGCTCTGCAGTGGAAAACATTTTAGGGTTTTGTTGCTTACTTGTAAATGTTTATTTGAAATCTAGCAGCAATAACAGAAGTTTAGAAAATAGAAGTGAATTAAAACTACCCATGGAACACAAACATCGTTTTTGAGCATCGTCACATTCTGGCCATACCTTTCAAGTGAATCACAGCTGAGGCAGACCCGTAGTTGGCGTTGTCTCTCGTGACTCCCATTCCCACTTCGGGGAAGCCGCCTGGATTTTTGCCCTGAACACTGGGTTTGTGAACCCCTCACCGGGGGATCTGTCCCTTCAAGGCTGTGCATGCAGAAACACAAAGGGTTAATAATAACTTCAACAGATCTTCTCTCTTCTGCTTTCTGATGTGCATTTGTTGGGCTGCTCTACAAATCTACTGAACTAATTTTCAGTAAAAGTAAGCCCTTGAGAAATGGTTGGTTGGTGCTGAAACACTTCCAGCTTTGTAGTATCATAGCATGATATCGTTAACCAAAACGAGCAAAAGTCTGACAGTGGAACAAAACCAAAGAGACAACTCCAGTAACAAAGGAAAAAGAGACAATGAAGGTGCCGTCTCCTGTTTTATGACACAATGCTGACATTTGTGGTTCTTCTGCTCTAATGTCACACCATTGGTGCTTTGGTGGTGAGGAGGTCTGTGGGCAGCTGAGAGCATGCACGAGCCTTCCACCCATTTTTAACAGGAGATGTCATTTGTCCCACATTTTCTGTGTCATCAATATCTGCAGCAGACATCCACAAAGATAGTGCAAGTCAAATGCAACAGTTCCAGGCTGAACTGAGGTCAGCTAAGTGAGATGCACCTGCCTGGGAAGCCCACAGTTGAGTTTCTTGGTTTCCACAGCTCGTGGGTACCACGCAAAGGCATGAGTTGAGGCCATAATCACCAGTCATGCATTTTAGATACTTTTACCGTATTTCAAAGGGGTTTCAGGCCACCCATTACTTTTCTCCTAATATTTCAGGGTTAGTGATTGACGGGGTTGTATGCAATGGAGCTGGGACATTGGTACAGCAGAGTATCGGTTGGGCACCCAACTTCTGCAGTTTTCCAAAAGCTTCCTCTTTCCTTACCATTTTTCTCCATTTTCAAAGTTTCCCGGCCCCCAGCCGTTCGGTGTCTGTCTGCTCTGCCCTGTACAGTGAATTCTTCAACATTTTAAGTGTGTCCAAAGTCTGAATTCTTGGGACAGCAGAAGAGCCTGCATGTGTTGGGGATTTAGGGCCCAAGGCTCCTCAGAGAGAAAAAGGCTTGTTCAGAGGAGAAGGTAGATTCCCGTCAGCTTCTGCAGATCAAGAAGCTCTTTGATAGTAAAGGTGACGTGCTGGTCTGGCACCCGTGGCAGTTCATTTTGTGTCCCTAATACTACCTGCATTATTTTTCATTTTGCTTACAGAAACACTTGTGCCCCGCTCCTGAACACAACTGCTTTTTTGTTTTCTTCCTCACGCTTTAAAATCTGTATTTTTTATTTTATACGTTGCTGAAAGTGCCTTCAGGCATGAAGTTCTTCCTTCCTTTTTCACACTATTTTCCCAGCCAACTGTAATTGTTTCAAAACAATCTATCACAAACCACTCACCTCCATCTGGAAAGAGCTGCCTGGAGTCACTGCAGAGGTCATCCACCCTGCCAGGCAGGGTGGAAACACTCTCTGCTACAGCAGAGGCAATGGGATTTGTTGCCCCTCTCTCTATCACATCTCACTTCCAAATTATTTCTCACTTTTCCCTTATTCCTTGACCGTCTCTTCCATAGTCATGTATTAAGTTTGGATTTTTAGGCATGTTGCCTGCTGCCCCTCCACTCCTCATATCTCTAAACGAAAAGCTGGTGATGGAGCTTACAGTGACCTGCAGACACTCATGCAAGTTGCTGGTGATTTCCAATATGGGTATTTCGTGGTGAGGCATCAGCTGCTACAAAGGAGTGATGAGTAGCTCCTGTCCCTACAGACGAGTGTGGGTATAGGAGCCGTTGGTAAAGGAAAGCAGATTCTTGTCTGTGTGGTTTTAACTTTATTAATGGGAAAACACTTTTCTGGTCATTTAAAGCAGATGATGTCCAGTCTAGTTGTGGAAGCAGAAAAGTAACATCCCCAGAAACTGTGCTTCAGCCAGAGGCAAGTGAAGGACCCTGGGTTTAAGACACTGCTCTTTTTCTTAATGAAGGAAGGAGTAAACAATGGGACGTAACACAAGAACTTGGACAGGTTTGGCCTCATTTTCCTTGTTATCACATCACTTCCAATGGAAGAAAAGCAGGTATTGGTTGTATCGTACAGTGGTGTGTCCAAGGCTGAAAGGTCAGTATTTTACCCATTACCAGGAGCGATCGGTGCTGTGGTAAAGGCACCACCTGGGATTTGGGCTGTCTGGACCCATTTCTGGACTGGCGTTGCCTGGACTAATGTCTGCCCCACAACCCATAGCACACAGCTGTTCTGTGGGGGGCTCTTGGTTACTTCTCTGAAGAAAAGAAGGTGCAGTTGCCTCGCTGTTCTTCAGGCTTTGGTTAGTGTTATTTTTTTAGTTTATTAACCCCTCAAGACAGAGGTTTCGTCTTCACAAACATTTGTGCAGCACTGCCCTGACCTCCCCGGCAGCCGCCGCTGCCTCTCCAAAGCAAGCGGGTAGCATCACCAACAGCATAATCCGCTGTGTGATGGCCACTGGGAGCCCTGGCCACCGGCAGTGACCACGGCACACGAGGCACGTAGGGAGATGTAGTCGGAATTACTGAGCATCTGCCTCCTTTCCTCATTGCGTGGGAGGAAGGGCACAGGACACAGGTCCTGGGGCTGGAGGATGTTCCCTGCCATGGCACGTGTCCTGCCACATGCTGCCTGTGCTGCAGCACCGGCTGCTTTCCTGCAGAGCACGCGGTGATAGGAAGAAACATGTTAAATCCTCCAGCCATACGGGGAATGAAAAAGGAGATAAGAAGAGTCAGGTAGAGTGGAGACGTTTTTCCCCTACCACAGACTCTTTGGAAGCTGAAAAATTGACTTCCATTTCATCCATTTTAATGTTGAAGGGTAGGCCAGCCACGGCCTGACTTCACGATTGTCAGTGCTTTGTCATCCTGACGCTGCAATTTCAGAATATATGATGGGAAAATCATATCGATGCCAGATCCTGGGTGAGATTTCGACGACACAAAGCTCGCAGGGTTCGGAGCGAAGGTCCAGGGCATCCCTTCCTCACTCCCCTGCGCACATGTGCAATGGCAGGGCAGCGCTATCAAAAGATATTCTGGTGCGTGCAGTTAATTTCGAAGAAAGCTGCTTTAAAAACACACATCCATCCTTACTTCGGCTTTGTTGTCAGTTCTGCTTAGAGCTCCACTGGGGAGAGAAAACTGTCTGTTTGTGTAACAGGGTGTGTGAAGATAGGCTGAAGCATCAGCGTTTAGACCCAAGCTAAAATCACTCCATTTTTATACACCCAAATTTACGTTCCAGTTTCAACTCTTGCCAAATCACCTAATTTAGGATAATTAACAATTTTCAGCACAGACCTGTTGCTGGCTGGACCACACCGTGATGCTAAGCAGTGTGGACTGGTCCGTCAGGTCCTCTCCCCCCAGACCCGTGCCCTGCCCACTCTGTTTGTGTGGGTAGCTTGGACAGGCAGCAAGACCTGAGGGATTTTCCATCACTGCCAACCCCAGAGGAGAAGCAACGCCCCACTGTGTCTGTCTGCAGGAGCTGTGGGACTGTGCCCATCCCAGAGCTGTAGGAGCACCAGGAGCTTGATCCTGCTGCCATCTGAATCCCTGAGACTCTGCATAATGCTGAGAAATCCACCAGATTGGGGAACTGGTTCTTACTGGAAATGAAGACGAGTTCCCAGCCATGTGGCCAAGGGGAGAAAAAAAAAAAAATCTGAGTAAGAGAAACCTAGCTGAAGCTTCCCCTTCTTCTGGTTCTCCATCTTTCCTCAAGAAGACCCAATTCTTGTTTTGTTGCAATACATGCCATATCAAATAAACCCATAAAACTGGCCCAGGTTGCCCAGAGAGGTTGTGGCTGCCCCATCCCTGGCAGTGTCCAAGGCCAGGCTGGACGGGGCTTGGAGCAACCTGCTCTAGTGGAAGGTGTCCCTGCCCATGGCAGGGGGTTGGAACTGGATGATCTTTGAGGTCCCTTCCAACCCAACCCATTCTGTGATTCTATGATTCTATGATAGAAAGCGACTGCAGAGTAGTGCTTGCACGCAGGGCAGACGAGGTTGCTGCAGCCACCGGCTCCGGTCTTTCTGTGTACCAAGGCTTCTAAGCTGGGCCCTGGTGACACCCTCCATGGCAGGTTTGCTCACAAGCAGCAACAAGATTTACACCACCAAACTGCACAGCTCCTCTGCACACGGTTTTGTGTGCAAAGGGTCCTGAGGCACCTGGGTTTGAGGAAGAAACTGCCCTCCAGAGTCAAAGCCTGACCTAAAGAGCCAGTCCAGCCGTGGTTATGGTGGGAGCCTTGCAAAGGCCCTGGATGGGACTGCTGAGCCTCACTGCTCTCTGTGCACAAGAAGTTAACCTGTGAGTGATCTGCTGGAGCCACCCTCCCATCTCATTTCCTCTTGGCATCCTGCTCAGAAGTGCCTTTCAGCAGGATCCCATCACCCCACTGTACGGTTTCTGCCTTTCCCCGATTTAACATTATATATACAATATTGCCAAATCGATAGGATTTCCCTTACACATTTCAAAAACTATACTTTGGTTAGAGGAGGATGGTTGCAGTTATAATCTTTCTACATATCTATTTTTTCAGCATGGGGTAGCACAGGAGAGAGAGGAGGAGGTGAAAGTCTTTACGTTTTTTCCCTATCATTAAAGTCCTACTATCGCAGAGAACATAAAGCACAGTCAACAGAATGTCAACTACTCTTTAACCACCACTTCATGTTCATAACGCTATCATTAGGAACGCGTTTCAAGTGCATGTGGAACAGCTTAGGGATTGTCACCTATAACAAATTCCTATCGGGGACTTGTTTAAATATAACAATCTGCCTCCTTAGATCACATTGGATGAGTGAATACACACTGCTCCTCGGAATTAGATTTGTATAAGGAAAGATTAGCCTTGTGTAACGTGATGTTACATTTTGTTGTTCTGAGCTATACTAAATGTAAATCATGTCTCAGATATAATAATAATTCAAACAGGAAATGCAAACGAAAAGACATAAATATGAAAAAGGAAGATAGGATATATAGGAACAGAGTGCATTTGAAACTTGTTTTGAAAGTCAAATGCGTGCCTTTATTTACAGCGCTCTGATACCATCCAGTTACCCAATGAATTCCTGTGAGACAGCATCATATCCGCACCTTTCTGAACGGCGCAGCTGGAGAAGAATGCGAATGAGGCAGCGATAACTCAGACCTGTCGGAGAAGCACCCCTCGAAAGAACTGGCTCTTCCCCTTGTACTGAGGAGTTTACATCAGGTCTCTTTGGAGAAAGGGCTGAAGAAAGCGCTCTGGAAACACGACTTGCTGACCTCCCAAAACTAAGCAACGCAGCTCCGTGTTTAAACTGTGCTGTTGTAAAAACTGAATTAAAATGGAATTAAAACGCAACACAGAGACGGAGCACTTTGGTTACAAGCCTGTTGTCTGTAGATGATAGACAAGTCCTTCGGGCAAAGGATGCTTTCTCCAGGCAGAAAGCTGGCCTGCACTAGGAAGACATGGACGTGGACTTGCCCGTGGGTGGGTACAGAGGAAAATGCTGGAACACCCCTGTTCTAGGGAGTGAAAGTAGCAATGCCCCAGCCTGCCGCAGAGGAAGGCAATGAGCTCCTAGCAGCAGAAGGAGCTTCTCCCGAGACCAAAAATCAGTCAAGCAGCCTAGTTTGGGCCAGCTGGGGTGAGTTACCTGGTTTCCCTCAGGAGGCTATAAAAGGAGAGGGCAGGAGGTGCTAGGGAGGCAGGTGGGGTGGCCTGGCCTGGGGGTACTCTGTGTGGATAATGTCAATGCAGGCGGTGCCTGGGCATGTGGGGTTCAGGTAGGTGCTTGGCCTTTGTTCAATTTGCCTTAAAGCTGTTCTTCGTTCAGTCCTAAAAATGTGCCTGAGACACTGGGAAGGGGTTTTAAATTCACCGTGTAAGGTTCTCACTGTGTTTCTTGTTGTAGCCTTGCTGCTGCTTGTCCTGTGCAGATCTTCTGTGTGTGGAGTCTTGCACCATGACCTCTGTGACAGCAGCAAAATTATCTGCTAGAGCTTTCCTTCCAGAAAGCTTTGTACTGGTAGAGCTGGGGATGCCTCAGGTATGCCATGGGGAAGAAGAGAGAGCCCGTCCCTGCAGGGAGTGTTGGATAATCCTGAACTGCTGCATATCGATCACTTCCCTGGTCTGCAGTGGCACAGAAATAGCTTATCCACAGGGCTGGCCTGTCCTCCCAGGCCATGGGAATGGTCTTTAGTGGAAGGGTGGTCCCTGTCTTCCTTGCAGTGCCCTGTTCAGGCTCCTCCCTCACTGGTGGTGAGGGGGGCTTGCAGCGGTCTCCTGTGGGTGGGATACGCGCTGTTCTCTCACAACCCTCACTCCTCGGGCTTGTCCCTTCCCAGCTTTTTGTGGAGTGTGCAGCTTCTGGACTTCCAAGAAGCTGTAGTACAAAATCGGAGCACAAAGTTCTGGAGAGGGTTGATGCGCTGCTAAAGGAGTCTAAAGATGGCTCTAGCCCTCACCCTGAAGAAGGGCCAAATGCTGCTTTTTTCCTTGTAGCGCAGATTAATCCCTAATGATGTACAGTTTGGGTTAGTACGAGCACTAACTGGATCTCCTGCCTGTCGAGGAAACCAGCCTTTCCCTCTCTAACAGCAGTTTGTACAGATGTGTAAATAGAAAATGTTGTTTTCTTCTCAAGGGATCTGTTGTTTGGTGGAACAATAATAATAGTTTCCAAATGTGTTTCAGCATTAAAGCATGTGTAGTTTTGCTAAGATTGGTGTGGCTTACAGGAACACAAAGCATCTCAGTTACCAAGAAAAGCTGACTCGCTCTTCAGGACTTCTCCATAAGAGCCAAGATGGAGCTCTGCAAGTCTTAAGCTGAGAAAGCAGCTCTGATGCGGTGGCCTCATTACTTCTGGGGCTTTCTAGATCCCTGAAATCACCTTGGTGTTCCCCTTCAATACTTCACGGCATGCACTGAGCATTCACTTGTGTAACGCTGGGAGGAGAGTATACTTGGAGACTGTTACAGGAATTATGGGGTAGGGCAGCAAAATATTTCTGTGCATCCAGGACAATCAGAGATGTGGAATTGATTTATGAGATGAATGTGATGCTGGAGGAGTTGAGTGGGTTTTAGGTTATAAATCCAGGGTTGTTTAGGGTTGGGCAGGAGTTAAGGTCCGTAGTCATCATGCAAAAAGGCTCATAGCATTCTGCTAGTAGTGATTTGGACTCCAGTGCTGCAGCTTGTGTGACTTGGGCACATAGTCAGGGTTTGAAACAACGCGGGTATGTGTTGAACTTCATCTCTGAGCTGATGGGATGGGGAGGTGGAGGTGTCTGCTGCTACAGCTGCTTCTGCTGCGCTTGCTCGAGAGGCAAAAGCAGCTTAATGCTACCTATAGCTGGGAAGTCATGGGAAGGAGGGAAACTGTAGCTATGTTCTGAAGTTGATATCTTTAGAAAAGTTTAAAACTAAGAATTATTTCCTGATCTGATATACTATGCTGTGTGTAACAAAGGCAAAATTGTTTATTTAGGATATGGCTGGGGTAGGTTATATAAACCCTTCCTGCCCTGTGTTCCCTGGGCTGCCTGACCATGCAGCAAGCAGATTACCTGCTGTGCTGTGGCACAAACATCGAGGGTAGCTGCAGAGGACATCACCACATGCACAGCTGCTGTGCCTGCAATGCTGCTCTGGGGCCACCCTCTCATGGTCTACTGGGGTTGTGCTGAATTTCTATGAAACTCCCATGAGTACAGGATCTAGCTGTATCTGTTTTGCTCATTCTGGTCACAGGTGCTAAAATCTGTCACTGGTCTGGTGGTTTCATGGTTTCAGAGTCCTTTGAGTGCCCTCCTTTGGAGATTGCTTTCAAATGAGGCTGGGATTACTCCTCCCTAAATGGGTGGTATCCCTGCACGGTTGTGCATGAGCCAGGGAACACCTGGTTTCTGTATCCCCACAGGGTGCTCGGCCATGCTTTTGCTCATCCTGTTCTGGGATGTAGCACCAGGGTCTCATCCTGTCTCTATTGCCACAAGATGCGGTCAGGTGCTTTGCATCAGGGGGTTCAGGAGGGAAAACATTTCTGTAATAGCATAGAGCAGCTTCAATCCTCCTCCACAAGAGCTGGCTAATCCTGCATCTTTAGCAGACCTAAAACCAGACCCATTTATTAGGCTCCGAAAAAGTTGGTTGTTTTCCTACAACTTGAAAGAAAGGCATGGAGTGGTATTCCCATGTTTGCAGACAAAATCTTTCTGTCCAGATGGCAGAGCAATAGGAGAGGCTTTGGGCAGCTGCTGCTCCCCTGTTGACCGGAGGGACAAACAGAAGGTGGGCGTCCGGAGAGCAAAGTCTGCGCAGGACTCCAGGGTGGTAATAAATTAGAGGGAAGAGCTGGAGCAAGGCCATGAATGAGAATTTAATTGCACTGTTCTTGTGTTTCCTGAGACTGGGTGATACCAGCCAGGAGTGCTTTCTGGAGGAAATGAAAAGCTGCTACCTGGTGAAATAGTGCTGTGAGAAACTGTGCGTGAGGGGTCCTGTACTGGACAAACTGCTCTGTTAACAGAGGTATTAGGCTTGAACCTGCACTTGAAACTTGGATGCCTTGAGTACTTGCTCAGCAATATTTGATCTCTGCACAGAACTAGTGTGGTCAGACTATGGCCACCTTCTCCTGCTGATTGATAGAAGATGAGGTGGACAGGGCGAGATCAGTAGTCAGCCCAGGTATCCAGGAGGAGATTTAGGCGGTTTGTGTGGTTTTGACCTCCGTGAAGTTAACAACAGGCAGAGGTGACTACTTGTGCAGTGCTGCAGACCCGTGACCCACAGTCCTCCACAACCGGCCGGCTCCAGGATGCATGTGGAGTTGAAACATCAGCCAAAAGTTCACTCGGAAACATGAGGGTTTGTCAGGCTTCAGCATGTTTTAGCAATGTTTGTCAAATATCTGCATTTTCTGGCTTTACGGGAGTCAAGAAGCAGGAGGACTGATGGAAATAACTTGTCAGTGCTAAGAAGTGCTGGGTACATGACTGATAAAAACAACTCCCAGCAGACAGACAAAGGATGACATGCATTATTGGATCTATATCTTCTCACTGGTAACTCATGAGTCCGTGGGGACACCTAAGGGAAAGTCAGTTCTAATGAACGTCTTTGCCACTTCTTCCAGTTCTCTTATAAGGTTTTTCAAAAACATCACACCGGCCTTTCCAGGACACTTGGCTGAGCATTTAAGATGGTCTCTAAATTCTGTTTTATTTTAAAGGATTAAAGTAAGTCAGAACTTGTTCAAGATGCAGTGGAATTTTAGGGTACTGTGAAAAATATGTGTAAGGAGGCTTTGTATAATGCACCAGATAAAAACATTTGCATTAAAAACCGAGATGAATAAATGTGAATTTGAATCTAAGATTGTGAGGTTTTTTACTTCAGCTTTTGGAGGTGGTCCAAGTATATTCTAGCAAAAGATAATATTTTTCCATCTCCACAACGTCTGTCCTTGCTTGGCTAATGCAGAAAGCAAACCCATTGCAGGAATCAAGCAATGACTGTTGTCGGGGGAAAACAGGCGTGAACAATTCTGAGCTGCTAATGGAACATAAACAAAAAATGGGCTGCAAGTAGAGTTGTTGTGCAACTCCGTGTGATAGTGTGCAGACCTGGAGAATGGAGAACATAGCTCATCCCAGGGGGTGCAAGGCAAGCAGCCGAATATCAACAGTGATGGGAGGTTAGCATCGTGTGAGGATGGTTTCATGCTCTCTTGACCTGTGAGATCTTGCCCCTCTTGGGCTGAAATCTGCTGTGCTGGATCTGCCTGCAGGCAATGGTCTTGTGTTTGTTCATTTCCTCTGTTTGACTGGCAAGTTTTCAATAACTGTGTGTTCTGAGACTGGGAGTGGGGACAAGTACTTTTATCACAACAATGAACATGTTTTTGGGAAAAGTGGTTGGTGACTAACACTGACCATGGAGATGGTCCTCAGTGAGGACAACTACCAGTATTCAAGGAGAAGGAAATAATGCTTAATAAAAGGGGATGAAGCCTTGGGTTGGGTTGGTCTATTTTAGAGTAAGACTTGGTTCCCAATAAAGCAAATGCCCCCTGCCAGTACTAGACCGGGGTGTTCTCAGCTGGGTCTGGCTGTTAACTGGTATGCTGAGGACCTATTCTGAAACCAGAGAGCTTCCTCCTGGAGGGAGGTGTTGCAGGCAGCAGTGGCCTGCACTGCACTGGGGTTCACTTCTTAGCATATTGAACAAGCTGTTTAACTTCTCATCTCCGCCTGGGGCCAGGACATTGCTCTGAGGGACCTGCCAATGCCCTCCTCCACTCCCAGGCTATTAATACAAACTTTGAACAGCATCAAACCTGGGCCACTGGGGAACCTCGGCAACCACCTTCCCCTCCCTCAATCATGTTCACTGCCAAAACCTATTTCCTTATCTCATTTATAAAGATCCTCATCCAAAGCAATTTCATAATAAACTGAAGTAGATGCCAGTTCTGCAGGTTGTTTTTTTTATCCAGACATAGAATATCAAATGTAATCAGGGCTGTTTAACCTGTGAAGTGGTGTTGATCCACATCAAGTTTATTTTTACCTTTTTAACACTTTAAATTTAATTGTGTAGTAGCACTGCACACACTGTCCAAATCTGATGCCAACTCATTTGGGTGATTTGGCTGGACCATTTGAAATGCTGGTATGATTCTGGTGCTATTGAACCATTGGAATCTGCCTGGGATTTTGAAACACACTTAAAAAACCAAAGCTTTTTATGGCTTTTCTCAACAGACCTTTGGAGGTTTGAAATTCAAGCTATCTGGACCTGTTCCTTCTTCAAAGTCCTCCCTGCCAGGGATTTGGTCTTGATGTCTGAAGTTACTACCAATTAGAAATTGGAAAATAATCAGTATTTGAGGATAGTGTTTTGTTTTAGTCCTTCTAGCTGGAAATTATGCTTCTAATGTTGCTGGAAATGCTTGTGAAGAAGAGAAGCTGAGGTCCTGGGTGGGACAGGGGCTTGGATTTCACACCAGCTCTGTGTCTCTTCCTTCAAGCCTGATCTCTGTGGTGGGCAGGGTGATGGGACCCCTCCAGTGCCTTCCTGCACATGTGGAGGAGTGATCCCTGTGAGGAAAGCGTGGCTGCGATCTTGGCCAATGCAGGACTGGAAACAAGGGGACACCTTCTCCTCCACCCAAAGGCAGGAGAGCAGTCTCCATCCCCTGTGCAAACTGCTCTCTGGATGTTAAAGATAACATCGGTGGATTTGCTTAAAAGAGCTATTTGGGTGAATTTTATTCCTTAATTGAGAAGAGTTGTAAAACCTGCATATGACCTTTTTGCGAGTTCGGTGCAGACAAGTAGAAAATGTTTTGTATTATCTCTTAAAAGAATCCAACCTGCTGTACTTTACTCCCACAAATAATTAGAGAAGAAAGTGGTAATTATGTGAAGCTATTGGCCTAGACAATGCCAGAAGAGAAACTTAAAGTTTAACATATACTATAAAGTTGACTAAAAATGGGAATTTATGTCCATTCCAATATACAGTTTATAAGGTTAGAGAATATGTGGGATGCACATGTTTGTAACTAGCTCATGAGGTTCAGCAAGTTAGGTTGATTTTCCAGACTGAGCAGGCACGCTGTCAGGGACTGCCCTCTGATGGGAAGAGCTGGTGGGTCCGGGCTGGCACAGGTGATGCTTGTGTCGATGCTGATGGTGGGTGTGTGATCTGAGTACCCACCTGCTGGTGATGAGGTGAGTGCCAGCAACATGTGCTTTAATAGGGCCCCTCTGTGTGGGAAGCTGAGTTTCTCTTGTTTATTCCCTGTCATCATTTATTCTCAAATGCAAGAGGGAAATGTTTTGAAAATAAGGTGAAAACCAGCAAGTCACCTTCGGAAGCACAATCCATTACTCTGTGGTTTTAGTTGCACCTTCCAGCTTCAGCAGAAAAACTGAGCTTTTACTCGAAGTTATTCTTTGCAGGAGCAGCAGAAGCTTACAGAGGAGTTGGTGGGCTCTATTTTATGTTCTGAAGCTCTCACAGGCTCAGACCTACTTTAATTCATACTCACAGAAAACGTGCGCTCACTTGAGAGTTGCACGGTCAGGAGGTAAATCCCCAGCGTAGAGTTGGTGTTGGCCATGGTTTACATCGCTGCCTTAAGATCAAGGCAGAGTTTAGCTCCCAGAAGCTTAACTTAAACAGGAGTCACAAAAACATCACCTGTGTTTTGAACCCAACAATTTTTATGCTGGAAATAAGGAAAAGTCTTAAAAACTGTTTGAAAATTGCTGACCATCAATAACCATTTTTTGTTCTGTATCTGCATTTAGAATCAGTTTATAGAATGCAGTTGTGGATTTGGCTAAATCCTGGACCAGATTAGGATTTTGGTCTTGAGAACAAGACCTTGGCCCTTTAAGGGGTGATAGGAAAAGTAACTTCATGTGTTTTTAAAATAACTTTGTGTAACTCATTCTTTAATCTGCCAATTTCCATTTTCATAAAAGTCTTTTCGCCACAGTTATTAAACATCTTTAAAATATAATTTAAAAAATGTAATAACCTTTGTCATCTGTTCTACAGCTTGCCTTCAGCCAGTGCACTACTCGTGAATACAGAATTTCAAATTAAATCCACTAATCTTATGGAAAAGGGACACTTTAGAAAATATTGCATTCACAGTTTACACAGCCACAGCAAGCTCAGAGCAGCTAATTCTATCAGGTAACAAAATAAATTATACATTGTCTCTCCTGGTTGAGCTGAAATATTTCACAAAATTATTGAGAAGTTTCTCATGTAAAACCGAAGGAAAATACCAATTAATGGCCCAGTTCCTGGCTGCAGACGAAGCGGTTCTGGTCGTGAGTGTTTCACTCTCAAGCTAATGGGACAGAGGCTCATTGTTTCTTGGCAGATGAGTTGTCACAACAGAACTGAGGGCAGGAGGAGCTCCTCCACGTCTCAGTGGATGCCGTTGGTGCAGGTCTGCAACGCCCATCCCCTTGGGCACAGCCACCCATAAGCATGGGGCCAGCCGTGTCCTCCCGCTCAGCTCAAGAGGTGGTGCCGTGGTCTTGACCCAGGCGAGCTCTCGCGGTGGTACCACGTGAGAGCATCTGCAAGGGCTGCTTAGGTGCAGGAGGCTGTTTGTGCACCTGCAATCTCGTATTGCCAACACAGAGCGTTCATTCACGGACAACAGGCAAACTAAGGCTCTCTGCAGAGGGATTGCTGCCCATAAACATGGGGACATGAAAAAGTGTGTGTGATCTATATTATATATACTCTTTGCTTACTGCGAGCTGACAAAATGTGTATGTGCCGTGTGCAGGTGTGATGTAAAGAAAACAGCACTTGAACACACTGTGATCCAAAAGCACCGACTCCCTTGTCTGAGTTTTAAATAATCCCTGTGACTCCGAAACCTTGGTGTCAAACTAGAGAAGTTAAAATCTTCTCTGATGTCAGCTCTTCTGATTTCTTTTCCTGCTGTATAAAATCACAGCTATCTCAAATGCGAAGCAATGCAGGAGCCCGCCAGCGCGCTCTCCTCCCGGCAGGTCCTGTTGGCAGGTTGCTGGATGGCCGAGGCCAGCTGGACCGTGGCAGCCCCCTTCCTGCCAACCCATCCCCTGCATCCGGGACCAGCCGGTGCTCCTGGGGACTGCGGTCTTTAATTAGTCATATATGGTTCCCATCAAGGGCAAAGAGTTTTCCCAGGGGCATCCCAATGTCTCTCTTGAGCATCAGAAATATCCCCAAATGTTACAGGAGAAGCTGGTCTGAGAGACCGCAGCTACTGGTGTGGTGCTTTGTGTGGGTTCTGGGGTAGAAAAGAGGTGAAATCCTGGTCCCAATGAGTGAGTGGTGACTCGCTTTAAAAGGAAACTTCAAAAAGCTGTTCCTGGCTACAAGGAGAGTTCGAGACAGAGCATGGGTTCATGACCGTAAGTGACACTTCCTTCCTCGCTCCCTTCTCCCTGGGTGGGGATTGCTTTGACTTTTCAAGCTAATGCTCACGCTTCGTGTGGTCCTGGGGATCTGGAGCACTCTCCTCCCCAAAGATACTCCTTCAAAATCAGCATTTTAGGTGGGTTTTCACCAGAATTACTGGGGTAGTAGTTTTGAGCTCCAGTCAAATCTACCCAGGAGTACATGGGAGAAATTTATTTTTGCCACAGTGTCACTTATCAAAAATCCAAATCTTACCTGCCCATTTCACCCATACAATGGGGGAAGGGGGGTGGGGTGGAGAATTAAGCTCCCCCTGTAAAAAGCCATTTATAGAAATGAAGTCAGAAAACATAAGCCAGCAACATCAGCCTTTTGCAATGCTGTTCTAACAACTCCGTTTTGGTGTGGCTGGCTGGCTGTGCTCTGATTAAATTGCACCGAAACCCGACAGAAATAAACGGGGAGGAATCAGCATGCTGAAAACAGCATGCTTTGATTTGTCTTCCCATGCAGCCTCTACCTGCCTGGCCTCTGGAGCTGACCTTTATTTAATTGGGACAAGGCTGGAAGGATTGCTAGGAAGCATCAGGATCCGGCGTCTGTTCCACCACCTATTTGTGAGGAGAGGCTTGTCCACAGGGTACAGCTGTAGTCTACCAAGGCGCGTGGCTGCTCCTGTCAGGGCTCCCACTGGCGCTTCAGAAGGAGGTGAAATAAAGCTCTCACGCACCTTGAAAAGCGAGCAGCGCTGCTCACCAAGGTGGCATTTGGAAGGGTAATCTTCAGGTGCTCTTTCTGAAGGAGAATTGTTAGAGGCAATTTCCCTGTCTTAAAGCTCCCTTTGCAGCGAGCTTGGGGAGAGAGATGTTGAGGATGGAAGGAGGGGAGCACATGCATCAAGCAGCTGTTAAATGTCAGCGAGCAGCTCTTTGGGCAGAGGCTCCAGTGTGAGTTGAGGGTGTCGCTCCCCTCTGCGTGCCAGCAGGGATGCTCCGCAGCGGGTGTGCGGGTGTGGATGCCTCACTTCGCTCGGGCACAGGAGGAGGTCACCTCTTCAAATTCAGCCTCTTTGTGCTCCCCTCCTGTGGCTCTTGCAGAACGGATTTTTTTTTTTTTTTTTCAGGAAAGATAGTTGAGAAAATATTCTTTAATGAAATGCTTTGGGGTATGTAATCAGAATTTTTTAATGATTCATGTCATAAGTGCAAAGCATTTTGGCTAAAGTAAAAGGTAAGATTTTTTTAATCATCAACATGCTCATTATTCACTTCCCACTCTAAGCCAGGACGACAGAAACAGCAGCGTTCTGATAAAAAGAAGAGGACCCATCAGGTCCCACTCACTTTTCGTGAACTAAGAACTGATGTCAGTGACTGTCAGATTCAAGTGATTCTCTCCATAAATCTCCTCTTTACTTGCAAAAAGGAATCATTGTTCCCTAACACTGCACAAGCTTTTTGTTCAGGTTTGCTGTGTATAAAATTTAATGAGAACAGGCACCGAACACATCAAGAGCTGAGCACGTGTCAGTTAGGAAATGTGTGTGTTTGAAAACCTTCTCCTGTAATTATCTCCATTTCCAGTCACCCACTCGGGGTGAGGAGGGGAAGGGGGCTGGGCGCTGGCTGAAAGCAATAGCTTCCCGAAAGGCCGCGAGAAGCGAGGACCTGGCTGCCAGAATTGCATGTGGCTGGGGAAGGCGATGGAAAGGAGAAGGGGCTCGGGGGCTCCAAACTCGCGGTCCCCAAGGCGGTGTTGCTGTGGCTATTTTTCAGGTTGCAGTTTGGGTAGTGTTTCGGGACTGGCTGCTGCCACCTGCACTAACTGTGATAATCTGTTTTGTTTCCTGTTGGTCGTTACCATCCGCTCTGTCTTGGTTTGTGCTCTGACCCTGTCCTGGGGAGTTTATGGTCCATATTTCCATCGCGGTGTGGGGTACGGAGCACGGCAGGCTCCTGGGATGCTGGGAACGGGCACAGGATGAATGATGGTGCCTGTGAGGATTGGGAAAACAGCGGTGGCGTATGGGATGCTTACAGACAAGCTGGTTATGTATCAATGAACGTGCACGGGGGGGTTAGCGGAGTGAACGGTGACCTGATCCACCCATGCTCCTAGCACACCATGCCCCAGTGAAATACAGCACGTCTTCATCTGCCTCTTCCCTAGAGCGCCTGTGAAAAACTCTTGTTGCATAAATGAACCAGCGATGCCTGCTGACAGCCGCGTGTCTGCTCATCGTTCCGGGCACAATGTGTATTTTCAGGACCCCCAATTGACCCTGTGTAGATCGAGATCTTCTGTGTTGGCTGAGACTCACCAGCCTGCGTAGCCTTCAGACCTGCGCTTTCACAAGCGGAGGAAACCAAACTCTGGGTTTGTTTTGAGAAAGAAATAACCACTTTGGGCTCTCGTGGCTTTAAGCAGAAATGTTTGGGTTTTTTTTCTTTGGGGACATTTGTTTTCTGATAATAAGAGTAGCCAAACTTTTAGGTCACGGGAGGGATGGATGCAGGCAGGCTGGGAGCTGTCGCCACCATCCATCACCCCTCCGTGCAAGGGGGCAAGGCCGGGATCGAGGGGTCTCTGGTGCCAGAGTCAGGCACGGGTTACAGTAGCACCCTGTGAAGAAAGTGTCGTCATCAGTGATAGCCAGTGGACAGTAGCATTGCTGGCCTTCATCATGTAGGGGTGGTTTTTTGACACACATGCTAATTTTTCTCTTTTTGCCTTCAACCATCTCTGTCCTACCATTGTCTTCATGGAACTCAAGTATTTTCGCTGGGACATTAGGGGCGTGCCGATGACCTCCCGCCCTGCCCACTGTCCTTGGTGCAGTCACACAGAATAACGTGGCTGTCTAGCTTCTGGGTGTTTCTGATTGTCCTGGTCCTGCACAGATAATAGTAAAGAGCAAAATTAAGTGTTCAGGATTAGCTGGCTGTTCACACGTGGCTTCTAAAAGACTGAATGTTCTTTTGACGTTTGTAGGTAACCGCTGCCATTGTATGGGTGTTTTACAAGTATAAAATTCATCTTTTGTGAGGCCGTGATTCATCATCTTAACTCTTATTTACGAATTTTCTTTCAAGAATGTCAAGATTCCTCTGTCATCTTAAAAGGCAGAAAGCAATCAAAAAGCAAAGACTACGAGCAAAATTTTTATTGCAATTTTTAAGTGATATTTGAAGCAATTAGAAGTCCATCTAAGTCCTTGCTTCTGCAAAACACTTGTCCTAGAAAGCTACTGGAGAAAAAGTAAATCCCATCTGCTTGAAGGCTGTTCCCCAAAAGCCAGGGGCTCGGCCAGCCCTGCAGAGCGAGGTAGTGTTGCCTTGCTTGCAGGGTAGTGATCCATCCTGTGCTGGAGCGCCCGTCCAGAAATACATTGTGATTTGGGGTTCTGCCCTGGGTTTCTGTCGTGTGCTACGGCACCCAGGGGTGGAAGTGGTGGGGACGAACCACGTGAGGGGATAAGGTGTTTTCTTCCTCACCGCTAAAGCCAACAGTAAACATTTCATCGAGTTTGTGCTTGCCTACCATGCTCCAGTTGTTTAGCAGGTGCATTAATAAAATGTATGAAACGTGACCTTGGTGCAATTAAAACACCAATATGGAACTGGCATAAACTACATCGAGCCCGAAAGGTGCCGCGGTCATTTGCTCTCTTGACTCTTACCTCTACGCAGCCCACTTGTTATTGCAGTTAAAGTGACCCCTGAAACATTTACCAGTGTTGTGGTTTAAGCTCAGTATTGAATTAATAAAAAGAGAAATAGGTTGTGGCCATAATTTGTGTTTGGCATTAGGGAACTTGCAGGTTGTCGATAGCATTTTAAATTTTTATTTCCAATCTATTAAGGTGTTTAATTTCATTTTAACCTTAAACTGTTAGGGTTGGTAGTAGCCATCAACACTAAATTAATATTGCTGGTTTTGCAAGTCATTAATTGCTATGGCTGAATTGCAACAGTAGCTCAACAAAATAAAATTCTGGTTTTAACATCTCCCGGGCAGCGTATCTGGAGCAACGGGTTATGAAGCCGCGTGAAGTCGTCGGCAATTAGAGCCGAGTGATCTTTATTCACTGGCCTGTGCCACGCAAAGCGCAGCCAGTGTCGTTCTTGCGTCTCTGATTTACTGCACTTCATTTATCGACAAGTGCACATCAAAGCAGAGGGAATTTCCCATAGCGGGGGAGGGTGGGAGCACAATGAAGCCCCGGTCGTAAATAATTACAACCTCTTGGAGATGCTTTTGTGCAATGACGTTTTATTGATGTTTCTTCCTGATCACTCTCTGAGCACAAGAAAAATAAAATGGGCTACGGAATGCCTAGGAAAACAATTCAGAGCGATTATCTGCACGTTTCCGTGTTCCATGAGTTTGACGGGTGGTGAATGTGTAAGGGATTGTGGCTTCCAAAGGGAAGGCATCATGGTAAGTGATGCAAATTGGCAGGATTACAGAATATAATGAATCCAAAGAAGATTTGAAAATATAACTGGAAAGGCTGTGAAAGGGGGGAAAAAAACCCACCAGGTTAGTGTGTTTTATCTGTTAGTGGGACTCGAGCTTACATCCTATTAAGAAATTTACCCGTGCCAGAGAAAAAGATGGAACGTATTGCCGGCTCGTGCGAGCACTCTTACTGAGCAGTAATCTGTGTGTAGGGTGATTGCGGGACTGGGGTCGTGGGGTTTTTAATTGGTCTTTAATTCCTAAGGGAACAGCAAATCTGTTTCTTAGAAAACTCTTCTCTGCATTTTGATTTGTTCTGCGTTTCCTTCTGCTAAGCAGCCGTGTGTGATGTGAAGTATGATTATGGAAAGCGAATTAACGGTTTCAACCCGCTGTGTCCCTGCCCTGCAGAAGTCACCGCTGCGTGCCAAGCCCAGCCTTTCCGGGGGCAGGGCACTGGGACGTGGATCTGGGGACGTGGCAGTGGGATCGGCAGCGTGTCACTGTGACCAGGGAGTGACACAAGACCTGTATCGTTTGGTGGGGATATACAGGAGCTGAGGATGCAGGTAGCTTCAGAAATCACCCCGTTAGCTGATGTCGTGTGGCAGAAATCAGCCGAATTTTGTTTGTCACCTGTAACAGGGAGCCCCTGCAGTCCCTGTGCCGGCTGGCAAAGCTCCTCTTTGACTTAGACCTTGGGAGATGCAGATAAAACTGACTTCTGAGATCACCTCTGCTGAACAGACAGACCCCCTATTTATTCATTTGGAAGGATAAGAGGGAAATCATTTTCTTGTAACAAGGAGACATGGTAAAGGGTGACTAAATGGAAATGCTGAAGGCACTTTAATAAAATGAAAATGAAGCTTAAGAAATGTGTCTTGGAGACACATTGTGTACTGAGTCGCTCAGGTGCGTGCGGTGTATGTTCCTTCTTGCAGCACACAGTCATTTTAACTGATTAACATGCTCCAGTGACTTTTTAAAACCCGCTGTTCTTTAGCTCGGGCCAGTTCTGTGATCTTGTCAGAAAGGAGGTAATAATTCTGCAAGGTTTTACACACACCATTGTCACAGGAGGCAGTGGGCTGGAGTAGAAAAAATGCAAACTAGTTCAAATAGGGGCTTAATCGATGCCTGTTGATGGCAGCAGCTCCTCTGGACACCAGCTGAGGTGCCTCATGCCCAGAGGGTTTGGAAATTGTGCTGGTAGTCCCCAGGAGAGGTGGGTGGTTTTTTCCCCTCAAGTACAGGCACGATGCTAAATGGACCTGGGGCCACATCTGTGTCTGCTATGATAACTATTGCACAGGAACTTCGATAGGAACTCTCTATTTTACAGGAACCTTCCAGAGTTTCATATTCCCTTTAAGGTTATATATTTTAATCCAAGACAAGCACTAAGACCTTTGAAAATTGGGGCAACTTTCAGAACCTATTACAAACCCCTAAACTTTGTTGTCTGGTGCTGTCAATGCTCCAAAGCAGAGGAGTAATGACACGATGTGTTTTGTGAGGTCCCTCCTGCTGCACTCGATGGTTCTGATGGGTGGTTGGATGCTCCTCTACACGTGCTGTAGGTGCTGACCCCTCTGTAATCCCCTGTGGCCAGGCTGTCTCTGCTCCAGCATGGGGCACGGCTCCCCACAGGCACCCAGCACCCCTGGTAGTCCCCGCGGGGGCCGTCCCCAGCAGAGCTGCCCACTGATGTGCTCCTGCACTCTGGGCTTTAAAGATTTTAATGAAGTCCGTTTCTGCTGGGAAACCCGGATGAGAGTGAGATGTGTTTCATTAGGAAAATGCAAATGGAAATAAGATAAACCTTTACAGCGGGGACCTGAGAGATGAAGCGCTCTGCGTTTGCTGTGCTGGCAGCAGACGTGACTTGCAGGCATCTTTACAATGTAGTCATGGAAATCGTGAGTTGATTTGTTCTTCAGACCTGTAAATATTAACAATATTTTAGAAAATGCATATACTGTGTGTTCAATACAACAAGCCCCGTACAGGCAAATGACACAACCTTAAAACTGCCCTTTAGGGGGCTAATGCCACGGCAACCCTGTTTTATTGGATTGCTGCATCTGCTTAAACAACTGGTGTGTTAGTTCCTTATTACGATGATTTCAGAAATACTTTTAGAAATAATTTCTGTCAGAGATGTGATTTATTCTGTCTGCTCACGGTGCGTAATTTCTCTTCCTTTCCAGCAAAAGTCTTGGGAGAAAGAGGGAAGAGAGGAATAAAGAGTTTTGAAAATCTGTCTGTAATCTTTCTGCTCTTTGGAGAGAAGCCAACTATGTGCCCTATAAAAAGGAATATTTGGATGATGTTCATCAGCTTTAGGGAACATCGATGAACAGTCAAAGACTTTGAATGATGTTGGTGGCAAAGTAATTAATAAGAGCTCAGTGTATGTAAAAGGGTTTACCCAATAAAATCAGCTTCATGACAGCCTTAATGAGGTAAAAGGGGTGAGGGGGAGCGAGGAACAGGCTGAAGCTGGTGGCAGTGAGCACCAGCCCAGCCGGGGGTAACCAGCACGTGGGGTGCTTGCAGCCAGGTGCCTGCAGAGCTGGTGAGGACGAGCAGCGGGGACACCCCGGGGACTCGGTGTGGCAGAGGAGGTGGCACAGCAGGCACCCATCGGGCTGGGGAGGCCCCTGGGGAGCTCTTCCCTTCCACAGGGGCACAGGCAATTTGGATGAGAAAACACACATAATACTAAAAAAACTTGTATTGAAGAATAATTATTTCACTTTCTCCTAAATAGTTTGGTTGCAAATTCACTCGGGCCTGTTATTCCTTGTTGAAGAGGCTGGAACAATTGATGCCTCCCAGCCAGCTTTGTCTTCAGCACATAACCTCCGAAGGCGACTTGTAAACCAACGTGTACATTAATTACGTGAAGAAGGAAAAAACCAAAGTGGAATTTGACCTGTCTGCGGTCTGTGTGAGTGACAGGAGGCAGTCACAGTAAACCGACAGATTTAAATGGCAATAATATTTATTCACTGTGTTCTTGTTTCTAAACCACCTGCCGCACCTAGGTGTTAACCCTGACTTATCTTTGACCGGGGTTGTTTCTGCGGAGCACAGTAAAGCGCTTGGACCGTAATTAGCATTGTAACTGCCGCCTTGGAGAAGCTAAAGGAATGAGCAAACCTTGCTGCTCCTTGTCAACCAGAGCTGGAAAACTGGTGTGATCTAGTTCTGCTTCCAGTGATCCAAAGTGGAAGATGAATCAAAAGAGAATGGTAAGTCAGACGTTCTGCAGCATGGGCTATTTGCCACAGAGAGTTCCTGGAGGGGGCGGTAATAGTCCTGGGAGGTCGTTAAACAAGGAGAAATAACAACATCGGAACCAAAACCCAAACAAAAGATGGAGACTAAGGTTTGATCAGGGGGGGAACAATGCCAAGTATATTTTCAAAATTAAATTCCAAGTAACGTTTTTAGAATCTCTATTTTTCCTGGAACCCTCAAAGCAATCTTGGAAATACTGGGAATGTCCATGAGGCGCAAATCCTCACCTCTGATTAAGCGCTGAAGCACCTGAGCGATTCAGCCAGGCTGCTCACCTCGTGAAGAGGTGTGTTCACCAGCCAGGTCTGCATGAAGCCACCATGTCCCGGCGAGATTCAGAGTCACCCTGTGCCCAAGCAGATGGGTCCACAGCATGCAGAAGCTGCACGCTCAGCCCTGCCTGTGCTGACTCAGCAGGTTCCCCAGCTCTGCCCTGGCACAGGGGCCTGGAACAGCATCAGGTCAGGTGTCACAAGCGACAGGGGAGGTTGAGGTTGGCCCTGAGGAACCATTTCTGTCCCGTTGGGGTTGTGCAGGGCTGTCGCAATCTGCCCAGGGCAGTGGTGGAGTCCCCATCTCTGGAGGGGTTTCCCAGCCGTGTGGAGGTGGTGCTGAGGGACAGGGGTCAGTGGGGACCTGGCAGTGCTGGGGGAACGGGGGGACTCGAGGAGCTGGAAGGGCTCTCCCAGCCCAAACCGTTCTGTGGCTCTATTCTATGATTCCAGCCCAGCACCGGTTGCTACCTGCCTCTGCTCTCCTTTCCCACACAACAGCAGCGCTGAACGTGCTAAACTGGGCTTAAATGTGCTGTTTGTGCCGGGGACAATGAGGAGCAGGTGCCCATTGAGAATGGTAGTGTTGATGCAGACACTGTGATGAAAATGTTTCTAAAGTTGCTGAAGAAGCAGAAAAATGTATGTTTCTTATTCGAATGAGTTTTACCTTTTTATCTAGAGACGATGTATAGCTGAGGAGTCTCTCAAAAATGCCAGGAGCCTGAACAGCACCATAAATAGATTCCCGAATCAAATGTAAATTCATCTTTCTGCTGCATTTCTGTAATAATCCATCCAAAGAGGAGCAGCAGCTAAAAACCATAATAACAACGGGATAAATTATGCAGTCCCACAATTTTTCTAGCACTGTTGTTAGCCCAGCACTGGAGTGATGTTGTACCTACTTTTATTTTTGCTGTTGGAACAGTCTTTGTCACAGAGAGGAGGCATCCGAATCATCAATACCCAATGGATTTTGTGAGGTATATGGAGTGCTGCGCTAATCTGACCTTTTCAGAATTCTTCATTTCAATTGTCTGGTCACCCCAGTCCTTTGCAACAGGTTGGGCTCCCCTTTTGATGGGGAGGGGAGAAGTGCCATGGTCAACCGTTCAAAATACTGAATATTGAAAAGGTCAACAGAGCACGGCACGGCGGTGTGGAAATGAGACCATCCAATCCCAGACACCTCATTGCAGTGACAAAAATCCTAGCAAGAAGAGACAGTGTCACAACACGAGTCCATTTCCAGGAAGGGAGGGGAGCATGGTGTAGCACAAGTCTGTTCTCGCTGCGTTCCTTCACCAAACCATCAGCAAAATGAAGCTGCACGTGTCTGGTCACAGACATTTCCTCATGGTCAAATTATGTGTGTGCAAATTATGCTGTTTAACGGCCACGGAAACGTGGGGGTTGTGTAAGTTCCGTATTGTTTGTATTTCCCTTTCTCTGCGCGTTGTGCTAGCCTGGGCACCTTCCTGCAGAACAGACTTTAACAGCTTGTCCTTTTCCTGCTTTCAGCCACAGGAGTGAAGATAAAAAAGGACAAGGAAAACAGAAAGCAAATTTTTTAAAATCTAGTTTTAGGGGAGAAAAAGAACAAATCTGAGTGGTGGTGAAGTGTAAAATCTTCACTGCAAGTCAAGCGTGGGGTTTGGCTTCCTGAGCCATTCCTGCCCCGGGCACATGGGCAGAGCCCAATGGCCCCACGCCGTACGCTTGGTCTGAGAACGGCAGAGCTGAAGGTGGCTCCTTCGCTGCAGGAGGTGGCCAAGCCCTGAGCACGCAGGACTTTCTTGGTTTGCTTGCTTTATTTTTTTTCTTTATCAGCATTCAGCAGCTCTTCATTTCTCATTTAAAACACTCGAGAACCCAAATGGTTTTTATAAAAATTCACTTGTAAAATTTGCTGGGCCGATTGTAACTGCACAGACACCATTTCGTGCGCTTCCAGTGTCATAAAGAAGTACTTTGGTAACTATTTATTTTGCCTTGAGAAGATAAGTCAGTATATGATAAACATAGATCTGAGGTTCCTGACTTGAGGCACCCTCCTTTGCAAATGCTACCCGACAGCTATGAGAAATTGCTATTTAAAGAACCCCAACCCCAGAATTAACATAAATAAGCTTCAATTGGAAATGGGATTTCTTCCCACCTGAGGCAGGAAAATTCTACCCGACAATAAAAGCACTTCTCTTTTGCGTCCTCAGAGAAAGAAACAGCATTACAGGGATGTTAAAAGAAGATGTCCCAGCCATGTGGTTTTATTACAACCGAATGGGATTGCACCGCCGGGCTGTGACAGACCCAGGCATTCTTTCAGACCGCTCTCAGCTTGGCTGCTCGTGCTTTTGCTTGGGCAATTAAAGCTAGCAATCATTCCTGATGGAGGTCGTATCTTGTCACCATCTGCGTGCTCAGCTCCTACTGCCGTCAGCAAGGTCTGAGTGAAACGGGCGGAACATAAAGCCCCAAATTTGGGCTGGCTACCTGGCAAACTGGCCCAAACACAGCTCCGTTCACGCTTCTGATCAAGTGCCATATGCAGCAGCCTCTTAACAACAACAACAACGAAGGCAGTAGAAAAGCCCAGCGACACAAGGTGCCTCCCTGCTCCCACCTCTGGAAGCAGACCTGCTCCTCGGCAGGAGCCAGGCGCTGGCCGGGAGAAGGGTGACAGCAGCGTCCTTTGGCTCAGCCGCTGTTGGGGCTCACGGAACGCTTTTGCAAACGGTGAGATCAAAACCACCAGCAGAAGAGCTCCTAGAAGCATCTCAGCTTTCCAGAGCCACGCTGCGACAAGGAGCCGAGCGAGCCGTTGGCAGTGCAAAACCTGGGAAATTGCATCCAGATGTCAGGAGGGAGCGGAGAAAGGGATTTCCTGAAGCAAAAGCAAGGGGAGATTGTGCTGGGAAATGGGAATAAAGTGGGTTTATAGAGATTTGGAATTTAAAATTATTCCGTAAATATGCAATAAAGTTAAAATACGTGTGAGTGCACCCTGCGGAGAGTTAAACCAGCTGTCGAGCCAGGGGTTGCAAGCGGTTGCTGGTTCACCGCCGTGTTGCCCGAGAGATGGAGCTGTGGGGAAGAGGCAGCTCCCACTCTCCTCGAGTGGGAGTGGGTAACAACAGGTAATTCTGGGTCAGCGCAGCTGTGGAAATAAAGAGCAGCAATTATACTTCAGAGTACAGCTAAATGGGACCCCGTGTCGTCATCGGCAATAAGCTGTGCTCAAGGCTCTAATCCCCTCACCAGTTCGGACGTCATGAAAATTGCATCTGAAGTGCTCTTGGTCATGGCTTTGAGCAAGTAAAACTCCAACGACATGATCAGAGAACGCCAAAACCAGACCTGAAACAGCCCGTGACTGCCTTCACTCGTGTGAAAAATATTGCAGGTGGGACACAGCCCTCCTGCCTGCTCAGGATGCGGAAAAACGCAGCACCAGGGGAGCGGGACTGGTGCGAGCAGTGCCTTGAGGTAAATGGCGTGAGATGTTTTAGGAATAATATTCCCTGCAAATGCTGGTAAGTGCAGTAATGCTGAATCTTCTTGCTATTCCAGCCCTCATTAGAGCAGTTCAGGTGCTGTTATATTAAATACGCTTACCAGGGACTATAGGTTCTCCGACACAGTATTGATCAATACCATAAAATCCCCAAAGCATTAACATAATGTCTGAAACAGGAACTTGGCTCATCACCCACCGATGCCCCGATGCCCAAAGGCATGCCGGAGGTACCCTTCATGCCCTCCCTGCGGGGCTGAGCAGGGACAAGTTACTCACCTAAATCTCTTTGGTCTGTTTAGGGTTTTATGGGACATAACCAACCCTTCAGGGTCCATTTGAAAGCTAATGTTCAGTAAATGCACGCCCCATCTCTCCCAGGCTGTGGTGAGGAGCCCTCCCGGTGGGTCAGCCCCAGCCTGGGAAGGTAATGGCACAGGGGTTTCTGAAACACAGTCTTGAGAATACAAACCAGGGCGATTCACAGCCCAAAATAGAGCTAAATTTTTTATTAGATCCAGACACGAAAAGAGCAAACGTATGTTGTTACTGAAGGTTGCTGCACCGCCATGGCAGCAATGGGGACATCCCCAGCCCATGCGGAGGTGTGGGCAGAGCGCAGGGTGCTGGGCTGAGCCCATCCCTTGGCCGGGACCGACCCCGCCTGCTCCCCCAGCCCTGCTCCCCTCCTCGCTGCTGGGCAAGGCAGAAGCATCCAGCCGATGGCACTGGACATGCCCGCTGCATCTGCTTTGCTACCTCCACCTCACAGAGCTGCTCTCTCTTCCCGCGCACGCAGATGTAGGTATATTTAAATACGTATGTACAGGAGCTGACCGTCCCTCTCCCCGCGGTGCGTAACACAACCTGCTGCTTCCCTCTGCCTGTGATGGCAGAACGTGCCCCACGTGTTGTGTTATGAGGGTATTTCACTCATTTATTTCCTACAGATCCTTCTTGATCCACTTCCCATCCCGTTTTCCAGACTCCAGGCTAACATTAAACACAATCGCACTGACTCATCCTTCATTTCATGAAATTATGATTTTTAATGGTGTTCTTCTCCATGACAAATGTTAGGTGGTGGGGTTCTTTTTCTCCCTTTTCAAGTAAGGTATTTCTGGTTGCATTATTATTTTTTAACTTCAAAACTCCGGTGTCATCATTCACCACTCAGGTCCCCTGAGAACATGCTATCAGTTCAAGCAGCTTTGCACAGCTGGAGGAGAATAAGGAATGTCACCAGTGTCCCCAGGGAGGGAGGCTGTTTGAGAGGAGTGACTCGGGCGGTTGGCAGAGCTGGAGCTCTGCCCAGGGGCACGGCTGGGACTCACCGTCCCACACAGTCTCTCGGCACAAGGCGACTGGCTGTCCCAGGGGGAACCAGCTCCCTGACCTTCTGCTGGGTAATTACAGGAGATCGGTCCAAGCTCTTCACTCCATTTTAAAGTAAAATTCCCGGTGAGTAGCAGGAGGCTCATCACCTGTGAAGGATGCGGCTGTGGACCTCAGGTGTTGGAATCCAGTCTGGAAGGGATTGTAGTGCTAACCTTTATGTTTAGTTATCAACAAAAGCTGTGAACGTTGCAGTCTAGTGCTGTCTCGTGAAGACAAGGATTGTCAACAGTGACACTGGGGAGCATGGGACGTGTCCGCTGGCAACACCGCGGCCGTAGCCCGACACTGATGGTGCCAGACAGTTCTTCTCCTCTGTCTTCCTCTGCCTTGACTCACCTTATACGCAATTTCTGCTGAGCAGATGCACCCTCTTCGCCTTTTGGGTGGTTCAAAAATAATTGTTGATGGTGGGGGCAGCCACAGGACTTTGCAGAGAGGTTTTATTGTCCTGCTTTTCAAAATGCAGCGTGATGATCGTGCATTTTTTACAGAGTGGGTTTGATCCAAAGACAAAAGGGAGAGGGAGAGGCTTCCCAGCCCCTTGAGAAGACTTTCTAAACCATTCCTCCGCTTCTCTGCTGGATGTTAATTATTACAGCTTGCAACTCAAGAATTTTGTTCGCAGTCATAAAGTAGTTTTATTCTCAATATATCTGAATGGCAAATTATTCATTTGCTCTAATCACAGTGGGGTTGGGATCTTTGGTGTGCAAGTGACAATATTAATTGCCTGGCATGTGGTCTTCTGAAGAACAGAAGTTAGACAGAATGATTCCACACCCCAAGTCATTAGGAAAACAGTGCAATTCATTATCTGTGTGTTATTATTACTAATGACATAGTAATGGACTCCATACTAACAGTAAATACCTTTTTATAAGCTCAATGTTTTACTTAATAGCCCTTTAAATGTGAAGGCAAAGGTTTGTGTCCTCCTTATTCTTGCCTCTTGCGGGAGCTGCCCCGTGCACCATCTCGGGAGCAAACCCTCGGTTTTGCGAGCTCGGTGCTCATGGCGTTGTGCATCGATACCAGGCCATGGGGTCTGGTTTTCTGCCTGCGAGCATTTGGGCTCAAGCCCTGGGAGGTGAAGCAGCCCGAGCACAGGCTGAGGGCAGGGGCTGCCTTCCCGGTGTCCCGTCCCCTGCCCTGCTATCAGCAAGGGGAGCGAGGACCCCTCAGACAGACACATCACCGGTAGGGAGAAAAGCTGTCCAGCCTTTGCTTCAGTGTCTCCAGGAACAAGATCTAGCGAATAAATTTCTTGATAAATGTCGATACTAGATCTCCCTTGAAGGCGCAGTGCGTCTGCAGCTAACCACCCCTTGGCAGTGGCGTTCGCAGCTGATCTGTCTTGAAACCGTTGGTGGCTGCTGGCTGGAACGGGGCTGTGAAATCTTGCTGCAGTGGGAAGACTCTCCTTCATCCGAAGGTGCTGACAGGGATTAGTCACGACTCCTGCAGATGAGGTGGTGCAGTTCATTGCCTTGGAGCTTCTTCTTACCTACCCTGAAAGATTTTTCCTGCTCAGGAGGATGTATATCAAGATCTGGAGGGTGCAGCATTCGTGTTGTGAATACGACGGCTCAGCAAAGCAGCTCATAAATCAAGAGTCATTTCTAGAGGGAGGCACAGCATCTTCCCCACCCCGCCGTGCTGTCTGAGGCTTCTGTGAACAAGCTCCCAAGACCAGGATCTTGTTTGTTGTTTTTTTGAATAACTAACTTCTTGCTCTTAGCACAACTGCGTTTATACGTAGGGATGGCATGAGCCTTTCAGAAAAATTGTCTTAGGAGAGGTGTGCCTCAGTCATGGTCCACACGAGGAAATCAAAGGCTGTGCTGGGATCCACGCGCTGTGCCAGCCTGGGGCATTACACAGCCACGGAGCCGCTTGGCAGAGCCCAACCTTTCAAGCCCATCTATGAGGAAGCTCTGGCATCATGACGTTGAACCTCACCACTGCCTGAGAATAACGGCGCATGAAGCAGATTTTTTTCTGGCCTTTTTGCACCAGGCTTGTTTTTCCTGGGGCGGGTGGGGTGGTGCGGGGCTGTCTGTCCCCTGCTCCAGGTGACCTCACGAAGCAAAGAGAGG
Source organism: Bucorvus abyssinicus (assembly GCA_009769605.1). Lineage (NCBI taxonomy): Eukaryota > Metazoa > Chordata > Aves > Bucerotiformes > Bucorvidae > Bucorvus > Bucorvus abyssinicus. Next base: position 33,502,556 of record CM020034.1, on the reverse strand, counting down.
GGCTTTGTCCCCAGCAGGGAAGCTAAAAATACAGACTTGATTATAGAGTGGATATTGATGCATGCTTTTGCTTAGATTTTGGGTCGTGCAAGGCCAGGACATACACTTGTCATCTTCCCTTCAAAGCCCTTGGAGCTCTGGACAGGCTGCTATGGAGACCGGCACTGCCTCTTTGCAACTGATGCTGTTTTCAAGGGATCCAGATACCAGATCCTGGTGGAGCCCCCAAACTCACCCACAGCTTTGCACTCCTACATTTAAAAGGAGAGGGAGAAGGACAGAAATATAGATGAAGTCAGGGGAAAAGGGTCATTTCCACTGTTCATTTGTCAAGAAATTAATTTCTCTCCCTTCTGGCATTTAAAATTGTTTAATGTGGTAAAAACCTCTGCTACTGGTCTATCACAGGGGCTCCCAACCCGCGCCCAGGACATTGGGACACCGTCCCGCTGCTGAAAGCATTGGTGAAGAGCAGACCACTGGATTCAAAACCTCTGCCCCCATTTCAGAGGGAATCTGCTCTTGGAAAAACAGTATCGGAGACATTTCAGCGCGATATCCTTTTATTCCTGACACACGCGTACCAAGACAATTCTGGTGGCGCAGTGGAATACAAAACGATTTATTGACGACAGGAAAATCTGCACCCGTGAATATATCCCAGAGCAAGTTTGAAGTTATTGAGGCAGGGTCATTACCGTCCGCTCCATTAGCAGCACCTGGAAAATAGATATTTTAACTTTAATTGAATTTCATATAAGTTGCAACCTGGCCTTTAACAGAGAGGTTTCATTTTAATTTATCACAGACCCAGGCGTTTGCTTTAGGCTCTTGGATTTAGTCTCCAATGCTGAATGTTGAAGACATTTCACCCCAATTGCATTCTGGCACTGAATGCAAAAGCTGTAACTAGAAAATCAGCATGGTTTTGCTTTGGAGTTTCCTGGTTTAGGTGTAATGGTGCCCAGGAGGGTCCAAAATGCTGCCTTTTTTTTTTTTCCTGAAGTTTTTCAAGTTCTCTAGCAGCCTCACTGGTTAAATTGACCATTCAATGTTTAAGCAGGAGTGATGTCCTGGTGTCTGTCTGAGAGTCGTGCTGCCTCGGGGACTGAGGGACAGACCCTCCTGCCACAGCCCCAGGTCTTTTCCCTCAGGGAGATGTCCTGCAGGATTCCTTCATGAAGGGACTCGGGTTGCGGTGGAGAACATGCAGGTCCCACCTGCCCCCCGTGCCTGAGCACTGGTGTGAATTGGGGGTGATTTACACGGCAGGTCTCCAGCATGCCGAACCCTTGTCCCGCGTGACTCCTGGATGCTAAGCGCCCTTCTCACTCCTAAACTTCTCAGTTTGCGGGAGGAGGATTCAGATGGGCCTGAGAAGAAACAGGTCAAGCTTGGAGGAAATCTGCACTCTCACAGCGAGCTCTCAGAACATTTATACTGGGAAAAACCAGATCAGAGAAAACAGCAGTAAAGGCACGTTAATGCCTCAGTACAACCATGTCCACGTCAGCATCCCAACCTGCTTTCCACACGCCTCTTCATTAACTGTATCAAAGCCAGAGCAGGAGCCCTCCTTCTGGCCGGCGGTACCCGGCTCCTGGAGCCGGGATGAATCCTCACTGTGCATCAGCTTCCGCTCGCCCTGAGTCCCGGGCTCCTCTACCGCAAGTCAATGGAAAGGGTCTTGTCCTGGCAAGTTAAAGGGGGAGAACGGCACGGTTCAAATGGAACTCACACGTGGAATTACATGAGCTGACTGTGCATTTTTCATACACCTATTAAATTATGCCGTAGAAAAGCAAGTTAACATTTTAAACATAGTGGAACTGTTTTTAACTTGTTTGTTTGGAAAACAAATATCTCCTTCGTATTACATTACATTGTTGAATTATTTATTTACAGCTGAAAATACCTGTGTTATTTGTGCCGGCTGCTATTACAAATACCAAATTAATGTTCATTTATTTCTCCACTTATGTTGTGGAGATTGTATTATGACTTTATCAATTGGCTTTTTTTTTTTTCAAAGAAACTCATTTCAATCCAGTTTCTTATGTCATCTTGCAGATAAATGGAAGCAAAGCACACACACACACCCCCCCTCATTGTATGTGAAATCTGTAATACCGTGGCTCTAGAGTAATGCCTTAAACAATCAAGCTAAATATGTCAAGGGACTTTTTAATACGCTGCACTGATGAAGCAAGAGTATTAAATTTATTCAACCATGAAGAAGGTTTTGATTATCATACACCTCAGCTGTGCTGGTGTGTGTTGACCATGAGAAAAAAAATAAGAGAAAATTAAATGTGATTAGTTCCTGATGGGTCGAAATTCCTTTAATGCGCGTAACAGGGAGAGAATACATATTAGGAGCATCCATCAAGAATTATTTTTTTCATATCTGCTCCACAACACAATGAATCAGTGTCTCCAAAGTGTGATAACATTCTTATCAATATCTGAATGGAAACATATGGGATGGAGCAATTATTGCTGTTTTAGTGTTTGCTCCCTGAAGTGGGACGTGGTTGTGTGCACCTCTGAAGCCCTGCAAACAGCCAAACCAACTTTTTCTCTTGAAAACAGAAGTGATGATGGCTTTGTGCCCCTTTTTGCCAGTAGGTTGGATTGTGCAGATTTGGAAAATCGATTAAGTTACGAGACTTTAAAAATTATTTTTGAGGTGAAGCTTAACAAAAGCCTGTTTTTAAGACCTTAGTGAGGAAAAAAAAAGTAATGCATTTGAGTGAGACACAATTATAACGTACATAAGCCATTGTCAGTAGATGGAAAAATTACGAGGAGGTTTAAAAGGCTAATTATCAATTCCCTGGCTTTGGCAGCCCCACAGGATTCAGTTCCCTGTGTCCTAGGCAGGAGCTGGGTTTGCGGGGCTGTGGCAGTGTGTAAGAACGGCTGTGGTGCCCACATGCACAATACAGATGTTTGCAGCTGAATTATTGCAACTCCATGCTTCGCTCCTCTGCTGCCTCTGCAGTTATTTCACACATGCTCCTCACGAGTACCTGTCAGTGGGGAAGCACAGAAATTTCACAGAATTCACAAAAAGTGTGAAATCGCGTTTAAAATGTTCAGTGTTGTTAATTTGTGTGTGTCGCTCGTGGAGGAGAAAGTGGTGTGATTGCAGCAGAAACGTGGAGACAGAAGAGAAAATAAAATCCACATTGTGGGGCACTGTATGGAGGTCCGGCTGCCTGGGAGGGAACGCACAGACCCAACGGAAGCAGAGGGGGAGCAGCGGGATTCACCTGACTGCAAGATCCCTCAGCAAATACGGTGCTTCCCACAGCAGAGAGAGCTCACTGGGCAAGGAGCCACCATCCCTCATGGTGCTTTGGCACCACGGAGGATTAGGAGACGTGGTACAACCTCTGCCACCCCTGCTGTCCGTGACGGAGCAGAGGCAACTCCTCAGCACAGCAGAGAGAGGGAGCTGCTGGAGCGGGGCCAGGGGAAGCCCCAGGAATAACCCGAGGGTGGAACCCCTCTGCTGGGAGGAGAGAGGAGAGAGCTGGGGGTGTTCAGCCTGCAGAGGAGAAGGCTGTGGGGAGACCTTAGTGCAGCCTGTCAGTGCTTCAAGGGGCTGTCAGAGAGCTGGGGAGGGGCTGTTCAGCAGGGGCTGTTGGGACAGGACAAGGGCTGATGGGTTCAACTGACAGAGGGAGAGTCAGAGCAGAGAGAAGGGAGAGATTGTTTGTGCTGAGGGTGGTGAGACCCTGGCCCAGGGTGCCCTGAGAGGTGGCAGAAGCCCCATCCCTGGCCCCATTGCAGGTCAGGTTGGCCCCTGGGGCTCTGAGCCCCCTGCTCTGGTTGCAGATGTCCCTGCTCCCTGCAGGGGGTTGGACTGGTTTGGTCCCTTCCAACCCAAAGCATTCTGTGATTCTATTCTGTGGCATTACAAGAAAGCCGCACTGTATGAAACCTGCTTGGATCTCATGGCAGTACTGACGGCAGCACTCGAAAGCAGTCTAATTTCTTTGGTTTCATCACTGAAACATCAACGCACTCCTATCACACTCTCCATTTAATATTGATGCTTAGTGAAGCCTCTGGCACAGCCAGCCCCAGGAGCCGGGGCGAGCCGGGGCGAGCCAGGGCAGCAGGAAGGGCTGGGGGCTGCTGTGGTGGGGGAGCAGGGTGCAGAATCAGCGGGTTCTTACTGCCCTGGCAGGATAAGGAACTGCAAAAGGCAGAAGGACCTCAGCAGAGGTCATGTCTCTGCAAAAACGGGTTGAATTTTAAGCTGACTTTAAATTTCTGGCTCTAGCTAAAAGTCAGAAAGAGCACTAAAGGCAAAAGACAAACTGGGCTTCGCCGGTGCAAAGCGTCCTGAGCGGTTTGTGCAGTCTCTGCGCCGGGGTGAGCCAGGGCAGGTGGTACGGGGACCACCAGGACAGGCTTGGGGCAGCAAGACAGAGGGTGTCCTGGCCACAGGAGCCCCTCCTGCACCAGTGGAGCAGCACCATGACACTGTCTGTGACGCAGCGCCCGCCAAAGGGGCGCTCCTGGGGGATTCAGTGCTCTGGGAAACGCGTGGTCAGTACGGTAAGGGGCTGGGCTGTCCCACGTTAGAATGTGCAAGTTCAGCTGGATGGGAGACGGGTTTTATGCAAATCCTGTCCCATCGAGCTGGCTGCTCTCTCTGAACCCCACGTATGACAGATGAGAGAGCTTGAGAACTTGTGTATTTTAATGGCACTTGTGCTGAAGATGATAAATGCAGTCTTCAGCCAGCAACTGCAAGGTTCACTTTTTTTTTAAGAGGGACATGCATATGGTTAAAAACACTTGACACATTAATAAAACTTGCCTGCAAGAAAGATTGATACACGCAGCGTAAATCCTCACGCAGCGCTGGGAGCTTCTGGTAGACAAGCGGTATTGCTTTTGCCTTCAATATTTGGGCTGAAGATAGAAGTCCAAGCGAGCTGTTTTTCCTTTTCCTCTTCAGACAAGTGTGCTCCAAAGCTGTTATTTCGCCTGCACCTTGCTGATGGCTGCACAGTCACTGCGTAGCCCTGTTCCAGGAGAAGACCAGCCCATGAGAATTGTGTCACCGTTTCAGGCGCTGAGGGGGTGAAGTCGTGGCACAAGGCTCTCTTCGCAGCACTTGAGGCAATGAGGAATTTGGCGGGGCTGGGCTCTCCTCAGCGACGAGTGCCCGCCAGCAGCAGAGCGCAGAAGAGAAGCGAGTTTTGCAGGACTTTCCCTCTAGGTACTTTATTTGCCGGCAACGACCATCTTTCTTCCTGTGTTTGTGAGGAATTGTTTAGGGTTTAAGGAGGCACACAGGTCTTGATCAGCCGGGGAAGCTGGCGCTTCTTTGACTTGCTCTTACCCCTGGGCCATACTGTGCACTGCGTTACTGCAAACCGCAGCTGACCGCTGTTCCAGCTCCAACACTGAGCCTCGAGCATGGACAGTGGGGAGAGATGTGGGAGCAGAATCCTCCAGCCCCAGCGCCTGGGTGTTCTGCACCATCCCACCCTGATCTCCCCTCCTTGGGTGGATGATGCACGAAGCACTCAGGGAAGCCCATCCTGCAGACCCAGCACAGAGGAGCACCCCTCTCACTGCTGGAGGGTTTTCTCCTTCAAACGAGGTATTTGACCTTTATTAGGCAAGAGGCTTTTTCTCTCTCAATTTCTTCAGTAGGCTTAAAAAATTGTGAGTGTAGAGCTGGAAAAACACAGCACCACCCAAGGCAAGCTTAGATGGAAGCCAAGTCATTACTGAGCAAGAGAAATAAATTCTGGGCATTGGAAGGAAAAGACACACTGAGCATAAGACAGAAAAATGGCAAAACACACAAAACCCACAACCCTTGGATGTGTGGCCTTTATGAAAGACTCAGAGGTCTCCGTGCTTTCCGAGTTGAGTGCTGGCTGAAGGAGAACTGGAGCTGCAAGCAAATAAGTGTTCTCCCATTATTGGTTTTCTCCTGTGTTCATGGAAACAAAAATTGCGCTAAAAAATACCTGACTTCGCTATCAATTTTTACTCCCAGCAGAACCACGGGGAGGGCTCTCAGCTGGGGCCTGAAAGGACTCACTGTTGGGTGGTCTGTGAAACGATCCACAGCCTGTTCACTCATCTACTTCATCACTCAGATGCTGGGTACCGGGTGAAAAACAGGAGCCTCAGTGACACTATGAAGCTAAAAGCAGATGCAAAGGAGATGCAAACCTTAAGAACAGGAATATCCATACTGGTTCCCACCAAGCCCCTCCAGCCTGGGTCCTGCAGAGGAGCGTGAGAGCAGAGCCAGCTGTGCTGCCTTGGCATAAACTCTGCGAGCATCAGAAGCCTGTATCTTCAAGGACCTCTAGACCTAGGACTCCTGTCTTCCTGTCACACACATCTCATTTCATCTCTCTAAATGGTTTAATTGCTCTTGGAGAACCCACAGCCTGTTGGCATCCTCCATGTTCTGTGCCTTTGAGTTCTACTGTTTGCCTTTGATCACGTTGCCCTCCCTCCTGTTGATATTCAAATGAAACAGAAATATACTTTTAAAGCTGTTCTAATTTAATTTGGGTTTTTTTCATTTAAGACTTAGTCTTCAGCTTCAATAAAACACAAGAGGGGGCAGAGATGGTTCTGAAGAGATGCTTATAGGCATTTGCCTCTTTGAGAATGTGTCAAACAAGTACTTTTGAACAAAACCTTTGCAAATCATCATTATGTAATGTTGGATGGCCATGGTCCTTCAAAAAGATGGGCCTCTGATCAAGGAGGACCCAGCTATATCTGCTTCACCATGCAGAGTCCTGGTGGGGGGATTGCACATTGTCAGGAGCTTTCCCTTGGGCAAAGGTAAAGTAGATCATGGAATCATGGAATCGTTTAGGTTGGAAAAGACCTTTAAGATGACCGAGCCCAGCCGTTAACTCAACACTGCCAAGACTGCACGAACAGGGTGGGGAGAAAAATGGTGAAAAGAGGATCAGTAGGAAATAGCCTCAAAGCAAAGGCTCAGGGATGGTCACGGCGCTGTTGTTTTTGCATGTGTAGTAGAACAGCACAAATGTCTTGATTTATGAGAGTGAAAGCTCCGTGATATTTCCTCCCAGTGCAATGGTAATTAAAGCTGGATGAGGCCAGGATGGCTGTTTCAGAAAACCTGCCAGTGCCCAGGAAGGGCTCATGCAGATGGGCGCAAGCGGCTGTTCTCCCAGGGCAGGCGCAGGAGCCTGGGGTGGGCGGTGGCTGTTCTCCTGACAACCCCTTGGAATAAACATTAACAGTGATGTACCAAGCAGACACTGGATCTTGTGTCATCTGCAAGGAAGCCCGTTAATATTTCAGTAGGATTCAGACAAAAGCAGAGATGAAAAAAATGACAGATCCGCAGTGTCATGGAATAATATTTGCTGAGGGAGAGGCACACAACTTTTTTTAAAAAATATGGAGACATCATTTGCAACTCTTTCTTGTGAAGAGAGAAGTCCCATGACAGGTTTCAAATCTTTGGCACAGCTTTATAACTTTATCAAAGAGAAGCATCAAAGCGAGAACTTTGTTCGGAAAAAAGAAGGCAGAAAAACAATCAATGGAAACCACAAGAAAATATAAGATCAGGATAATCGTGTTGTGCCATCAGAAAGGTACCGGTTTTGTGCCTTTTGTGAGGTTTTCTTCAAGACAGTTTGGTCTCAGTGGCACAGTGAAAATAACTTGTTGTCTTGTGATTGACAGGAAATTTAAATGCCAGCAAGCAAATGCCAGTAGGAAAAAATCTTCGCTCACATGTGGTACACCTTAATGCAGCATTGGATCCAGCCAGCTCCCTTGTTCGTTAATGGGTAACTGGACCCATATGGCACCCAAAAAAGTGCAAATTTGGATTTTCAGTACGAGGAGAAGTTACCTGGGAAACTGTCTACACGTTGTGACTTAGCAATAGTCGGTGCTGCTGCCAGGGCAGGATAAAACTTGAGAGCTTCAGACAAAATAGGCCAATAAATGCATCAAGAGAGTATCTGAGTCTGCAGCGGTTTCTCCTGATACCGAACTTCGATCCTGACCATCACAACAAAAATAAATGTCAACAGTGTTTTCTACAATAGCAGTGCTGAATAGTCCATGTGTGAACACTGCTAATAGTGTTGCCTTTTCTGGTCTTTCTTTTCTCTGTACGTTTGATTAAAGAACTTATATTTATCTCCCCCCCCCCTTTTTTTTTTGTTATCGCCTTTCCATCCGTGTATCTCTGCACAAATAGTCCACGAAGGAGCAAGTGCATCTCAGCTGCTGCTGGGCGTACCACAAAGAGAGTAAAATTGAAGTGTGGGCAGCATTTCCTGGTTCAAGGGTCAGTAGCTCCAAGGAGACATCCAAGAACTAGAAACATCTGCTTGGAAACCAATATAAGCCCCGAGTGCCGTGTGGGGAGCGCTGCTGACGCAGCAGGTTCTAGTTACTGATAAATGGCAGAGGCTGGCCTGCTGCCCTGTCTTCAGACCGTACATTTTTGCAATGGAGAACATGCGCTTGCCCTGATTTCCCAAAGTTAATGTTGTGCTTTAGAGAAGTGGAGCCAGATGCTCCCCTCCAGCTGCAGGAGCGGCCAAACAAGGCTTTGGGGCTGGATTGTGCGCTGGTCGCTGAGTTAATGACGCACATCTATGGGATGGAGCGTTCGGGTGGGCAGACTTTTGAATGGGGGAAAAATAATTGTTTTCCTTACATATGTTTTGATGTGCTGCTTGTGTGTGCTGGCACAAGCACCTCATTAGTGACAGACTGCCCGTGACTAAAGTATGGGCAAAAATACTGACTTTCTGTCTACCTTATCTGTAAAACAATAAAAAACTTTAATCATAAAAAAGGAAGGGCCAACAGCCTGCTTTTGTGATACAGACTTTTCTGTTTTATTAGGTCTGAGGCTGAGAATGGCTCCTGTTAAGAAATGCTGGTTTATTGCAGCAGGCTGGGAGATGAGATAAGAGCGAAACACCAAATGTGCACGCACAAACACAGAATGTGTGAAAAATTGGAATGATAAGGTCTTTGGAGCGGCTTCCTGCTAAGGTGATTGAGGTGCGACGCTGCATCGTGTTTGCTGGAGAAGTTGAGGAAAATTGCAGTATAATCAATTAAAAGTGCTGCCACTGTGCCTGGACAGAGCTGTCTGAAAGCAAAATACAATAAATACATTTCTTCTTTATTTTTTGTCAAGGTTATGAGACTTTGTGAACAGATGATGCGGCTGCAGCAAACACACCGCAGCCAGCAGCAAGAAGGGTCTGGCACTGAAACAACCTTTGCATGGAGGAACCTCACACGAGAGCTGGCGAGAGACGATGCTCCCTTGCAGAAAGGGCTTTGCTCCCCGAGGGGTATTCCTGGAGTGTACACCTCCTCCCAGACATGCTGAAGTTTTGATGTGGGGGATGGACTTCCCACCCAGCTCCAGCCCAGCCCTGTCCCTGTCCCTGTCCAGGTGTCAGCAACCAAACCCCTGGGGCTGTGGGACAGCCACCATCACAGGGACCTCCAGCTGAGAAGAACCTCACCTGAAGGTCTATGGACACACCTGGGGCCACCATGTGTCTGCAGATGGATTGAAATATCTGCAAGATTGTCTTTAAGGAGCTTGAGTAGATGCTGGGCTGTGCCAGTGGCGTGCCACGGAGCTGGTGGCACTGGTGGAGCGTGAACCCTGAACCCCCAGGTGTGCAACATGGCTTGTGCTCACCCGCAGATGATGGCCACATGGGCACTTAAATAATGTCATTTTTCCTCTCTGTCTCTCTCATCAAGTGAACTGCCATAACTTGTGGCGTTTGTCATGCAATTAATTAGGTGCTTCAGTTAATACTCAAACTCTTCCCTGTGAGGGTGGTGAGACCCTGGCCCAGGTTGCCCAGAGAGGTTGTGGCTGCCCCATCCCTGGCAGTGTCCAAGGCCAGGCTGGACGGGGCTTGGAGCAACCTGCTCTAGTGGAAGGTGTCCCTGCCCATGGCAGGGGGGTGGACTGGATGAGCTTTAAGGTCCCCTCCCACCCAAACCATGCTGTGATATGATACATGGTATGATATGATATGAGACGATATATGATATGCTATTATATGACCTTGATACGATACGATACGATACGATACGATACGATACGATACGAATGCTGAACACAGCCTCCCCGTCCCTGGCACGGCACTACCGTGACTTCTCCATGACTTGTTGTTCAGCAAATGCGTGGAGTGCTTCCAGCACTGCACCTGGTGATTGTGTTGAGCTCTTCAGCCCTGTGTGATGTCTCTCTCGCATACCCCTTCATTACACCTGTCATCTGAACTTTAAACACTAGGCAATGCACTGAGGGTGCATTTGAGAAACAGAGATTCTTTTTCACACATGCCACCTGTTAGAGAACATTCGGGAGAAAATCTGAATGAAGCTGAGGCCCCCCACGTGGAAGAGCTCGTGTGTGGAATGTCTTCATTGCATAACCCCGGGTCCGAGGCTTTTACAGCAGAAGTACGAACGTTTAGTACACGTGCACACTTGTGTTGTCTGGAAGGTTTCGCTGTTCACACACACAGACACGAGTTACACACCAGGAGCTGTGGGTGCTCCTTCTGTCAAAGCACAATTTTAGATGGAATTCTACAAATAACGTCATTTCTCACTCTCATTTATTTTAGCAAATAGTTTTAGGGATGACTGAATTCTTTCCAGAGAACGCCGCTACTGCGTAATGGGACTAGCTAAGGGATTTTGGTTATAGAAAGTACCCCAATACTTTACCAGACCAGCCTGAAGTGCGCGCACGGTTTTACGGCAGATTTCCTTCGCTTTCACAGGCACCCACATTGCTCAAGGACAACTCTTCTGGAGAGCTCCCTTCCACCAGAGCTGGGGAGAAGGGAACTCCTGGCGTGGTGGGGACGAGGCCCTTCCAAAGAGGATCGTTAGAGTTTCTGCGCTATTGGCAAGGAGTTTAATTAGCGCGGTAATTCCTTTGGGCTGTTAGGAACAGCCCAGACCCCGAGATAGCCGTCACTTGGTTTTGGCTGTGCAGCCCGTAAGTCCTCTGAAGTGCTGACTGACGCAGGGCTCTGTTCAGAGCTGATCCAGAGGATTCGGACACTTCAAAGCTTTCCATTGATTATTTTCTCTATGTTAGTTACATTTCCAAGTCAGATGATTTTTTGGCGAAAAATTCTATTGTCATTTAAATCAGGTATGTTTTAAAACATCAAATAAAGTTCAATAAAATTTTGTTTTCACAATGCTGAAATGAAGTATTCCCGTCGAGTTGAGATATTTCATTTCAACGTTTTTAATGGAACCTTTTTGATCTTCAGTTTCCAAAGAGCTTGTCCAAGTGAAGTCATTAGTGCTTACACGTTAAAAAATCAAGACTTTTGAAGATGTAATGACAACATTTCAATTTCATTAAAGCAAAATACTTCTAGTAATTCAGAATGACTTTAAACTGTGTTACAAATCTTGATTTTTTTAAATCACATTTAAAGATGGAAAATTAATTCATCAAAACAGAACACAGCTCCTGCACAAATACCACGTGAATTACCGTTTATGAAGTCCAAACCGAATTTTGCTTTAGAGTCAGTGATGATTCAAAACATTAGCCTTAATTAGAGTAAAAGACGGGTGATTCAAACCAAGCGATGCTCAAATAATTTAAGTTACGATATTACAAAAATCATTACGCTGATGAGAAATGGGAATCAACAGGCATGCAAGTGGGAGCAGGGAGACTGTCTTCTGCAGATGTGGATAAAGAGTTGTAGGGAAGGCTGTTCCTGCTGCGGCGTTGCCTATTCTCCGTCGTTCACCAGCGGGAAACCTGCGGAAGGTCCAGCTCTGTGGGGATGGGGGGCTGAGATGCTCTGCTCCTTATGGGCACGACACCACACCTTGGGACAGCGTGATGGGGAGCTGGGTGGAGCTGGGGGGAGGGAATAACAGACCCTGTGGGAATGCTGCGCAAAAGGGCAAGATGTTTGCAAGCAGGAGAGTCCTCTACTTTCTCTAGGGGTGGAGATTCCTGGAGCTGGCATCAACACTGCCCGCAGCAGGGAGTCCTGTGGAGATAAGAGGACCCTGCTTTGGCCAAGAGAAGAAAGGAAGCGGATGGTGAATGTCCCAGCATCCCGGTGAAGACCTTTGCCTACTTAACTGCAAAATTAATACTACAGTTCAAGCCTCTCAATATGTTAATGAGGCTCAGGCAGCGCATGCTGAACATACAGGACTCTGTTACTCAGCTCTCCACCCAAATCCTGCTCATCGTCACCCGACAGGCAGAGACAAACAGAGCTGGGTGTAAAAAGCCACGAGGGGAAATACCTGGCTGGGGGAAGGACTGAAGCCCCAGCAGGGCTGGTCAGGGCTGGACTCCTCTTCCCGCCCCCCAGATAGGGACGCCGCTGGGTAAGAATACATGAAAATATCCGGGAGAGGTTCCCGTTGCTGCATCTCTGTGGTCTGTCAGTCACTAGCGCTCCTGCAGCGAGTGCCATGCGCCACGGCCATTCCGACCTGTCGTGCCTGTCGCTTTCACCAACTTCTGTGGGTTTTATTGGCTTTGCGAATCTGCTTCAGGGCAAGTCCTCTCGGGCTCTGGCAGGCAGAAGTTGAATTCCCACCTTTAAACACGACACACCCATCGCTGCTGGGATGAAAGAGGATGCTGAGGCAGCCCCAGGGGAGCAAGTCCTTCTGCCTGCCTGTGTGTGCTGATCCAAAAGGCAAACCCTCCTCCCCATCGCCTGCGCCCTGGCCGGGGAGTTGGGGTCCCAGCAAACGGCTCCTGGTGCCAACCTCTCCGCAAACATAAACAAGTGCTTCCAAGAAATTTCCCAGCAGGAAGGGACCTTCTTCTGACTCAGGTAATTACCTTGGCAGTGTCTGAAATCAATCAACTGTCGCTCTGTGTCTTTTCTGAACGCGGCCACCACAAATCTGGTCGGTTGTGCGGGCGGACGCGGGGCAGAGCTGGAGGCGGGGGGTGCCCAGCCTGCCCCACCGCTTTTCCCAGGTCTGCCCAGACGAGGAGTCTCTCACCCAGTCTAATAGTTTACAAAAAGCCCTGTGTACACCTCCGGAGAGCACATCTGGCTGCGGAGCGCTGCCAGCACAGTGCACCAGTCGTGCTGGGGTGGTGCGGTATTCGCGGTAAGTGAATTAATTCCAGCAGTCCGGTGAACAAACCGGCGTTTTAATTTGATCTTCAAAATCTTGCGGCTGGTTAAATAATAAAGAATTATTTTTAAATACTATGTGTGGTATTTTGAAATAGTTGTTACCAGTATGAGCAAGCTTTTGTCAGGGTTTGGCCCGTGGTTTTTGCTGTTCGGGTGGAATATAAGCTTTTTTGATAAAGACGGGTTGTAAAATTTCCATCAAGGGTTTGTTTGCTAAGGGACTGAGTCCTCTAAATGAAAGACTAGACAATGTTTATTAATCTGAAATGCTTTTAAAACATTTTTTTATTGAAAAGACAGTAAGCAGTTTCTCCAGGATCTTTTCTTTTTAGTGGAAATGTTGATAAAGGTTTTTTTTCCTTTTTCAGAGTCCCGCTTTCCCTGCAGGGGAGTGGTCTCTTTTCAAACGTGTGCCATGCTCCTGTTAAACATGTTTCAGGAACACTGTGCAGATGAAACCACCCCTGTCCATCAGTATATGTCGCTGCGTTATCATCAAGGAAGGGAAATAGTCTCTGAAGTGCTAGAACTGGAACATCAGCCCCTGGTTTCTGCATTTTAATGCCCATCCTTGTGAGCCCAGTACAAAGGGAAACGCGCCTGTACAGCTGGTGGTTGCATCTGCAGAAGGAAGGTGTGCACGTGCACGGCCCAGGAGCAGCGGTTGGACACCAGGGGCTGCGGCTCCCCATCACCCACCGAGGAGCCGCGCCAGCACCAGTCGCAGCAGAAGCACTCGTCGGAGCCAGGCTGGTACTGGGAACTGATCCCCAGCTTTCCGTTAAGGCATTTGTGCATTATGTAGCTTCCTAACTTAATTACTGGCTTGAACTTTGCGTTCTCAGAACCTCATTGATTTGGGAAAATGTGCCCTCTCCGTTTGCAGAATGTAAATCACACCCAGTGACGGTTTTCATCAGCTCTCCGCAACCTTGCAGCGCTCCTTATGCCGTGCGGGGAAGAGGAGTGATGGGCTGAGGAGGTGGGGAAGAGCGGGGATCTGGCTGGCAGAAGTGGAGTCTGACCTTTCTCACCACCCCCCCACCCCCCCCACCCCCCCCCCCCCCCCGCTGTGTTTGGACAGGTCCGTGTCTCTGAAGCCAGAAGGGTGTGAGAGATGGTAGAGGACCAGAGCCCCTCGCCCGCAGCAGTGTGCTGTTTTTCATGCCCAGACGTTTTATAACAAGAGCTACCTAAAACACACTAAGGAAAGAAGTCCTGAAAATGCTTCAGAAAATGTCTGTTGGGGTTTTCCAGAAGCCTGAAATAAAGTTCTAGGGTCTGTTCCTACTCAGACATGAAGCTGCTGGAGCGGGGCCAGAGGAGCCCCAGGAATGACCCGAGGGTGGAACCCCTCTGCTGGGAGGAGAGAGGAGAGAGCTGGGGGGGTTCAGCCTGCAGAGGAGAAGGCTCCGGGCAGACCTTAGTGCAGCCTGTCAGTGCTTCAAGGGGCTGTCCGAAAGCTGGGGAGGGGCTGTTCAGCAGGGGCTGTTGGGGCAGGACAAGGGCTGATGGGTTCAACTGACAGAGGGAAGGGAGAGATTGTTGACACATTCAGTGATTCTCTGATCCCCCTATATGTAAGGCACCCTCAGAGGCCTTGAGATTATGATCATCCTGGAAATGATGGTAAAGACTGTGGAATAAGTCAGATTTATGAGGGGCAACAGAGACCTGTGCAAACAGCTACGGGAGACCCTGCCACTTGCTGCGTGTTTTTTTCCACGATGCCATCAACTGTGTCCAACTGACTGGAAACTGAGGGCGGGTAAGGACCACTGTCTGCCCCTGCATCCCCCAGCATCCTCCCGTGCCTGGATCAAAGGCAGAGGAGCGGCAGCTGTTCAGCTGGGTGCCACTCCCTGCATCGGGCTGAGGACGGCAGGCTCTGCCCTGCCCTGGAATTAACGCACCCACGATCCAGATCTACCATGTACAAACTGTCACCCCATCTGGAAAAATCAGTGGGGCTTCCAAACAATACAAGAAAAGTAAATTATCCAACTGAGTCCTCAAGTAATCATATTTTTGTCACCTAATTACTGCTATTCTGGAAAAAATACCCAACGATGGCCACACTTTAAAAATCTTTGACAGCAGTTTTATGAGGAAATTCATGTACGTTAATGACATCAACTGGAACGATCGGTTAGATAAGGACATGTTAATTACATCACCATGTACATCAGGCTGGCCAAGAGAAGGCCAGGCATCCATCTTCCAGGGACAGCAAGGAGGGATGCTCTGGTCCTCAGGAGACCTGGGTGACCTAACTGGACCAGATCCTGCGGAATGGGGCAGCTGGCAGCACGGGAACAGAGCCTTCCCTGAGAGTCGCACGTTCCCCACCACGACTTCGGTGACTGCACACTCCCCTGCTCCCGGATAATTCAGTCTGAGTCAGGGTTTAGGAGGGGATGTGGTCTGTTGTGCTCGCTTTGGTACCTGAATAGTGTGGAGATTTTGCTGTGTGGTGTTTTTTATCAACAGTTTATTTTCTTCTGTGTGTGCGTGGGGGAAAATAACGGCATCTTCTGCTGCCTTTAATGTCCCATGGTTTTAGTATAATCTCTTAGACTCCATCTGTGATGTTTGTCTGGAGCCTAATAGGCCAGGAGATTTTTTTTTAATGAACCAGACCTACAGCCTTGTCACGCAGCTTGTTGCCAGTGTCCCTGGACCACATCTCCATCACCCTCTAGGACCAGGTCTCCATCACCTTCTGCTGCTGACCTCCAGCCCCTCCCGTAACAGATCCCTTCTGCTGTCCTTTGCCACTGGCAGCCTCACGTCTTCCTCTCCCAGATCCAAACCTTTCTGCATGTGGGGTGGTGACTGCTCAGACACTGCACATGTATAAATCCGCTCTTGTGACTGAGGAACCACCATGGATCCTGCAATGGAAGACGAGGTCACACTGGAGGAGGTGAGGTCCAGCTGTCCCTGTCACAGTTACCTCAGTCTGTTTTAAAGGTCTCTATGGCCAGGGTTTCCCCTGCTTCCCTTTGCTGGAGGCGCTGGAGGCTGACAACTGGCCTGAAAATATATTAATTTCACTCCATTACTGCTGGTGGTAATTTCTCTTTCCTCCCAATGTAAACAAATCTCTCACGTCTTTTGTGTTTATGCCCTTCCAATATATTCATATGCTGTTATGCCCCTTAAACATATTTTTCAAGTTGATGCAACTTCCAGGTTTTCACGGTTAAGTAAGAAATGAATGATGAGCGAGAACAAAGCCTCCTATTATGAAGCAAACTGAAGCGTGTGCTAATTACTGCACACAGACATCATGATGGAAGAGGGCATTAAGTGGCACAAACACCGTCTCCTGAGCTCCACACACCTGGAGAAGGACGAGAGACGAGGTGAGCGTCCTGGTGTCTCCTGCATGGAGGAGAGCACTCAGATCAGCGTGGTTTAGAGGAGGTGATGAAGTGAAAACGACAGGCACTAAGACACGCATTTGAAATGTGGTACAGCCAGCACAGTGAGGTTGGAAAAAAATGTGTCTTTTTGTAAAATTGCACCACTATGAGAAAATATATTACTGCTTCCCCAGTAGAACACCCTGAGAAATAAATTTTCTCCTTCTCTAACAAGATGTTTTCGTGGCTGCGGCTACTGATGCCTCCAGCACCGGCTTCATCCGCAGGTGTGATTTCCCCCATCACACCTTCCCGTACAGACGGGGGCTCGGACCTGCCTGTCCCGCGCCCCAGGGTGTTTGTTGTACTTGCAAAGAGAAGAAGAGCCCCAGTCCCTGTCCCAATATAAAGGACCTTTCTCTAGTGAATTTTATTGCTTTGC
This sequence comes from Bucorvus abyssinicus, assembly GCA_009769605.1. NCBI lineage: Eukaryota > Metazoa > Chordata > Aves > Bucerotiformes > Bucorvidae > Bucorvus > Bucorvus abyssinicus. Next base: position 33,485,544 of record CM020034.1, on the reverse strand, counting down.
GCATGGGACAATGCCCATGGGAGCACAGTGCTGCTGGGGCGGGGTGTGGAGCAGGCAGCCCCCAGCTCCACCACCACCATGGGCACTCCCAGCTCTGCCTCCATCCCTCTGCCCTTCCCTGCCCGCAGTGGCAGCGAGGGGCAGACCCAGCCCACGCCTGTGCCCGGCGTTGCAGGGATTTCCTCCTGTTTGTCAAATATTGACTCAGATTCGAGAGAGATCTTGCACAGCTCCTCAGGCTATGAGCATCCACCCAGGAGGCAGGAGAGGAAGGAAGCAGAGACAGGCAGCAGCACCAGGGCAACGCCAAGAGAGCTGCAGAGAGCAAACACGGAGGGCACGTGGCCATGTACCAAGGGCTCAGCTGGATTTGTACTTGCACAGGAACAAGCTGGTGTTCACCCGATGTGCAGTCAGAAAGGAGGAAAGAAGTGAAGCTTCAAAATTAAAGTAGAGAAAACAACCCACTCTGGAACAGCAAATGGCAAAATTACCTGGGAACGCGAGGAACCAAGTGCACGCTGCACAACAACCGAGTTACATCTTCGGGGAGCGACGGCAGCACACCAAACTACTAACATTTCCAGTAAAAGGAATATTGCCAAGAGACACAAGTATTGGGAGCCACAGAGGAGACGCTGTCTCCGTGTCTGATAAAATGAAATCCCACCTCTGGGAAGGGTCTGAGGTTCCTGTTTGATCTCCTGTTCTTCTGTGAGACTCCAGAACCAAGCACAGCATGTTTCTCCTGGGATGGACCGGTGATGACTGCTGCACTAACCGGGCACCTCTGGGTCTCCCAGCTCCAGCCACAGGGCAGCACCAGCCTTCAGCCGTCACCCTGGGGGGATGCTCTGACTTCAGGTGGGATGTTCCAACCTCAGCCAAAGGCAGAACCACGGCTTCTGCTCCCCAGCCACCAGTTCTGCCAGCCTCACAATGCCAAGACTTACCTTGTAATTTGCTTTTTTCTAGGCAGCTGCCAAGAAAAATAGTGTCTTACATGCCTTGTGTAGAGTGTCTTGGCTTTGTTATTATCATTATTATTTACCAGCTTTCAGAGCTCTGCCTGCACTTTCCCCCTGGGAGATCACCATCCTGGGCACCGCATAAGCAGGTAAGAGCCCTGACCTTACAAAATTTCTGTGGTGCCTGGTTTCTAGCATGTTATTGTGACCATTCCAGCACCATATATCCAGGTCAACCTTTGCTGACTTTTGATTTCTGTTCCTTAAGCTGGTTTTCTTAAGCGATCACCAGCATTACTAGTTTATCAAGAATAAAACAGACCTTTTGTCACAGCCTATTGACATAATTTAGATTTAATTTTTAATTTAGTCATGTTCTCTAATGAAAAATCACACAATCATGGAATCGCAGACCAGTTGAGGTTGGAAGGGACCTCTGGACGTTATCTGGTCCAACGCCCCTGCTCAGGCAGGGCCACCCAGAGCTGACTGCCCAGGACCATATCCAGACGGTTCTGAATGTCTCCAAGGATGGAGCCTCCACCACCTCCCTGCTGGTGCTTGGTCACCCTCACAGTGAAAAAGTGTCTCCTGATGTCCAGAGGGACCCTCCTGCATGTCAGCGTGTGCCCGTGGCCTCTGTTCCTGTCCCTGGGCACCACTGGAAGAGCCTGGCTCTGTCTTCAGCACCCGGCGGGTGTTTGCACCCACGGGTGGGATCCCCTGAGCCTGCTCTGCTCCAGGCTGAGCAGCCCCAGCTCTCCCAGCCTCTCCTCACAGGAGAGATGCTCCAGCCCCTCCACCATCTCGGTGGTCCCTCGCTGGTATGACGAGTCCAGTGTGTCCATGTCTCAGGTACTGAGGAGCCCATAGCTGCAGGTCTTTAAGCAATTGTCCAGAAACGTACTCAGGGGAAGATACAACACAGGGGTGGGGGGTTTTATTTGGGATTTTGGCTGGATTTTTTTTCCCCAAAAAAGTCCACAGTGTATTAATTTAAAAGGTTGTGGGTTTTGTTTTTTTTTTTAATAAATACAGTAAATTTATCATCCTTCCACTAGCTGAGCAATGAGTAACAAGTAATTTCTCTTAGTATATTCTTGGGAATGTGGTTTCTGTTTTGTTTCCTGTTTGGTAAAAAAGTGAAAATAACGGTATGAATTTGCTTTCTTTTATGACAGTAAAGTTGTGGATTTGAACCTGGGTTGATATAAGAGAAATTGTAATTAGTAATTAGTGCAAATCCAGAGCAGGAAGAAGGCAGCTGCCCCAAGCAGCTTTCCGCTGGGTGTTTCACACAGCAGAAGGAAAAAACCTTTCTGAAATGAAAGGCAGAGGTTTCTCGCTGTGCCCAAGCCTTCTCCAGGCATTGAGCACTTTGGGACCTGAGGCGTCTGACCATGCCCCACACAGAGCTTCCCCTCCCAGTGCCCACGCACTGCTGGAGGGCTTGTCCGGAGGGGCCTGTCTGCCAGTTCAACACCCATGGATGACACACCGCACTGCCTCTGCCTTTGACAGTGCTCCTCTCGCACAAGGTATCGATGCGTCACAGCACATTTGAGACCTTGTGCCTGGGGCTTGTCTTTTCGGGGATGACTTTCTTCCCAAGACCTTTATCCTGCTGTTGAGTTGAGAGCTCCTTTCTGACTGAGGCGCTTCAAAACTGTGAGTTGGTTGCTTGAATTCTTGGGGTTTGTTTTCCTCTGGCACAGCTTCGGCAGGCCCCTTCTACAGACAAGTGCTTCTAGAGGGAGACAATGCACAGCCCGTTTAATCCCCTAAATGGACTTAACACGCACGCTCTTTGACCTGGTGTTATGGACTTCAGTTCATATTCTTGGCAGGACATTCAACCTTTCTCATTCAATTAGAGGAACAGAGAGAGATGTACTTCTAGGGTCCGTTTCTAGTTTTTAATTTAGAGTGAGTTATTTGTGGGTTTGCGGACTAAATGGGTTTGCTCCATTGAGTAGTTTCTCAAGTTTTGACAAGACCCTGTTCACATGGTTGCTGGATTTAGGATTTCCTTTGCCCCTTATGGCCCCGGTCGGTGCTGCGGGTCCCTGTGTCTGCAGGGAGATGGACATTGCGTCCTGCTGCCGACCATGAGTGGTTCCCGCCCCTGTCCCAGGGGACAGGCTGTCTCAGCCGGGGGGATGCAGCCCAGCCCGTGCTGTGGATGTCTGTCTCCCATGGCCTCTGCTCCCTCTGGGGGGGATGAGCACCCCATCAGCAGATTGCAGGGTCCTGGTGGTTGTGATGAGAAGATTGGGGTGATAGTTCCCAGGAGGGGTGAGCCCCGAGTGGGCTGACACAGATCTTCAGCGAGAGACATATTCCGGGCTGATTTGACAGGTGGACACGATGCTTTCTGTGGCGGGTGGCTTCGCTCATAGCACCGCCCACCCTTTGTATGCTTCTTCTTGACAACTCATGAGGCTGTCAAGCAATTATTTTGTTTTCAGTATAGCTAGTAGTTAAAATAATTTGGTCAAACTCTGCATTTCTTACAGCAGCAGATAACTGACACGCGTTTCCACCCACTGATAGGCTTCACTTTATTTTTTCTGATAATAGTCTCTCTTTTTAGATTATTCAGAAGATCCTTTCCACCCATTGCAGGTGCTCCCTTTCCTGCTGGGACAGAGCTCAGGGCAGGTGTGCAGGGTTCACCGTCGTGAAGGCTCAGGTTAGGGTACAATTGGCTGCCCGTGCCCTGATGGATCTATAAACTGCTTGTTTCCTTCAAACACCTGAGACTTATGTCAAGAGATAATTCTTCCCTTATCCTTTAAATCCTTCTACCTACAAAAAGTGACAGCAGCTGATGAAATGACAATATGAGCCAACCAGCGATCGCTGCAGGCTGTCAGCTGGGATAACTGGAGGGCTTGGAAGGTTTAATTTCAATTTGAAATGATTTTAAAGGGGAAAACCATGAGTGATAGGGTTATAACAGCAGCTGACAAACACGACCACATCACTTCACGTTTGTTTCCCGTTAACTAACTCTTTGCTTTTCTTCCTTTTAACGTCACATACACTTTTGGAGTCCCGTCTCAATTGAGATCTTTAAACTTCCTGGGGAAGAAGCACTCCCAATGTTTCCTTTCTGCAGAGCAACAAATGGAGGGTCACCTGCTGACACTGCTGTCTGCAAACTAGAATTCACTGGCTTGATTTAATCTCTGAGAAAATGGGTAAGCATGATTGCACGTGACAGCCGGATTCCCTCCCTTGGCAAATACCTCCAGAATACGGTGCAGTTTGAGTTACCACAAGGACAAACATGCACCAGGCTTAGTCAACGCCCCCATACACTGTATTTTTCAAAGTTTAATAGAGCAGCCCTTCACGAGGTCTCATGCAGATGTCCAGGGATGCTGCTGGAATCAGCAAGCACCACTTCAGCAGCCAGCTCTTGTCCCAGCAAAGCACCTCTGTCCCCGGTGGGGCTGAAAGGAGGGAAGAGGCTGCGTTGGTGGAGGACAGCCCAGCCAGGCCAGTAGCAGCCTGGCTTCCATTTCCCAGAGGTCCTGCCTGTCCCCTCCTTGACTGCAGCTTCCCGGCACGGTCAGGAAAGACCTTTATGTGCAGGGGTGTTTCCGCAAGGCTGCGACAGCACCGCCCCCTGTGCAAGTCGCTTTTCTCAGCTGGTACAGCTATCGAAAGGGTTTGGGGGGTGGGGGGTGGGGTGGGGGTGGGGGAGGTGGTATTTGAAAGTTTGGCACAGCCACCACAAATCTTTCCCTAGATTTCAGTACTGCCTGTTTCTGCTCTCTTACAGCAAGCTTCAGTTCTCTACTTCTGGTCAGCAGAAGCCTGCAGATTTTAAGGGTATCTACCTGGTATCTTCAATTTTCCAAGCAAAGGATTTTGACTATATAGTAATCCAAGCTCAGGAGGCTTTGGAAATGTTTTGTGGCTTAGAGTGCACTTCCCTTTATTTTTCACTTGTGACTCTTTAGCTAACATGACGTTAATCGTGATTGGAAAATGATTGAGCCCGTAAGTTGTGAGACTGTTCTCTCTTAAGAACAGAGCAAGCACTGCTCTGATCAGATTGCTCTCTCCTTTCATTACTGAACGACTTTAAGCTTAAAAATAAGTTAGAAGTGGATAATATTTGTGTTGAGAGACTCTCTCCTGTGTGCTAGTGAATAGATGCACGAGGACAGAGCTGCTCTTACACACAGCCAGGGCACTGTCTGCTCTGCGACTGCTTGTTGAGAAATAAAAGTAAGGATCTGCTCTCAAGGACTAAGCACAGCCTTTCACATCAACCTGCCCATTAGGACCCTTCTGCTGCAGTCCCGCCATGCAACATCTTCCTATCTGAAATTACTTCAGTGGGAAGAAAATTAAGGGGGAAAAAGCGTTGCAGGAGAAAGGCCTCATGGAGGTGTCATTCCGAGGGAGAAAGTGGAGAAGTGAGCTGTGACCTGGGGGTGGAGGGTGAACATCTCCCTTGGTGATGAAGAGCACTGACTCCCCCTTTCTACTGGGCACCCAGGGAGAAGGGTTCCTCTCCATTCCAAACTAACTTTCCTACTAAGAAATACCACCTGGAAGGTCAGCTGTGAAAATGCGTTAGTGTAACTTCTTACCGGTACCTTAATCCTTGGACAGCACAGCGGAGCCTATTTAATGTCCTGCTAAAGCCTTGGTATGAGACCTAAGACAGGCTCTGTGCTACCTTCTGGAGGGATGCTCATCCCAGGCAGGCAATGGCCTTCTGAGGGTCCTCCTCACGCAAGAAGGCAGGATCAAGCAATGACTAAGAAAAATCAATTAGAGGACTGTTTGTTCAGTAATTTTCTTTCATAACTGTGTTACTTGCTTCTCTTTGCATTCATCACATTTTCAAACAGCCACCAGTCAGTGATGAGAGGGTGACTAGGCATGGAAACACATTGCCAAGGTGCCTTTTACCGGACTTTATTTACTGCAGATGCTGTGTTTCAAAGTGTGTTATAGGGAGTATGAAGGACCCACTGGAGGCATATTTTTGACACCATACGACGATCCTGTAGACCCATCCTATGTTCTCTTTATCGTGTGTAAACTAACAGTACTTGGGCACCTATACATCGCCTGTGCAGTGAGTGAAGTACGTATTTCAATAGAATGGTGATGTTGGAACAAGATCCTGTGGTCATTTCTGTTTCTCCAGATAACGTGAGTTAAATTATCACAAGCCCTTTAGGAAAGAGGAGGATCCACCTCTGCATGTTGCAGAGAGGGCTATTTGCTACGTTAAAACTAATTAATGCGAGATAACCACACTCGTCTACTCTCCAGAGGGTGAAAATCAGTAAAGCTGTGTTTTATTTCAGAGCACTACACCCATTTACATCAGGTGACACGGCAGTATATTGCATGTGTAGGAATCTGATTTGTTAAAACCACTTTTTGTTAGTGATAGCAGTGTCAGTAAGGGAGAGGCTGTCAGGGGAGGACTTCATCAGAAGGAGCGTTGCATCATCGCCTTGGTTTCCAGTGCATGACGTAGACTAGAGACTGCTTTTAATAACAAGATGTGTATTTGTGCCTCGTCCTTAATTTGGTGAAAAATCTTTGTAATCCTACAGAGTTCATAACTCACGGCCTTGAGGATAGCTGCGTTGTGGCCATGCATCTCAGATAGGGAAGAGCAGAAGATCGTACCAGGTAAATCCGTCCATAGCCAGTGCAGTGCTACCGCTTGGTGCTTTTTAACACAAGTACCCCTCAAAATAGAAATAATTTAAAAATATTACTTGTTGTGCTATGAGCAAGAGTCCTCCTGGGAACTTGTGTGTATTTCTGTAGTGAAACTCCTGGAAAAGGAGTCTGCACAGCTCTTCGGAGTGTCTCGTTACACCAGGTAGGATTTGCAAGAAGAGGCTGAATCAAAAATAGATTGTGGATATGTGCTTGAATGATCTTTCCAAAAAAGCAGAGTAGAGCCTCTGCTGCCCACCACAGGCAGCAAAGAAGATGTGCCATATGAACGGCCAGCCCCTATAACCACCTCCAGTAACGTGGAGCCCTGAACTCTCTCGCTGTCCAGCTCTGGCAGCTCTGACCGGGCGGTCCCCAACACTTGGCTCAGACAGAGAAGGTAAGCGTGACAAGAACTGGAGTGTAGATTCCCAGTCAAATTAGTAGTTAATCCCAGTCTGCAGCTAACATACAGAGAAATTTAAAAATACCATTTCCAAACAATAAGAAAAACAATAATAATACAACAACAACAAACCCCTTCCATTTAAATCCACTTATGGAGTAAGGTAATAAATGAAGACGCTCATTAAAAACCAGATAATAGCCAGTTACTTGGATAGTTCCAATTAAATTACGTTTTCACACAAAATCTTAGCTCTGACACAAACCCAACTCTCTAGTTTTCTCCAGAACACCAAAATACAAATACAGAGTCAGCTGTTTCTCTACCTTATTTTGATTCATTGCAAATTAAGGAAAATCCATCAAATACAACATTATTGTTAGTGCCTACACTTGGCATTCTCCTCTGGACGTCTGTTCAGCTCCAGAGCCTGGAGATGCCACACGGCAGTGAAAGGCGTCATTACTGCTCATGCAAATTTACTCAGCTAATTCTGAACACTCCAGCCGGAAACAGGCAGTGATGGGAAATGGCAGCAGCCGGGACTCGCCACAGGCTGGGAAACGCGGGGGTGGACTGGGATGAGCACACTTGGGTGGTGCCTGGGCCTGCCATGGTGCTCACAGCGCTCAGCCGCACTTCAGTGGAGGTGGTTCAGTTTTGCCCAGGAGCTCTAGGCACGTGGTTGCTTGCAAGGTATGAAGAGATCTGAAATTGTGTGTGGATGGCTTTACCGCGGGTACCAGCGTCTGGAAAACGTCTGCTCGGATGTCATCAAAGCTGTACACTGCAGAATATGGTGTAAATATTTCTTCACAGTCTTGAGTCAAGTAATTCAACCTTTTTGGCTCCATGGGGATGAGCGAGCAGCAGCACAGCAGAGTCCAGCAGGACTGAGCTGTTGCGTCCTTCTCGTCGCGTGCCTTTGGCTCTGCATGCTCAGCAAACACCTGAACGGCTGAAAACTGCGTCCTGACTCCTGGGGGAACCCTTAAAACCTCTCCCCACCTGATGTGGCTGAAGTGCAAGGTGGGCCCTGTCTGGCTTAGCAGTTCTGCAGCTACTGCAGTGCGGGTTGTAAGGAATTGTTTTAAAACACTTTGCTTAGAAAAATTAATAACTCCCCTTTTAAATCTCTTTTTTTAGAGTCTGCATAAATGCAATTGAAATGATAATTTTAGGAATTTAAATGCAGTAGAGAAACAGCAATGACATTATCAAATTATAAGTAAAGATCACTTATTTTGTTTCAACCTTTATAGTGAAAATTATTTTCTTATTAAAAAAAATCAAAGAACTATTACTATTTCCCTGGGTTTTTAAAGAAGTAATGAGCAGTAAACTCAAGCAATTATTCACATACATTATTAAATGTCACCATTAAACAACTGTGTACTATGAAGAGGAAGAGACATCAATTCACGGAGGAAACTTTAGTCCGATTTCATACCCGCCGAATTCTCCTTCTTCGACATGATGCCTGAATAATTTTACGCACAGCGTTTCAAATAAAAGTGGAATTTCTTCGTATCTATTTGACTATGAGTTTAATTGAAATGTTTCTTACACCATCTTGTGTGTTAATTCAACCAGCAAACCCCCCTTACTTGCTCCTAAATGATCCAAAATTAGATCAGTGTCACATTTTAAACATGATGTACACTGACACTAAAGAATTTGTGTTACTTTTACCAATTCACCACCCCTGAGTCTGCAGGCGTCTTTATGCCCAACAACAATTACTCCAGCAAGAGTGCTTTTAATGAAATGTCTCTCTTTAAAACCAAGAAACAAACTCACATATCCCAGGTGAAACTGTCCAGATCCTTTGGAAGGGAAGGACAAAAGATGCCTTCAAGGTTTTCTGTCCAGTGCTTCTTCTGATAGTACTGAAAGGATAATCAGGGTGGGGCCATGTTTTATTTATTGCATTTATTTCATAGTTAACGTATTGCTATTAGTACTTAGAGTTTGACATGTTAAACTCTACAATAACAAGGAATCAAAACTGCAATAAATGGGATCCAGTACAAAAACCTTAGGAATTAACATACAACCCTATTTTGGGGTTATAAAACTATAGCATTTATTTTACTTCCAATTCCTACTTTTCTGCTATTTTGAGTCCATCCGTCAGGAGGATTTGAACTGCTCTCGCCCTGGCTGAGGCATAAGGTCAAAGCCAGAGGGATGTGGGGAACAGCAGAAAACCCAGTAGGGTTCTCAGGGTCCCTGATGGGGATTTTAAAACAATCGAGGAGAAGAACAGTTTCCAAGGTGTTCAGACCTCATCAGGATGGTGACCCAAAATGTCCCTCTAAACTGAGGAAGGGTTTAAAAAATGGATACTGCATGACCTACGGTGGAGTTTGGTCTGTTTGCTGTGAGAGGTGATTCAGAGACGGAGAAGACTCGGTGAACTCGGGAATCTCTGAGATGTCTCAATGAAAGCAGAGGACACAAAGCAGAAGAGTCTGGAATTGTTACTTTCTGAGGTCACTAATTGCTCTGAAGAAAATTATGGCCTGAGAGACCACAGATACGAGTGCCTGCTGCAGAGGATGCTGTGTAAGCACAAGGAACATCGGTCTGAGGGACCTAAATGGGGAATCTGCTGGTGCTGGTAAACCCCGGGCAATTCTAACACCCCCGAGCAGAAGAGTTTTCCAGGTAGTACAGCGAAAGCTGGTGTCAGGTCTCATTTATCAATTAAGGAGAAAATGATAACAGCAGGATTTGGTGCTAGCTTAGATTCAAGTGATCACAGCCCACTTGCACGAACAAATGCTATTAAAATGAAGTCCAGAATTCATAATGTAAACAAATCATTAAAATTCTGAAAACACGTATGATCCATTTTATAAAAACATCCTGAATTCCTTCAAAAGGTCACTGTATGGTATGATCAAGAAAAAAGGCCATACTGCCTAAAAAAAAAATCAGCCAAAGACACTCCACTGACCTGCAGGAAAATGCAGACATTTGTGTGAAAAACAAACGGAATAAAGGGAAAGTGCGGAGTAATGCATATGCATGAGGGGTAGAAATCCAGAATAATATTAAGGGAAGTGAAGGACAGAAGAAAAATCAGTATCTAGCAGGAGTCTGAACAGTAAAAATGGCTTTTCTAATGAATATTATGAATAAAAATAATTCCACTTAGGGGATTAGTGTATTTGGAGATGGAAATGGAAACCTTTTCAAGTGTAAAAGGCAGGAGAACCCAAGAACGGTGGCAGACCTGCGTCTGGGAGGAAGCCATGCCGTAGGAAGGTGAAGCACTTCTCGTTCCAGTATTAACTCAGGTTGCACGTTAGAAACATGCAGCGAAGCCTGGTCTTTAGAAGTCAGAACCTCCACATAAATAAAAATATTTTAAAAGATTTGGCCACGGTGCATTCAGGACCCTTGGTGCTCTGTCAGGACTGGCAAAGGGCATGTGGCATGGCACAGGAAGCACCGGGCTGCCAGACGGCCGCCGGTGTTGGGAAAAATAATGGGACAGCTGATAAGGGACTCAATTAATAAATGGAGGAAGGGTAATATAAATAATGCCAATCAAGGAGGGTGTACCGGTAATAGATCCTGTCAAACCAAATTGACGTCTTCTTTTAATGAGATTATGAGCTTGGTAGATAAAGGTAATCGTGTTGTGGTAATGGATGTCTGTACAGCATTTGAATTGGTACCGCAGAGCAGTTTAATTAAGAAACCAGAATATAAAGTGCACACAACAAACCCGCCGTGCATTAACAACCAGCCAACAGGCGGTTCTCAGCGCGTAGCTGGGTGCTTTCCGGGTGACGTGCTCCAATTCCAGATGCTGTGGCTGGGCCGGTACAACGGGTCACATCAGCCGCTGCACGTGGTCCTGCCTGGCCTCCTGAGCAATGTGTCACAGTGCTTGGAAAACCTCTTTGAGCTTCAGATACCTGGAGCAACGATTTACGGAGGACTGTGCTCTTTCTACCTCAGATCTCATTACTGTGCAGAACTTCTTCTTTCTCTTTTTTTTCCAAAGAAGCGTGTGTTCTCTGCTTGTTGTTTAAACTGCATTATCCTGAGCCCCACGGGGTCTGTGGCGTATGTGACACGTTGATTTCAACAGTAGAGGATCCACTTGATCACTTCTCCAGTCTCTGCAGATCATTTTGTGTCACAGTCGTGCAGACTGGGCCATCAGACGGTGTGGGGGAAAGAGAGGTGGGATCCTGGGAGGAGGCTGGTAAACCAGGGCAGGAGATGGGAGCACCGCGCTCTCGGACCGTGTTTGGCACAACGATGGGGTCACTGCTGGACACCAGAGCACGTGCCTGAAACCACCACAGGTACTAGACTGGGTGTAGCAACGATTACAGCCTTCAGCTGGCTCTAGAGGCAGGAGAGAAAGCAGTGCTGAATGAGCACGGGCTCTGCTGGCTGCTGAGAAGTGCAGCTAAAAGGGGTGTTGAACTCTTTCCCTTGAGACAAAAATCCAGCCTGGAGTGTAAGAGGAGTAAGTACAACAGAGAGGAGTGTGTGAGCATCAACAGCATGGCCGACTCTTCTCTCTGTGTTTCGTTTCGTTTCAGGCAGTGACCCTTACGGTACATCATGGCTCTAACCATGGATGGGGTGAACAGACAGCTCTTACAGAGCGATTTCGGTACTGTACGATATCCTTAATAACACATTCATTTAGAATTTGATTGATGTAAAGTTATTTCATCTTCTGGCTGGCTGTTTTCAGGTGATGAGTGTGAGTCTGAATCTATTATTACGGCAATCCATTAGACGTAGCCCAGCCTCCCGTTCCTCCGTTCCTGGATGGTTTTTTAATACATACCTACACACACACGTAGAAATACACGTGTATCCTCACACACAAATGCTGATGTTGGTGCTCAGAGCCTGGGCAAGAGAAACACGCGAACAGCAAAGTTCAGGCAGAGCAAACTCTCTCCTTGCCACCCAAGGCGATGCAGCAAGTAGTCAGGGATCCCCGGGAGCTCTCCCGAGAATGTAGAAGGTCTTCATTACAGCTGCGGCACGTGAGGCTCGGCAAGAAAACCAAAGTGCTGTCACTTACTGGGGTGCTACACAAGGGGTTATGAAACGGGAACGTACGTTGCTGTAACGGCATTAGTACCTGCCGCTTTCTGCCAAAATGCACCTTCCAGTACCTCACTGCAATAAAAATAATCGGCCCAGGATTTCTGAGAGATCAGTAGTAATTCTGCCTCGGCGTTTGGGCGTCCAGCGCAGAACTCCCTTACGGTGGCTGGTTTGCAGAGGCATTTCTGGAAAGCTGGAGGCATTTCTGGAAAGCTGGAGGCATTTCTGGAAAGCTGGAGGCATTTCCAGCTCAGCATTCAAAGGCTGGAATACCCCAAACCGCAGCTTGTCTTCGCAAATGTTCTCCTTAAGGACCGAGGCGAAAATTAAGCACAGTGTGAAGGTCTAATTTTCTGAATGACAGCATAAATCATAAGTGGAGGCAGTTGCTTAATTAAAGCTGTGCAAATAAACGACTTTTCAGTGTTCTGGCAGTTCCAAGAAATCCAGAAGTCATTTCAGGTCAAACAAAATGGTTCATTTAACCCTTTGATACTCTTTTTTATATTTTCTTGCAGTTTTAGGCATTCCTTAAGCATGTTCCTCTGAAACTAAAAGACATATTGAAAAATATTTCTTAATCAAAATAATTAAAATGTAAGATGAAATTATTTAAAATCAGAAAACGCACACACTTCATTGGTGACTCTGAAAAGTAAGATTTGAAGTTTTGGTCTAACTTTATAATTTCCTAATGTAAAAATTCAGAAAAGCTGGAGCAAGTTTATGACCATTACATTGTCACCAAGATTTTTTCTCTGTCAAAACCCCAGATGTTCCAATTTCCAGCAACAAGAACATGGGGCAGGATGGTGACTGAGGCTGAACCAGAGTCAGGATGAACCGTGGTTTCTGCCACACACTTGCAGAATGGGAGGTCATGGAGGCACACTGGGCAAAGAGGTAAGGAGAAATAGGTTGGGAAAAAAAGACTTTTTAGGAAGAAAACTGTGTAAAGGCATCTACTTGAAATATTGAAAGTAGTTGAAGAAATGACTGGCAAAAAATTTTGTAATCCCTTAAAGTGTCGGTGATGTGGTCGGCTCTAGCACACGTCCACCCTCCACCCCTTCATCCTCCATCACTGACAGTGTGGCAGAAAATGGCTGCAACCGAAAACTGCCTTCAACCCACTCAGCAATGCCTTTATCACGAAAAAGAAATCGAGATAAAACATGTTTTGTGCATTTGAAACTGACTGGCAACCTCATCACACCTGATGTGGGGAGCACTGGAAGTGGGAGTGAGGTCCCCAGTGCTCCTCGCTGCAGGTCCCTGTGCCCAGCAGATGGGCTGAGGACACCCAGGGCTGTCAGAGCCCCTCCTGGTGCACCCGTCTTGCAGGGTCTGGACTTGCCTTCCCAACCTCTTCTTCCCATGTCAGTGCGTTTCTGTTGGCGTCAACAGAGACTACGCTGTAAAGAATAAAATGGAAACCAGGCAGATTGTCATATGAAAAATGAACAGATGGGGAACCTATATTTAGAAACCAAACAAATAAAAGGGGTAGGGAAGGAGGTGCTTGCACATGAAAGGGGAGATCTTTGTGATGCCTGGCTCAGAAGCGCAAATACAGTGGCCGGCTACTGTCACCTCCCTACGCCGGATCAAGGCTGGTTTTGAGACGAATGGGAAATCCGACACATCCCAGAGAGGGCGATAATGCCTCTGGAGAAAGGCTAGAGCGGGCAAGACTCGCGTGTGACCCCAGCAAACCTCTCGTGAGGAAACTGTTGCTTTAGAGCAGTCACATTCCCAGGCTGAGTCGAATGTTTTACTGCCTCTTGGCTTCCCGATGTGCTGGAGGAGGCAGGAGGAATTCCCAAATCACACGGTATTCATTTCTTCCTGCCATCGCAGCGCGGTGGCTGGTCATCTATCAGTCTCCTATTACAGAGCATTATTACGTTCCACCCAGGCAGGCTTCCCCTCGCCTGTTATTTAGGGTGGACCTCAGTCCTCTGCTTCTCATGGAGGCTTGAGAGAAGCCGCGGTGCTATATTTAGAGCCAGCCCGCCTCCCAGCACCGTCTTCACACATGAAAGCACAGTGTGATTTGAAGAAAAGTGTTTTCATTTGAAACACTTTCGGAGTCAGAGTTACTGGAATGTGACATCATTTCACACTGTTACAGCAGCTCTGCGCTGGCTGCTCCCGCCGGGGTGGCTTACCTGGCCTCTGCGGGACACGGCAACGTGAGGGGCTCATGGGCAGCCTTCTCGGCGCAGAATTGCTGCTGCATCGCCAAGAAGGAAGAGAGGAAGGAAACCCGCATTAGAACACCCAGAAGTGCTCTGCAGGTGGAGAATCAGCTATTACCACAGAGTTTCTGCTACCGACAAAATTAGTATTTTTCCCATCGGGGATGTTCTGTGATTGACCTCGCCTCCAAGAAACGACGCTCCATCAGAAAAGCAGACACGTTTTCATCGACTTTTAAATAACCTGAACGTTTTACAAAAATGATATGCATTGCTATAAATAGATGTCATACCTTTCTAACATTCAAAGGCTCCATTTTTAAGAGCTTTACACTTCTTTTCCCTCGGAAATCAGTGATTTCACAGTCAATTTTTATTTCCTGTGCACACTAAATGAACTCATTCCCTATCAACTAGTTCACTCGTGGCTTCAGGGCTGACCAGCATAACTCTATTTTCACCCTAATTCAGCAAACTTATATTCATATGCTTAAGTCTCATTGGCTCCAGTGGACACTGAGCATCACCTTAAATTATTGATGTATTTAAGTCACAGACTGAAGTGAAACCCAAGTCAGCCAAGGGAGGACCATTGAGAGTCACCGCACAAACCCCTCAGTTATGGAAGAATCAGTGCAAATCTGGGGATGCCATGGAAACAGAACTCCTTTTTCCAGGTTGTTTTATAGGGGTGGGGGGTTTTGTTCCACTTGGAAAAAAGAAGAACAGAGAAAAGTGAAAAAGGAATCTGAGAGATCAGGTTGTGAGGCTAATTTTGTGAGATGGCCAACCAGTTTTGCAAAGCAAAGAACTTTCAACAAAAATTAAATGTACGGCCAGGAAGCAGCCAAAAAGCTGAAAGCTGAATTTGTGGTATGTGACAGAAACGTGGTTTCTCAATATAAGGATAAAAAGAAATTTAGAAAATTTCAGTATTTCCGAAATGTGTCATTATCACCTACATGCATTTCAGGTTTTCTGAAGTCACACATGCTGAAGACGTACGCTTCAAGAGCCAATACACGAACGAATTTTTACTCTCTTCATTTTTTGCATGTTCCCATGGTGGCATTGAAATATAACGGTAAATTCACATATCTTTACTACCTCTAACTTGGAACAGCACGTGGAGGAACAGCTGTGAAGGATTAATGGCACAAGCACTTGTGGTAAGAAGATGAAAAGTGATATTCCTGCCCGTATCCCACGTGCGTATTTGTATGGGGGGTGCCAGAAATATCCTTCAGAGATGCTGGCTTGTCTGCACAGGCTGCTATTCACGGGACATGCTAAATGGATTTACCTCCCATCCTGCTCGCTCCCTCCTCGCCTGACCCATGGAACAGAAGCTGATGAGGCCAGGAGTCTGCGTGGCTGCACCCCACTCCCCAAGATCACCGTTGATTGGTGACTGTGTCTGAGGTCTTGTGAACAGCCCAGGGTTATTCCAGATAAATGGCCAGAGTGGAGAACACGAGCTCTAGCGCTCTTCGTGACCTGGAGACAGTGATGGTGAAATGCAACAGGAATTTGGGAGAAGTTATCCCACATAGTGAGATTTTTCCTGACGTGGACTTAGAGATGATCATGAAGAGCAAGACAAACAACCCTGGTGAGCTTTGCAGTGTTAAGGCTTCTTGATACCACAGTCACAGCACGACACTCATGGCACCTCTCTTGCCTTTGGCCAAGACCTGTGATGAAATCGGAGTCCTCCTGCAGGCACATTGCTGGTGTGTGCTGCCTGTCACTACCCAACATTGCACCGCAGCGAAAGAAACCAGCCAGCTGACAAAGGCATAATTACAACATTTATGACTATATCTAGGTGCCAGCAAAATGGACACCAGCACTGACAGTGGCAGCCTGCTGTTGGGGTACCAGATTTTGTTCTCCTGTCCTGGTCGAAGCCCTGAGCCTGGACATCGTCCATCTCCTGTCTCACCAGCTTCATGGACAAGAATCGTCAGCAACAGGAGGCTCTGGAGAAGGTGACTGCAAGGGATACTGCTCATGGCAATCAAGCCGTTTTCAATCGACCGGTACAACCTGTTGTACTTCAAACCTCTTCAGATCCTCTCAAGGGAAGGAATTTCTCACTCAGCACTTTTCTCCTCAAGATGCCTCAAGCTTCTCTATTCCCATAAGCACCCACTCCCTGATCACGTGTCTGCAGTTTGCTCCGCAGGTCCTGCCCGCGATCTGGGCGCGTTGCTGTCACCTGCGCCCCACCCTGCCCGAGGACCACACGGCCAGCAGAGCAGCCTGGAGACTGCCATCGGCTTCCTCTTCTACACAGCGGGACCTGATACTAATCAGAAACCGTGACTCTGGCCAGGGTGGGCCATTTCGAGAATTACGACAGAAGCTGCTGCCTGATATAAACTCCAGGCGACCAACAGACTTGTCCCCAATCGGAGCACCTTACGGGACACTTGGTGCTAACCTGCTGTTGGCAGTGGCCTCTCCAGAGCCTGCTGCTGGCGCATCATCACCACTGTGGCCTTTGGTCCCTAATATTTCACGCTCGAAGCCATTACTCAAACCGGGTACTGCTCCTGCTTTGCCTGGGGCTCACAGTAAACCACAGTCTTCACCCGGCAGATGATGTGTGGGGAAGACAACGGGACCGCTGGTGTGCGGGGCAGGGGGGTGGTTGCCCTCTTGAGGTGCAGCCATGCAGTGACTCTGCTCTTGGTGGGAGGAACATCTACCCACCAGGATGTGGCATGTGCACAGGTGCTGTTTGTTTGGTCCGTCTTTAATTCTTTCCTCTTCCCCATGGAGACAGGAGGATGCAGGAGGATATTAAATAAAGACATTACATTTATTTGCTATTTCAGTGTCCAAACACGACAGCCTAAACACCAAAATTTTCACAATTTTTACCTTTTACCTGAAAGTAAATGGACTGCTCAGCAATGGGCAGAAGAGAACCTCAGGCTTTGTGCTGTACGTGTTCGTGTCATGTGTTCACCTCGCAGCAGCAGCGGTTTGTCACAGACTCGTTTTCCAAAGCACATATTCACTCCCTATGTATTAGTCTCCATTTAACCTGCTGAATCTAAGCCAGACTAATTTGACAGAATTAAGGGACCCCCAAAAAAGAGAAGTAGTGTGAAATACAACTTGAAGGGATGTGTGAGAGAACCTAAGCCTTCTCCCACCTTAACTTACAACTTAATTTAGCTCCTACACATGTAACATCAATTTGACCTCAATTAAACCCACTTATTCCTATTACACTTCACCTCGGCGTTTGGCTCTTTGTCTTACAATGCAAGCTGATATATTGTAAAGCGTAATTCCAATTATTGTGTGTTCTGATGGATTAAAGATGACATATGGCCTGGTGGAGGGTGCCTGGAGGAAAAGGGCCAGATACGGGGAATCTGGAAAAACTCTCTGCAGTTAAGCACCGTTCTCTCTGCCAAGTTACAGAGCCCAGGCGTGCTGCTCTGACTTTCAATGAGGGAGGCGACTGCCGCAAACCCAAACGCGGTCCTAGCGACAATGTCGGAACATTCATCACAGTGGTAAGCGTCTGCCAAGCCTCATGTCTTCAGTCGGCTGCAGGACCTGCACTGGGCGGGCATAACCCCAGCGGTGTTGTTTGAACTGGTACTGAAACCCAGTGGCACACTTTTATGAGGTCTCCGGGGCTGTGCTGCTTGCACGTGTTTCACATCAGTCGGCTCTCACGAACGTGGCAGCAGAAGAGTTTCAGGCTCTTTTCCTACCAAAAGGCAGTGATTAAATGCAGTGTCTGTTAGCAGCACCACATACATACCATACAGCCCACAATACTTAATTTTTAAACAGATTTTCTACGTTAAAATATTTTTCTATATATAGAAAAATATTCCATATTATTCTAATAATATATTTATGCACTGATTTCCTCAGTGGGTCTTCTGAAATGCAGTAACCCTGACCTTGTCCTAGCTGTAGAAGACATCTTAATAACACACGCAAATGCAAATGGCTTTCAGAAAACCACCCCAAAGCAGCTTCTTCTGCATGATCTAAAGCAGCACAGATCCATCAATAGAGACATCTTGCTTTATGCTGGCCGTAATTCCTGCCCACAATATTTAACGGCTTTTATTAAATATTTCATTATCCTTTTGAACACTTTCCTTGATCTCTGCCCTTTTCTCCTGGGACAGGTTCCCAGGCAGCCAGCATTGACACTGCTGCTGCAGGAATATTAAATGTTTATAGCGATTTTCGTATCGGATGATCTCAAACTACTTAACGCACGGGAAAGGATTAGTCACCTCGCCTTTGAAACTGAACGTGTCCTCCACTCTGCCCGGAAAACATTATTTACTGCAAGTGCTTCAGGAGAGAACTAAGAACCCAGGGGAAACGTGGGCAGAACCAGAGGTTAATGATTCCAGCGTGCGTCTGGCCAGGACAGCGAGATGAACCTCCCTCCTCACTGCAGGGAAGGTGCCATGGGATCCTGGAGCACTGCTGCCACCCGTGCCAGCACCGGGTTTACCTCCGGGCTAAGGAGGGTCAGTACATCACTATGGGTTGGACTGGTTGAGGCTACCTGTGTGTTTATCCTCCTCCTTTTTCAGCTGTAACTCGCTACTTTCACTAAGTGAGAAGTTTTGTTTTCCTTCCTACACCAGCCAACGCCTTACAGCAGGCACGCAACTAAAAGAAGAGTTGTTCTTCTGCCCTGCAGAGCAGGCGTGCGAGCACAAAGGGTGCTGGCGACTCTGGAGGCTGTCACAGACTTCCCTCACCGGTGGGCTTTCTGGCTACCGAGGGGAAGCAGCCTAGAACTCTAAGGCAAGTAACTGAGCGTGTTTCTGAAGAAGACCCGGTTCTGAAGCTGTGGATGAAGGAGGCGGTTTGGCACGTGGTGTTCTTTCAATGTACATGAACTGAGGATCTCACGGTAGAGCAGTAATTTATCCTTGGCTTGTTCTAGACAGCCCCAGTTCTCCAGACAGTGTTCCAGCATCCCAAGGAGTCTCTTTGGGAGCCGAAATGCAATTTGGCACTGGGAATGTCCTCATATTTTATTTAAACAACAAAATGGATCTTAATTTTTGATATGTGTAATACCTATTGAGATGCCAGAACACCGAGAAGAAATGGCTTTCTGTTTTTCCACAAGGAGGCTTATGGGTAGGGTGTTTATATGGTCGTGTTTATGCGAGACCTTTTGGATGAGCACAAAACCCTCCCTCAGCCATCAGGTAGGAACCATTTTTCATAGAGCCATTGCCATTGTGGTCAGCCCCTCACACGGGCATGCTCGGGAGACACAAATGACCACGAGCACTTGTCCTTGTCCTTTGAGATCTCTAGAACATGCCACCACAAAATGTCACCAGCTTGTATTTTGAAACTCCTGCTGTTTTAATTCGTATATGTAATTCGAAGCAGAAGGGTGAAATCCCAGCTGAGCTGGAGTCCAGCAGCACGGGCACGTCTGGTCGGATCCCCACCATCAGGTTACCATGGCATTACGCGCTGACAACACAGAAATCAATTTTGACAAATGACTTGCTTTCCTGAACTAGTGGCAGTTTAACATTAAAAACGTGGGGAGACAACACGTGACGTCAGCCACGGAGCCTGACCAGGAGGAATCCAACCAGCCATCGCTCCCTGCTCAGAAGCAAACTGATGTCGAACAGAGCACACGAGTTTTACTTCCAGATAGAAAATGCTGAAAGCATAAGAATCAGAGTTGCACAGCGAAGATCAATTGAAATATACTTATTTCCTTCCACGCAACCATGAGTTTAGACTCTGTACACACATAAACACATATTCACCATGCTGAATAAACTCATAAATTATTCTTTAATGGCAAGAAACTATTAGATAAGAAATCATGGGAAAGTTATCATCATGGGACTGGCTCATGTTTACAGAGCGGGTAGAGTGTGCTGTTCTGTACCAGTCTGAGGTATCAGTACATAACTTATTGATATTTAGTGATCATCATTAAAAAGTTCTACGTGGATGACAGCACAGCTGCAGTATTGGGCTGAAGAATGTCATTTAAACTTCAGCTTCGTTGAAGGGGGTTTTCATTACTAAAGCACAGCAGCACGCCAATGAACCAAGGCTCTATCCACGCCTTCAGTTAAACTCACTAGAACTTACAGGGGAAATTAACTTCAGTTTTCCCATCACTGAAGGCAATGGGGTTATTTTCAGCAATCCCCTGACCTCCAGAGAACCGTGGTTCAGACCTGGCAAGGTGTCCGACTGCCCGTGCCTTGGGGTTGCATTGTAAGCCTAGACTCTCCTCATATGGAGCAGAGACCCCAGAGCACCCAGATGGCCTAAAAATGGGTGGATAGTTGTACTTTTGAGGATGTGTTGTGGGTGAAGGGGTGTCTGCATGCCCCGAGCCCCTCAGAAGGTCTCCAGGATGGGGCTCCAGTGGCTGGGAAAATCCCCCTCAGCCCTGAAGCTGTCCAGCTTTATAAAAGTGGATTCTGAGTTTAATATCACTTTGCAGCCATTATGATGCTGTTTCATGCGGTGGTTTTGCCAGGTTTATATCGATAAATGACCTATACAAATCTATACGACTCTAGGAGAAGTTTCCCTGAATTATTTTTAAAACTTAGACTCGCCATCCTGTGCATATCCGTCTCATGCAGCTCTTGGAGTCAATCAGGCAGGAAAATAGAGTTCAGTCAAGGACATATTCTTGTGTTTTAACATCTCTCATCCTCCCCATTCCCGTCCTCTCCTCACGTTCTCTCTAATCTTTTTCTGACTCTTATGCCTTTCACTTTCAGGAAGGGCTAATTTAGCTGTACACTCTTGTAAAGCGAGGGAGAGGAAAAATGAAGGAGCGTCCATAAAGATGGAGTTATATACATTCGATATGTAATGACTATACTTAAGATGTACTTGAAGACAACGGGCAGCACCTTCATTACTGTGTTATCACTTCTTCCAGCAAAGTTACCCCATCACCAGCAAACGCATCCCAGAACCCCATTGTATCATGATTGTGATTTTTATTTCATGAATAGTGCAAAAAATTCCCTTCAAAAAAAGCTATGAAAAATTTTGAACAAAACTGCAGATAGCAAGGGAATTCTACATCCAAGACCGGTAACTCGTTCTTCTTGGAAACATCAAGTGATCTCAAAGGCTTTTACTCAGCACGAGAGTGTTTGTCACAGGACAGGGAATTAGGGATGCAGCAGTGGCTTAAAGATTGAGCGTTTTGATCCGTTCTAATTCACTCACGTCTCTTATTTTGGTATCTTGTTCATTTTTAATTTAAATGTGTGCTTGACAAAAGTGTTAAAAATGTCAGAGAAATAAATTGTCACTGATACATTTTTAAATTTATGTTTGCTTCAGAAGAACCGTTGGCAGGCTCTGAGATGTTCTAGTTCTTGTGTCTCTCTTGAAATCAATTAGCAACCACAGTGAAAATCCGGGACCTTCCACATGACCAGGAATTAGCCCTGCTCTGCTCTCACTGGGGAAAAACATTCACACAGACTGTGGGGGCAGAGGTAGGACGTCGGTGGAGACTTGTGAAAACCTCAGCATTTGGGACTGTGATATGGCGTTTCCATGCAAGAAGAATCCATCCTTCTCCAGGTGATGGTGGGGTTTTGTCCCAGCAGAAAGGAGCTCAAGGCCAGCACAGAGCAGGTCTGTAGCTGCTGCTCAGGACCAGAGCTCTGCTCAGCCTCTGGCTGCAAATCCAGGGGAAGGCCCGTCCTTCCCGTTATTTCTGTGATTATTACAGACTGGTTTGGGCTGAAGGGACCTTCCCAGCTCCCCCAGTCCAACCCCCTGCAGGGAGCAGGGACATCTGCAACCAGAGCAGGGGGCTCAGAGCCCCAAGGGCCAACCTGACCTGCAATGGGGCCAGGGATGGGGCTTCTGCCACCTCTCGGGGCACCCTGGGCCAGGGACTCACCACCCTCAGCACAAACAATCTCTCCCTTCTCTCTGCTCTGACTCTCCCTCTGTCAGTTGAACCCATCAGCCCTTGTCCTGTCCCAACAGCCCCTGCTGAACAGCCCCTCCCCAGCTTTCGGACAGCCCCTTGAAGCACTGACAGGCTGCACTAAGGTCTGCCCGGAGCCTTCTCCTCTGCAGGCTGAACACCCCCAGCTCTCTGCCCTCTCCTCCCAGCAGAGGGGTTCCACCCTCGGGTCATTGCTGTGTCCTCCTCTGGCCCCGCTCCAGCAGCTCCCTGTCTCTGCTGTGCTGAGGAGCCCAGAGCTGGACCCAGCACTGCAGGAGGGTCTCCCCAGAGCGCAGCAGAGGGGCAGGATCCCCTCCCTCGACCTCCCTGACACAAGTTGCTTTGTTGGATTTGCTCACTCACTTTCTGGACCAAACCTATAACAATGGCAGGATCCTGCAGTGACTTCCAGTCTGCTCTGAATACCAGCAGGATTTTTAACAGTAAAAGTTAAGTGAGTAAGTCGGACGTGCCTTATCCAAAAGGGACAAGAACTTAATGAGTCAGGTTTGGGTGCCAGTAGGAATTGCAAAGCTCGAGGTACCCCTTAAGTCAGACATGCCCACCTTGGCACTGAGGGATGGGGATGGACCGCAGGCGCGGGTATCTCTCTCCCCGGGGTGAATTGTGGCTGGCGTTTCCCGGGATATGCTGCTGAAAGCACTGGCACAGCACTGGGGAGCGCGCTGATGATTAATGATCCAAAATCCCTTCTCAGCACTCTCTGCTGACACTACTTCACTCACTGATCACTAATCTTCCATGATACTGCAAAAGTTTGCAAATTTCAAAGCCAATTTGACATTAAAGAGGAAAAAAAAAAAAGAGCGAGAAGGAAACAGACACAAAAGCACAGCACGGGAAGGATGGGATTTATGCTATGATGGATGAAATGAAGCTCCCATTTTCATTGCAAATGGTTGGACATATGGACTATAATTGGGGAACTTTTACACAGCTATTTCAGCTATAGCTCACCACAGCACTTACTACAGCTGAAACGCCTGGCAAATGAAAAATAGCATTGCGTCCCACAACTGCAAGGTCACCAGCATTTGACAGTTTGAATATATTTACATATACTTTCCTCCTCAGTGAAGAAAACCTATCGATATAGAGGCAATTTTTGCAAGGATTTGACATGTGCTGCTCCTGGAGAGAGAGGAGGCGCAGGCAGAGATGTCTTCAGCAGCAGGGACAGCCGATGGCGAGGAATTCTGGTGCTTCTGTCACAAGCCAATGGCAGAGCAGACCTTGGACAAAAAAATTCCAAAGGCAGAAGTAAAAGGTCCGTGATTACAACCGCGGCAGGACCAGCACCAGGACAGACAGGCTGCAAGGCTGCCCCAGGCGGTGAGTCGTGGGGGTCCGGGCAGCGGCGGAGCAGGGGCTCGCCTTCCAGCTTGATTCAAGCGCTGCCAAACACTGCCCATGTCTGGGCTCTGTACACCTCTGTTTATCTCACTGCTGCTGGGCCCTGCTCCAGTTTCAAGAGAGCTGGGAAATAGGACCGAAGAAGAGATGAGTTATGCCCTTATTACCTAAGGTTACAGGGTGGGAAGTCGGAGCCTGCGGCTGAGACTCCTGTAATTGCAAGAGCTGCTGAACAGGACAAGAGGTGTGATGCTCCTGCTCGCCCTTCCAGACCTCATGAGGAAATAGAGAGAAAACGTGACATCTGGCCCTAGCTAGGATGTTATTTCACGGGTCTAAATGTGTGCCTGTGTTCAGACTATGAAATTACACAGTACGTGCACACTTGTTCACGCAGCAGAAGCTCTGCAGGTGTCCGGGGGGACGTGCTTTTGCTGGCAGAAATGTCACCCACCGTACAGGCAGTATCTCCTTGTCAGCATCTGCATATTTTGACTTAACTTACACAAATACGAGAAGGGTCCATGTCAGAAACAACACAAGCTTGTCAGATCTTGGCAAACATCCTCAAATCTGGCTCCGAACGCATACGCAGGGGACTGGTCTATCTGCAGCTCGTGCGAGTCTTGCAGGCAGGGCTCCTGTGAAATGTGGTCGGGGTGTGCACTGCTCCTGGAGTGCCCCCTCCCAGCGCCTGCCCCCGCAGACACCGATTGCATCAAACCCCTCTCAAACCCGCAGGCCCACATACGAGGTTCCTCTTGCTGGCTTGGGATCAGGGGTGTGACGCCTCCCTAAGGCATGAAAAGATACAGGCTGCCATTTCGAAAGGCGTCTTGAGTAAGAATTTTGAAAGTATTTGTATGCTTAAACTCATAAAGTGCCCTGGGAAGCTGGTGCCGCGGTCTCTACCCAAACACTTCTTAGCCTGAATCGTAATGTAAAACGAAAGGAAGGGAGAAAATTCAAGGAGTGCCATTTGCCTACTGCTTTGTAGCTCGTCTCTACAAACTGCTGCAGCACAATTGTGTTAGTTACACCGGGAATGTGAGCGCGCATGTATTTGGGTTGGTTACTACTGTTTTCCGCAGAAGACAGTCCTGCCACATGCGGAACCTGCAAGTCCCAGACGAGCATTATTAGTAGATCACATCCCAGCGCTATGAGGAGCATATTAACAGCACAATTTTCAGGTGCAGCTCTAATAACACTTACTGTGAGACGGTGCAGCGCAGAGATGGAAAGTGCTGCAGCTAGTGCCCCCATAAACTGCTTCCCCGATTGTTTTACGGAATATTCATCACTCGGTGGAAATAATGCGGCTCTCTGAATACGATTATCCCCCTTTTCCTTTTGACCTTCTCCAGGCCGGTGGTTTGTTCACATCGGTCTGGATCTCCAGGCAGCCCTATTGACCACAGACCATCTGACCAGCTCCTGCATCACACGGAGCATCTCCAGGTTATAGTGCACCCGAGTTTTAATTGAATGCCTGCCATCTAATCAAAAAATAACAGTGAAATGGCACCCTTTGATATTTGGACAGAGCTGCACAGATGAGTGTACAGAGAGCACGCCAAAAATAAAGTAAATTAAAATGTAAAGTGGAGCAGAGCTGGTAAAACCGGTTGTGTTAGGTGCTCTCCGAACTGGAAGCAGGTAAAGTCAGACTTCTCCCCACGTTCCCTCGCTGAGAAGGGGAGAGGCTCCGTCCCCATCCCCATCCCAGCTCCCCAGCAGCATCTCCCAGCAGCAGCTCGGGCAGGGAAGGGATCCTCCTCCCACCCTCCGCAGCTGCCAGCCGCCCTCTCATCTCAGAGTCTTTCTCTGGGCAGGGTTTTGTGTGAATGCAGATTTCCTTTCCAGCTAACGAGGCCCACACAGTGCCGTGAGATGTCCTCGAGCTGTCATACCTTTCTCGGCGCCACAGATTGGTGTCCTCACAGTTTTCATACACCCACCACCAGCCCATGCACTGTGCCTGTCCATAAGGCTGCGTGTGGGACCTTTGACACACGCGGGGATGCATTGGACTTGTGTTTCTCTTTCCCTTGAATTTCATTTGCTTTAAAAGCTCAATTTCCTGGCAGCTCTTTCAGCTTCTGCAGATTTCTGCTGGGGGTGAATTCAGCAGCAGGGACCCCCGAGCTCTGCATGTGCCTGGGACACGATGGGCAGGGCCCAGGAAGGCTTCTCACGTGCTTCTGCGCGACGGAGCCGCCCCACGGCTGCGATTCAGCTTCCATGGCTCCCTGGTGCAGGGGCTGCAATGGGGCTGGCAGTGCCAGACGCTGCCGGTGGGTGTGTGTTTAATCGAGCAGAGCGGGCCAGGGTGAGGCCACCAAATGAATTTTCACTCAGCGTTGAGATCGAGACCTGAACCCACCTCTTCAGAGGCAAAGGGCAGCAGCCCGCAGTCACGGTGGTGTCCAGCCTCTGTCGCTCGGTAATCAATATCGCTCAACTGCCCACCAATCCTTGCTGCTGAATTGTGGTAGATTATTTGCATTCCACATCTGCAGTCCAGATCTCGTGACCTGCTACCGTGCAGTTTTCTGCATTTCCACCCATCAGCGTAAGCGCTCGCAGAACTGGCAGAAAGGGCTGACTGACAGCTGCCTGTCAAAGACACTGCCCGTACATTGTCTGTGGCAGCGAATAGCTCGTCCGGGAGCTCTCTAGAGGTTTTCATAATGCGTGAAAGGATTTTCTTCTCACTAGGTTACTTCCGTGTGTCTATGGGAACAGCTCTGTGAAGTCATGAGAAGTCAGAACCGAAGTAATTCCCCGCCTTACATAAAGTTTGTGAGAAGGTTGGTAGGTCCCCTCTGAAGCGCTGGCACGGCCGCTGTTGAAAACTGCCGCACCCGTGGTACGGCTCTCAGACACAGCCGGCAGCGGAGGGCGTTGGTTTTTCTTGCAGCACTAGCTGCTAGTTGAAGCACAATGGTCTACGATTGTCTGGTTTTTGTTAAACAGCAGCTGAAAAGCGGTTTGTGAACAAGCAGAGAGATTTTTGTGGAGCTGATGGAACATCCGAAGGGCTTTCCTGTTACACAGGATCCGGCCGCTGTTTCCAGAGCTGTAAAATGGCACAGCAGTGCGTAAAACACGGTATTTTTGGCAGGGTGTGCAATATTTTAGATATGATGAACCATCAGAGATAGCTTTATAGATAATATCCGCGTGTCTGGAGTGACAACAGGAGGACATCTGGGGTTTTACCTTCCCATTCGCACTGATTTATTCTGGTGCCACTGAGTGCACTTCCCTTGACTTGTTGAACAAAAATCTGCTTTGATGGAAAGCCTCATATGAAAGGAAAACTGGTTCAACATTAGTGGATTTGATCTCACATAAGCATTTGGAAACCCCAGCAATATTAATATAGAGG
The DNA here is from genome assembly GCA_009769605.1 of Bucorvus abyssinicus. Classification (NCBI taxonomy): domain Eukaryota; kingdom Metazoa; phylum Chordata; class Aves; order Bucerotiformes; family Bucorvidae; genus Bucorvus; species Bucorvus abyssinicus. Next base: position 33,458,417 of record CM020034.1, on the reverse strand, counting down.
CACTTTGAATTGTCTGTTTTGTTTTCTCTGGATGCCGAGGCAAAAAATTTGAATAGCAAATGTTTGAGTTCACCGAGAAATAATAAATCTACACACTAGAAACCTCCCTTTCTTCCCCAAAGCTGTAGGTAGAGCATTTCATGTGTTTTACACATCTCTAGATGGCACCCGTTGAAGTCGTTCAGAACGATGTGGCGTCAGGCAATATACATTTTAATTTATTTACACATATTTCTCTTGGTGCTGAGTTTCATAACAGCCTTTACATAAAGTCTTGATCATGACTTGGGTAAAAAATCCAAAGGCAGGGCTCTGCAGGAGTTGCAGCGGGGCTTCTGGAAGGCACTGTTGGCCCCTGAGCCAGGAGGGGACTCTCCAGTGCAACCACAGCTGACCCAGGGAGCTGAGAGATCAACCACCAAACAGTACAGCAGTGGTGGGGAGGTTGGCCAAGGCCGAGGTGAAATCGGGTTGAGGCAGTTGCATGGAAAATGCAAGTGAATAAGGAAGACAAGCAGGCGCGTGCAGAGAGTGCGTTAGGGCACGGACATCCAGAGCGCTCCCGGGTCCCAGGGCAGTGGGGACCCACGGTGCAGGGCACAGTGACCTCCTCAGCATGGCGTAGAGCACTGGAAATGCTAAACAGACCTTTGCATCCCAGCTTGGCATCATTCCCTTGTGATCGGTGAGCCCGTAATTCAGTTCTGGGCCGTTTCAGCTGCTCGTTATCCCGGCCGATCAGATCGTAACACAGATCATTTGAATGCTTGTCCGGTCCGTGCCGTTATATAAATTATCTTCTAATATTATCCCAGGCAGAAATACAGCGGCATATAAGGCAACGTGGATGCTTTGTATGAGAGGGTCATGATAGATAAAAATGATAATGGGTACTGTAGTGCCATAATCAAAGTCTAATTGTCTCATTAATTAAGAGCAATATTCGGTTATGTATTGGGTCCTAGAGTGATTATGACTCAAGTGCCTATTAAAACGCCTGGATTTATCTTCTGACTTGCAGTTTTCAGCCAGGCAAAGCATTTGGTGGAGGTCAAACAGTTCAATTGCTGCTTTAAAATGTAGTTGAACTTTAGGCATGAATAATCATTGCTCTCCCTCTCGGCTCACCAGCCCGCGGACACCGCAGTCGTCACGGTGGCTCTAATTGCTGTCAGCCAGCACAGGGAAGCGTCCCTGCTCCCGCAGCCGTGTCCTGGCAACCAGTCGCCAAAAAGCTGGGCCAGGAGTGAACAACTGAGGCACTCAGGGGGTGCCGGACCACTCGCCGCTCATGTGTCCACCATTCACTGACAGTTGTTTAAGTGCAAACACCCACAATGTCTCCCTCCCACTCCGATTTTCTGACCTGATCAGGGTAACTTTCAGAAGTTCCCGGCCAAATACGGACCGCTGGTAACACCGGCTGTTCTGGGGTAATTAGATCAAGACCTGAGCAATTTGCTGTAGGGCCTGAACTCAGATCATCCTTCATACACCTCTGTGCTAGACCTGTCTTTAAATTAGATTATAATGAACTTCCAGCACTATTAATAATACAGCAAATCACGGGAGAGGATGGTTTGCTCCCGCTGCCGTAATGCGCACAGCTGTGCAGCTTTCGCTCGTGCAAAGTAGGTGACTGCTGCAAGTTTCAACCCTTTTTAATCACAAAAATCAAACAGTGGGATACACGGGGTTCTAAAAATTAGAAATACTTGAGCTCCTTTGCAGTAATAAAGTGGGTTTAACACGGGAAGTTTAATAAATTATTTCGAGGCGGCATTACTTAGTGCAAACAGAGCCTTACCTCCAGGCTATGGAAAGCTACCAGGGACCTTCCTCAGGACTCTTTAATGAGACTTCTTTGAAATTTTGATTAATGACTTTGGCATAGAAAGAGGGAGCACACTGAGGAAATCTGCTGACAATGCAAAGTGGAGAGACACGGTCAGTGCTGGAGAGGGCTGGGCTATCCCACAGAGTTAACAAGACGACCTTAAGCACTGGAGTAACCCAACTGGGATGAAGCAGGAACAGGCACCTGGGGTCTGACCGCAGGCTCCGGGAGCTGGAAGCAGCAGAAGGAGAAGGGTAGGAGCTCACTGGCCCTGAGTGAGGTTCTCATCACCTTCAAGGACCAGCATCGCCCACGCCTTGTGCTGGCCCCAGGCTGCAGGAGCTCACTGCTTCTGGAGGATGAGGGGTGCAGGAGCTCTACTGGGAATACATTTCTGTAGCTGGAAGCGGGCAGGCTGTGGGCACGTTGCTTTCAACATGGACTTCATCAGCGATGGCTGGCCTAACCAGCAGCATAGGGCAAAGCACTTGCAGTCAACCGCAAATCCACAGCCCATGCTGATCAGCGTCGTGTTTCTTGTTTTATATATTATACCGTATAGATAGAAAGGAAACCTGAAGGACATTGATTCTCCTTTTCTTATTTTATTTTAATTAAAAAGGTGTGAAGTTTCATTGAATTTCCACTTTCTGGAGCAGTTGAGGAGATGGTACCGTTTCACAAGCTGTTTCAGTCAGCCTGAATCCATGTTGCTGCTGGAGCCTGAACCCCACTTCCTAGTCCTTTCAGAGAATGCCCATTTCTCACTGCTTTTCTCCCGATAAAAATGTCAAAAAGAGAAATAGAATGTAAACAGAAACACTCTTGGGTTTGCCCTTCTGCAAGGAACAAACATATGTTAAAAAGTCAAGTATTTGGATGTCATGGAAGATAGAGATCACAACACGCTCCCTGCTCGCACTAGGAGGCACACGTGGAGCAGTGGTTTTTGGTCTGGTGGTGTGCCTGAACTGGGAGAGCCTGCAGAGGAGGAGCTGCAACTGGGTCAGTGAGACTGGTCCGGATCTTGAACCAGCCGAAGAGAGAGGCTGAAGGTGATGGGCCTAATAATCTTGTGTTTCCAGCGATCTTCAGTGAGGGTCGCAGGGAAGGCTCCACCTGCCTTCAGCACGCGTCCTCTGACATTGCACGTACTGCAGTCAGAAACCTCCTCCCGAGTATCTGCAACGACGTAAACACCAGCATAAGAGATTTTGCCACTTCCTTTTTCTCACGTACAGGGATAAATATAGATTCAGTGAGGGTGAGAGACAGTAAATTAAAATTCTAAAAGAAAATGTTTCTTTGCAAGTTGTGCTGCTCCTTCCTATGAGAAAACATTGAGAGCATCCAATGCCAGAAAGAGGATGCTGATCCAGACGGATACAGAACGGCTTTGAGAGCCAGGGTTATTTGGAAAATAGAGAAGTTTCTCACACCTAAGACACAGTTCTGGGCCAAAGCAGGTGAAAACCAGCAGCGACCCACCACTCTGAGGGGTGAGGGGTGTGGGCCAGCACACAGGTCCGGCTGCCATCGCTGCCACAGAGGCAGAGCACTCGGATGAGGATGCGGCAGAGCGATGTCCTGATGCACACACAGGGCAGCTTTCCACTCTCCCTCTGCTATACTTTTATCTTACCTTTCATCATAGAGCCAGTAAAAAGATAACTTGGTCTTTCACAGCTTGACCTGAATCTGCGAGTCTGGCAGGAGTAAACATCTTCTCATTTCCACTCCGCACAATTTGATATGCAGCTCTGAGAGAGTCTAAAAAAAGAATCCTTTCATCTTCATTTCCTGAAGTCTTTTTTTCCCTCATATTCTAAATTCATAGATAAAACCCCAGACGATTTTATTGGATTAGGAATGACCACAGACAACACAGAGTGTCTCCCCATGACATTAATATGCTTGTAATTGATATATCCGCTCTGTGTTTTTCTCATGAGGTCGAGATCACCGCGCTCGCTCTGCTGCAGACTCTCGCTTTGTATCTCCCCCCCCTACAGCTGTGCACAGGTATATCTGTATCTCTAGTGGCAAAATCTAGCGGAACAGTGAATTGTAATGCTCACGAGGGAACAAATCTGCCCATAGTATTGTGTTCTCTGATTGATTGCTTTCCTGCAAAAGCGACACGTGGCCCAAGCCCAAGTTGCCAAGAGGATGCAAGACGCCCAGCCGCACGAGGTGGCCACCAGCAGTCCCACCACATCCCCACAGCTGGTGCTGGCTGTAGGTACTGTACTGTGCTGGGATGCAGCCGGCGGGGTGATTTCAGCACTAACCCAAATAATCATAAGTATTAATAGAAGCTGTTAACTGCAATCCAGCTGCACGAGATGTCTGTCAGCTCGTTTTTGAATAATCAACTGCTGTGCTTAATTAAGAAAGATACTAGCCCTTAACAGTGTATGTTTCTTGACATATTTCTATTCAATTTTCAGAACTTTGAGAAAGCCCTGGTGCACTTTCCCAACAGTGCCAGACTCCTTGTTTACCCAAAATGGCCCTAAATGGTCCTAAATGACCAGTGATCCCAGATACAAATGCCACATCCAGACCTCTCAGAATAAATCAATTACATATATGGGGGGAAATTAAAACTCTCGGAGAAAGAGGAAGTATGATAAAAGAAGGAAGGTATAATTTTAAAAAGTGCGATAAAATCAGGATAAAAAGTTCTTAATTCAACTCTGCCAGGCAGGAGGTGGATCTAATTTTCATTTTAAATAGGTTCTGTCTCTAGCCTTTTTCCTACCATTTAAGAACAAGAAAAATTACTACAGTAACCTCACAGCCTGATCATACTCACTGCCTGCAAATGGAATCAACCCTACAGAGGGACTTGCACAGGCTGGGTCAATGGGCTGAGGCCAGTGAGCTGAGGTCCAAGACCAAGTGCCGTGTCCTGCCCTGTCACCACACCAATCCTCTGCAACGCTCCAGGCTGGGGGAGGGTGGCTGGAAAATGCCCGGGGAAAAGGCCCTGGGGGTGCTGGTGACAGCAGCTGAAGAGGAGCCAGCAAGAAGGCCAACAGCATCATGGCTTGTGGCAGCACTGGTGTGGCCAGCAGAACCAGGGCAGGGATCGTCCCCCTGTACTGGGGGCACTGGGGAGGCCACACCTTGAATCCTGGGTTCAGTGTTGGCCCCTCACTCCCAGAAGGACATTGAGGGGCTGGAGCGTGTCCAGAGAAGGGCAACGGAGCTGGGGCAGGGTCTGGAGCACAAGTGCACTGAGGAGTGGCTGAGGGACCTGGAGGGTTGAGCCTGGAGCAAAGGAGGCTCAGGGGAGACCTTCTGGCTCTTGACAACTCCCTGACAGGAGGTTGGAGCGAGGTGGGTGTTGGTCTCTTCTCCCCAGGATCAAGCGACAGAACGAGAGGAACCAGCCTCCAGCTGTCCCTGGGGAGGTTGAAGTTGTCCCTGAGGAAAAATTTCTTCCCCGTTGGGGTTGTGCAGGGCTGTCGCAGGCTGCCCAGGGCAGTGGTGGAGTCCCCGGCCGTGTGGAGGTGGTGCTGAGGGACAGGGGTCAGTGGGGACCTGGCGGTGCTGGGGGAACAGGGGGACTCGAGGAGCTGGAAGGGCTTTTCCAACATAAACAATTCTATTCTATGATTCTAATTAGACTTAAGGTGGAATAAGAAACTTTTTCTTACAGGTGTGTCAATATTTTGTTTCATAGGTAGAGTATTAGCCCTACTTCAAGGAAGAAAAACAGAGGAGGTAGGTGTGGTTTCTAATCAGTGACACATCTAGCAGGGTATTAACAGAACCTTTTAAAAATACATTATTCCTCGGTTACTTTGGCAAGACCCAACTTAATGGCACATACATCTTCTCTGCTGTAAGTCAGTGTAACACTTGGAAATCAAGCCTACTTTGCCTAGGGACTGTTCCTCCTTCCTCTGCTGCCACCGACACAAAGTGGAGTCCTGCACACGTCTGGAGACAATGACTTCGTGAGTTTTCAGCATTATGCAAATGTGTTACACAGCAGAGAACTCTTCTGGAAAGAACCTGAGAAGGTCTTTCTCCAAAGCACGGGCAGGTCTGACTCACCCATCAGCTGCCTCTATGAGGACTTTCTCCAGGTCGAGAGGACGGCTAGTGCTTGTCCTTTCACGTCAAGTCTACGGCTGAAGTCTGCATCCAGAGTTCCTCAGGGTGGACAGAAACACTCCTGTTGACAGCAAGGAGTTTGTGGGTCATCCCTTTTTCTCTCTAATGAGGGCAGGATCTGGGGATTAATCACAGTGCCTCCCCTTCCTTGTCAGTTGTAGAAACAAAGAGACTGAGAGGAGGGGTGGGGAGAGAGCTCCTTCCTGACCTTTGCTGGTAATTAATCATAAAGTATGAGAGTTTGTTTGCCCACAACCTTGAGCAGTGATTGTGAATGATCACCTGGAAATAGGCTTTTGGGGGTTTCTTCTTCCTTTTTTTACTCAGTAGGAATTTTCCTGGCTAACTCTGGCCGTTGAAATGACATTTGACTTGAGCTTCCTCCATCTCCACAGTACTAAAAATTGAAGAAAATCATAGGATAGTGAATTTTGCATAATTTCCCTCATACTAAGAATTTCCAATTAGCAAGGCATAAATGGATCCTCTTTGCTTTAATATCTTGGGCTTTTCCCCCCTGCACACAGAAAACAGCTGAGTTTTAATTCATTTTAATTCTATTACCATACATAACCATCATGCACTGTGATAAGTATCTCTCCTGTACACAAACGCCTTTGAGAACTACCCATCAAGTACTTATTTAACCTCATTGTCGATGGAAATAATAGCATTTACCGTATGTGTTTATTTTGCCTCATTTATAGAGCAAATTAACTTTTTTACACAAACACACTGGTATTTCTCTTTCCGTTGACATCCTTCCCAGCGAGGCTCCACTTTGCGGTTGCATTCCCTAAAGGTTTTCTACATCTCCGTTAGTGTACCACTCAGCGCAAGTAACCAGATTTTTATTCTTGGTATTATTATTAAATATCATTAAAATGTGACAGAAACTTTTACTGAGGTGAATGGGATTGGCTCCTTACAGGAAATGCAGCGTATTTAAATTACAATGTGGATGAAAACTTTGTGTTTTAGAAAAGAAATGCTAAGTTGCTACATATAGACACTTGAGCTGCATTATATATGCTATATAATTCTAACCAGAATAGAAGATTTTTTATGGTCATTTTCCAGCTCCTTTTGACAGCCTTTTTACGAGTCTTGCTGAAAAATTAAACCAAAGTACACCAAAAAATCCTCCAGTGTGAGTGGGTATTTTTTACTATGGAAATAAATCCACTGCATTGGTAGTCATTACAAAGCGGCGATCAAAACCAGGCCACCGATCTCCGGGTAGAGGACGCTCTGGCTGTGACATGCACTCGGCCTTCACTGGGCTGTAGGAGGACAATGACCAAAGGTGTGCTAGGTGGGGTTTACGCCATTCCTCGTGAATAAAGGTAAAGAGATGATTCTGAGCTGTGTCAGAGGCCCGTGGCGTCCTGGTGGGGGTCCTGGTGGGGGTCCTGGCACTGACCAGCCATCATCACTGATGGAGCTCCCTGCAGACATCCCCTTGAGACACTGCCATGTCCCACTGAGACCAGGGATGATCAACTGTCTGAGCAGCAATGGGTCATCTGAAGATGGTCAGCCTGCCACCCGCATGTCCCCTGTGGGGACAAGCATCATCCAGCATGGCCGGGAAGGTGTTGGCCTGGGGGGGAAGGGAAGTCTTTCTAGCCAGGTCACAACTGACGGGATGCTCCTCTGTCTGCCTTGTGATAGTCATTCCCCTCAGTGGCTTTTCAGGTGGTGCTGCGCCCATCCGGCAAGTGCCAGCCCCTTCCTTGCAGCCCGGCAGGCTGACAGCAGTGCCCTGCGCTGTGCAGCGGTAAGGAGGAGGGACCCTTCAGAAGGAAGAATTGTTTTCTGTTCCTAATGTATTCCACTCACATTCAGCAAAGTTGGTGTCTGTGTTCAGGGAGATCATCACTGATCTTCGTGATTAACACCTTGCAATCACGGCACTAGCCGTTCCTAGCTGCCGAAGGAGCTGATGACAGCAAATTAGTTAATTATAGATCTAATTAAAATATTAATGGTGGCGGATGCACTTGTGTTCTGTCTCCACCATCATTGCCCCCAACCCACGTGCAGCACCGTGCATGCTCCAGCTGCCACAAATGGCACCTCCCAGGGCTGTGGCTGGAGGGCTCGGCCGGGGACACACCATCAATGGACCACGTTTCATACCTTCTGGGAAAGAACATTTTCCCCACCAAGATGGAATTTGCAGCTTGGGTGGTGAGATGAAAAATGCATCTCTGGGGTTTGGGCTGGGAAAAGTCTGAACAAATAGAAGTAGATCCTAGTTGCACCCAAAATAACACCCATAAACACTTAATGCAGCTGAAGAGAAGTAGCCGGAATGCAAATCTCCAGAGCAGCTCCCAGCCCCCGAACAGGAGGGTACAGTTCACCGGCACCTTCTGCACGAGGACATGGGAGAGATGGGGCAAGCGGGATGTTTTCATCTTGGAGACCAAGCCCCTTAAGATTTGTCTCGGGGTAAGCATAAAGTTGGAGCTTTTTCTCAGCTTTCTCTGTGTTGTCACTAAGGAGGAGGCTGCAATACCGGTAAGAATAAAACACACCGTTCTTGCTGGGGGCATTTTTACCTCTCTTGTTTCCCTACCCGCTCTCCGTGGCTTCTGAAACAGGATGGATTTTTTCCCCTTTCCATTTAAAATTCAAAAGTTTGAGAAGTTTTTTTTCTGCAAATAATTAAGCGTGTTCATGCATTCCTGGGTCTTCACCTCTTGTCACAGAAAAAACAAAATGGAAAATCTAACCATATGGAGGAGGCAGTAATAACAGCATAAAATACTGCTGACCTCTTACCACGTTCACTCGAAATTAGCATTTTTTTTCCCCTCGTTTGATGCACTGTCATTACAGGGTATGTGTGTGTTTTAGTATTTTTATTAATAAACATGGTAACTTAACAACCAGGTTAATGGCAGTTTTAATGAGAGAGAATATTAATTGGACAGGCTGGGGGATCTTTGGGTGGCTGCAGTTTCTTCTTAGAATCTCACTCACCCCATACTCGAAAATCCTCAGCATATGCGCCAGGGGCTGGGGGTTTGTTTAAATGTTGACAGTTAATGCACACAGCTTGTACCATGTTGTTTCATTTCACAGAGCCTTTTGCGCGAACGCGGATCCATGCCACCCCAGCCACGGGATTTACAGATTGCTAAATCTTAAAAGGTTTGCATAAACAGGCGTCTTGCTATTGGTAAGACAGACAATGTGACCATCTGTCTTTCTTCTGCAGCCAAATGGAAACGACATGAAGTATGGGTCTTGTCATTCCAAACCGGGTAATTTCCCAGCTCCTGTGAGCGTTCGTTTAGGCTCTCGCGCTGCAGCGGGCTGCTTGGCAGGCTGTTGCTCTCCCAGCCCGGCGCTGGCACGGCCAAATCCCCACTGTCCCAGGAGAAGGGCGCCAGCACGGGGGCTCCATCCCTCACCCGTCCCCCCGGGCAGTGCAGACCACGCTGCAGCCACCTCTCCTCCTCAGCTTCCCCCCCACAACCCCTGCTCAGCAGCTTTGTCCCACCGGCGCTCGCAGCATCTCCAAACTGCTCCAGAAAAGCGATTGCTTGGGGCCAACCGGAGCACAGCGTGGGGTGGACATCAGCTGCAGTGTGTGTTTCGTCCGAAGGCTGAAGGTCAGGCTACATTCCTCCCTGTCCTTTTCCCTCCTGCTCTGCAGACAACTTCTCTGCACACCAGCTGCCTTGCTCCAGGTGCCCATTTTCGGCAGCACACGCTGATCACGCCGGCTGCCGCTCGAGAGCAGACCAGTGTGGCCAGGAGGACAACGCTGGTCTCTGGGAGGCACGAGCCCCAGCCCGGCTTTCTGCTCGCTGAGCCCATTCCACCCCAGAAGGACTGATGTTCAAAAGGCAAACAAAACCAGCAACAACAAAAAGAAAATTGCCCCCCACCAGCAGATTTGTGGAGCTGTCTGTACTTAAGAGACACTGAACAGGCAGCAGCAAGTCAGATGGTCCATGGAGATGCTCCGACAGAAAGCAGGTTTTCTCCAGCGGAACAGGACATCACCAGCTCTTTACACCAGTTTGCAAAAAGAGCAGATTTATGGTGATTGTGTGATAACAATCTACAGCTTATACTGTAGAGCAGCTTTTACAATATTGTCTTAATGCTGCCATCAGAACATCACAGGCAATAATGGCGTTTTCAGGCTCTCCATAAATCTTGCATGGCCAATAAAGTGGAACCGAAAATTTACCACACATGCAGCAATTCCAAATTGCCTCCGAACAGGTACAGGCTTCTCTATTATCTGAGAATTGCTGTGCACAGGAAATACCAAGGACCCAGGTTCAGACTACCTGTCATCACACAGGGGACATGAAAAGATCATCCTTCTCCTCCCTTCCGTCATTATTAGCTGATCTGCGTGATGTGTGATTGCTGTAGGTGCATTGTGCTGTGTTAGGTTACCCAAACACTAACTGCACCATTGCGCGAGACACTAGAAGTCTTCAAACCTTAGTGATAATAATAATTAATAATAATAATAGAACTTTCTACAGGTCCTCTCTCATTCAGACTCACGATATCAGTGCTGGGGCTGGCCGAGGGTGTGCAGGTCCCATCTGGGTCTAAGCCGTACACACACCAAGCACCTGCAGCCCCTGTGCATTAAAGGGAGAGTTATGGGCTCTTGGCGGCAAAACCCCACAAAATTCTGACAGAATCACAGAAGCATTTTGGTTGGAAAAAGTCTTTAAGCTCCCCAAGTCCCCCTGTTCCCCCAGCAGTGCCAGGTCCCCACTGACCCCTGTCCCGCAGCACCACCTCCACACGGCTGGGAAACCCCTCCAGGGATGGGGACTCCACCACTGCCCTGGGCAGCCTGCGACAGCCCTGCACAACCCCAACGGGACAGAAATGGTTCCTCAGGGACAACCTCAACCTCCCCTGGAACAATTTGTTATCTCCAGCTCCAAGTGTTGGGAGCAATGGCTTTCCTATATGCCCAGCGATGTGCCACAGCTTTGCCTGTAGCTCCCGTGGCAGTGATGGGAGCGAGCAGCAGACGTCCCCACAAAGCAGTGGTGAGCAGTCTGTCATGACAGCAGCACATGAGGCTTTGACACCGTGTGGCACCAGGCACTCCCTTCCAGACACCTGATTTATGTCTTTAAAAACAGCCTCTGACAGTTTGCTGACTTGTCTCTTCTCTCACAAAGGAAACAGAGCACACTGTTCCACTCGCTCTACCCCACGGGTGGCTGCTTGGTGATTGATTCATGTGCCAGCTGCCTCGGCTGCCTTACTTACAAAGAAAAGGTGTTTCTCCCTGACACCGTGCCCTGGGCGCTGCCTGCTGCCTCCCACCAGCTCCAGGATGGACAGAAGGTTTCTACAACAAGCGTTTGGGTTCTGACTGACCGGTTCTGACAATGAGGTCCCTGGGAGTCCCGCGCCCCTCGGATGCTCCCCCAGCACTGTGTGACTGACAGCCCTCCAAAAGCACATTTTCAGCTGCGGTGTTGATGTTTTTCTTGTTAAGCCCGAAGTAAATCCTATTTTCCTGTTTTTAAATGGTGACGTAGCAGACTCCAGTTTCCCAATATATTCCAGTCAGATTCCCAAATGACCAAGCTTAAAGTGGAAGGATAAGTCTTGTCCATGCCATACCCAGAATTCTTTCAAAATGACAAATTCCAGTTGTGAGGAAACCCCGTCCGAGGCAATGCTGAGGGATGGCCCCAGTACCACCCTTGCCGGGTTGCAGAGACTCCAAGAACCATGAATAAGGGCACTAGTTTTCATCCAAGTTTCTCTGAGACCAGTTTCCAGGGATTGATCTCACAGTTTTCCAAATCTGATCAAGATACTACTATTGCAGACAAGGCGATGACAAGGTGCCCTGGAGATCAGCCACCTGCCAGGAAAGGACGAGCGTGTGAGTTGTCTGCCCTTGGTCTCATGGGCTGCCCCTGCAAACGCAGGTAGTCCATGCCCACCTCTTGCTCATGGGAAATATTAAATAAAACGATTTATCTTTGAACTCCACCTGTTTCCTGAGCTAAGGTGCTGCCTCTGCTTTGGGGTGCAGAGAACAGATTCAGAGCATGAAGCCAGCACTTCTGCCATGGTCCTAGCGCTGTGCTACCTCCTGCCTTCACGTTTCTGCCCAACAATTAGGAGACTGGGTCGAGAAAAGGCATCTCTTAGGTTAACGCCTTCACCAGGCTGAAGCTGGATGCACATCTTCCACTTCTGTGTACGGAGTCTGAGGCAGGACTCGAGGTCACTGCCACGCTAAGGGCTGGTTGGGAATGGAGCAAATCACAAGCCCTTCTCTTCTTGTTGAGGCCTGGAAACAAAACTGGGCGGGCCAGAAGGAGAAGCAGCAGAAGGGAGAGTGGCTGTCATCCATCAGGGAAGGAGAGGACGGATGCAGGCGCCTTTGTGTCCCAGGCAGTGGTGACTTTCCCTGGCTTCAGAGCCTCGCTCTCTGCTGGCGTGAGCTGTGCACAGAGGAATAATGCAGAGGACTTGGAAGACGTCCAGCGTACCCTGATACCTGCCCCTCCACACCAAGGGCGTATGAAGATGTTTGAGGGCACCTGCTGCCTTGCATGTCTTTGTTTCTTCACACGTGTTTACTATTTCTCTCTGAAATCTGTGTCTTTATGGCATCTCACTTGGTGTTTCTTCCCTGCTGGTTTCAGTCAGGTTTTAGAAGGGGCTGTGTACCTCGACGTGCCTCCCTTAACTGGTTTTTAGAAGTAATATATGACTTTAATTGCCTAGCTCATTCCAAATGGCGTAAAACTAAAGGCAATTGTGAATGCAATCAGCCGGAATAATTCAGTTTACTTCGACTTTTTTTTAATCTTGTATTTTTAACCCGTTCTCTTCCCTCTTGAAAAAGCAAATGGTAAATTACGTTAGCGAAAAGCTGTTTGGCCCCACAGAGGTGACGTGAGCGCTGTCTCCGTCCCAGCCACTCTCCGAACCAGCGGAGCCTGTTCACTGCCCTAGGTCTGATTTTTCCAAAGGGAAGGACTGGAGCAAACTTCTTAGACAGCAAGTTGTGAGCTGGGGAAGTAAAGAAGGGACAGGGAAAAGTCTGACCCCTTGAAAAGCGTTTCCAGATACCACTGGCAATGTCTTAAACGGGAGTCGGTGTCCTCAGTGGGGAGACCCTTCTTCGGCAGTTCCTGCAGCGCGTGCTCCCGCTCAGGAAAGGGGTGGTGTGTCGGCTGGTGCCTTGGTCAGAGCGGACAGGACTGGCGCAGGTCCCTTTTCACCCCGAAAAACGTGTCATCTACCAAAAGCCCCTCGTGAGCCTGCGAACTGGTGCCAAAACCAGCACAACGGTATCCAGCACTTTGCAGGGCAAGCGCTAGACCGGTCGCCATGGAACCGGGCAAACCGGAGAGAGGAGGGAACCCTGCCACCTGGGGACAGGGGACGTGCTGTGTCACCCACACCTCAACGACAGGAACAGACAGGTGTGCTGAACGTCAGCGTTATTTTCTGCCCATAAAACCAATGACGTCACCTAAATAAGGAGGTGGCGGGGAAATGACGCACTTTCTCTTCTTGAATGGATTTCTGTGCTCTTGGGGGAAATTCTCCAGGGCTGCGCTGACTGAAACTGGGGGAGTTGTGGCAGCCTCAGGGAGAACCTCCAGACCTCTACAAGTGCCAGCAGAGACAGAGTTAGGCTTCTTTTGCAGGACCTCTACTCCGGCGAGCCCCCGGGCGGTGCGGAGGTGTGGCACATCGCCTGGTTACTGTGGGCAGGACCTGGTCATTCTAGGATGCCCAATGCAGAAAACACCGATTTATCTCCGCAATCGCTGCGATCTCGTAAGTCTGCACGGTGGACACCACCGGTACGAACCTACCTCCCGTGTGAGGAGCTCTTGAATGAGCAGCCTGGAAGATGCCTGTAATGAGGTGATCGGGCAGGTTTTATGTTACAAGCCAAGCTTTCTTTTTCACCTTGGAAGGTTTTTGCTGACTTTTTGATGTGAATTAAAGCAAGAGAAAATTATTTAATCAAACAAGCCTTCTGAGTTCACCCAAAGGGAAGCAGATCTATTTCACTTCAACCTAAATGAGGTTTTCTTGTTCATCTACAGAGCTGAATAAACTATGGTTTGCTCAAAACTATTTTAAACCTATTTCTGTTTTCCACCTCTGTTGACGACTGCCTCCGTAGCACCCTACACATCTCCCAGGCAACCAGACCATCCTAAAGGAACTATGGAGAGAGAAACTTTCTTCTCCAAGACACATTTACACTAGTTCACAAATAAGAGTCTTCTTTTCTTCTTTCAGGTAGGAATCCCACGCCCGGCATTTGGCATGTTTTCCCAGGCTGAGCCTCCCCTGGCAACCCAGCCACGGGGAATCTGCAGGCGACCTCCTGACCATGCAAACAGCCCGCGGCTCGAACAGGAGGCTTGGAAGGTGCATGAGCACTTCACCAGCAGAAGCACCAGAAACCTTCACAGCCACAGGAAGTCTTTTGGATGTATGAAAAAGACATGAGAAGAAAAGGCAGCTGTCAAAGACAAGTCGATTTTCTTTTTAGCAGGTTCAGATGGGACTTTCTCCGAAATCTGCATTTTAATCGTAGAGAGGATCCCTTCAAAGCTTGGCTTTCTCTTGAGCTATGTTATCAAAGCAAACTCACCATTTTGGCTGATCAGAAGACAAGAAAGAAGCTTCAAGTGAAATGCCCAGAAAATTAGATTAATCAGAGTTGATAAGAATCGAGTGAGACAATTCTGCAGTGTGAACACGACTGAATATTGTAAGATAACTGATAAAGTATTCCAATGACAATATCTGATTAAAATAAACAAGTTATTATTTTCACAATAATTTGTTTAGCGGTGTCACACTATGCTCTGAATGAGAAAAGACAAAAGCATCTTTGTGATCTAATTACTTTAAAAAATCCTATTAGCATAACAATTTGATCCAACTGTTTTTGAGGCGTCCCTCTTTAGAGCATTCATCCCTATGATGACAGAACTTTTTAAAAAATGCTTCAATTATTTTGAGACAGAACATCTTTTGAAGGAGATGTCCTGGTATGCTATGCAAAAATTTAAAGAATAATTTAGGAGAAAAATAAAGTTCAGGAAATGCTCTAAAAATAGCCCTGAGCCTGGAACAAAAATGTGGAAACTTCCTTCAAGTCTCAGTTACAAAATAAGACAGCAAGAGGTCCCAAAAAGTCTGCTTTTAGCAAAATGCCACGTGGAAAATGTGGCTTTGAGCCCTGCCTGACAGTAAATGACGTGACTTCAGTATTTCTTAAGTACATGCAAATTAAAGATGTTTAAGACCTTCTATTTGTATCATTTTTTTCACTTAACACTTCCATGGACAGATATTCCATTGGAAATCTAAAATATGTTGATCTAACACTTTATTTTGAGGATTTCTGAAGTAAAAGTTCAATTTTGAGATAAAGATTAATCATGTCAACTCATTTTTCTCAAAAGACAGAAGAAAAGGCCAAAGCAACGAAACGCAATTTCCAGCCCTTCGAGTGCAAACGCTAAAGCTCGTCAGCTTCGTAAAGTGGTACCAGAAAATAGAATTTACTGTGGAATACAATTAAGCTCAACTAGACGCAGACCACTTGCATGCTGAACAAGACTCAACGCAGAATTTAAGTGACAGTTTGGGATAAGAGATAATTCGAACTACTTTTTCTGCGCTTTTCTGTATGGACCAACCTCTGAGAACGCCCTCCGGGGGCAGTGGGCAGGCAGCAGGGGAGCAACTGGACGAGGGCACACTGAGGCAGGCCCTTTCACAGCACAGAAGGTGATCGTAACGGATATTCTGCCCGGGAAACCTCTTTCTTCTCCTCATGACCTTTTCCACAAATCAACTCTCATTAATTACCCCGAGCTCTGAGGTGATACAATCATTATTTGCCGCGTTGAGGTTCGTGCAGCGTATTTATTGTGTGATCTGTTTTACCAACTAATAGCAAAAGGCACGCCAAGTGTTTGTGGCCCAGACTGGCGTGGCAGGAAGGAGAGTGTGAGGGGACAGAGAGGTCCATCAGCATGTGATCATTGGCTTTGCATTCAGATTGGGAGATTGGGTTCATATGATTTAAAAATAAAAATGTTGTATTTGTTCTTCAAAGCAGAGAGAGACTTGAGAAGAAAAAACATCAAACGAGCTGTGAAAATGCCCGTAAAATGACGAGGGAAATACCAGAATGTATTAGAGGAAATTCACCAAGCAAATAAAATAATCTTTGCGTGCGTGTTAATATGTGCTATTCTCACTACGTGGGCTTAGGAGTGATTTTGGAGCTGTGCGTGGAAATAGAAATTGAAAAACCATCAGAGACTGAACACTTTGGCCGTAGGAACCCAAAGTGGCAGAGGCGGAGCCTGCTGCCAGGTCAGTGTGGGTGGCAGCCAGGCATCGTCTGCAGCAAAAGCCTCTGCAGCTCTGGAGGTAGAAGCACTCTGCTTGCGGAAATGTTTTACAGCTTTAATTGCTCTTGACCAAATGACTTGCACCTCTTCTCTTGCGTCTCCTGCATTCTGAACTGTTAGCCTTAGAAAGAGATGAGTCTTCTCCTCCGTGTTCATGGGACTGACTTCCACGGCATCTCTCCTGTTTTCTGAATAATTCACAAAGAATTCCCCAAAATGGCACACTCAAATATGAAAATGTGTGTTGTTACTTAGAAGACGCTCTTGTAGGCAAACATCTAATTACCCAGGGTGAATCTGAAATGATGCAGAAACCTTATTCTCTCAGGTTCTTATGGAAGCTCATACCCTGAGCAGACAATTGCAGGCTTTACTCCTGGACGAAAAACTGAAGGGAGAATGGAGCGTTGGCTGGTACAAGCTGCTCCAGTCAGGGGATGGGGTGCAGTTGTTTATTAGGTTTCACACGTACCTGATCAAATGGGATCCCCAAAACATATCTGCTGGTTGAGAGACAGCTGGCTCTGGGGGATGCGGGAGGAAAGGATGGGCTGAAAGACTGGGGACAGGGGAACAGCCACACCAGCGCTCCATCCCTGCACCAACTCTACGTGTGCTGCACAGCCTGAACAAGCATCTAGACATCAGCAGCCTCTGCATTCCTCCCCATTGCGATCACTTGACGAGCATCTCTGAAATCCTGATGATTCCACTGTGGTTTTGGGAGATGAACCTGAGTGAATCGCTGTTGCAAGTTTAAGGACCACAGAATCACACAGAGCCCCAGCCTGGTGGGGCTGGCAGGGAGCTCTGGGGATCACCCAGTCCAACCCCTGCTAGAGCAGGTCCCCAGAGCAGAGTGCCCAGTTTGGTGTCCAGGTGGGTCTGGAATCTCTCCAGAGAAGGGACTCCACACCCTCTCTGGGCAGCCTGACCAGCGCCATGTATTCACTTTTGCTAGATGAGGTTGATTTACAATGTGCTTTAATGAAGTATGTTGCTATGGTGAGGCTGGTTTCAAGGGCGCCTGTTAAAAAAAAAAAAAGGCAGCAGAAGAGTAAACTGTCCAAATCATCAATGAGAAACCAATTTCTAGTGCCGCACCATTTTTCTGCCGGTTTTGGCTTAGCTGAATGAAGAGCAGCCCAGGCTGGGAGAGCAGAGAGGGAGCTCTTCATGATCACAGTGGTGGAAATGCAATGCTCGTGCATCGAGGCGTCAGCAGCGTTCAAGAGCAACAGAATGTGTGATTAGGAAATATTAAGCCGTAAGGACACTCCCTTGTTATTTTGGCATTTCTGAGGCTGTGCAGGGACATCTGCACCCAGAGCAGGGGGCTCAGAGCCCCAGGGGCCAACCTGACCTGCAATGGGGCCAGGGATGGGGCTTCTGCCACCTCTCGGGGCACCCTGGGCCAGGGGCTCACCACCCTCAGCACAAACAATCTCTCCCTTCTCTCTGCTCTGACTCTCCCTCTGTCAGTTGAACCCATCAGCCCTTGTCCTGTCCCAACAGCCCCTGCTGAACAGCCCCTCCCCAGCTTTCGGACAGGGCCCTTTAGGGACTGGAAGGTCGCACTAAGGTCTCCCCAGAGCCTTCTCCTCTCCAGTCAACCATCCAACCAGTTCCTCATCCACTGAACAGTCCACCCATCAAATCCTTATCTCTGCAATTTAGAGCGAAGGATTTGGGGGGGGGACCACGTTGAAGGCCTTAGATAAGTCCAGATAGACATCCATAGCTCTTCTGTTGTCCACTGATGTAGTCACTCTGTCCTAAAAGACACGAGGTCCAAGGCTCCTTAATTAACTTTTCTACTGGGTACCTTGATTAGATTACTTTTCTGCCTCTAGGCTACTTCTCCCTCTTTATAATCTCCTTAAAATGCATCTGCATGGCTTTCTAAGCCATATAGCATAATAAAAAGCAGTTTTAATAGTTTCTTTCAGGATTTATAACACCTGTCTTGCTAAACATGACACAAGCAGAGGAAAAACAAGACCGATTTTCAGTCAGGTCTTGCTGTGACCAGACGCCCATCCTCATCCCTGCATGGACATTAATGTGCCCTCCCTGACAGGCGGCTCTGCAGCCCCGTCCATGGCAGCCAAGATGGGACCGGTAATAGGATCAATCCCACCTCACTGTCCCTTCCTCTGAACGCCGCAGTCTTTGCCTTCACCCACACGCCACAGCAGCTCTGCTACTTCAGGTGCAATTATTTGTCGGCGTCCAGAGAAGGTTGTAATGAGGAAATGATCGATAGCTGCAGTTAAACAGAGCATCGGCCTGATGACGTGTGGAGCCGTCGGCTCTGCTGTCAGCTTACGTACAACCGATTCCTCACGGGGGGATGGAGGTCTCCTTGTCCCAAATCCAAACCATGCCTTCCTGCTCTTTCCCCTAGAGCTGTTGCTCAGTTTTCTCAAGCCAGTAAAAAGTGTTCCTGTGCTACAGGTTTTGGAGAGAAAAAAAAATGCTCTCAACTATTATTTGTTCTGGAGGAGGAGGCGGGGGGGGGGGGTCAGAGGAGGAGGAGAAGGAGGAGGAACAACAACAGCAGGAGGAGGAGGAGGAGGAGGAGGAGGAGGAGGAGGAGGAGGAGGAGGAAGGCTCTTGCCCTCTGTTTCAGCCAATAGCACATGGCTCCTGTCCAAAGGACCCAGCCTGTAGGCCACGAGGAGGAGGCATCTCCAAGTTGATGGGTGAAGCTCAATGTCACAGCACAAAGAAAGCAAATGAGAGAAATGAGGAGCACGGAGCAGCCAGGCGGTTCCCTCCCATGGCCCAAATTAGCTTGTTTTTTGTTTCTTTAATCTTAACTGGATTGCTTTGTTTTCCTTTCAGTTTTTCACACGTTCCTAGAAGGCACTGTCAAGCCTGGAAGTGATTGATGTCTCTTTGTTGGGTCTGGGGAGACAAAGACCAACTCTCCCACCTCAAGAGCCAGCAGGAAGGCTCTTGCCGTTCGCAGCTCTGGCCCGGAGCGCTGGCCAGCCCTTGCTCATCATCGCTTCCCACGGGCTGCTGCCTCGCCCCCGCCTGGCACAGCAACTTCAGCCCAAACTGTTCCACATGTGGTCAGGTCCCAAACGCTCCGCTGCGGGTTTGAGCCTGGGAATTGTGTTTTAGCAAACAATGAGCTTTGAAGGCAAGGGAAAATGTGAGTGCAACGAATAAACAGAGTCGAAATAAGAAACAGACATTTAAGCCACAAAACATTTTGCAATGCGATCAGTTTGTTTATTCTTTGTGGGAAATGCAGCCTCTCCTCCCAGAGCCACCCGGGACACGGCATCCGCCGTGACTGCGCCGAGGCGGGCAGCAGCGATGTGGTGCTCTTGTGGAACCAGCCCTCTCCGCCTGCTGATGCGCAGCTGCTTTTCTAGCAGGTCTTTATGCTGCCCTTGGATTCAGTCTCCAAACCTCCAGCAGAAGTTTGCCACGTGATCAAACTAATTATAAAGGTCAAGGCATTTGAAACATGAAAGGGCAAATACAAAGGTCCTTTTCTTCCTGTCACCGCTGGCAGGGGGTGGTCACGGTGCCACCGAGCAGGTGCTGAGTTTTCCATGAGAGCGACGCAGCGCCAGTATGGCCAGGCTGAGGCATCTTCCCTGTGCGCTTGGTAAAAAAAACCCCAAAATAGAAGACGGAAGTCCCCAACGCCCTGAATGGTTTCCTTGATGGCTCTGGCTGTGCTGCAGCCCTCCCTCGCCACTCACACCGTTATCAGCCCGTTTAACCTGGGCAGGGAGCAGCGCTCAGCCAGCGCTTTGGGCTGTTTCTGTTATTAACGCTTACTCCTTTCGCTGCCGTTGAGACTTCAATAATAGTCATATCCTTGACCAACTAATTTGGAAAGGTCAAGCCCAAACTCAGAAACAAGCATTAAGGTTTTATTGGCGACACGCTCAGAGCAAAGTCCAGGACAAAGCCGAAGAATTTCTCTTGAACGTGGGCGCTTGCATGCTTCAGTTCAACCAGCCTCTCTCCTGGAGGCACTTGTTCTCTCCTAGCAATGTATGCAATTTCATCAGGTAAAATTGAAAATCCCACTGATGCATTTGCTACCTTGACAGTATAATTTCTCACTGTTTGACCACAAATTCCATTTAATTTATTCTGGGCTCAGGATGGCATGTAGCACACCGTAACGGGGGCCACTTCCGAGTGTGCCCTCAATATTTTCTCCATTGCCCTGCTGAAGAACTCAGTTTTTTGCATATTCCCTCTCCAGCTTTCTTGTGTAGTGGAACCATTAAAATGGGGGATTTGCCTGTCCTGGGCCTCCAGCCGTAACCAGGCCAGTGCTCTGGGTCCTCAGCCTTTTGCCCACCTGCTGGGAGGTTCCAAAAGGCATGTCCTGCTCCTGGAGCAGCGAGAGCTGCACGGTGACTCAGGGCTGCACTGTCTGATGCCTCCCGAGGGGGTTCCTCGAGGTTCATTTGGCTGCACAAAGCTGCCTAATAACAGTGATTTTTCCCATACAACACAGGGAATGGACCAAAGCGTCTTAAATATTAAAAATTCAAGTGATGAATGTGAAGCGTGCCATAAACAATAAAGTGAACACAACAAAGCAACATCCATTCAAAAATGGTGAGCCCCCAAAAGCTAATAATTATGTGGAATAAGAAAATAAGGGCTGCTCAGTGAGGGTGTTCAAGGACAAGAGCACAGCTGGAAGTGGGAGCTGCTTTTGAGTCGGATATCAAACTACTGGTATGAAAACCTGGAAGCTACAGACCTTGGAAAGCACATCTCAAATTTAGGAGGAAATCTGGGTTTCTGTAAAGCACTGTGATTCCTTCACTTAGGGATAATAATCTACATTGTTCTTGGAAAGCAAGATGTCAGTAGCATAAACCAAACAGGTAACAGACACTTCTCAGGCATCGTGGGGGTAATGGCTCCCCAGACAAAACGAGGCGGGTTATTTTTTATCTTAAATACTCCTGAGAGTTAAGGCAGTCACCTGGTTTTTAATCCAGACATTGCAGACCCAAAGGAATTTTGTTTGAGTGTGACAGGGAGCGGGAAAGGTTTCTGTCTCATGAAAATTCATTGGAAATTACACTAGCATCGCGGGGAAGGCGACAGCATCCTGCAGGAGGGGATGTGGTATCTCACCCATAGAGATCCCATCTACCAAAGTCTCGGTCTGTACCGTACTAATGGTCCTTACCGAAAGACCACAGTCCATCGAGGAGCTAGTGACCCACCCTGCCGTGATGTGCAGGTCAGAGTGGTGCTGAGCTCACCCTGCGAGTGCAGGATGGACTCCCCCAGCTAATCCCCATGGAGGAACCTGTGGCAGCTCCCACTGGCACCAGCACTTTGCACTGTCTGTCCGTCCACGCTGCCCGTGAAGCAGCACGTTCTGTGAACATCCTTCTGTTTGACAGCAGAGATGATGGATAGGGTTGTTTTCTCCTATAAGAGCTCTACAGACTGAAGTGCCGAGGCACTTCTCCACGGATGGGATCTCACAGCCTGCCGTGCCCTGGTGGGATGTCCATCCAGCACTTGAGGTCCCAGTGTCTGAAGGGACGTCAGATTACCGTTCTATCTGCTCCTCCCTGCTAGCGTTAGCCCCAATAAATAGTATCTGAATCAGTACGTGATGGAGCCTTTAGCAGCACCACCCTAACAAACACCAGCAGCAGCGCGTTACAGGGACCTGCCGTTCTTAGCATGGGGTGACAGTAGGAAGCCTTGGAAAGCAGATAGCAATATCAATAAACTAATATTTGAAAAATAGCTTGTACATGCGCGTCTCCTTTAATAGAGCACTGATATTAATTTTTAAAAGCCCACAGTGTTTGATTTGCAGAGTTTTCAGGAGAACAGCAGGGGAGGTGGCAGTCTCCTCAGGAGCTCCAGAGCCTGGAGAACACAGAAGCCTCCTCTGCCCTGCTGAGGTCCATGGCTGCGCGCTTGCTGTGCTCTGCCTTCCCCTGTGTTTACTCCGACCCACACGCTCCCAGCCCTTCCCCAGCCACACACGCTGCAGGCATTTCCAGGCCCGGCAGCAGCGAGGCTGTGATCCATCGCTCGGTACCTGCATGGCTCTCGCAGGAGAGAAAAGAAAAATCTTCCCGGTGTGCAGGTCTTGGGGAAAGTACAGTTGGGGTCAATGTCCTTTCAAATCACTCACCATCTCCTTTTATCACAGCCCTTTCTGAGCCCTGCTAGTCTCGCGGAGGTGCAACGCTTCCTTTTCTTTCCAAGACGGAGCCGCAGACAAAACCCGCAGACGTGCATTAAACTGCAATTCATCCCTATCATGATAGAGTTTATTCTGAACCGAGATAAGGAGCTAAAGTAATGGCTCCTTTGCTTTGCTTTGCTTTTCCCTGCATTTCTTCACAAAAGGCTTGTGGATACCCAACTTTGCTGATCAGATATAGAAAACAATAATCTGGTTTTAACCCATTAATCTAAAATTGTATTTGCAACACGCTGCTTAATCATTACTTTTGTGCCTACCTTAAAAGAAACACAAACACCATCTGCATATTTAAAACACAACCCAGGCAGCATTCCCATCACACAAGGCCACTGGTGACCACTGGTGACCACTGGTGACCATTGGTGACCAGTAGCAGCTCCTTCCCCAATCCCAGGGCTGGGATTTGGGCTCAGGAGTGGCCAGTGTGGGCGTGGTCCCCAGTTTAGTGTCACTGCTGGTGTCCCCCCTTTCTCTGACCACGCTGCCGCGTCACACAGTGAAGGGTCACTCACCCTCACCAGTCTCCCCACCAGGACATGGTGCAAAGGAGCAAGACATGACAAAATCAGCCTCTTAATAGTCGTTATTGTTTCCTCTCGAGTATGAACAAGTGTAAGAAGCGAGGACTTTTCCAAAGCTGCGCATGCATCTCCCTTCCTCGCACTTTTCTGTAGGGGGGGTTATGGAGCCACACGTGCTTCAGCATCTGCTGGCCAGGCACCACACACCCCATCCTGGGTCTCGGAGGCTGCCAGCTCTTGGCATGATGCCCGGCAGGCCTGGCCACAGGACCCCAGCCACCTGAGATAGTGCTCGAAGGACTAACCCTGGTCTTAATTTATTTTTCCTATATTTTTTAATAGGAAAAATAACATTTTACTAAATGAGAATCCATGTTTCATTTAAATCAGTACATATGTATTTTTTATATAAAAGAAGACAAAAAATGGAGGGGCTGTACTGCAGATGTCAAGTAAAAACCATCACTAAGCTAAACACTAGCCAGACATGCAGTGACGGATAGGGATAAGTACCAGCATCGTCTGATCTTTGACAAATGATGCCAATCTCCAAGCGCCAAAGTTTCCACCTGGAGACAGCCCCAGCAGAGCATCCGAGGGCTGCACCAGCGCAGGAGGGAGGGCACCATCCCCACCCAAACCTTCGTCACAGCATATTAACTCCAGCGATGATTAATACCTATTGGCAAGAGGCGTGAGGGAATTCTCATTGCTGATGCCCAGGCTGTATTTATTCTGTTGATACAGATGATTCTTCATCCCCCAACACTACCCATTTGACGTGTTATGTCTACAAGGAACTTCTGCCTTCGCTGCTGCCATGAAAAGCAGCTTTATAATTGACTTCCGCAGAAGTCAGATCACCCTGTATCAGCACCCACGAATAAAAGATCGAAAAGAGAAGCAATGACCTCAATCTATTCTCCATACTTCCGTCATTACTCTCGGCAGCTCGAGTCCTCTTCGTTCAAAGCTTACCCTGAATTTAAAATTCACAGCACGTGTACACGAAAAAACTCACAACACCTTAAACGGCACCAATCAACAAATATGGTGATGCATTGTCAAATTAAAGATTAGAAATAAAAATGTTTCTTGTAAAGTATAATCCTCACCTTGATCCATGCATTTAAAAAAATCAATAAAATAATGTTCAACCACCACGCGAGGCTTCTTTTAATGACTTGTGTCTTAATAAATACCATCTGCATTACAGACCTCCATCAACAAATATTATCTACACCTGCCCACGCTACCTTCTCTTGATTAGAAAGCTTCACCTTGCTAAAGCATGAAAAATGGATAAGAATGGAACGGAATACAAAAGGGCCACTTATTATTTGTCAGCTGGCAGGGTTTGCCCTTTTAAAGCAGATATCAAAATTTTAAATGTGATCTTATAATAGCAGCAGATTTCTTCTGGAGCCATCGGTGCCAGGTGCTGGGGAACTGCAGAAAATGGGCACACATATTAATATTAGAAATGTTGTGTCTGGGGCTGAGCAGCGATTGCGCGGCTGGCTTGAGGAAGATGATGAGGAGCAAATTTGCGGGAGCTAAAGCCAAGAGGGGGCAATTAATGCTTTTCTCCAGACCTTTAAAGGTGAAGGCAACAAATCACAAACTGAAGTTACAAACTACGCACGTGTGCTTCTGCCCCTGGAGAAAACAACAGCGAAGCAGCTGCGATGGGAGAGGTGGGCTGGAATTGCTGAGGTTGTTGTCAGGGGATCACTGAGAAGCTCCATCCACAGGGATGCTGTTAAACCTCATCCTTGGGGATCCTGTTAAATGTCATTCTTGGGGATCCTGCTCACTTAAACAAAGATCTCGTAGGACTTACTGCCTTGTGAGCAGACTGTGCCCATGCCTCAGCTCCCCACGCCCATGCCTAGATGCTGTGCCTGCTGCCATGGCACCCTCATGGCACAATAAGAAAACCCGTCCTTGCAGGGCGGTTTCACTGGGAGTCAGGTGGGAATCAGAGTGGTTTGTGTGTAGGCGTGCTGGAGACCTCATGAAGTCAGGAGACGGCACGAAGCTGCCAACCTGGCTGTGCCCTGATGTGCTGCACATTTTGTGTACCCAAGGGATATTCCCTCTGGCACCTCTCCCAAAACATATTTGGGACCCCTGAACATCTCACCATGTTTGAGGTGCTGTGCAGATAAGCTGAGATAGGTATGTCCATGTCCAGCAGAAATTCGTGTAGGATTGCAATAGTTGCTATACGATCTTCAGTATCATCTCCAACCATCAGTCCTGAAGCTTGACTGGGGAGCAGAACATCCAAGATTGAAACATTGCTCCTGGTCACGCGGGAAGGGAAACAGCTCCTGTACTTATCCCATACAGACCCTCATGCCAGGGCTGGTGACACTTTCCCCATAAAGCCAAAGTTCTCAGTGGCAGCAGAAAGTTGTCCCCAAGGGCTGGTCACCACAGGCATGGGAGGCAGCCCCCATCCCATGTGAGCACCGATGTCACGGTCTGGTCCCCCTGTGTCCCAGCGAGGAGGGTGATGGTGCTATCCCCTGCTGCCCCAGCGAGGAGGGCAGCTGTTCCGGGTGACTGCTCCCTCCCCACTGTGGCTCTGCTCCAGCACCTTCGCACAGGGTGAGGTATAATGGCCAGGTTTGTGTTTTCACACTGTGCACGAGGTGTTTCTGCTGGTTTCTGCACAGCTCCAGGAGCGCCTGGAGCATTTTTCGCTTAGCGTAGTACCTGGGAAAAATATGTATGTATGCGGCTTCTGTTTATATTGTTTGGGTTGACTCCAGGTACCATTCTACCCATTACTTGAAAGAAGAAACTCTCCCTGTTTGCTTACCTGAAAACCATCTGACTCCATCTTTCTCTCCTTGATCTATGAGCACAAACACCAGGAGACCTAATTTCTTCAAGATATTTACCAAAAGATTTAATAATGATTGGATAGGATTTGTTGAAGAGAGACAGCTTTTTTTATCTTAGCCAGTATTGGAGACCCTTCTCCCCAGCTGCCTAAACCAACTGATCCGATAATAAATTCCACAAAATGAGCAAACTGACAACATCAGCTATGTCAAAAACCCAAACCGCCCTCCTGAAATATTGTCATCTAATTAAAATTAAACATTATTGCTACCCACATAATTTTACTGCCTTCTTAAGCAAGGTCTTCTGGATACATCCTTCTCCTCCCTGCTCATTTTTTATAGAGAAAAAACACCCCAATTTACTGTGCGATATCAAGTCACTGCGTGACAGCAACCACCCCAGTTCTCTCTCTGGTAGAGTCGCTGCATGGCAGCTGAGCCCAGATCAAGGCACTGGATGTCGCTGCTGTGGCCTTCGCACCTGGACCACAGCAGGGACGGGGCCCGATTTCTCGCCATGGTACAAGCCTAGCTGAGATGTCTCGAGAAGGGACAAGCTGCTACTTCCTCTGGTACCTCATCCCATGGAGGTGAATTTCAGTGAATTAATAAGCAGAATAGTTCAATGGAAGCACAAAGTGGGGCATTTGCAAGGAAGGATGTGCAAGTTCCGTGGAAAAGCAGAACGTAACCGTCAGCCTGCTTTTCTCTCTGAGCAGGTTACCGCTCTCATCCGCGGATCACTACTCTCATACAGGGCTGCGACCAGAGGGTGGCTGGTGTGGCCGGAGGGCGGCTGGTGTGACCGTAGGGTGGCTGGTGTGGCCGGAGGGCGGCTGGTGTGACCGTAGGGTGGCAGGTGTGGCCGGAGGGCGGCTGGCATCACCTGCGCTGCAAGGTGCGCAGCTCCACATGGTGCTCGCCGAGCAGCTCCAGCTGCCCAGCCTGGGTGGCCAGCGGGGAGGCTGTGGTCCTCACGGATCTCCCTTAGATCGCTGAAAGCAGAACCTGCTGTCACTGCCTCCCAGACGGGGAATGACACGCTCAGGTCTGTGGGCTGCACTTGCGATACAGATCTGGCTCAAACCTTCTCGAAGGCATTGCTGAAAAATCTGAAGAAGTCTCCAAAAAAGAAAATGAAAATAAATGAAGGGGTTTTTTTAAAGGCATTGAAGGGGATTAGTGCGAGTCACACCCCCTCTTGCTCGTGTTTGCATTCGGCATTCTGATGGCACTTGACTCTGAAATCATTCCAGTAAAGCGGAAAATTAATATTCTAATATGTCTGCTTCTCCAGCAACGGGAAATAAGTGGAAGTAGTAGAGAAGAGATGCTTCAGTATTAGCTGTGTGTACAAATATTTATTGTAACTTGCCATCAGACATCTGCCTATCCGCCTGCCTGGTCACTCCTAGGTACTGGGAGACACCGAGGCAGCCACGGCAGCAACTGTCTTTGTATTGTACAGAAAAGGGGTGAACAATTCATTTCTGTTAGTCTTTTGATTAGCTTTTAGCACCAGTTTTTGCTGGGGTACCCACCATACCTTGCAAAGTGCACTGCGGGAGGGAGTCCCACCCAACCCCTTTGCTTTGCCCAAGAGCGTGTGTGGCTGTGGGCGCAGGCGGGCAGGACACTGGCGCTGGAGCTGGGAACCCCCTGAGCCACAACCCAGACACAGCAGGGGGTTTGCAGACCGTGTGCAGCCAGAGACTGGCCCCCATGGGAGAAGAGCCCCCATGCCCCTGGCCAAGGCACAGCCACAGGGCTGGATCATCGAATCACAGAACCACAGACTGGTTTGGGGTGAAGGGACCTTCCCAGCTCCCCCAGTCCAACCCCCTGCAGGGAGCAGGGACATCTGCAACCAGAGCAGGGGGCTCAGAGCCCCAAGGGCCAACCTGACCTGCAATGGGGCCAGGGATGGGGCTTCTGCCACCTCTTGGGGCAACCTGGGCCAGGGTCTCACCACCCTCAGCACAAACAATCTCTCCCTTCTCTCTGCTCTGACTCTCCCACTGTCAGTTGAACCCATCAGCCCTTGTCCTGTCCCAACAGCCCCTGCTGAACAGCCCCTCCCCAGCTTTCGGACAGCCCCTTGAAGCACTGACAGGCTGCACTAAGGTCTCCCCGGAGCCTTCTCCTCTCCAGGCTGAACACCCCCAGCTCTCTGCCCTGTCCTCCCAGCAAAGGGGTTCCACCCTCGGGTCATTGCTGTGTCCTCCTCTGGCCCCGCTCCAGCA
This sequence comes from Bucorvus abyssinicus, assembly GCA_009769605.1. Lineage (NCBI taxonomy): Eukaryota > Metazoa > Chordata > Aves > Bucerotiformes > Bucorvidae > Bucorvus > Bucorvus abyssinicus. Next base: position 33,430,165 of record CM020034.1, on the reverse strand, counting down.
GCTCCCTGTCTCTGCTGGGCTGAGGAGCCCAGAGCCGGACCCAGCACTGCAGGGGTTCTCCCCAGAGCAGAGCGCAGCAGAGGGGCAGGATCCCCTCCTGTGAGGTGGAGGGGATGTGGAGACAGGGGCAGCTACAGGAACAAGGATGGTCATGGGGACAACCATGGAGATGTGGACAGCCACAGGGACAGCCATGATGAGGGGAATCATGACAGTCAGGGGAACATGTATGGCAATGGCCACGGAAATGGAGACAGCCATGAGGACAGCCAAAGGAACTGCCACAGGGATGGGAATGGAGATGGGGACAGGAGCAGGGATGGCCACAGGAGCAGGGATGGCCACAGGAACAGGGACAGCCATGGGGAAAGCCACGTGTATGGCACAGGAGATGGGGATGGCTACAAGGATGGCCACGGTTACAGGGACAGCCATGAGGATGGCCACAGGGGTGCCACAGGCATTGTGTCCAGGCTCCCAGCTGCCAATCGCCCCAACATCCTACACCACTGTGACTCCTTGGGCTGTGCTTAACTTCACCTACTGTTTTGTGTGGAGATAAATGTCTGCAAGTGCCAGTGGCAGAGGCACAGAGTGACAAGACCTGCCCACACGGTGCCTGGGTTTGCGCAGTCAGGAAACCCTGGCAGAGGTCTTCAAGCTGCAGCTTGTTACTTGGAAACTCACAGTCCCTTGGAAAACGCATGAAGCCTCGCTCTTCTGCAGGAAAACCAGACGTTTATAAATTAATAAGAATACATAGGTTTAGATTTTCACTGATATTTGTAAATATTTCTGTTTGTTTAGAGCAGTCTCTTCTATAGCTTCGCTTGTTACTCATTCAGTAAACCCGAAAGCCTAAATATTTACAGTGCCAGTTTGTGTATTTAAAATGGAGTTTCATGTTCATTTAATGATTTATGGAGAACACGCCATGGGGAGAAACGCTTCCCTACTCTTTTTCTTTACGAAGTATTGATTCTGCCTACCTGCTCTCCAGGTAAGATCGCCGATGTGTTTCCACGTGGTTCCATGCAGCCCCTGCTCCACTGGGATGGTGCTGGGGGGGTTCCTGGTGCGGCCAGGAATTGGGGCCAGCTCTTACATGGGGGGCACAGAGATACCCTGCTCCATCATGGGGAGCCTGTCCCTGCTGTGTAGTAAGAGAGGAAAGAAAGGGAAAGGTGGAAGAACTATTGGGTATGGTTCATAAAATGTCCATGGTGGTGACGGTCAGACTGGTGTCTAGCAGGTGCCAGAACCAGCATCCTCTGCTGGGTGGTGGAGCACCAGGTGCCGTGTGCTGATGTGCGTTCAGAACCCTTTCTGCACTTTCTGGAAAGCAGTAACAGTGTGGGAAGAGTCTTCAGCAAATGGTGGGAGCACCAAGAGCCACCAGTGTGAGGGCTGAGGGCTGGGAGGCAGGCAGGGTGCTACGGGGGAGCAGGGTCTGCCAAGCAGAGTCCATGGAATTAGTTACGCAGCTCATCAGCCAAAAGTTCACCCAGCAGAAATGCGTCAGCAGAGTTCACCGATGTTCACGGTTTTGTGTGTTTAGAGAGAGAACTGTAGAAGAAAACAAACCAGGGGTTCGGTCAGGAGTCTGCCATCCAAGCACACGGGATGAATTGCAGTGGAGGAGCCGGAGCCTCTGGTAACCCCGCAGCACTGCAGCCGCCTCCGGAGAGCACCAGTGTGAGCTATCTGTTGTTCACAATATTAAAATTGCTGAGGTGTAAAATCGTAGGTGCAGTGTCAAGCGCCAGGTATTATTTCTCTCTTCAGAAAGACAAAACCGGGTGGGCGTACCGAGGTGTCGATGTGCTTTGCTGCTTCTGGCTGCCGTGGGCGCTGGGCCAGCAGCTCCCTCAGTCCCACGGGAAGGACCGTGTCCCTCGGGACCTCCTGCGGGACAAAACTCACGGCCCTGCTGTGAATCCCACCCCAGCCCCAAGGGGTTTTCACCACAGGGCAAAGGCACAAATTCAGAAGTTTCAGAAGCAAAAGGAATTTTACCACATCTGGAATCCAGCAAATTTTTGGTTGCAGGAGCAGACTTACACCTCTGGGTCAATAAGACAAGAGAGGAAGTGTCCATGGTTTTTTCTTTCCCCAGAGGTTTCAGAGAACATGGAGAGGCATAGACGATGGAGAGCAGAGCGGCGGTGCCTCCAGCAGCTCCTGTCCCCACCTCGGTGGCAGAGGAGTCGAGCACCCGACCTCCAGCAGAGACGAACACCTCGAGTGACACTGGCAGCGAGTCGGCCGCCTGCTCACGTTCCTCGCACGGGAACGAGCAGATCCCAGTCCTGCAGCTCCCAGCAGGAACCACCTGTGCTGTGTGCGGTGCCAGATCTCCTGCCCAGCAGCGGGGAATCCACGTACAGCCCTTCGGGAGAGCCGTGACCCATTTTGGGCAAACGCGTCACTCACGGCGAGCCGGCACCAGGCAATCTCATGTTTTGAAGCACGCCAGCTCTTTTGTAAAATCAGGACATGAAATTCACACTGTAAGGTACATTATAATTAAAATGCAATCGAAAAAATCCTAGTCTTACGACACCATTAAATAATTATGGCTTCTCCCCATTTTTTTCCATATTTTAACGTCTGCACTTTGTGATGACAGAATATACAGTAGGAGTGAATCACTCATTTCCAAGTATAAAACTTGTATATTGTAAAGCTGAATTATTCATATTATTCCTGTTCACCCCTATTTCTATTTACATTCTTGATACCGAAAAATATTCTTCAAAGATGAATTTTAGCAATTAAAATTTAAAGACAGAATTTGACAATGCACATTATTAAATCATCACAAAGCAGGACAGTAAAAGTGAACAATTTGGCAGCGCTGGCATGAAGTGGGTCACAGTTTTCCAAAGTAGATTGAATACAGAGTTTGGCTTGTGGGGGGGGTTGTGGGGTTTTTGGTGTCTGTTAGGGTTCTTGAGACCATGCGTCCACCGCTGCTCGCCAGGAGCTGGTCCCAACACCCGCCTGGGGACGCGGTCCCTGGAGCTGCTGCAGGCTCGGCGTGTGCTCCCTACCTGTGGCACTTGTGACGTACTCCTTTGCCCCTCGATTTTCCTGTCCATTCATCTCTGTATCCATGCAACAAATCCAGGGCAAAGACCGAAATCCTGTTAGCAGGGCATGATTGCTCTCTGCTGCATCGCCCCGTATTTGTAAACCAGGAGAAAATGCCTGAAACCCTGGAGGTGTTCCTGTTTAACGGGCATTAGCGTGTGTGCATAGATTATTTCAGAGGCATCCTGGGGTATGTAAAACATTTAAAGTCAAAAAACTACAAAACTGTGAAACTAAAAAACTATAAAAATATAAAACTATCTTTGGAGGCGTAGAGGTGAGGGAAGCATCGGTGCTGTGCTCAGCTGGGATGCGGAGCAGAGCAGAGCAGCGCGGGGCGGTGAGCCAGCACGGCGGTTTGGCCGCTCTCGTTACCCCGTCTGCAGGATCTCCAGGTCTGACGCTGCGGGACCGTGCACGTTTCTCCACCGAGTCTCTCCCGCCTTTGCCGGGTCTGTGCTAACTCCGGCCATAGCTCCACGTTTAAAGCCGAAGGGCTGAAGACGGTGGGGTTTGATTTTCCCAAAACAGGCCAGCTGAGACCCACAATCCAAAAAACCCACGTTTTGCCCAGAAAGCACCTTGGCATGGGGCTGATGTGGAGCTGTGAAAACCAGTGTCTGCAGGTTCGACCGTGACAGAACCAGCCGGGCCAGCCCTGCGGAGGAGCTGGGCGCTGCTCTGAGGGATTTTAAGGCTAGAAGGGTTCCTTATGTTCGTGTATTCAGATGGCCTGATTAACATGGGCATAATAGAAAAGTGGGATTAAAAATGATGGGGAATGATTATATTATGTAAATTCAATCCACATTTAAATCGTGAATGCGCAGTTCCAAAAAAAAAAGCTGAAAAAGGTAAAGCAGAGCCTGTGACAAGCAGGTTGTGGTTTGTTAACAGCTCCTCCTTCGTGGTTTAACCTCAGCCGGCTTCTAAACACCCCCAAACCCCCTCCCAGAGGGATGGGGAGGAGAACTAAAAACAGTGAAACTTGTGGGTTGAGAGAAGAACAATTTAATTACTAACATGAAATAAAATATAATAGTAACAACAACAATACTACCACTGAAATATGACAATAATAATAACTGTAATGAAAGGGAACATAACAAAAAGAGGAAGAAATAAAACCTAAGAGAAGACAAGTGAGGCACAACGCAATTGCTCACCGCCCGCTGACCGAGCAGCGATCTGCCCCCCAGCCAACTCCCCCCGGTTTATACACTGGGCATCATGTCCTACGGTAGGGAGTACCGCTTTGGCTGGTTCGGGTCAGCTGTCCTGGCCATGCTCCCCCCTGAGCTTCTCGTGCTCACAGAGCTGGGGTCAGGGCTCTGCTGTTTCACGTTCTGATAAACTTCCCTTCTTTCATTGTACGGAAAAACATCTTCTATATGAGTTTTCCTACTGCCGTGGGGGAAAATGGGGCTGTAGATTGTTCCCTTATGTTTCCATTTCCACCCTGGTGACACAGAGGTGATTTAACCAGCTCTCACCCCCCAGAGCCCCCACACACCCTTGTAGGCTCACGCAAACCTCTCTGTCCCACTTTAACTTTGAGCACCGGGGCTTGACCTGGCTCAGAGTCCTGCCCAAGCCCACCAGCCCAGAGCCCAGCTCGCCACACAGAATCAGAGCCACAGAATCACGGAGTCACAGAATTTAAGCTCCTGGAGTCCCCCCGTTCCCCCAGCACTGCCAGGTCCCCACTGACCCCTGTCCCTCAGCACCACCTCCACACGGCTGGGAAACCCCTCCAGGGATGGGGACTCCACCACTGCCCTGGGCAGCCTGCGACAGCCCTGCACAACCCCAACGGGCAAGAAATGGTTCCTCAGGGACAATCTCAACCTCCCCTGCAACAACTGGAGGCTGGTTCCTCTCGTCCTGTCACTTGTTCCAGGGGAGAAGAGACCAACCCCCACCTCGCTCCAACCTCCCGTCACACCATCAGGTGTAAAAGGAAACTGGGACTTGGACAGCGAGCAGCAGCAGGATCTCGCAACGTCCACATGATGCACAGGTACATGAACCTGCTGCAATCGTACACAGATCTCCAAATCCTGAGGGGATGTTGTAGCGAAGTGGGGGGACGGTCTCGTGTCTTTAGCACCAAACCTGGGCAGAGCTGCACCGCAGCTCCCTCACCAGCTCTTCCCATGCTGCTCCCCTCTGCATGAAGTAACTCCCAGTTTTTGCCAAACAGTGAGTGTTTGTGAACCAACAATTGTCAGCATCATACCCTGCCCTTCCTACCCGTCCTCGCAGGGTTCCTCACCGGCTGCAAGGCCCCATGGGGCAGCGCCGGGCTCTCCCAGGCAGCTCTGCCCATCGCCCATTCTCATCCTGCAGCCTGGCCAGGAAAAACAAGTGAGGCTTTCCTGGGACCTGCACCCAAAACAGATCGAGTGAAAGGAATAAAAGTGGATGTACTTCACCTGCGCGGGGTCGTCGTGAGCCGTATGCATTGTGACCTGTGGCACCCAAGTGAGCCAACACACCATTGCTGAGCAGACGTGGCTGCTTTCACTTCATCCTACCGCTTCATCTACCAGGCTGCCCTTAATAGGAAGTGAAGGCTGCGGATTTCTTCTTCTTTCTTCTTTTTTTCCAGAAGTTCAGATCTGAACACCCCCAACCCCTGCTGACATTGTTCCCGCTGCTCTGGTGGGGATGGGAATAGGGTGCAGAGGAGGACAGTGTGTTGGGGACTGAAGGGTGGGAGCCCTGCATCCCATGACCAGGGGAGGGGACCAGCTCAGGGCTGCTCCCGTGATATATGAACATACAGGGCTGTGTGTAGGAGGTAAGTATGAAACATATTTTTATATGTATCTAATCATGCTTCTCTTCAAAAAATCGGTCCATGCCATGTTTAACTGTGTTAACCTCCTCAGTGGCTGTGCGAGAGATGTGTTTGTACGAGAACAGACCCGAACCAGGAGGGTAGGTGGGATTAGGCAGAGGACAGCAGCACTGGCCCTCGGTGTGCCCCAAGTGGGGTACTGCAAACACGGCCCTGGGGTGTTCTAGGCTCCTCCTTTCCTCACCCAAACACGCTCTCCTACGTGTTCCACCTGGTTAGCAGCAGCAGGTATTTGCTGCTAATGCTTTTTTTTACATCTCCATAATAATGTTAAGAAATACTGAAATCTCTATATTTAAATTGCTCTGGTAAAGTACAATACGTTAATCATAAATAATTTATATGAATCTCTCCTTTTCTCCAGCACATCTCAGCAGTGTCATAGTAACGCCCGTTCCATATAACATCCCTCTGTATTCTCTTATAAAAGAATAAGGAAGGAAAAAAGAAAACTAGGTGAGTATTTCTTTCCTCTCTCGCGCTCGGTAGGAACAATCCCCAGCAGATTTCCTCAAGCCAGTCTTTTAATTTCACGTAGCTCTCCCAGGTGAAGTAGGAGAGCTGCCGCGGGCCATTTCAGCTGCTGTCAGGAGCGGTGCCATTAGCGTATCTTGTTTTATGCCGTGCAGCTTACAAGAATAATGACAGCAAATGCACTCCTGCGTTCAAGCGCGGGGTTGTATCATACATAGCATTCTACTCCATTTCACGGCAACGGCCGGGTGTAATATTAATTCCTTTTCTGCCATTACACCTTTTTTGCTGGATTGTTTACAATTCACCACTTCTTCCCTGGCCGACAAGGCTCTGCCGCGGACAGCCAGCCCTCAGGAACACGTTTGGTCAAGCAATGGAAGAACATGATCAACACCAACGACGATTTTCCTGCTCGATAAACACCTGTTTTCTCCGCAGGCCATGTTAAACCTCTCACAGCAAGGGCAGCGATAGTGTTTTATCTCCCACCACTGCGAGGCAGAGACATCAATCTGCACCAGCAGTGAGGCGCTGGGAGGACCGAGCAGCAGCAGGAGCAGGACTGGCCACACCTGCCAAGGCAAAGCTCCCGGCAGAGCTGAGACAGAGAGTCCTGCCACCCCCGGCACCCAGCAAGAGCCACTCCCCGCTCTGGAAATTGTCATTTACAACCCTCACACCCCCAAAAAACCCACGAGACATTCAATTCCCCTCAAATGCAACCAAGGGGTTTTTTGGTGTGAGACATTTTCATGGAGTGAGAATATTTCCGAAAGCTGGCTCTTCCTTCAGAGAAAAAAATACCCCGGTTTCGGCACGCTGTAATTGCGAAGCATCTCCTGCTTTTATTCCACAAAACCTCCGGTGACGACGAGCCCCCGTAGAGAAGACAGGGATGGAAATTTCCAGCCGAGCTGTGGGAAGAGCTGATTTTTTTTGTGCTTGTGACTTTCAGAGGCACTTTGACAGACCCTAAGTTGGAAAGCTAAACTTTGTTTTCTTTTCATACTACCCACAGTAAAAAAAAAAAAAAAAAAAAAAAAGTAAAAATAAAATCCAGTCTCCAACTCTTTGGAACTTTTTTTTACCAGCAATAGTGGGAGTTTCATGCCGAGGTGAAGAATAGTGTACGATCTTACAGTACATTTTTAAATAGCTTCTGAAACATAAGCAACCCTAATTAACATTCCTACGGTACTGGATTTATAACAAGAAAAGCAATTTAATCTGTAAAACTCTATTTGTCACAACGACAATGATGAACAGAGGAAGAAAATGTTGAGGGGAAAATAGAAGGAGGAATGAAAAAGAAGGAAGGGGAGAGGAGATGCATCTCCCGCAGTTATTAAGTAGGTGATAACAATATTTTTGGAGAATGATGAAGACAAAGCAAAAACAACTGACCGTTCAACTAAGCCAGACAATTGGGGAATTCCTCTTTCTCCGAGCCCTTTCTTCTGTGAAATGCTTTAATTTAGGTCTGCTTAATCTTCACCCAGACTGCAATAGATAAGAGAACAATAATATCGCGATGGAAGCAAACTAAAACAATTCTTTACTCCTCGGCTCTCCTGAATTAACGCACGGCTTCGTGCATCTGTTCATGAAGTGGCAGAGTTCACGGCAAAGATTTCCTTTACTGGGTTTCAACAGCTTCAAGGCCACTGATGGGACTCAAAAAGAGGGAACGGTATCTAAATAGTGATCGTTTCTTCCAGCCTCTATCAAGCTGGGCTCTGGTCGGAAAGCCCTGGAGGTGGAAGAAGCGGAGCAGTGGGCTGCAATGATCAAAGCAGCAATCTGAGGGAGGCACAGGCGACTGGAGCTCCATTTTTCAACCCCAAGAGGCAGGAATTATGCTATTTAAAAAGAATTTCATTTGGTTTTTTCTTTCCCTGAACTTGACTTCAATTACTTTTTGCTCTCAGGCTTCTCTGTCCTGAACTTTTTCTCACCTGACGGTTAGACTCCAAAAGGAAAAAGAGAGGCTCTTACACAGATTTTGGAACATTCCTCTGAAGTCCAGTTGTGAAAATACACTGAAATAAGCTACGGCCTTGGCAGACTGGCAACAGCAGAGGCAGAAAGACAAGCAGCTATTGCAGAGCTTTCCTCCGGAGGGGGTTCGGAATGAAGTTAATCAGGTGCAGATGGCACGTGGGACCTGCAAATCTTGTCCTACAGTTTGCTGATTTTTTGGGCTCCATAAACTGGACATCGATGTCCAAAAGTTTCAATTTCTACTGCAGTCCCTGAAGTTCTGCAGCCAAGGAGAAAAGCTGTAATTGCACCTAAAGGGACCGAGCTGCTGTGTCCGCCCGGGTGCTGCCCACCTCTGCCGAGCCCCACGTGTGGCTGCTGGGAACTCCTCGGTGGTGGGATCAGGATGACATACACCAGCTCCTCGGGTCTTCTTTGGATTTCAGCTTCTTCGGGCTGTAGCGTTTGTAATATCCCCATTTCATGTACGTGTTTAGCTCGCGGTGCAGCGGCTCAGAGACAGGTCCTTGCTTGGCTGCTTTCTGTTTCTGTCCCCATGAAGCACGTCCTCTGCCTTCTCTGAACCCTGGTCGCGGAGGCACCCACAGACCAGACAGCAGCAGCTCTCCGAAAACCGTGGATCTATGGCAATCAAGTGCACCCGGCACCGCAACTGACCAAACTAATGACCGGTTGGGGTGTCAGTTGGGAACGGATCCCTGCACAGCAGATCCCTGAGCACCACAGAACACTCGCTAAGGAAGATGCCCCACAGCGTGCACGGCTCACTGATATCCAGGGAGAATCTCCCACTCAGAGACACCAAGAGGGTCACTCACCAACGCCAGCTGAGGGTCACCCCATCCCAGGAGATACGCTGGGACAGCGTCCTGATCCGAGGGCAGTCCCGGGAAGTCTCCTCGACCGGCGTCCCGATCCGAGGGGACAGTCCCCGAAGGCACTGCCTGCTGCTTCCAGGAGAACCAGCTCCCAAGGGTTCTCCGGCAGGGCTCCAGTTATCCCCTGGGGGGTGTGAGTCGGGGTCACTGTCAGTGCACACCGACAGGAGGGAGCTCCCGGAGTCCAGACTGCGAGGAGCCGGACAGCCCTGGGGGGTGGCACCTGGTGTCTGTCGGTGCTGCTGCGGGACCGGGCTGTTGTGCGAGCTCCGTGCCAGCAGCCAGGGGGGTTGCACTGCCACAAGCCCCCGGCAGCAGGCTCTGGCTGCACGCTCCCGCGGTGCTCGGCTGTGTGGCACGTTGGATCGGGAGGCCTTTTCCAATCGATGGGGACATCTCGCTGGAGCGCCCGGCTCCGTGTTCCCGTAGCTTTCCAGTTTAACTGGTCTCAATCGGCATCTGATGCGTCGAGGTGTTCTGCTCCGTTGATGTGGCTCTCCAAGGGCTCCTTTTTCAGGGCTCTTTAGCATCCCCACCACCCCAACAGCGTCAGTTCTGCCAGCCACAGGGGCTCACTGTCCACCGCTTGCTGGTGCAGACCCTCTCTGCCCACCGTTATTTCTGTGCCCGGTTCTGGTTAGCCTACCTGACGGAACCGCACAGACGTAGATGTCCCAATGTTTATTTTTAAACTTCTGCTCCGCAGAAGGTTTCTTATTAGCGGGAGCACCTGGCCATAGAGGCACCGCTCATTCCCCTGAAATGCAGATTGATGATGATGGCGCTGCTTTCGCAGATGCTGCTGCAATGTTTATTCAAGTGATGTCTTCCGTGCGCCATGCATCATCTCTAGCTAGAGAACCCTATTACTCTTTAATAAACATTTTGCTTCTAATGTCTTGGTGTGAGGAGATTTATGCACTGATTACTCCTTTCATCTTATTTGTTTAAGGAGCTCTTGTTTACAGAGCCCCTGACAGAGCTTCGTGGGTTGCAAACTGTGCCGAATGCTCCTGGGTCTTTTATCTCTAGCAGACATCACCTGCCCCCCCGCCGTCCTGCTCCCCAGCCACCATCCAGGTGCCATGGTGGGGTGGGAGCTGGTTCCTGCTCCTGGGAAACCTCCTGCAGGGACTGGGCGGTACTGGAGAGCCTCCCTTCCCTTCCGCGGGGTCACTCTGTGACGGACAGGACGGCCAGCAATGGGAAATGCACGTTAGTTGAGGGGCAGCTTCTCACCGTGCTGACACAGTCAGTTCCGCTCAAGGCGGGCATCAGCCACGGTGCTGCTCCGCAGGCAGAAACCGCTTCTAGCAGCTGCCCTGGCCTGAGCCATCCCTCCCTGTCCACGGGCGCTGTGCTCATGGCAGTGGCTGTCTCCCGCACGTCAATGCCATGATTTCAGCACTTCCCTTTTGTTGATTTTACTGCAGATTCAGAAACTTGTTGATTCCTCAAGGACAAAACTCTTCAGACTTTGCAATGAATAAGGAGCAGGAGCTTGATTTGGAGAGCGGCTCCAAAACTGCCGTCCCTTCTTCTGTGTGACTCTCTTGAGCATCTGACCCCTTGATTTCATAGAAGTGCATGACGCTAGCTTCTGAAATGGCATCTTTAAACTTCCTCATTAAATCAAGTAAGCCGAAGTGCCACAGAAACTTTCTGACACATGAGTCTTTGTTATATCCTGGGTTTTCCAGTAATGGGGCAGACACTGTGTTTCCTGTTTTAGATATAATCAAAGAGCGAATGCTACCCCTTGTCAAGGAATGGAAAGCAGAGGCTATACTTACGGCACAGTATGAAAGATGAGAGAATTTACAACCAGTATTTTTAAATGTCCTCTGCTGCACCAGCTGTGGGAACAAGTTTGTCTTCCCTCTTCTGTCATCTGCCCGTGTCTTCGTGGTGCTTGTAGCCTGCCACAACAGTGGCTGTCCCCGCGTTTAAAACAGCCCGTGCTGTGCCGGGGTGGGACACCCTGCACAGGGCAGGAGACCGTGCTGCTGTCCCAGCACACAGTGCTCGTCCTTCCTAACTAGCTCTAATTGGAAACTGTGTCCGCTTGGGGGTTCTGACGTTGGTTACTGATGTTGGCTCTGGCTCTCGTGATGCATTTGAGCCATAAATGCTGCATTTCAGCAGATGAAACATCCCTCTCTGCTCAGGCCGGGCCGTGCCGGCAACGAGGTCTCAGGGGTGAGTGGGAGTGGGACTAGCTTGGCTCTGAAGTGGTCTGGGGGAAAAAAAACCCAGTTATTTGTCCCTCCCTGTTATGTCGTTGCTGTCTGGTGGGATTTGTTCTCACTGAAGCAGCCCAGAGTGCGGTTTAGCCGAAAGGATGCAGGAGAGTCTGGGGTTGTGTTTAAGCTGAAGCCCAGCTCCTTCCACATGCTGCGGTGCCTGTTCTCTGTGACACCCGTGGGAGGTGGGATCCAGAGCTCCCCAAGGCTCATCCAGGATCTACATCCCTGGGCAGTTCGTCTTCAGGTGTGTCCTCACGCGACAGCCCCAGGGCAGGGGGCATCTTCCTGCCCCCTCCCTGGTCCGGTCCCCTCACTGGGGGGATCTCCCGGGGCTGGGCAGCTGGCACCCCGAGGATGCTGCTCAGAGAAGGGGCAGCTCAGCCTCGGCTCAGTTCTCTCCCCCCCAACTGCTTATTCCAAGGAGACCCCTTGTATTTCTAGGAGCTATTTCAGAGTGGGAGTGTCGTGAGGCACTTTTTTAATGGATAAAGCAGACAGGTAAATTCTGCACATTTACCACCTGCGAGCAACAGCTCACACCGCAGCTCTCATCTGAAGCGCAGTGAATGCCACAGCTGCTCTGATAAGGCGTAGGAAATAACCTGCTTTCCCGTTCCGGCTGGGCAGCAGCAGCCCGCGTCCGATAAGGCAGCGGATGATGCAGCTGCAGATTGACCGGCCACGGCTGCCTCTGGTTTTTTGTCCCCGCGTGTTCACAGCAGAATGCTACTACGAGACTCGTGCGTTGGAAAACAGGAGCAAATTTTAAGTGTCTGTTGCTGAAAGGATAATGTTTGTTTCAAAAAGTGCCGCATTAGTTTGATGGCTGCATCACGAGACGTGGTTTGGTGCTCCGTGGGTTAATTACTCAGAGTTCCAGGTTTCATTTAGTGACCATTGATTTTTCTTTCTAATTTACATGTATAGGATAATGTTTGTCAGTGCAAAGTTAAAAGAAAAATGAAGAATGGGGGATATTTGTAGTGTGGCTAAGGCGGCACTACAGCGTGATGAGAGCTCTAAACACGCAAGTAATCCCAGGTTAATGATCTCGTCCTCACCTTCGGGTTAATCATATAGACAAATAGCAAGGCAAATCCTGGAACACTTATTCACTGCTAGAATCGTGGAGGAGAGACAGAGCTGGCCTCCCAGAGAGCCGTGGTACGGAATAAAATCTGCCACGGAGGCACTTCAAAGAGCGGACGCTGCCTTTCTCGTTGGCTTTTCGTTACTCATATTTTACTGTGGAACAGGTATCTTAAAAGATTCTTATTTATTGTTTTGTAGGTCGGAAATTAATTTACATATTTTACTGCAAGGAAGTCCCCATTGGTGAGGCTCTTGCTCGGAAAAGGTTATTTGTAATGACCAAATTTGTCACTGTTTGGAATCTCATAAAGGTCACAAGAGAAGGTTTTCACTTGCTTTAAATAAAATTCTGTATTTTGAAAAGAAATGTGCTTAACTTTCATTTCATAGAAATATCAAACCTGTTTGCACTATAATTTACTTTTTGAGCTCTTGACATTTACCCAGCTGCCTGTCTGCGGAGAACAATCTCTTGATTTGGCTGGGAAGCGCTCGCAAGAAAACTCTCAATTACAAATCAGAGCGCGATGCTCTGCAGAGCGCCCGGATCCTGGCGGCACGCAGCGACCCGGGGGTGGCCTGGCCTGCCGCAGCTGCCCCAAGCTGGGGCTGCTCCCTGTGACCACGACACCTGCAGGGGGCAAACAGGGGGTCCTCCGGGTGGGCACTGCCTTCCTGTTAATTAAAGGTTCCCTAGAGAGCTGAATGGGACAGCGTGCTGGTTTGCGTGGTCATCCTAGTCACAGGATCCCAGAGCCCCAGCCTGGTGGGGCTGGCAGGGAGCTCTGGGGATCACCCAGCCCAACCCCTGCTAGAGCAGGTCCCCACAGCAGGGTGCCCAGAGCAGGGTGCCCAGAGCAGGGTGTCCAGGCAGGTTTGGGATCTCTCTGGGCAGCCTGGGCCAGGGTCCCTCACCCTCACAGCAAAGTGTCTCCTCATGAATTCGGGATCTGAGGGGCAGCAAGAGAAAAGAGCGTCTAAATGGGTAAAAAGCCTGGCAGACCCCAGGGAACAGCAGCTTCTACTCCGCCCCCAGGGCCAGAGGGACACCCTTGGGAGGGACATGAGCCACCCTCACCGGCGGCTGCCTGGGCAGTCACTGCCGGAGGGGGGGCGGCTTTAAAGCAGCGTTTTCTTTTCACGGCAGACACACAATGGGACGCATTTGATGTGCTGAGGGCTGGGCTTCAGGCTGGGGTGGTGCAGCCGCCCCGGGCCACTCCGCGCTCGCAGGATAAGCCCCATTGTGCTGTTGTCTCCGCTCCAGGCGCGGGGACTCGGGCGGTCTCCGGCCCCACCCGGGCCGTCTGCTGCCTGAATGGCCCATCAGGGTAAGCCCCGAGCGCTCGGGAGAGCCCCCGTGGCGCCGGTGCCTCGGTCACCGGTGCCGTAGCCTGGAGCTGCGGGGGCCATGTAACCTCTGGAACCGCTCCGGGCCGGGCTGGACGTCGGGGCTCTGAGCACCCTGCTCCGGTGGAGGTGTCCCTGCTCCCTGCAGGGCGGTGGGAAAAGATCATCTTTAAGGTCGCTTTAAGCCCGAGCTATTGTGTGATTCTGTGATTTGACGTGGACCCCCAGGCCTGGTTCCACCAGGTTCTCCACCACCCGTTGATGAACACGGAAGTGAGTACTTGATGAAAAGGGGCATTTTAATCACGGTTGAACCTCTGTGGTTGTGCGATGCGGTTCAGAACTATCTGCCCGTCCGTCTGGTTCGAGGTGACCTCCGCCTGCGGGGGCCACCTTGCCCTAAGGGTCCGCCGGCGCTTGCCACGCTCAAACCCCCAACGAAGCTCTCGACGGCAACAACTGCCGTTAATCGCTCTGCTAAACCGGCTGAGGATTAAGTGCTGTTCAGGACTACACACCTCACCTCGAGATCTATCTCAGAAATATTAACAAACCCTAAACTGCTGCTAAACCGAAGCCAACTCATCTGCACAAGCCACCAACTCCTGAGACCTACTATTTGCTGCTCCTCTTACCCAGCTGTTCGGGTCAAGCTTAAATTACAGCTTTTTGTGGTAAGGGCGGGTTTGCAGCAGATTAAGCATTGCGTTTACCAGCTGTCGTTATCTTAACGGGATACCCACAGCCTCCCATGGGCCCCTGCTGGCTGTAGCTCTTGGCAGCGGAGCCAGTGGTCTCAGGGGGATGGCACCAGCATCCCAGGGAGGGGATGAGGGTGGCTGGAGCCGCTCTGCAGCAGCACTTTGCTGTTGGAGAAGATTGCTCTTCTTTTATTTATTTATCTGTTATCTATATTTTTCCAGCAACCTGAGCCTTTTAAGTAACAGCCTTTCAAACGGCGAAGCAGGGCGTGGGGAGGGGGGGCATCGGGCCTTGAATCTCCTCACCCGCACAGCGCTGCGCCCACCGAGCGGGGCCACGGGCAGTGGTCAGGCTGGGTCGGGAAGAGCAGGATTGCAGTGGCTGGGCTGGGTGAGGAAAGCACCTGGCTTAAGGGGACGCGCATTATACACCGCACAAGGAAGGTGAGAGAGCGAGGGCAGTCCAGGTAGCTCCAGAAGTACACCTCTGACGTTTCCATCAGCCAAGGGAGGAGACCACAGGGCGTGCCAAAACCGTAGTTACCTTCTCAGGATATATATTGGTGTGTAATGACCAGCTGCTGCTAATTAACCCGTTAGCGTGCCTGCGCACTCCATTTGCCTCCTGCTCTGGGCTGCCTGGACAGGCCTTTGCCCTTCCTCCTCCTCCTCCTCCTCAGCTGTCCCAGAGCCCCAACACATCACACTTGCTCCTGCAAGAGGTGGTGGCACCTCCTCGCCATGCTCTTGCCGTCTGCTCACCTGCCCGCTGGGCCTTGGCCGGGCACAGAAATGGTGCAGAAGAGCAGGGAGCAGCCGCAGCCCCTGCAGCGGCATCAGCCCCGCAAGCTCGCCCCGTGCTCTGCCCTGGCTCAGGAGAAGGGGGTCCCTGCCGAAGGGCCAGTTGCCCCCGTGCCCTGGGAGCCCTGGGCCGTTGCCAGGTGCTGTGCATTAGTGCCCCTCCCTGGAGCGGGGGTGGGGGCAGAGGGGCTGTGCCCTGGGCTGCGCTGAGCCCAAACGGGGAACAGCTGCGGGGGGCGGCGGGAGGCGATATAACCGGGGGGGCCGGTGGGAGCGGGAGATGAGATGAGTTGGGGGTGTGTTGGAGCCAAGTGTGACGGTGGGAGCAGCTCGCTTGGAACTTCTGGAGGTGAGTGCTGGATAGACTTGTATTTTCTTACGTTGGCTGCACTGGTCTGGGGCTCAGAGTGATGCTAAATAACTGCTACCGGTTTTGCCTTTTTGTTGCTTGAAGGAAGCCTGTGCCAATATGCATGGGAGATGTTAGGAAAATGGACATGTTGCCTCTTATTTAAAAACATTAGGATTGAGGCTTTTTTTAACCTGTAATTGTATTTTATAGACGTGAGGGCTGTGTGCTGGCTGGAGCATTGTTTATTTTGCTGGAAGGATTATCAAGGGCTGCTCCGTTCCTCTCCTGGTGTAAGGTGGGGGTGCTTGGGGGGCTGTACTGATGGGCGCTGGGGTGGTGTGTAGCCCGGGGATCCCACCCGCGTGTGCTGTGACCGCATTTGGCCATCACCGTGAACGTGTCATAAAGGACGAATAACTAATGCCAAGCAGAGGGATCCGGCATTGCCACAAGTGCTCCTGTGGCGCCGGTTCCTGGCGGCGCTCGGCGCAGGGCAGTGCCGGCGAGCTCAGACCGAAGCGCTGCGCACCCACCCAATTCCTGCCGATGCTTTCGCTGCCTCCGATGATGTTTGTTTTTTTCTCTATTCATTGGTACGAGTAAATTCAGGCAGCTCTTCTGGGGTGTTTCTGTGTGAGAAGGCAGCCGAGACCGGGGGGGTTCTCGCTTTCCCGGGTGAGGTGGCGCCGGTGCCTGAATCCCCCATCGCCCCGGTCGGTTTAAGCCCCCCGGACCCAGAGAAGAACCCTCTTGCTGTGAGAGCGAGCCAGGGAAGAGTGTAGGAGCGAGTTCTCAGCTGAAAGCAGGCTGTCGCTTTGCGGCGGGGTGTCTATCTGTAGCCGGAGCACCTGTGAGTGGACGGGACGGACCGTTCTGGCTGGCGGTCCCGGGGGGCGGCATCAGCCAAGGGGCTGGCTCCGCTCTGCCCCCCGGGGTGAGGGGTTTGCCGCCTCGCTGCTGCCAAGAGGCTTCCCTCAGCTTATCCTCCTCAGTTGACTTTGAAACGCCCCCGTGGCTGGCTGGCGACGAGCCCTCGGTGTGTTTGGAACGCTGCGGTCCTGCCCTGTGGAGCGCTGGGAGCCGCCGGCCGCGGGGACAGAGCACACCGCCCGGCCCGGCTGTGCGGATCGCCCGGGGCCAGCCCCAGCTCCACAGGCAGTAACGAACGGGTCAGAACTTGTTCTCAGCAAGCTGGCTGGACGAGGGAGGGAGGTCTTCCCCCGGGAGATGCGAGGAGGGCGTTCTCTCCCTAGGATGCTCTCGTTTGGGCTGGGGGCGACGCACTTTGACGTTGCGTTTGCTGTTGGTTAATTCTGGGTGTTATCTGCCCTTCATAGATGGTGACAGCGTGCGGAGGGGACCAGAGTCCCTGCGGGTGGAAGCGCAGGGTGGGAAGCTCGGGCGGGCTCTGTTCTGCCTAACGCGCCCGGGGGGGGCTGCAGCCCCGCGGGGCCGTTCCGAGAGCCCCCCCCGGGCAGCGCCGCTCCCCGCAGGGAGAACTGCTGGGCGACCCCGGTGCTTTGAAATGAGGTTCTCCATGAGCTTCCGTTCGTTGGCAGATACATGCCGTGCGGTTTGTTGCCGTGCCGGGGAGAGGTTAGAAGACTATAAAGGGGGCTTTGAGAGGAAGGAAGCGTGTTTTGTACCTGGATTTTGGGTGTGTGGTGTCCACTTCTGGTTCGTGCTTGTCTCTGGCACCTGCTGTGGCTGTGAGAGATGGTGAGCTCCAACTGACCACCTAACGGATCTCTTCAGGGTCTCGCAAAGGTTCTCTGTGCTTTCCCCGCACTGAACTGCCGAGTGGAGCGCTTGCCTTAAACAGAGTCTGTGTGTGTGAGCATCTAACGCACCTCCTGTGGGGTTGTGCCTATTGCAGCTACGGCCCCCGAGCTTGTCGGGCACCTGGGGATGTCAATATTTAGCAAATGTTTCTCCACTCGGAGATGAAACACCAGGCGATTCCTACCACACTGCAGCCTTGTGTGCTGTTACTGTACGGGAGCTGCTGAGCATCCTTTGGAAACTGCTGGAAAAGGCGAGGCTGTTTCACAGCAAACAGCTCCCGCGTTCCCCTTGCTGCTTGCCACAAAGGCAAATGCCTCGTAGCCTCCATCAGAGGAAATGGCAAGGTTTTGGCACTGGGATACAACACAATGGCTGTGAAATGTTGTGTGAGGCTTCCCGCCCCCCGCCCTGTAAAATAGATGTGAAAAATCTGATCTGTCTGTAACAACCAAACTGTATCTATGAAAAGTCTTGACAACTTTTTAATGACATTCTTAATCTAATAACTCTAGGAACAAAGCCAATAAAAAAAGAACTTCTTAGTGTTTTGAACCACACAAATTTAATATATTGGGAATTAAAAGTTCGAGCTTAATGAGAAAAGTAATGTAGACGTAAACTACTGGTCTGATTCAAGAGCCTCGGGATTTCGGCAGGCCACCGTACATCGCAGCGAATGCTTTTAAACCAACTGAGCTGTGGAAAGGCTTTACAGCAGCTCCCAAAGCAGTTCAGCCCGGGTGCCCTTCCACCCGGAGAGCAGCGCAGGCGGCCCCTGCCCGCGGGTCTGCGCGCTTTCGCTGCTGAACTTCGCAGGTTACTTGAATAGCAGAGAGTCAGTCCAATGTAGAGGGATAAATATTTATGGCAAAACAGATATAATGTGCTGCTGTGTTCATGGATCCCTCTTATTTTCAAACGGCCCATCAAGAGGTTGTGTGGGCTATCGGGGCGCAGGCTGCTCCGCTTCCCTTCCAGCGAGGTGAAAAGGTCAGCGCTCAATTACCGGGGGCTTGTCGGAGCGCCTTTGAGCTCAGTGCTGCAGAGCTCCCGCCTCTGCGGTGCCGCATCCTGCCCCTAACACCCGAGCAGCGGCGCTGGGCGGTGTTCTACAGCTCTCGGGTGCTCTGCTTTGGACCAGCACAGCAGGCTGCTCTTGTCTGAGCGTGACAGGCTTAACCCGAGCGGTCCCGGGCACCCACGGAGGAGAACACCGCTGGGAACCTGCTGCGAATTCGCACTGACTTCCCCGGTTCCTGGGTCACAAACTGGAGGAGAGCTGCTCTGCAGCCCCCAGCCTGACCGAGGTTATTCAGGAGGTCTTTGCTCTCCCTTCTGTCAGTCCAGCAGTTTTTCCATCTCATTATTTTGGAAAGGAAGTTTAGAGCAAATTACATGCTAATTATAGCACTGCTTAGCATCTCTGTCTTCAGACTGTTGCACTCAGGAATAAGACTGTCAAAACGCTGTTAAATGAGAACGTGTTACAGGAAAAGAGCTTTTTCTTGTACGTGTTTTATATAAAATGTATATCTTCTAAGTCATTATTTTGGCTAAGAAAGTGATTCCTTAATACTTTACCGCGAGGAAAAATATGTAAAGATTTATGGTTGAAGTCACTAACAAAAATCTGGATGCCAGGGTGAGATGCATGGTTTCATTAAGTGCAATTCACTGCTGCATGAACGAACAGGCATCATAAACCCCCTTTAAAGTATGGCTTTAGGAAGGAAGGTGTGAAAACATTGTGTGAGCAGTTACATGGGTCAAGCTGAGCTCACGGTCAACTGTGTAGTGTTCTCCTGGTTACGTATGGCCATAATTATGAGGTCAAGGGATGCTGGTTCCTGGCATGATGGGATTTTTATTCTTTGGTGTAAAGATTGTTTTCTTCCTGTCTATCAACTGGTTTTAAATTACAAGGTAATCTAGAGACGAGAAGTAGATGTGCATGACAATATTAAGATATCTTCAGAACAAGCTAAACTTTCTTTGTGCAAGTGTTTAGACACTGCCATGAAGCACAGAACTGAGAGCTGCTTAATACTGCTCATGCTTTACGGTGTTAATAACCACTTCTGGTTACGGCTGCTGACTGGGGAACACGTTAGCTGCAGGGCAGGTGTCGGAGCTGGGAGAGCTGTGTTTGTGGCTGGATGGTGCGTGGTTCTGCGTCTTGTACTTGAGACTGTTCCATGGGTCGGAGTCTGCTCGGGGATGGTTAAAAGCTGCTTTTGGATAATGCTGTGCTGCTGAGGTGGACGTTCAGTGGACCGTCCTTACTACTTGCAGCTGCTTTCCCCTGGCCTGTACCACAGGGATGCAGGTGGGACCTCCAGCCTCCTGCTTTGTGGCAAAGCTGGATGGTGAGAGGGAGGTCAGGGGAAGCAGCAGCAGCTCACCTGTGTTTGATCCTATGGTAACAGCTGGGCCTCTGAGCTGGAGAACAAGGAGGTGCAACCTTTGTGAGGGGGCTGATACACTAGACACAAGGGAACTCGATTTGCCTGCTCGTGCAGGACAGGCTAGGCTGTAATTCCTTCGCTTGCATCACTGCTCTACGCACAAACCCCAGAAACCGCTGTGTCAGCCAGTTATGCCTTTGCAAATATTTTCAATGCTGAATGATGGCATCCAGGGGAAAGGAGCAGCATTGCACAATAACTCTTAACTGGGAGTCAGGCATTTCCTACCTTGAGAACGTGGTGAGGTGGAGCTTTGTACCGCTTTAACACTGTGGTGGGAAAGTGGCTAGTAGTCTCAAAGGCAGCTGTGGAAGATGTGGGTGTTGTAGGTCAGCCTGCCTAAAGTTATTTGTAAAGCATGTTCTTAGCTCTATTGTGGACTTTCTCAGAATAGAGACTTTATTTTTAATGGGCTCTGATCCTCCTCTGGGGCTCTACAATAAAAACTAATATAAAAATGTCATGATAATGCTGGGCCAAACATATCCACTTTGATAGTCTTAAAGTTATGAATGAAGATGGAAGTTTGCCAAGTGTCTTAAGTTCTAATGGAGTTTACTACTTGTTAAACGGAGTGGGTGTATATAATTGTCTTTTGCAAACTGAGCACTTGCCCAAGAATGGGTCAGGTCTTCTAAAATTCTGTTCGTGTTAATGAGAGAATGCTACTGGACTGCATAAGCTTTGCATAATAAAGAGAGAAAACAAACCCGGAGCCATCTAGTCTAGCCCTAAGGCATGATCAAATATCACAAAGCTGTTGTACAGCGATATGTCTTTAAAAACCTCCAGATTTATACAAAATCCTTCAGGATTCTGTATCCTTGCAATTTATTCTAGCTAGCTTTGGAGCGCTCTGGAAAGGCAAGTGTACGATTGGCCATCTGCATGTACTTTTTGGGGCTGTTTTTTGTAAGTATAAATACATTTTTATGCTGAAGACAATTTGCACACACTATCGGTATTTTCTATGAATACATATATATGCTCTTCATCCCTGTGCCAGCATAATTCATAGAATCGCAAGTTCCCACCACTGTTGTGGGAAGTGGAGGGTTTCAGTTTCTGTCTTTGTTTATGGATCAGTGTATGGCTTTCCAAGGGACTGTTTTTATGTAAGTAGAATAAATATGTACAAATGAGAGCTCTAAATACTCAAAGGACTAGGAAAAAAAAAATCTCACTTAACTTCTAAGAGTAGTTTCTCTCTAAATGCACTTTTGGTGTGTATCCATCCTCCCTGTTGACTCATCCTGTGGCAGACATCTCCACCTGCTCAGGAAAGGCAAGGGTTAATACTTGCATAATGCACCTGGGAGCTCACTTGGGATGTAGGGGTGGGGTATTTTTCCAAGGTAAAGAGCTGCAAAAGGCTTTTGTGACTCAATCCCTAGCTCAGCAATCTCATCGGGCACTTAATATGAGTTTACAAGCTGCAGGTAGCCAGTGCTGGAGGCAAACCAAACCAGTGCCCTGGCAGAGCGGGAGGGAAGGAGCAGGAGCTGAGAACCACAGCCAGAGCTGCCCGAAAACTAGCGCTGAGCGGGCACAGCCCCACACTGAGCTGCTGTGTCAGGCATCTGCTGACCAGCCATGGAATGGATGATGCTTCTGAGCACCTCCCCTTCGTTGCGCGAGTTGGAAAGAGGATTTCTATCGGTTTTCTCTATTACCAGCAGATGCAATAAACTTACTCAAATCAGTTCCACAGAATAATTGCAGTGATCGTTACTTGTTTTGTGAGGCAGGGTTTTGGCACATGCAAAACCTCAGGTTTACTCCTTTTCGTCTTTAGAGAGACAGGTGCTGCTTGCTCTTGTACAAGTATCTTGAAACTGCCAGTCAAAGGGATGTTAAACCAGACCCCCCCCCTCTGTAGTGATGCTGGTCAGCCGGGGCTGCTCCCTTGGCCCCGTGAGGCTGTGGCTGGTGGTGAGGTGCTCCATGGTGCCTACCCACCCCTTACCCACAGGGTGCTCAGCCTGAGGGAGGAGAGGTCCTTACGGATACCCCTGTGTCATGCCCCAAAACGTGAAGTAAGCGGTTCTTTTACGTAAAGAGAACATCTGAGCGTCAGCCTTGACGTGTCCTGTGGGCCTGGCTGTGGTCTGTTTAACTGGTTAAAAGCTCATTGCTGCCCATTAGCTCGTTGAAGGCTGCTGAAATCTTCAACCACCCAGCAGATAAAACTACCATGAGGTGTTAAAGTGCCTTTTAGATGCTAAATAAATGCCCTCTGTTCTGCCCGATGGTGATCCCAGCTTGTACCTGCAGTGCTCAGCTCCCAAGCTTGGAGTTCATAAAATACTATTCCTAACAGAAATTTTCCTTGTATACAAATCTGTGTGTGTATAAGAGGGTGTCTCTTCAGGCTGTGGTGGGCTCCGGAGGCAGCCCAGGGTTCAACTGCAGCAGCTGGGGAGGAGAAAGATGGTGCTGGGAGAGAGGGAGAACAACCCTGCCTGTTCTGCAAAGTGCTCCTGCAGCCCTGGAGGAGGGGAGCTCCAGAAGGAGCATGGGTGGACAATGCTGCTCTTCCTTCAGCTGCATCAGTCCTGAGGTTTCCAAGGGCCAGGACTACAGAAAACTTGGGATTGTGGCTCAGAGAAAGGGTACTCTGTGGTGGCAGTGCCCTGGAGGGGCACTGAGGCAGGGCTGGTGCACGCTGAGCATCCTTGGTCAGGTACTGTGGGATGAAGCAATCACCATCCATACCACCAAACCTCCAGGAAAAGCTTAAACCATGGTCTAACATCCAGCAGAAGATAAAATGTACAAATTAAACCTTGGGAAAACCAACGCACGTGGAGCTGTTTGCCTGGTTCCACGGGCTTTGTTCACAGATGGTTTTATTTAGATCTACGAGTTAGTGTAAAGTGATAAAAGAGAAACACTTGCTGGATAAATCACAGCACCAGAGCTGGGACTGTGTGAACTCTCCAATTAAACTTGACAACTCCTTAAAAAATTTAATCCCACAGATGCAACATGACAATTCCCAAAGTGTGGAATGAACACGGTATGTTACACTCAGCTGCTGCTTCCTAGGGCTGCCGGGTCGGCATTGTGCTTTAGTAGTAGAAGGTGGAGAAAATTCAGTCAGCATGTTGACACCATATGTGAAACCCTGTTTGTGTCACTAGAGTGTGAATGAAAATAATTTGGAACTTAAGTGTTTACCCATGGGCTTCATTCTCCTTCCATTTTCCTGCTCAGTAAGGGCACCACTGCAAGACTCAAAGCCCCACAGAAACTGAAAAATAACTCCTTTTATTAAACTTCAAGAAAAAGCCAGGAGATTAGTTGATACCTGCTACTGGACAATTGCCACTGTTTTTTAAAGTACTTCTTCATTTACCTCAAGTGTTTAATTTAAACTTCCCGGTTGCTGTGGTTCTGCATTCTCCCCAGGTATTTGAGATGTTCAGTGCTGTGATTAATTGGGCAGGCCTGATTTCTTGTATTTAGAGACCACTTGACAGTGGGAGTGAGAAATGAATTGCACCAGAAGGGCTTGGCCTATTTTTATTAATAGAGCAGATTAGATCATGAGAACAACCTTCCGATTTGTAAGAGTCAATCTCAGCTCTGTTCAACAGGAGTTGTGACTATTGAACCCAAACCCCTGAGCTGTGGTGTCCCAAGGGCTGCTCTCGGCAGTGGAGCATCCCTGGGAGGGTGGGTGCATGCTGGGGGGATCTCGGCAGTGGGTACCCTATGAGCATCATGCTGTGCAGGTTGTATCTGTGGCTGCCAGTGATGCCCCGTCTCCTGTCCTGCAGCTGGATCCCAGCCCTTGCCTGTGGTGAGGGAGGGGAGGGTTTCCCACAGGGAAAGGTGGAAGCAGCCTGAGCCCCATTAAACTCTCACCTCACCCAGATCAGCATCTCCTGTGCTCGGTGCTGCTTGTCTCTGTGAGCAGGACTTGCTCCACAGACAGAAAAGCAGGTGGAGGCTCCCAGCATCGTTCTCTCCCTAACATGGCTGTTGGAGTGATGCTAATTTTAATGCATTTCTATGTAGGAAAAAAGGGGGGCAAAGGGTACCAACCACTGAAGTGATTACAGAATTTGTGATAAACCACTTCTGCTGTGTTTGTCAGAGTATTTTAGTACCATTTCTATGGGAAGGCTTCTTTATTCTGCATAATACTGGAATATTTGTAAAAAGAACCAGTCTTACCACCCGTCCTTCTTCCTGTATCTGAAGGTTTTGCTCAATGGCAAAAATTGGAGGGGAGATGAAACAAACTGGGTTTTTCCAAAGGAAAAAAAAAAAAAAGGGGTAGGGGGGAAGGGGTTGAGGTAGGGAGTACTTTCCTGTTCTCTGAGCATTATTAATGGGAAGGAATTTGAGTCTTTCCTTAGAGCTGTTCCAGATCTCTGAAAGAGAACACATCATGGAGGAGTCAACAGACTGCTGTGCTGAAAAGCAAAGTGATGCTAAAGGCAGGAAAAAGGACCGTAGTTTGGGTTTTATTTATTTTAATGGCCAAGATACTTCTGAAATTCAAATATGACAATAAATCACCCCAAAATCATGTATTCAACAGGCAAAAGCCTCTCATTTCTCTTTGGTTGTTACATCTTCTCTTTGACACTCATCCACTGACTTCAAGTACCTTCCAGTGGTTATGGGTGGTCTGAGGTCTACCACGAATGCGGAGGAGTTATGCAAGCAGCACCAAAATCTGTTCGGATTAATGTTCGATTTACGGTTAAAAGCGGTGTGAAATACCTGGAGTCCTGAGCTACTTCTTTCCTGTACGTTTATTTTAAATCTTGTTCAAGTGTACTCGCTGCTGAAAGTCAAGCATAGCAACCATGTGACAAAATGAGACCTAAACCAATCGTTGCGGCGTTGTGTACTGCTGCAAACGCGGTTGCCGAATGCACGTCACACCTTGCCTGGCACGTTTTCTGCAAGAACCCCGGCTCCGTAAAGTAAATACGTGTCGCTTGGAGAGTATTAGCTTGTTCATCCATCTCTGTATTATAATTTAATTGATGTAGCAATGTTTTACATATCTTAGATTTAATGACTTGGTAGTAATCAGGGTAATTTGCCTATTTGGCATAGAGAAACTAAGCTGGAGGATGTGGGTATCTGGTTTTAAAAAAAAAACCTGTGTGCCTCTTTCTGGGCCCCCCTTCTGCAGCAAGCGGAGACTGGCTCCTTGTCTCCCGGTCTGGGTTGTGGTGACAAAGAGCCAGATGTTATTTACATTTAGCAGAGACCATGATGTTAGGTGACCCACTTTCTGTGGGTCTGGCTCAGAGCATCGTCTAAAGGCTGGGCATTAGGGCAGGGCTTCTGCTGGTTTTAACTCTTGCCATGCACTAATTAATCCTCTTGCTGAGAGCACCAAGGGAGGAGGTGCCAGCTGTGATCCTGTTTGCTGCTGCTGCTGCTTCTTGAAACTTAACCTCTTGTGCCAGAGCAGACCCGTAATTTGGGTTGGCTTCAGTACTGGCACACTTATCCTCTGGCCAGATAGGCTGTTTGTTGTAACCAACACCATGTCTTAAAATGGGGCCAGACAGCGATAAATTACATTAGATGTCATAGTAACCTCACTTTAAAAATGTTCTGCAATTTTTCATGCTTATTAAATAACTGCAAGAAGTGTACTTGTAAAACTAGTTATTTATCAGCACTTGCCAGCTACTTCAAATAACAGCAGCTAGAGAGTTGTTCTCATCGGAATGAGACGTGTGTGTTGTTCTAGGTAGGGTCTGACATCGCTGTGTCCAGAAGATGGTTTTATTCCTTTCTCTACAGTGATATTTAAAGGGGGGGGGAAAGACCCCCCCCTCTGCTATAAAAAGTAACCCCCAATGATTGAAAGCAGTGGCAGACAGGGCGGTGACATGGCAGGAGCACACTGGCTCTGGTGTGGTGATGTGGACCCCACTGCTGCTCCCTCCTTCCATCTCCCCCAGAAGGGTGAGGAGGGTCCCACCGAAGGGGTGGCTTTGTGGGCACACAGGGCAGCGTTGTATTTGTGAGAACAGGTGAGGTTAGCGGTGCCTGGGGGTCACTCCTCCCCTTGTTACCTGTCTAACTACCTGGAGGGACTGCTGCCTTTCCTTGTCACTGATGGGAATGGAGGAGTAGGGAGCTGTACACTGGGTTGTAAAAGTCAGCCTTTAAGTCACAAAGTGTGTGATCTGTTGTAAATCACAATGAAAAATAGGAAAAATACTGTATGTTAGAGAAGAAAATGCTGCAGGATTAATTTCCTTGTGTAATCTTGTTTCTACAGAATCACAGGATGGTTTGGGTTGGAAGGGACCTTAGAGATCATCTAGTTCTAAGCATGCTGTGGTGGGCAGGGACACCTTCCACTAGAGCAGGTCGCTCCAACCCCTGTCCAACCTGGCCTTAAACGCCATCTCCAGGTGCCCATTGCCACGTTTCTGATGGGTGTACTGGGTGGGCAAAGGGCTGCAGTCTGGGTTACGCACCTGGACGTGGGCAAGTGACCCTCAGCTCCGTGTGGAGCGGGGACAGGGCTCCAGTGTGTTTGCATGCCTAGGTGATGGTGGGTAATTAAAAAGCAGTTAGGAAAAATGGAGGGGATCAGAGATGCCAGGTGGAGGTATTAGACCTTGTTGGGGAAGATCCTGAGGAGGGGCTTGTGTACTGGGTTTCTTTCAACTGAACTCTCTGGAAGGCTCTTAGGTTTTGAGGCTATGTGAGGAAACATCTGCAGGAGGATGCTCTGGCAGCTGTGGCTGCTCAGCCAGTGGCTGTGCTCGACCTCTGCTGATGGCTGGTTTTCCTCCCAGGCATTTTAATGTGTATGTATCTTGCGTTCCTCAAGGATGTCACTTGGTGCTTGCAGGACAAATGTCATTGTACCTCATTTCAAACTTAAATCTAAATGTGAGCTTCCACATTAACCTAGCTTGAACATCTTACATCTTCCTGCAGCATGCTGACACACTCTGCATCACTGGGACGTTTTCATGTCTGCGTTTGGAGTGATTAATTACTGTAACCTACACTTTTAAGATGCAAAGGCAATTAAATAAATCTTTTTATGAACACTCCTTTCCATATATGAATCAATGGGTGTTAAAGTGTCTCTAAACCCTCATTTATCTTGCATTAAATCAACCGTAATTGTAAAAGCATTCCACAGCATCTGTGATCCAAATGTTGTTTGATCCTTTTCAGTCCCTGTTAGGGTGTGAGGCTCTTGTTCAGACATGGTTCTGGTTCTCATGAGCTTTATGGAGGTCTGGCTGTAATAGATGTGTATGTCACTGCTAGCCAAGGAACTAGTGAACAGGGGAGAGGAGAGCCTGGGAACATGCTTTCTCCATGGCATTTTTAAGACCTCATGAAACTTAATTTATTTGTTTGGACTGCTGATCTAAGTTTTGAGTTATTCTTTTTATTACTGATCTACCCGGACTATGAGGAGAGCTGACAGACTGACAGCTCTCACTGAGCTTGGAGGGTCCTGCTGGGGTCCAGCAGCTTCTCTGAAAAGCCTGTACATTGTACTTCACAACCCATGAAGACATGGTGGCCAAAAAAACCCCCCAAAATCTTAATTCTCCTGGCCTTAGAGCAGGAGGGTGGGTTCATCTCCTGTTAGAGCTGTTTAACAGCGCACAAGTGATGGAGGCGCTCAAAAGGGTGACATGTCCTTGTCTGGGAGCTCTGAGCGATGAAGCAGCTGCATTAAAAACATGCAAGCCCGTTTCTTTCTCTGGAGCAGCATGTTCTGAAAAGCCCCAGCTTACGTGATAGATTTTTAGAGTATTTTCAGCTGTTTTGCAGAAGTGGGAGCATGCCTTGACTTTGACAGTGTTAATCGCTGTTGGAAGGAAAAATAAACTCTGAGTAATGAGTGAACACCTCCATTACAGCCAGCTTGGTGCCCAGGACAGACAGACGGCGGTGCAGAAAGGGGGAGCTGAAAACTGCTCTGATGGGAGGAGGGGATGAGAAGGAGCAAGAACTGGTGTCCTTGATCCTGTGAAAAATGAAAATGATGTAGTCGTCTCGACCCTTCCCCCCCCCAAATACCACTAATGCAGGTACCTCGCAGGAGGGTGAACCAGCTCTAGACCTGAGAAGGAATTCTAAGAACAGGGGGTGAAAGATGCCATGCTAATTATCCTAAGAGTGTGACTGAGCAGCACCCTGGTGTCACTCCGGGGCTGGTGGGACAGGCTGCCCCTTCCCTGGAGCATGTCTGCTGGGGCGGGCAGACCTGTGAGAGGAGGTGTGGGTGAGGCTCCCGGGAGCACAGCCAGCGGGGGTTGGTTCTGGTAACCCCTTGGCATGGGCAGCTGTTGGGGTGTAAAGGGTGATACACAGCAACCACAGCTGTCTCTGCTCTTTGACCATCTCTGAAAGCGAGGTGTGGAAGTTGGTGAAGGTGGTATTGCCCTCAAGATAGAAGTGCAAGAGATGACACTTGGCCGGAGGGGTTATACACAGCCAGCTGTTAAAATGCTGAAATCTTCAGCAGAGCTGTTGCTTCACGGCTCTGTTTATTTGCCCTTTGCATAGTCAAACACCTCTGCTCCACATCCCTGGCTGGTGGTGGCAGTGCAGGACGAGGTGGGCTCTTGGTGGTGGCTTGCAGGGCTGCACCAGCGGCAGTGCTGCTGCTCTTGTAGTGAGGAATGGGTTGAGGTTTTTTAAATTAAACAGCATTTTAAAAATGGTTCTGCAGCAGATCTGAGTCCCTGAGGGACTTCCCAGGAGTTCAGTAGCTGCTTTGCTCCTGCCTGGTTGTCCTGGGCAGCATCACTGCTGCAAGGCATCACCTCCACTTCACCCTGAGTTCAAACCAAGCAGTGTGTGAGGATGCTGGGGTCCAGCCTGGTACCCCGTGGGGAGAGGATAGACTGAAGCTCTACTTGATCTTGGGGCTGTTCCTGCTATTGCCAGCAAGGAGAAACAGTTGTTTGGGTTTTTTTTGCCATTCTCATCTTGGGAAAATCAACACAAAAAATAACATCCTCCTTTCCTTTCCATCCTCTTCCTCTGGAGAGGGGGCTGAGGTTTCAGAAAAGGGTGCAATAGTGTTGACTGTGGTGATGACTCCCTTTTGCTGCTCATCAAGAACTGGAGGTGTTTCCAAACCAAGTGATGAACTTCTGGCCTCCTTCCAGTGTCGAATGTTGGTCTGACTGGTCCCTAGCTTTCCAGAGCCCCCTTCCTTCACCCCCTACTCAGATATTTTTGTCTTTCTGTCCTTTATAACCTTCCTTGTCCTCTGTCATTATTTGTTGTCTTCATGACTCCCTTAGGATGAATTTCATCAAACTCCAAAAGGTGCTTAATGTGTTTAAACCTCTTTATTTCCCAAGTTTGGCCTGGGGCTGAACCTCTGTACGTAAAATTAATTGCATTATGCATCTGCTCTTGAGCCACAATTCTTCCATGAAGAGTTAACTTAAAAAAAGGTACAGATTATTTTGACCCTCTCTGGGCCATCATCCAGGGAGCAATGGATCTACACTTTGGTTGACCTTTCTCTTCTCATATGTGTGTGGTGAAGTTTAGGCATGAAAAACAAAAAAGCCACGGCAGCATAGAGCTTAGTATGAGCTCCCTGGCTTCCCTTTGTGGGCAGGATGCTTGCTTATACCTGCCCCCTATTGTTCAGAGGTAACAAATATCCCTATCTCATACCATGCTTATTTTAGGGGGAAAAAATAATTCTTAGGTAGAAAATACATAGTGCTACTAGGTCTCAGCAATGATTGACTTCTTCATGTGACACCTATGAATTGAAGTGTTAAAGATTTTGTGAAGATGAGACACAAATAAGGGCTTTGAGGAGAAAACTGATGGGTTTATTTTCTCTATGGCTTTCAATTCAGATTTATTCGTGTCTTCCTGCCACTCCCAGCGAGCACTTTGAGGCAGGAGGTTTGAGCTGCTGCTGGGCTCCGGAGCAGAGGCTGGTGTTTGAAATGGGTATAAGCACTTTTATATAGAGATACAGTGAGTAACTCCAAGTGTTCTAGGAAGGAGGTTATTGCTTTCACATCTTTCCTGATGTTATTTCCTGACAAAGGCATGTAGGAAGCTTGGTGAACCAATTATATAAAAATCTCTACAATCTGTGTAGGCCGACTCATCAAATGCTTCATTTCTTTACTACTTCATGTTCCATGAAAAAGAACCCTTGTCCAGCTCACCTGGAAGGTCCAAGTGGCCTTATTAAGCAATTAGTGAGCAAATAATTTGATGTTAATGATTTACACTAACTCGAATGGATGATACCAGTGGAACTTAAATGCTCCTTTGAATGTAGCCACTGCTAAAAGTTACTCAAACCCTTCCAGCAAGTATCTGCATGTCTGGCAGGTGAGGAGTTGGCCTGGGGTGTACTGGGTTATTCTTTCCCTTTAATTCAAAGGGAACCATCTGGAAATAAAGGCGAGCGTGTTGCTTTGATAAATAATTCTTTGTTTTTAGGAAATTGTTTGATAACTTTGTATTTCTAGCCTTTAAATCTTGCTGGAGTGGGCTGTGAATTCTGAAGCTTATTGGAATGAGGTTAACAACTGGGACCCAACCAAGAGCTTAAGCTGTAGAGTGGGTGAATTTACCCCATCACAATAAGATGTTACATCTTACAGCTTTGGGAGTAATGTTGGAGAAAAAGGACTGAGCTGTAGCAGTAGGATTGTCCTATGTGGTTTTCCCATGACTAGTTACATGAAGGTGTGTGACAAGACCATACGTTATTTGGGCATGACCCTTTAATGTGTGGTTCATGGAATTTAGATTGTGAATTCAGTAAGAGACCCACAAAGGGCTGTTTTTTTGTGCGTTTTGGACTCTTGGGGTACTTCTGCTTTGCATTATCGCATGCAACTGTGTACGAGAGGCAGCTGAGCCTGTTTGCACTCCCAGTATACAGCAAAAATCCTTCCAGTCTGAAATGGGGACTGATAGAAATATTGATGGCTTAAAGCCGTTCGTAGGTCTGCGCTTTGTTGTCCCAGACAATAAGTAGGCTCTTGGTAGCAGGGGAGGGTACAGGAATGCCATGTTCAAATGTGCTTTAAAAACACAGAACCGAAGGCAGAGAAGCCCTTTGGGTCTCCACCTCTGTGAACACGCCTAGGCGGCACGGTAGCTGCCTGGATTTCTCCAGTTTATCTGGGATTCTGAAAAATTCTGCTGGATTTCAAACCTCTTGCCCTCCCTGTATATCCCAGAGCAGATGCTTCTCTTGGTGTTTACTGAAATGCCTATGTGTGGGTGACAGGATTTGTATCCGTGATCTTCATTTCACCTTCCCAGCTAGTAAAACTCAGGTGGTGGTTTTTCCCACATGTACCTGCACTCATCACACGCAGTGTCTATTGCCCCACAGCCAGGCATCCCTGGGACTACCCCAGGGCCCCTCCGTATGTACCAGCTAGTGCCATCTGCATTCATCAGATGAAGACTGCTTCCTCCTCCTACGTGTGGAAGTAGCGATGTGACAAGGAGGAAGGATGCACAGTCCTGCTGGTGTTCCCACAGAAATGCTGGGGTGGGTTTTGGCAGCGGTTCAGGCCCCTGCGAGTGCTGAGGGAGGTGGCTGGGCAGGGTGGACTGTGGTGGTACTGCTTTTCTGTTGGACTGACCGGCACCTGGACAAGGAAAGGTGGTTAAGGCCACCTGTACCTATCTGCATGTGCTCGGTGTTTCCGAATGTCTGGTTGCCCCCACTCTTGCCCTGTCCCCGAGTGCTGGCAAGGAAGACATCATGAAGTGGTTTCAAATGTCAACACACAAATGTGTGCACCAACACATGTTTAGTTTTTGTGGAAAATGTTCATCATTTGATTAGACAATCAAATGAGGAAATTATGATGATGAAATTAGAAAATTCTGAGCAGTGTGAGAGATTGGGATAGACTTAAAGTCTTCCTACTCCCTACTTGGGGCAGAGCTGTTTCCTGGGGACTATGTGCTGATGCGCTCACCACCCCAAACAGATCTCTAGGGGAAGAGGCGCTCTGCTGGGTCCACCTCTGGACAACCCCTGCATTGAGGCGGAACAAACCATACCTGTGCGGTGCCCAGCTCAGACAGGAGAATTTCTGCTGCTGGAGAGTCAGACCTTGAGGGTTATCTCTGCTCGTGCTGACCCTGCTCAGTCACAGCAAGGCACGTAGCTGGGTCAGAGCCCCATGCCAAAAGGAGCAGCACCATACCCAGCACCTCATGGGCGTTAGCATCAGCCTTCTGACAGCTTCCATGTCCTCTGCCATGGCACAATTCCTCCAGGAATAAACCCAGCTCCTTTACCCTTTGCTGTCCTGCCTTGGCAGAACTTGGTCCTTCAGGTTTCTGGAGTTTTGGTGTCTTGAGCCTTGTTCCTCATGTTGGCTGATGAAGAATGATTTAACTACACAACAGCCCAGCTGGGAGGTAAGAGCTGCCTGCCAGGACAATCTCACATGTTGGTCCCTTTTTTAATGACATAGACAAAATGAGATTTTTTAGTAAGCTATTTTGATTGGCTTTCACAGGTTAAAAAAAAATTGTCTCACTTTAAGGGAAAAAAAAGTAGCGGAGAGCTTTAAAACTCTTAGAAAAGTTAGGTGTAGCCTGTAGAACCTTATCTGTACTGATGGTCATGTTATATCATTTTTTCTAATGATTTATGTAAATGCCTGAAGATTCACATAGTTGCCTTACGGTGCTGGTCTCATTGTACTGTATTCCCCTGATTGCACGTTATTCTATACTCTTTTGGAGTGTTTTTGTTTGATCTCTTGAATGATAACTACAATCACCACTTCATGTGTTGTTCATCATTCTTACATGTTTCTTCATCAAATCTATTTCAGGCTGCAGAAGGAAAAGACCTTTTTCCCTCCAAAGCTGATGTTAACTGAAAGCCTTATTTAGCTGTCTAAAGCTAAACTGCATCCTGTGAACCGGTTAAAATCTTTTTTTTCCTCTTAAAACTAGTTTTGAGAGATAAATAATATTTATCTATAGGTAGATACTAATTTTTTTCCCATAAACTTGTCAGCTTGGTTCTTTTAGATGTGTTTTCCTTGGCTGGAAGTTCTGGAGGATGCTCAGATGGTTCTGTGGATCTTGTCTTAAACTCCTTTGTGAAAAACTCACTTTGTATTACAGAAGTGAAAATGCAGGTTAATCTTGTGAGCAGGGTAATGTGAAATGGAAGTATTTTGCATTTTATTGAAATTACATGCAACTCCTCAAAAGAGTATATGAAAATAACTGATGGCATTTGAAAAATGGGTCCTTTCCAGCCCTTTGACTCTCAGCCAGGAGCGTAAACTTGCGGTGGAATCGGTTTTCTTTTTCCGAGAGGTGCAGCGGTTTGGGAGTTGTCCCCCTCACCCTGAGCACTTGCAGTGCTGCTCTGGGCTATGTTATTCGGTACTTGTTGTCCTTGGTTGCTCTCAGCCCTCCTCCCTGCCAGTGTTTGCTGTGCTGGATCCATCGCTGGCTTTACCCGTTTCGAAGGCACCTCCTCCTCTCGTGCCTCTGCTCTACCTTAACCTGTATCCTTTGAGGATGCTCTGCAGCCGCTGTTGTTTCCTCAGCGGTTATTGCCAATGTTTGTGTGTGTTCAACAGATGTAAGAGACATGATGGATTTAAAGTGTGGTTTTTTTTTTTTTGAGGTAAATTTTTTTTAACTACAGCTTAAGCCAGAGAATTTAACTGCAAATTCTTTTGCCTGAGAACAGTTCATTGTCTCTTGGTTTCTCTTCTCTTTTTCTCTGTCATTACCTCCACTGCACCTTGAGAGAGCAAATCCCTCCTCTCTTCCATCCCTTGCCTTTTTTGCTCGGTTGTCTAAATGTGGACATTTTTTTTCCTCCTTGCACACCAGTCACCCCAGATCCACAACTGGGGCCGGGCGCACCCCTGGGTTCTGCGGTGTACGAGGTCGGGGCAGCACCCAGCTCCCTGCTCTGGAGGGGCGTTTCTGTAAGTCCTGTCTTAAAATGGCCCTGAGGGGTGTTTCCAGCAGCCCAGATGTGGAGGAGTCCCTGGCATAGGGCAGCACATCTGGGGTGTGTGATTCCTGTTAAAGATGCTGAGCAAACCCACGCAGGGATCAGCAGAACACAAAAGCAGGTCTGTACTTGCCTGTCTAAATACAGATCACTTACAAATGTGGTGATCTTAGTCCATGTGGGAGGGACCATGAGAAACAAAACATGACAAAACAACTAGGAAGGTGCAGCAGTAAAGCAGGAAGTAAATAATTCATTTACTCCTGTTAGAAATAGATTTTTTTCTTTAAATGGCCTTTAATCCTGCTTTTGATGAGGAAAAACTAATGCCAGCTGTGTATGGTATCTGCTGCTCGAAGTGCAGGCTTGGGGAGCGTGGTGGGGAGAGAGCCATTCACAGCTGATGTTTGTTGTTTAAGATACCCCTTGCTGCTGTTAACAATCGAACCAAATTATAGCCTCAACCAGCTGAAGGAATATGCTGAGCAATACAAGTTTCTCTGCTCTGTATGCGTTCTTTGGGCTTTATTTTAAACAGAGAGCAAACCGGTAATAAGCTGACCCTGTTTTCTCTTGCAAGTCTTTACTCCACATGAGTCATCCTTGTTTTCCTTTTCCTTCACCTGAACACTGTATAAAATAGTATTTATTGATTTATCTATATACCTCTCGTAGACCCCTAACTATCTTGCAGGGCAGCATTTAAACCTTGACCACAAATAGCTGAATTCAGTGGATTAGACCGCACGGTTTACTCTATCTCTTCTGCTCAAGCGTTACAGAAAAACAGATGTGTCTTCAGCCAAAAATACTGTTCAAAACTCTCATCTTTAAATGCTTTTATTTTTCTTACCCTGCATGCTAATTCTTTGTGGCCAAAGACACAATTTATTGTAGTGTGGACCTTTGTGCACTCTCTTTTTCTTGGCCCTTCTGGGTCTGTGGCTGTTATCAGAGTGTATCAGTCAGCTTTTTAAAAAGCGTATATTGTAAAAATGCGTTTTCACACCTGTGCTGGGGTCACTAGTAGCCTTTTTTTTTTTTTTGCCATGAAGTGCTAAACATCAAGATAAAATTTAAGCAAAGCCATGTCTGAAGGCTCATAGCAAGGCAGAGCTGTCACAGTAGCAATGATGTGAATAAACTTGCTGAACTCAGCAGTGGGCTCATTGCATCCATTTCAGACATTGACCATAGTAAGGGACACAGCAACTTCTTCTCAGAGACATTTGGGCTCTTCTTTCTCTAATTGCAGTAATTAAATACTATTTAATTAAAAGACTTCAACTGAGCCTCTGCTATGTCTCGTTAACTGATTTATTTGGGTTATCACATTGTTCCCACCTATGACATCCCTCGTAGTGGCAGTTGCCCTGGTTCCTGAATTTCAGGGTGTGGTGAATAGTTGCGCACACCAAGAAGCTGCTGAGCAAAACCAGTAGCTTGGTAGTAAATGCAAGTCTAGGTGGTGCGTTTCAGTGTTTGTTATATATCCTGACGTGCGTGTGGCATCTGTATGCTCTTACCTTTTCCACTTGTGTCTGAGCTGTGTTCAATAATTTCACATGTGTCAGTGGTTGTAAACATCGCTTTGAGTTTTACATTAAAATGTATGTATTTGAGCACACAGACGCCCACCTCCAGCTGTGTGCGAAGAAATAGTGCCCATTTCCTCTCCTTAGAGGCTTGGTGCCAATGTGCTCGCAAGTTTTCACGCTGCAGGGATGTTCCTTTTGTAGAACTGGGCCTCGGGTGTTTGGGAAACGCTCCTCTGCCTACAAATGTGTGAAGAAGATCCAGAGCCTCTCCCTCACAAGAGAGGTGGCCTCTCTAGAGAGGAAAAGCAGCCTTTGTTTTATTAATCAGGGTCAATGGAATCTAGTTCAGCTGTCGATGAGCAGTCCCTGGCTGTCCCCTTGAGTTCAAGACAAGCACCGTGACTGCAGGGGTCACCTCCTCCTCCTGTGAGTAGTCCTCCTCCTCCTCCTGAGGGATGGCAGAATAGAGACGTGACTGACCAAAGCCTGACAGAGCTTCGTGTTTGTGGGTAATGCTTTACCCTCTGTGCGCACGTTGGTGCGAGGGGACCAAGACCTTGCCACTGTCCAAATCCGAGAGACTCGCAGGTAAATGCACAGGGGAGGTCAGCCTAGAGGACTCTGATCATGTGGTTGTTCAAGGCTGAACTGTCTTTAGAAGCTTCCTTGCCCCTGTCGCTGTTGGACATCAGTATCTCTCCTCCGAGCTTCCTTACTATGTTTTCCCTCACAGTCCCCCTCCTGTTTTCTCCTGTGCTGTGGACATCACTGAGACTCCAGCCATGCTTTGAGGGATGTACGAGCATCTCCCCTGTCCGCATTGCTGCTGTTCAGGGTGGAAATCGTGCAGAAGAGGAAAGAGCTATGCTTGTAAATGCAGGCACGTTTTTTGTTTCCGGGTGTAAAGGATATAGGGGTTTTTCTCAGGCTTCGATTGTGTTTTGAGAAGATAAGGCTGAAGTGCCTGGTGAAGACTCAGAAGGAGCGGAGGACTCGCAGCAAGCCTTCTAGGATTAGGATAGCTTAGCAGAGTCAGAGATGGAGACAATTTTCCATGTTGTCTGTCCAAGCTCTTTGTGGGAAGCATGAGGATGGACAGTTTTAGGTTTTCATCTCACTTATTGGCTGTTCCCCCTGAAATACTTCTGGCACTGAGTTCCTGTGGCTTGTCTGCTACCCAGGACCCCCAGGCTTTGGGTTTTGGATTGTTATTTCACATACACTGCACCGCTGCTACTGCTTCCCCGCTGCTCCTGGAGCACCTCTTTATCTGAGATGAGTTTAAAGTATCGGAGGTTGAGCTCAGACAATTTTTTTTTTTTCTGGGCTTTGCTTGTATGTATATGTTTGGTTGAAAAATTGAGTCAGTATTTGTTTTCCCGCTGCCCCTCCCACAATGAAACACAAGGGTTGAGCCTGTTGGTGCCCTGCCAGTGCTGAAGCCAGAGATTTTGGGTGAACATGGTGTGGCAAGTGTCTAACTGTGATTAGGTGTGAACTGGAGATGTGCTACTAAACTGTGCCTTTCTCTTCTGTGTGAAAAGTGCGCAGAAATCTTTCAGTAGCTGTGTTTAGGATAAAACCTAAATGCGTGTGTGTGTATGCACAGACATAGGTACCCCCACGGAAACAGGTATATCAAAGTTTAGGAGACTATGGCAAGTGGGTAATGACTGAAGGCTGCCAGAAAAAAGGAGCTATTCTGATCCTGGAAGTCTAGTTCTGGTTTAGAGTCCATAAAGGGGGAAGGAGCTGAAAGATAAATGTCACAGGAAAAGTGTAACGACACTCAGGGCTTTCAGTGATCAAACCATGCGCTTGAAAAGTCTGGTGTCAAGTTTTGACGCTGTGTCACATCTCTTTGCGTCAGTCCTGAACTAAAAAACAAAATATTGATGATTTTTGGAGATATGAACAAAATCACCCAAATCCAGAAGGTAGAAACTCGGCTCATATGGGGTTTTTTCCTCTTACAGGGTGTATTTTAACTGTCTAGCCACAGCATTCATTACTGTGGGCAAAATGAGATCTGCACACGCTGGATTGCCTCTGGCGATTGACTGTAGTTCTGGGGTAGGCAATGTTTTAAGCAGGTAGTGCAGAGCGCGGCTGCGAGTCAATCTCTCTGTAACTCATCGAGTATTCAGAGCATGCTTCAGCAAAATAATTTTAAAGGAAAAGTCATTTGCCAGTCACTAACAGGCGTAGAGATAAATTAAAGAAGTGATGTCTATAGCAAAGATAAGAGGTTTACAGTGTGATTTCTAATAAAAAAATCAAATCGAGCTTGTTAAAAAGATCTCTATTCCACGCACCCGCTTGCTAGAAAATCCATCAATTGAGTGTGTTTTTAATAAGGCTATGGATTTGATGACGAAGAACTATGGCATGTAAAGAGTTTTAGTTTCAGCTGACCCAGACCCTGCATCTGAATTTGGTCCAAGTAAGCCTTTTGTCTCATTTCACCATCTGCAGAGTGGGCTTGGAGAAAAATGCTTCTCTTCTGTCAAGGGATTTAAGATTTTCACAAGAGAAGTGCTAATATGCCTGTGTTTGAGGGCTAAGCCTTAAAAAATGGCTGGTTTTGCACTTCACAAGGACCTTCCCTGGAATCTCTTGCACCACACAGAGCCATGGAGGCTAATCTTGCTGTAGCGTGCAGTCCTAAAAGTGCAGATTGTCACCTGTCATTACAAATCTATTTTTCTACAGTGCTTTGGTCAGTGCAGCTCTGTGCCAGAAATACAGTTGTTCGTCCTGGTGACTTCAGAAAAGCTCCTGATTTCCCTGCTGGGGCTGTGAACCTGATGCGTCACATCTGAATAGCGTTTGTAAGGTTGAAGAGTGACCCCGGTAAATATGGGGGATATTTCTAAACTCAGAGGGTAGGAGATGAGGTGGAAGGAAAGGGCATGAATACACAGTATTGACTATCACCTATGGAGGTGTCTCTTTGTTCCCTGATGTTCCCATTTGTAAGCTCAACTCATGGTTCTGTTACTTGAGCAATCGTGTAGGAGCATCTGAAAAGATTTTTTTTAAATATTTAACGGGCTGAAAAGGTCTGATCTTCATGGATAGTCCTTGTTCGCAAACTTCATTATACAGTGTCCGCAGACTTGTATTTTTAAGACTACTCAACTATCGCATCCACTGCTGTTGGACTGGAGGTTATGGGAGGAAAGCAGATGGTGTTGGAGTGTCTTCTGCTCTCAATGCGTTCCGGCCACTGACCTCATGCAGCAGACTGGATGGGAACATCTTCAGGGTTTGCTGTTTAAGGCAGGAAGCTGGTGTTGAAACAATTTTTTTTCCTTCACAGACTCTCTCTGCAAGAAGTTTGCATTTATCAAGGGAAGCCTTATTTAATTTGTTTGCAAACCGCTAGTGATCGGGTTTATTGCCACCATTCACGTGTGACAGTGGTTATTCGGCATAGCCTAAAGAAAGCCGCCACTGACTCCTGAATATGGGCACCTTTGCGTGTCCAGGCAGAGCTCCTGAGTGGCAGGAGGGTGATAGCTTTGTCCTCTAGCAAATTTCATAGGTTCAGCAAGGGCTAAAATCCTGAATGGAGGACAGCCCTTAGAGCTCCTGATGCTGAAAATCAACCCTTCTCCTCCTCCCCTCCAACTTGTGATACTCTGATATGTTTGACTTCTCGTTTAGTCTAGAGTGGAGGTTGTTAGAGGTGTGTCTGCTGCTCAGTTCTCTGATTTGTCCTTCAAGAGGAGATGTCCCACTCCAGCTCACCCAGTACACATATGTCCCACTGGTGCCCTCCCAGCTGCACCGAGGGCAGCTCTGCCTCCTGTGAGCACTTGCTGGAGGTGTGGAGGCACTGAAGTGAGAGCATCACTTGGCAATATAGAGGTTATCATGCTAGCCACAGCTGTGAGTGTGTCAAAATACTCAAGATACTTTGGGCTTGAAAAAAGCCATTATTGCTACCATCTGTTATCCAGCTGCACAAAGGCAGTTGAATAATGTGTATGTTTCTGTTCATTTTAATAAAGACATATTAAAATGCTTGGAGGAGACGTGCCTTTAACCTGCAGCAATGCAGTAAGCTGTGCAGATAGTTTGTTTTTAAATCTAATTGATGCTGCTTCTGTATTAGAATGGGTCAACATTAAGGGCATCTGGAGTTATTAATACTTCTGGTAAATATAAGCTTTTCTCCTTTCATCCACCCAGACACCTAGTATGGAGACAATCTGTTTCCCAGTGCTCTCTTCACCTGATCTGTTAGTTCTCTGCTAAGTACTGATAGCATTGGAGCAGATAATGAACTTGGCTTCTGAGAGATAATACTATTTATCATATTGACAAACACCCAGACTTTATGAATCAGTTTTTATATTACTGCACAACAGCGAGAACATCTTGTGGAAGGTCTGCTGACTTTCATGCCTGGCACCAGAAAGAGGTGAGAATTAGGGCAATCGGGAGGACAGGCTCATTAGTACTTTGGGAGAGTTAGAAATGGAGAAAAGTAGGAACGTGGAGACAGTCGGTGTGTCCCAGGTGCCAGCACACCCAAAGAGTAGCAGAATACCTGTGGACTTGGGCTGAGACACATGTTCAGTGGGTTAAGGGACAGCAGAGTTGCGTCTTCCCCTCATGTCCTGATCCTCGAAGCCTTACTGAGTTATGGCTGCTGGAGGAGCTGCACTGCCTTTGCCAGCCCTGGTTCTGGGAGATGTCACCCAAAGCCCATTCAAGTCTTACTGCACGCTCGGTAACTTGTGAAGGGCTGTGCACTAGTAGATGCGTTTCCCTGTGCGACACCCATGGAACAGCAATAGATACCAGAGCGTTTTGTCCGAACCCTCAGTGTGGTGCCCCAGGGCACCTAGGTGTCTCAGTAGGGATGCAAGGAAGTGTCACCAAGTGTGTTTCTGTAGTCCTTTAACAACAACCTTTCTCTTCCCAGTAAACTCAACTGTTAAACTGGTGTTAGTTACAATTTAAAGGCGTTATTGCCAGTATCAATCGGGCACTACCTTGCCAAGAGAGGATTATCTTTTTTTTCCCCCCCAGTGTCTCTAGTATAGATAAGGAGCTGTTTGTTGCCTCGTTGCCTTCTGAAAGATAGCATTGACAGGTCAGCTTGCAGTGCTCCACCTCGCTCCGCATTGTTGATCAATAAAAGCCAACAAACCAGACTTGAATTGTTTGGAATTAATTTCTAACAGCTAATGTTAACTGTGCTGCCGGATCAGGTCCCAGCTTGACTGTTGTGCCTGCATCCAAGCTGCTTGTGTGGAAAACAACATGTGACAGTGTTGTGGTCTTATTTACCTGGCTTTTTCACGGTGAAAGCGGTGGTTCTCTGTTCTCCATTGTTTTCCCCTGTGCAGCTGCAGAACTTTTGGCGTGGTTTCTGCAAAGGTTCTCTTCACTCTCCACGAAGAAATGTGATTATGGCTGTGTCCCTTAGAAGGGCTCTCCTCTAACTGGTGAAAATAACACTCAAAACACATCAGAGTGGTTTGCTCAGAGAAGGCAAGATGAGCTTTAGAGTGTAACCAGTGAGAGATCCCTGTCCATGGGATCAATTCATAGTGTTATGCATGTCCTATCGGGTACTAGGAATCCAGTGGATTGTCTTTTTTCCTCTGGGACGGTTTGCGAGCTGCCGAGGTCTCTCTGGACATCCCAGGTCTCCTGGCCCTGCTGCTGTGGGGAGGATGAGATGCTCAAGCACCTTCTGTCCCTGCCTGTGCTCTGCCCCAGTATGGTTGCTGCTGCTCTTCCAGCAGGCCAGCCTGGAAAGAAAGGCTCAGCAGTGAGGAGCGGGCGGTCCCTGATCCATCCCAGCAGAGGCTGTTACCCCTGGTTTCCCTCCCCATGGCTGTGCACAACCTCCTGAAGATGATTTCAGGAGTTGTGATCCAACCACCCCCTGTGACTTAGCCCCTGGTGCTGAGCAGAGGATGTGGTCATGCACAAAGGTGTGCTTGCGTCTTCCAAAGTGATTCTTATAAAAACCAAAGAATAAATTAAAAAAATAGATTAGAATTCCATATTGATTGTGTGCATTTTATTTACTGATGTCCCTGCAATGAAAATATCACCAGTCACAGTGCTGAACTGACTGTAGAGTTGGGCTAAATCCCCTGGTTTTAGTTTTGCCTCGTTGGGATACTTCCTGAGTAAGGTGGTACAGAGCATTAACTGAGAAGTCACTGATTCTTCCTGAGCTTTTTGGAAATAATCCAAACTCCTCCATCAGATTCTTTATTACTTTTTTTTTTGTAAAACACTTTTCCTGTATGTGTTCTCCATCAAAAGAAAGGAACAACTTGTCACTTAGCTTATTAGAGGATGGATTTTGAAAATGGCTTTTGCTGCTTATTCATGTTTGAAATATATATTGATGCCAAAGATCAAAATCTTTCTGGAATTTGAGAGGGGGGGGAAAAAAAAAATCCGTTTTGAAATTCACCTGTCAAGCATTCATACCTTGTGGGATCATGAAGACTTATGAAATTTTCATCTGTATTAATCTAAATGACACCTGGGAGAGGCAGGAACAACCCCACCTGGCTCCCAGGGGCATGTGGGCATCTCTCCTTCTAGATTCTGAGAGCTGTGGGGGTTTATCCAGGTGTCTGGTATTGTGATCTTGGCATCCGAAGGGCTTATTGGACAGGATGACCTGATACTTCCTCCGTTTCAGACAGGAAACACATACAACTTATTCTGGAACAGTAAAACATTTCCTTGATGTCCATCTCAAACGGAAGTGAGAATTACAGGAAGCTCTTCCAAACAAGCGTGGCTTTTCTGTTTCAAAACCTCTGGCAAGGGTCTTGTGCAAGGAGAGAAACCAGACTGGTGGAGCGTAAAGCCAGTGAAACTCAACGTTGACCATACAGGAGAAAACCCAGTTCGCAGGTTCACAATACAGCTTAGTAACTAAGACTGTGG
Organism: Bucorvus abyssinicus; assembly: GCA_009769605.1. NCBI lineage: Eukaryota > Metazoa > Chordata > Aves > Bucerotiformes > Bucorvidae > Bucorvus > Bucorvus abyssinicus. The sequence goes on along the minus strand of CM020034.1, from coordinate 33,387,606 downwards.
GCAAAAAATATTGTTCAGGATCTGAGTAAAATTAAATAAAACACCACTGATGCTGGCAGATGATAACCTGTGGCAAATGAAATCGGCCAAAAGAAATCCTGTCGAGCATGTGGAAAGGCTGTCGGTAGCCAGTACCGCGTTCCGTAGTGTTCAGAAGGCGCTGGTGATACACGGGGTGGTGTGTACGCACCGCATGGTCTAACCAGGGCTGTGCATGATCAGCATTTATAACAGTGGTCCAAACCAGGGGGTTTTTACTGAAATTACTACATCTTTCCTGTAAGTGCCACTAGAATTTCAAACAATCTCCATCAAAATGTCATCTTTTGTTAAAATAATTTCCCACAAAAGAGCAAGCCACTGCTGTTTTCTGTTGGTCCTGCCTTTCCCTTCTGTAAATCGCTCCCATCGATTTGCCCTCTGCTCTTCAGAAAAAAGATTGTATTCTTTGTGTACCTGTAACCCTGGCTGCTGCTGCTCGTAGTTGGGTTTAGTGTTTTGTAAGTATATTGCAGTGATTGTGTTGTGCTACGTATCCACGAATGGTGGAGTTAAATGTCTCATATCAAATGCACTTGAGATTTGTTCAGCTGAAATATTAAACAACTGAATTTCGGTTTTTAACTGGAACAATGAGGAAAGTAAGAGGTCTCGGTTTTCTCTGGCCATAAACCTCACCCTTAGACCTCTCTTTTTTATTCCTGTCGCTTTGCTTTGGTATTTATATCTGCTTTTTTTAAAGTAGTGCAACACCCTGAATTAAGGGTTGACAGCTTAATTATATGTGATTGATTTGCTTATTTTGAGCGAGTCATTTCCAGAATGTTAACTGCAAACCCCCTTCCTGCTTGCGTTTGCACGTGGCAGGATCCTGCAGCTGAAGACCGTGAGGTGGAGCCTTCCTGAGGCATGGCCAAAAATGTCCCTGGCGAAGGGGCGTGTTGGAGACCTCTTTACCCCGCAGAGTCTCTGAACGTGAGATACTCTGAGCATTGCGCTTCTTGAGTGGGAGTAAGGCAGTTGTAGACCTGGGCGTGGAAATTGGGCACGTGGCATTTGCTGCTCTCCCTGGAAACGTCAGCAGGAGCAAACGGGAGCGGGAGGAACACCGTTGGCATTGGTCCTCTGGCAGGGTCTGGAAGCAGCTTGTTGTTTTCTTGAAACACAAACCCAGCCCCAAACCTGCACCCTTTCAGAGGAGCTACCCAGAAGTTACCAGCAAACTTGTTCCGCTGCAGTCGACTGAGCGTTGCTCAAACACGTTTAGCTCTGACGTTCCCCTAAACTCGTGCTGTCTACCCCGATCTGTTCAGAAGCTCATAACTTTGGGTGCAGGGTGGTGGCCAGCAGGAGGGCAGAGTATTCCCAGCTATCGGACTGCTGTCCCTGAGCGACGGCAGACAGTCTTCTTGCCGAAGGAGACACCACTTCAGAGAAGGGCTGGAACACGGCTCTCTAATGACCTGGATCGTGGCCTCTCTTCAAGCTGCTGCTTTAGATGTTTAACACTTTGGAGGGCGGGTGAAACTACCTGGTTGCTTTAAACTTGACCCGTGTCTATTCAAAATTCCTGGATGCGGTGTCTGTAACGGTGCCTGTGGCAGTTATAGGGATGAAGTTTGGTTTTAAAGGTGCCTTGAATGCTCAGTCCACTCGGGAGGCATGTCACTCCTTATCCACCTGATGTCGTACGTGGGATAATGCTTGTGACACGGGCTTTGTCTGCTCCCAGGAGCACAGCAGCTATTGCTGAAATTTTATGCATTGTTCCTTCTGATAAATGAAGTAGTCCATGAAAAAGTAAGTAACTGCTGCTAAATTGTCAAGGTTTTCATGATTTTCAGTCTTCCAAAAGGCCTGGAACCCATCTCGGTACCCTGTTTGATCTTCCTTCCAGCCACCGCGTGCACAGGAATGGAACGTGTGCCTTTCTCGGTGATTCCGGGCAGGGTTATCGTGTTTCTCACGGAAGGTGTGCAGAGCTGCTGCCGTGTGAAGGGTCCCACCAGCTGAGGAATGCGTGTCCAGACAAGGGCTGCGCTAAGCAGCCTGCTGCCGCAGGTGACACAGCTTCAATCTGGCTTAAAACAATTCTGCATTAGAGTTCGTTTTTTAATACTACGGCTCTTCCAACACAAACCACCCCAGCGCTTGTGAAGGGCAGTAACTCTTTGACCAAAACTGCTCAGTTGTCAAAGGATGTCTTGGGTTTCTTTAGATGGGAATGTTTTCTTTGCACAAACACCAGCTCCGCCACTCACCTGCTAAATAAACCACGTATGAAGTCAAGGCTTTGCTGCTCCAGCCTGTTGTGACTAAACTCAGCAAGACTCTTCTGATTGCCAGACCTGGAGAACCACGTGCGGGCAGCAGTGGCGCTTTGAGAGTTTACAGTTCTCGTGTTCTTTATAATGATGAATTCAAGCTTCGTTTGGGGGGGTGTGGGTGGGGGTGTGCGCTTCACTTGTTGGATGAAAACACGGTGGGAGGTGTCCGATTCCTCCCTCTTCCCCCCGCAGCATGCCTGCTGTGTGCCCTTCCTTTCCGCAGGACTCAGGCCAGCAAGGGAGGAGCTTTCCCTTCCCCTTCGGCAGTTTCTTAGCGAGTAGAAGCGAGACTCCTTTTCATCGTAATGCAACAAAGGTTAATTTGTTCTAGGATTAAGTGAACAGACATTCCTCATTGATGAATTCCCGTTTGTCACAGGACTGGAGAGCCGATGACTCTTCAGCGGGTGCTGCAATGCTCACCTAAAGTCCTCCTCTTGCTCAGCTCTTGGTTGTACGCCTTAAACCAGAGCTATTTTTACGTATGCTGCTTGAACTCCCTGTGCAGATGAACCACCCCTTCCGTGTGTCTGCTTGCAGACTTTGGCACAGGCTGTGGGTGAAGTTCCGTCAGTTCAATATAGGAAAATACAATGACCCTACAGCTGCAAGTATGTTCCTCTCTCTGATTTGTTTTTTCCCCAGAATTTATTTAATGATAAGTTTCAGAAGTGATTGGGACTGAATTTGAGGGGTAAAAGAGAATGTTTTCTTGAAGCACCATAAAAGCAAATCAACAAAAAAGCGTATTTTATATTTCTGGTTGGTTTAGGGTCTGTATTCTCCTCATAGTAGTTGCCTCTATAAATACAGCTGTATTACAAAGGCTTCTTAAAGAGCCCTGGACAATAGCCTTCTCTATGCTGCCTTGATTTCCACACATTGAAAATAAACTTTGAAAACCTTTCCTGCTCCATACTGCTGGTACGACTAAGACAGAAACTTAAGAATTGCAGCTGTCTTCAAGTACAGGTGAAAATACCAGCAAAGGTAAATGTAGGTCAGGAGGGAGCGGAGGAGAACACAAGTAACAAAAGATTTGTCTAAAAACTGAAATAAACTTGCATAAACCAGAAACTGAGGGGTTTAGGAAAACTTCTGAAAAAATATTGGTGCAATAGTATGTCTGTTTGTGTTGTGTTCTCCAGCAGCTTCCATTAAAATGCAACCTTTGTTTGGTTTTGCTTTCAACAAACACTACAGCTTTAGTTCCTACACAGCCCTTATGCATATCGTGCATCATCTAATAGGCTGTGTTTTCTTTCCTAGGTGTCCCAGTGTGTTTAAAACTGAGGATTGCTTCAGAATTCCTTTCCCGGTCAAATCATCTGCTTACCCTTGAGGATAACGCAGTGGGGGATGTAAGAAGAGACCCTACCGTTGAGCAAAGGAGGAAACTGTTCAATGGATGTCTTTCATTTCCTGGCTCCAAGGAGGGACTCCTGCCCTCAGGGGGATGCGCGGTGCTCCCTGTGACCCTTGTTGGAGAGGCTGTCGATGGCCACCACCTGTGGGCACAGGAAGGGTGGTGTTCCTGGTAAGGTCTGGCACTCTGTGTCTGCAGTGTGGGAGGAGCTGGTGGACTAGGACTTGCCATCCCGGCTGGTCCCTCCTGGCCCGTGCGAGACGGGGTGTTGCTACTCCACGTGGATGACACTGGAACACCAAACCTGCCCGAGGACCGCTGCCTGACAGACTGGCAGTCACGTGGGAGGCTACTGAACGGAATGGATAACGGCGAAACGCGTTCCGCCTCGCGGCAAAGAGGGACGGATGGGTTGCTGGCTTCAGCAGGACTGCTGTCCTCTGCTTCGCTTCCTGCACCGCCTGCAAGGAGACAGCGGTCACCGCCACTGGCGCTGTGGTAAGACTTCTTTTCCTTTCTATAAACAAAGCATTTCGGTAACGTATAATGACCGCACAGCAGGAGCGGAGCACTGGCCGTTCTTGCAGGGAACGCTTTTCTACCTGCGTGTTTCGAGAAAACCTTGCGGGCTGTGCGCCTGGCGTAAGCTGTCGTTATGTTATTGAACCCCTCTGGGCCCTGCTGGAGCCAGCAGCTCTCTGGAAGCTCCAGCCCCGGCTTGACGCAGCCTCCTGCTGCAGACCGGTGTCGCGCTGCGAACGGAGCTGTTTTCAATAGTGTCTTCTGGGCTCGTGAAGAGGTTGCTCCACCTGCAGATACAGCCCGCTGAAAACGTACCCTGAGGAAAGGTCGTGCTGCTCCTTGGTAGTCAGGCAGAACGAAGTTACTGAACTGGAGTTACTCCCAAGAAACAGTCCCTTCGCCTGAGTAGGAATGCCACGGTGTGGTTACGCGGTAGATCATTCCTGTAGAAAAATGAAATTTACTCTTTTACGATGATCACCTTTTGATTTTATATTTTTTACCTTTTAACAAGAGAGAGAGGAAATAGCTTGACTCGTAACAAAGCTGTGAAAAGGGATCAGACACGTGGACGATGGATGTGCCTTCATAGCGGGAATGAACGGGGCTTTTCTAATGGGGTCTGCGGGACCGCGGAAGGGATTTTGTGCTAATGAAAATGTGGGTGCGGCACAGGCCCCCCTCTTGCGAGACCCCATAACAAACATCCGTTTGTGCGTTGTGGTGTCTCTTTGAGGAGGGGAAATCTTTTGTGGCATTTTGTGTCGCCCGTTTTACGTGGCTGTGGGTTGAGGCAGGGGATTTGCACCCTCCCTGTTTTACCAATCCATAGGGTTAAATTCTTTATGTGTTTCCATTGAAACTTGTGTTTTTCCTGGTTTTGCAAGTTAAATCGTTTTGGTAGCGTTATTCAGTAGTGTGATGTATTTCTTTTAGTCTCTAAGGTTCCTATTTGGAGGGACCAGTGCAGTAGGACTCCCATATGTCTGGTACACCAGAATCTCTGGGGATTGTCTGTGAACTTTAGTACTAGAGGTGTTACTTCAAACTGTTAGGACTAATTACTAACAAACAATGAGAATTTGAACATCAATTACCAGTTTTTGCTCCGGGCAAACCCACTTTTCATCCATCTTCTGTGGTTTGTTTCCTGGAGGGGGTCAAATGCTGCAGGCATTCGTTGGGGTTGCTCATTCTTCTGCCTTTCCATGTACACAGATGAGCCACAATCAGTTCTAGGATTTCAATTAAGCATTGAAATTGTGTCCTGGATTACTTAAAACAATCACTTTTACGTTGTTTAAAATGGCTCTTCTCTTGTGGATCCGTCAGACTCAAACATTTCAACCTTGTGCACAGAATGTCTCTGCCTATACGCCAAAAAAATTACATTACTGCTTAAAGTTTACCATTGCCATCACTGTCTGTGATTTATTGTTGACTCAGCTTGGCTCACCTGCGTGTCAGAGTTCACTATTTATGCTGTGAGTTCATTGTCCTATTGTGATGCTTTCCAAAACACTAGTCACCAAAGTCAGTAATTCTTTCCTAGAGCCAAACAGGTTAAGGGAATGTTGGATTTGAATATCCCTTCCACTTTAAGTTCATAAACCTGTAACAAAAGAAAGTTTCTGCTGGTTCTGTACCTGAAGTTATCCTTTCTTTGATTGTCTAGGTGGGAAACACGAAGCCCCACGAGGCGCCGCAGCAGTATTGAGGCTGCTGCTGTAGCACCAATCGCTGTGCCCTGTGGTGGGGTTTTATACGTTAAAAAGAGATACCAAAAATTGGGGAAGATTTAAGAAAACTGATGTCAAAGAATGCTTCAAAGTGTTCTGAAAAACACACTTTTACAATTATAAGCTTAAAGGTAAAGTGAAGAGTTGACGATTGCCTACCAGCACCTCTGTAGGAAAGGTTTCTGACAGTGTCATGATCCTTTTGTGGAAGATGTGCCAGGAGTAACAGCAGCAGCAAAGATGTCCCGGCAAAATTATGGTAATGTTTGACATGTCCCACAGGAGTGACCTACCTTGGGGCATCTTAGACTCTCTGACATACAAGTTTGGTGTGCTTATTTTAAATCAAGATTTAATGTCTTTGTAGACAAGCCCGGTTTCCCGTGACTTTGCAGTTCCAGACTGAATTCTTGGTGTCTGATAAAGGATAAGCTCATGTTGCATTTTGTCTCTCAAGTGGAACACTAATAGAGTGTCTCTGGTTACTTAATTTCATGATGTTGGTAGGAACATATTATCATTTAGACCTTTGTCTTTATGTCAAATCTGATTGAAATCAGTCAGGCGGTTTTAAAGCTGTTCATGGTGGATAGGCACACAAATACAAATGTATCCGGTGACATAAGCCTCATTCCCTTAAAAACCAGGATTAAAAAATATGCCAGAACTTAAATAGGTGATGTAAAATGCTTTGAAGTTCTGTGGTCAGGTGTTTTATAGACATTTCTGTCTGAAAAAACAGTAATTTTAAAAAATTTAGGTAAGTCAACAGAGATTTCACTTCTAAGACCACAATACCTGACTCAACCTTTCTAAGATCCTCTGATTTAGAATTTAGATTTGCTATTTAAGAACGTGCAGGTGAGTCTGTTCCACTGGTGGGTGTTATAGAGGAGTCCTTTGAGGGCTTTTTGGAATACCTAAAAATTACTAAGTTCAATTGATGTTGAATAGCTTCTCTTAAAAATTGAGGTTTTTCCAACAGACTGCTTTATCTATAGCACCTTCAGCAGCAGCCTCCAGGTTGTATTGGAACAAGATTTGGTAAGATTACATCTTTGGAGTCTCTTGGCACGAGGCGTGTGTTTACATGTGTAATTGCTAATCTGCAGCCAAGGGATGTACGAGAGGTGCGAAGGATGTGCGCTGGCAGGGCACGCTCTTTGGGATGAGTGAAACTTACTTTGTGAGTCTACTGTATCCAGCAGATTGTGGCCCACTTCTCACAGTTGTTTCAATTTATTTGAGGGCCATGCTATCTTTTTGAACTGCCACACTGAGGACGCAGTGTGAATATTCAATGTATGGGCCATACGGCTCGCTTCAGATTGCTGAGATAAGTTGGTCTCATAGTGGTTAGTTTGTTCCATCTCTTCTCATACGAATTCTTTGATATTCAGAAGGATAATTGGGCTCTGCTACTGCGACCGTGAAATTCCATTTCCGTTCTCGATCATAAGTGTGGCCAAAGTGGACTTTATTCTCATTGTTTTATTCGCGTGGGTTTTTTTCCTAATAATGACTTAACTCTATTGCTGTCATTGAACCCGAAGGCTGCAGGTGCGTTTTCACTTAACAGCCCTGTGAGAAGCGGAGATTGATTTTTCAGGAAGGTGATGAACCTTTCCGATGGCTGGTTTATCTCCACCACAGCCCCTCCTCGCAGATTCCGAAACCCCTGTTGTCAGTCAGGAGAAATGAGTGATATGCAAATGCTGTCTCCTATAGACTCCAGCAGTGCTGTGATTCCAGCATCAATTATGGAAGTGCTATAGGGCATCTCTTTGTACCATCGCTCGGAGATTTACAAAGTCACTATCTGGAGGTTCCTCGGGCTTTTAATCTTAATACCTGGGGAGAAAACATGCAGTCCACACAGACTTCCAATCTGGTATTTTATTAACAAGATTAAATGAGTAAACTAAATTATACATGTAAATCAAATAGAGAACAGAGTAGGATAATGTGAAGTCACCGCATTAATCATTTTATCAGGTTGGTTTATTTGATATCCTGTGATCAGTGGTCTTCATACCCTCCATCCGGTGTGCTGCATACAAAAAATAGTCCTCCCCCCTTTTAAAAACCCTTTTCCTATCCCATCGCCTCTACTTTTGCTACAGGATAACAGACCTTGTAAATAAGGACAGACATGATGGAAGCCTACTTGATTTTAGGAAGCTTGATATTTTCCTGAGAAACATTTCTGTAAAGAAAGCTATTTCAAAAGCTGGGTGATAACGCTACTCCAGAGCGGATGTGGGATGGTGCAGAAAATCTGTTCAGAGCAGTTGCTGGTGGTCACTGTCGAGATGGCACGAGGCTCTGGGGACGTGCTGCAGCGCTGGGGTCTGCCTTGCAGCGGTGCTGGTCTGGGTGTTAGAAACACGGAAGGATGGCGGCTCCGAGGAACCCTCCCAGGGCGTCCAGTGCAACCTGCTGCTCAGGGCCAGGCTGTGTCTGGGCTCGGGAATGTGGGCTTGCAGAGGTCTCGGTGGCAGAGCAAGAGGCAGCGGAGTGACCCTAGGCTGACAGGGGCCGTAAGCATTGCCAAGCAGCTGGAGATGTTCTGTAAGGCATCTGCAAGAATGCCTGGTGGAGTATGAGTGAAGATTGGGAGAGTCTGGTTTGATTAGCCTGAAGAATTAAAGAATAATGATTTTTAGATGAGCAGTTTGAATGGGGAGAGGTCTTATTTACAGACAATCCCTGTGTACTCTTTAGCATGCTTTTAAAAGGAAAAAACCAAGAGACCCCCATAGCTTTAGACTGGAGATGACTGTCACAAAGGAAAGTGTGAGAGTCACACTCGGGGACAGGAAAAAATTTCTTTTTAAAGAGTATTTTCTTTCTCTTGTTGGTCATAGAACAGGGGGTGGGGTCCCCTTATTGCGGTAATGAGGGTAGGGTTCATTACTGTAATACCGGTGGAGGCTTTTTGCCCTGCTGTCAAGTCCATGGCAGGGACCTTGATCAGACCAGAAAAGGAGCATGTCCTGACTGCTGACCCCTCCTGCTCTGCAGACACCGTCCCTGTCCTGCCATCCTGCCAGGGACACAAGCATGCCGCGCTTTTCTCCCAAAGCCAAAATGTTTGCGTGCGATGTCAGAGGTTATTTAGACAAGCTGCTCCCTGATGAATAAATGAAATCCTGACACGAAAGGATGGTCTGGGCTGCTGAGCATTGATTCACAGATTGTCCACACTTGTTAAGTTCTGGCACGCAGCACATCCTGTCTTGCCCAGGTTATAAACTCTGACTGTAACAGGGAGAGAGCCCCATACAAGCCATTGTAAAATACGAATGTCTTGGGTAGGAAAAGTGATTTAAAACCCGATAGTTTTGGTAATGACTGTTCTGCACATCTCCAGTCTGAAAAATAGCGAAGGAGCAGCGGCGGTTGGTTTTATAAGTTTGAAATACACTGCTGCTCTAATCCTGTGGCTCATCAAATGGCCTTAGGTTTGCAGCAAGGATACTCGAAAAACCGTTTGTGTGCTTCCCTAACGCTACAACCGCTTTTTGTTTATAAGCACTGCACTGTTCTATGGTGTGGAGAGCTGCAAATTGCTGCAGTACAAGCTCCAGCTTCCCTCCTCTCCTCCTCTTCCAGGAGGAGGGTATTTCCCACTGGAGAACAGCAGCCCCAAGAAGATGGTTTTTCTAGTAAGGCAGGATGCTGGGGTCTTGTCACCCTTTCTTCTGAAGTTTACTCAAAGGCACCTCTTAGCACAGTGAACTCTGCTCTTTACCCCCATGAATCGAAGAGTTTTGAACAGTTAAAACCCCCAACACTTTCTATGTGCGTTGGGAATCGGTGTCTTTGAAGAGTTCTTCAGTCTGAAGCTTCTCGTGGATGTTTTCAAACTGTACTCACTTGTATGTCTTAAAATAGGCGAACGTAGGCTGAGCACAAGTTGACAGTATTATCTATGTATTTGGCATCAATATTAGCGAGCTTCTGTCATTTGGCAATTATTTCCATAGCGTACCATATGGTGAAGAAAATGTTTTCATTCACCCACATATGACTAAAATTTTATTGATAGCCTTGTACCGTGCACAGCCTTATCCCACGGAGGGTTGGTTAAGCCAACCAAGAGCCTAAAGACACACGCGTGTTCTGCCAGGCAGAAGGGTCTAGATTTCAGAAGGAGTATCTTGCATAAGTGGAGCATTTCCACATGTCTCTTGGGTCCAGAAAGCTGATTTAGGAGGTGCTGGGTCAGTTCTGCTCTTCCTGATGCCTCTGTAGATGCTGAAGAAGGATTTGTTCCACCCTCCCCCCACCGCTGAGTCTTCGTGCTCGAATGATGGCGATAAGATGGAAATGACTTGTGCCTGATGGCTTTCAGTGTCTATTGCTGCACACGTGGGGTGTCTGCCCATCGTGGTGGAGGGATGCAGCCCAAGTCAAGGCTTCTCAGACACGAGAGAATCCAGAGAAGTGATGTTACAGATGCCCCGTGTCTCGGGTGCGATGAGAGCTTGTGTTTTATAAACGGGTACCCCGGATTCACTCCGGAGAATTCTTTGTTATACGTGTTTTCTGATGTCCAGTATGGGCCGAGCTTGTTCTGCAGCCTTGTTCTGTCGATTGAAATGCTCAGATAAGGGGACCATTCAAATCTTTGGAAATCGGTGTCCATTTGTTCTGCTGCTAATAGAACTCCTGGCCTACAGCTCCTAGGTGCTAGCTGGGATGTCCGCATGCCAGGATCCTCCCGATTTTTTGAAGCACAGGAGAATGTTGTCTTTTTCGGAGCACTGCTGTACTCAGTCACGCAATAGAACATGCAGAAAATGGAGAATGCCTTTCAGTGTGGGCTTCCCATCCTACTAGCAAAAAACCCCACCACGGTGCCATGAATTCTGAAGTTATCTGTGAAAGAGATTTACTCGTTTCAAAGGAAATTTCTGTTGATTTCAATACTTGACAAAATCGTTATTTCTGTTTTTCATGTACAAGAGATTTTAAAAAATAAAAGTAGATGCTGGGAAGGAGACATACAAAAACTTTTATTTTCTGAGGTTTATCCCTTGACTTACCTGCACCCCCTCAGTCCCTCCCGAACGAAATTTTCCAGGACTGCATTTTGTGAAGCCTTTTCTCACTGTAACGGAGGAAGCAGTGGGGCTGATCTAGGTGGGCTCTTTTCTGCCAAAACATCAGGAATTGCTCTTTGAAAACTAATGCTGACAAATTATTTGGGTGCCATGGGTTGTTTGTGCAAATTTCCAGCAGCTTGAGATGTTTTTTAAGAACATTGAGCAATGGCTGGGTGCTTCTTGGAAGGGTTTGCACTACGGCATAGTAATAAAGTGTTGTCCTTATTTATGCAGTGTTTTTGCTACAGGAGGGAAAAGCAAAAAGCAGATTTCCTGCACAAGATTACCCGAGAACGTTAATTAGCTGAGAATTCTGAAGCTAATAGAATTTTTTCCTTTTTTTCTTCTTGAAGATTTGCAATTAAAATTTAAAAACTAGTTGTACCTCCGGGAATGCTTTATTCGTTACCTTCTAGGTTTTTACTGTTCTTTAGGCGTTGTAAAAATGCTTAAAAATTCCGTAGTTTTTGGGAATTTGGACACAAAAACGTGACTTGAAAAATTCAGTGTAGGAGTTTTTTGTTCTTTGTTGATGTTGCTGTGTCCCATCCATGTCCTGTCATCCAGTATGTCCTTCCCCCTCCCCAGCTGAAAATGCCTATTGTCTGTTCAGGAAGCAGCAGCAAAGTTTTTTTCTGATCAGGGACAGTATGATGACAGACTTCAGGTTGCAGTTCAGATGCTGTGGATGGTGCTAACCAAAGTCATTTGGCAGCTACATGGAAATACTTGAAGGCTTTCAGAGATACCTATCAGGAGAGCAAACAAATGCGTACATGGAAATTGCCCATTTGATTCTCACAGAGCTCTGTAAAAAGATTTTGATTAGAGCCATTAAGAAAATTGCAGGGCAGAGTGTCTTCTGTCACCACCTCGTTCTTTTAGAAGACAAAGGGTACCTTGGAAGTGCTGCTGCCCTAGACGTGGTTGGGAACTGGAAATGAGACCGGCATACTTCCAACCAGTGATAAAACATCTAAAAGTGGAGCCAGCTCCTTGCCCACCTCTGACACAGTGGTTGGTAGAGCACTGTCCAAAGTACACAAAAATGAAATGATCTAGAACTTGGCGTGACCAGGAATTAAGCAGAACATAACTGGAACTGAAGAACAGCGATCCAACGACCAGCCATTGTGGCAGTGAGAGGAGCTGCCACCAAAGTCCTGCGCCTGGGTCCAGGCAGGACGGGACATGTCCCATGGGTGTGCTGGGTGCATTTCCAGGTGTCTCTTCCCATGCTGAATGCTAGCCGTGTGATACGGATCAGAAGTACCAATTCTGTTGGAGTTTATTCCAGTAATTCAACTTGGTATTTTGTCGCTAGCATGAAGGAGCAGTTATAGGAGAGTTAAACGCGCAGAAGGAGACGAAGCAAAAAGCCAAGTGTGAAGTTTGTGAATCAGCCTTGAATATTTGTGCCAACTGTTAAGCGAGTACTTGCAAACAACAAATAAATTTAGCTTTTCTAAATGGCTCTAAACAAAAACACGCCGTTGATTTGCAAGAACTATCCCCTGGCCTTACCCCGGCTGTGCCTGAAGTACGCAGCTCCTCCCGCTGAACCCGACGTGCTGAAGGAGCCAAATGCAGTTCCTAGTGCGCTGGCTAACGGGAATCGTTTCTGTCTCCCCTCCGTGGAAATAACTTTTCTATGTGCGTACACATCTGGTGTGAGAGTTATTTCCTTTTCTTTCCTTTTTTTCCTGCAAGCTTCCCAGACTTGGGAGGAGGTGGGAGCGATTGAGATGAAAGAGTCCGGTCTCTAGAGCAACACAGATTGGCAGAACTGCTATTGACTCCTGACCTGCTCGCTCCTCCATTGATCTGCAAATAGCATGAGCGCCAGGGATATGAATCTAAAAATGAACAAAACAAAGTAAAAAGCTTCATCTCGGCTATTGTTGATTGAGATTTATATGATATTTTGCAAAATTAATAGAATGTTGCTGAGGAAATGTCTTTTGACCTCCTTATTCAAAAAGGAGCAAATTATTTGATTGATTGTTAAGGTCAAGTGAAAACATCATCATGCGAATCATTAAAGGTTACAGAGCTCTCCTTAAAACTGAATCTCAGCGATTATATCGCATCTCTCTCTGGATGATCTGAGTACTTAATGTACCAGAACATTCAAAGGGCTTCTTACAGGAGACAGCTGTGAAACTTCTCACACACAAAACCTGGTTCCCACAGGGTTACGTGTCTTCCTCCTCTTGATACCATCGCAGCATATTTGCAAAAATTGCATCATAGCTTGGAAAGGTATTTCCCCCGAAGTCTAAGAAACAGCCCTGAAAATCACAAACACATTCGTAGCTGTTCTGCCTCGAAAAATAATGGGCTTGGCACATGCTGCCTGAGCAGCTGTGGTAGAAATATTTTGTATGTCTGTTCCAGGAGGAACCATGGTTCACTCTAGACTGCAAGTCCACCAGACTGGGGACTGATCTGGTGGATCTCAGCTGGCTGTTGTTGTTGTGAAAAAAAGAATAGCATTACCTAGTTTTGGTGAGAAACAGGTGTGGGGGGGTTTGTTTGTCTTGGTTTGTTTGTTTTTACTTCCCCTGGGCAAAATGTTTACCGTAAAATAACAAAGTGTGGACTTATTTGGGAAACAGTGGAAGCGTCTGTTTTTGCAGCAGAGGAAGGATTGTGCTGCTCACTAGTCTGGCTGTGCCAGCCTGCTGTGACGGAGGGGAGGTGAGGGGAAGGGAAAAAACATCCGGGGGGTGTGTGTGAGGAAAATGGAAGATGAAGCCCTTGAGATGCTCTTCTCGGGGAATGGGCTGGAAAGAGGTGCTAGTCAATTGAAGGTGACCTTGGAAGGAAGAAGTGAGGGGAAAGTGGTAGAAGGGTCTTCAGGACCTGTTGAAATAGGACAGATGTTGGTTGGTTTGTCATCTGTGTCTCCAGTACAGAACCTTCCCCGTGACTATTTCTCCATATCTCGCTCTTTGGTCTTGCTGTTGTTGTGACAAGGGTGTGCAGATGTGTCAGTGCAGTGAGGTAGGTGTTTGTTGTTGGGTAGAGTGGTTGATTTTCCAGATCAAGCTTCCCTTACGTGATTTGGAAGAGCATTTGGGGATCTGAACACAATCTCAGCTTAGAAGGCCAGTGATTTGAAAAGGAGGCAAAGGTTTTGGTGACAGTGTCTGAGAAGCAGGGCGTCCACTCCTGAATAACAACGGTGATGGCAGGTGGGTGACTGGCCCGGAGTTCTGAGGCTGCGTGACAGGAGGCATTTTCTCCTGGGGTCTTGTTAAAGAATTACTGCAGTGCTGCTCACTTTGTCTCCAGCTTTATCGGCAGCGCGAGTCTGTACAGCAGCAGCCGGAGGAGCAGTTGGATGTGTTAAGAGTGACAGAAGAAAAGTCTAACATACCTGAGTACATGGCTGGGGAGGGTGCCAACCTAGGACCCAAAGCAGAGCAGTGTTCTGTGTTGGGCTGCAAGGTAAACCACCTGCATACCCAGTGACCCAACTGGCAGGGAGCACATCACAGGGGTTGTGGAGTCTCCCTCTCTGGAGATATTCAAAAGCTGACTAGACATGGTCCGGGGCAACCAGCTCTAGGTGGTCCTGCTTGAGCAGGGGTGCTGGACAAGGCTGGCCAGCCTCAACTGTGCTGTGGTTTGGGATAGTTATGTAGAAGAGAGAAAATGGTTCTTGAAGCTGAGACAGGTGGAATACCAGAGAAGAAAGTAAGACCAAAACCTCTGGGTTACTGAGGTTCCTCAGGAAACAAACATCCTGAGGATGTGGTGCTTGGAGAGCCACTTTGACAACAGCACTTGATGTGTGATGGTAAAAATGGTACTTGAGAGCTCCTCAAATGGGACATTCACAGCTGCTTGGCATGTGATGTTTGGTGGCTGCTACCTGCAGGAGATGATGATTCTATATCTTTGAATGTGAGATGGTGACTGTGGGAGGTGTGGGATGGTTCCACCTACCATTAACAAATCTCTGTTAATGAAAGCAATCGAGGCTAAGGTTGGGTCTGTCCTGCTGGCAAAACGCATGGTGTTGCCTCAGGAATATTCCTAATGATACTTCTGGTACTAGATGTTCAACCTCTGCTTGCAGGGAGTTCCTACTGCCGTGGTCCTGGTGGATGGGCACTGCCCACCACGGCAGCTGCAGAGAGAATTGTCGTTGTGTTTAACAGTAGAAAGGCGGTACTGTATCACAGCGATAATACAGCAGCGATGCTTCCTTGCCCGAGGTCTGTGAGCCAATCTCCCTTGCTCTCTTCCCCTCTCTTTCCTTATCAAGGAAACTCTGTAGTATCGTGTGCCACAGAAGTAGAGGAAGAATTCCCTTCTGTGTGCGCTGGAGTTTCTTTCGGCAGCTGGAAAGACCCAACGCAATGGGATGCCATAAAGAAGGGTCATGCTTACAGGAGGAGGAGTTCAGCTTTATCAAAAGAGCGGGCACCGCGGTAGTGTTATTACGCATTTTTTTACTCGGAACATTCTACTCTCAAATCCTTCTGATGCAAATGGAGTGGGATAAACTGGCACACCAGCAGAACGCGTCCTCTGGCAGCTGATGAAAGGGGAAGTACTGCGGGAAAACCAGCGCACGTTGTACCACGGGCTGGCAGCGTGGGGTGGCAGAGCTGCTGTGAAGGAACAATTACGACATTGTGTGGGCCAGATGTGCATGAATTAGTGTGAGAACGGTTCAAAACTGCCCCTAATGTTGTGGCAGCCCTGCAATTCCTGTTACATAGCAGCGCATCACTTATGCAACTCCTCTGGTCCTGTGCGAGGCGCTGCCTGACCTGGCCAGGTGCGACCTGGTGTCCCGTGGTGGACGGGGACACGGGAAAGCGGGCATTGGGTGACCGAGCCGAGCAAACGCAGTTCCTTGCTCAGCGGCGTTTGTCAGAGGGGTTTGAGTGTGCGTTTAATGTGCTGGAGAAGACCATGGGGGGAAAAGGCTGCTCGTTTCTGTGTGTCTGTCGGGAAATAACCTGTCAGTGGGGTGTTTTGGCTCCTTTTTTCCTGCTGTTGGTGAGCGTCTCTAGCCATCCTGGTAGGAAGTCCCCGAGTATCGCGGTGGCCCACCCTGTATCCAGAAAGGCCTGGATGGGTTCTTAGGACGTGGGAGCAGGCAGCCTCACCGCCGGGCTGTGGGTGCGATTTCCAGCGCTGCCGCCCTTAACGCTCGCTTTGACTTGCTGGCTTTTGGCAGAGTGGTAAATTTTTATTAAATCTGAAGGCGAGGGGAGCAATTTCTGACGAGATGTGGCACGCTAGGCCCGGGGCGGGGGGTGGGTCTGGTCTGGATGCTGACACGGGGGGGGGGGGGGGGAGTGTCTGCAAACTGGGATGCCGGTGGGCGGGATGGCGGGGAAACCGGGATGGGGGGGCGGGCGGGCGGGCGGACCGGGGAAGGGCGGTGCGCATCCCTCCGCCGCCGGGACGGTTGCCAGGGCGACGGCTGCGTGGCAACGGGCTGGCAGTGGGGGCCGCCCGCCGAAGAGCCGCCGCCGCGGCGCGCAGAGCCGGGCGCGCTGCCCTCCCTCCTCCCTGGATGCTGCGTTGTCCGCCCGGGAGCATCCGCGCTCCGCTCCTCGGCTGCAAACCCAAGGACCGGCGCTGCCGAGGGTTGGGGGGGTGGCTTGTGTGCAACGTTCGGCTGTCACCGGGTCCCCAAGGGAAGAAAAAGCGCGGAGCGGCGCGGAGATGGTGCCGCTGGTGCGGAGCGCCGGGGGCTCCCACCAGTGGCTGCCCATCGTGGTCCTCGGCCTTTGCTGGTTCCTAAGCCCCGGGAGATTCGCTGCTCCCGGCGGAGATTACCCCGGGGCGACCGTGGACAATCTGGTGGTCAGGAAGGGGGACACGGCGGTGCTTAGGTAGGAGGCGATCGCGGCGACGGGGGTGGCGGAGCGGGGGCAGTTGGGAGCCGGCCGCCGCAGCAGCCCCGAGATGCTCCGGACAGGCGTTCGCCGGGAGCCCCCTGACTGCTCTCGGGGCTGCTGCGCTGCTGGAAATCCTTTCCCTGGTTTTAACTCTCTCTGTTTTAGAAGTTTGGAAAATGATCTGCTGGGTGAAAACGATGCCGTTTTGGCTGCCGGCATCAGTTTGGGGTCTGCAGCCCGGGCATCGCTGGGCTGGAGCGCGGCGCTGGGGTGTACACCCTGGCAGAAGTATTGGCGGTGTTATTTTGGGGGGGTTATTTTCATATTTCTCACCCATTATCATGGTTTTGCACCATTAGGAGATGCCGTGCTTAGGATAGCTCTGTTATTGCTTCTCCTAATGAACCTCCCTGTGCTCACAGTATCTTCGGTCTGGTTGACTGGAGCCAAATTTGTTTACCAGTAGTCGTACGCCGTGCTTAACCTAACTGAATCCTTCTTCCTGATTTGTGTTCGTTAATCTTCTGCCTTGATTGTTTTTTCCCCCCCCTCCCCCCCCACCAATTCTCGCTTTTTATCCATGCATTGTA
The DNA here is from genome assembly GCA_009769605.1 of Bucorvus abyssinicus. Classification (NCBI taxonomy): domain Eukaryota; kingdom Metazoa; phylum Chordata; class Aves; order Bucerotiformes; family Bucorvidae; genus Bucorvus; species Bucorvus abyssinicus. The sequence continues at coordinate 33,370,081 of CM020034.1, read as the reverse complement.
CTTCTGTCATGATCTCACTATAGAGTTCCAGAAAAATACATTTTCGCACGGTCTGGGGTACAATTGCAGCGGGTTGAACCTCTTGGCTTGTGCTAAATCTCCGATTTAATTGGCAGCAGTTTTAAGCTACAAAGTGTCTGGCTCTGTTGTTATCTGTTGGGGTGTCACTCACATCTCCAGATTACAAAGTGTTTTAGCCATATGCATTTTTAATGATCCTACAATCTGCTGTAAAATATTGCACGAGACGTTTTCAGGAGGAATTTGGAATCGTTTTCTAGCAAGCCAGCCTGCCTCTGGTGTAGTAGCTGCTGAAAATACAGTAGATGTCTATGTAGGGCAGCTGACAAGGATCTTTTATGTATACTCTGTATTTTGCGATGTCCTGAAGTCCTTGTGCTTTCTGTCTGCACAATTGGAGACTCACAGGAAATCTTAGAAAAAGTCTATTTTATTTGTACTGTTTCAGAGTTAAAGGTTGCAGAGAAGGCAGCTCGGGGAGTTCACAGGCAGCTGAGACAGATGCTCAGCCATACTAAACCCTATTAGGACGTAAGCAAATATATGTTGAGAACTGCCTTATTAAAAAATCATGGGATTGCTCCCGAGGTTACCTCCTGGAGGGTTTCAGCTGGAGTCCCTGCAGCTCTCCAGGCCCGAGACAGCGTTTGAAACTCGGTGCCTGTGCAGCAGGGCAGGTTACGTAAAGGAAATTAGAGCTTTACGGTTAACCAGCTCTTCTCCCTCACAAGGCAGAGGATCTGCTCTGTGAAGAGGTGCTGCTGAAGGAAACATCCCCATCGCCCCCGACCTCTGGAACAAAGCAATGAGACAGTGAAAATAACGGTTTCATTCTCCTTGCTCCACGATTAACTTCTTTCATTTCACGGGCCTTTTGCAGGCTTTCTTGCAAATCAGAGTTTATTTTGTTTTCAGCTGGTGTTGCAACTTCAAAGGGGAAAGGCAGGATCACTGTAAGAGAAAACAGTTTCAGCAGAGTACGAGGAAGATGGGTAGAGCCGTTTATCTGGAGTCTCTCGCTGCACATTGTCACTGCTCCTCCTGAATTTTTCCTCACGGGATATTTGTAACATATATATTCCAATATACATTAAAAGAATCTGTTAAAATAATTGCTGTTAGTATCCTCAGTGTTGGAAGCTGGTTGTTCATTTCTTTTGAAATGTATTTTAATTCCAGTGAGCTGGATAGAACAATTTGGATGTTAGAAAAGGAGATTTTTTTTTTCCGTCCAGCTCTGTATCCACATGAATTTAACTCTCCTCAGTCGCTGCACATCGCAGCACCTGAAGTTGCTGTGCTCTGTAGTTCCCAGCCGCTCCCGGCAAGATGGCCAGCGGCGCTGGCACGTGTTGATTCACCTTCCAGCACCAGCCTGTGCCTGCGTTCTCTGTCCTCCGGCAGCGAGGGCTTCCAGAGTTACCTCCTCGCTCTGGGACGAAGGCAGCACCGCGCCTACAGCATCCAGCATCCCTTTGGTTTTAATAATTAATGCTAGAACACGGGAGCGATTCCCGCGGCTTTGAGTCAGCGCTTTCCTGGCTGCAGGCAATGAGGGTGATGGATGTGCTGCGCGTTTCGGTGGAGGCGTCCCGAAGGAGAGGGCGTTGTGGGCGCTGCTCGCTCGCACCCCACGCCGGCTCCCAGGGCTGCGGTGATGCTCCTCAGGGCTTTTACCCGGCTGCTCGGCTTCATCACTATCGACCCGCATTTTGCGTGTGAATAAACGGGGTTACCTGCCTCGACCCGAGGATAAACTTCTGCGTGCGCCTCTCGTTTCGAGCTGAAACATTAGGGAGGAAAGCGCGTGGCCTGTTTCAGTGCGTAAGGTGGTGCACAGCGAGCCGGGGTCCAGCCTCAGCTCTCAGGTTAAGTTCTCTTTGTCTTCAGTAAAGATGAGGAATAAAAGCTCCTTCAACAGCTGAGGTTTCCCAGTAAAAGCCTCTCAGCGCTAACGCACAGTACAAATAAGGAGCGTGGCTCTCTCCTCTTAGGATAGTTGATTCACGGCTCAGGGTTCAGCGTCAGATGCCTCCGCTGTTCTTTCTAGTGCTGCAGAAGCAAAGCTGGGGGCATCACTCCCTGCCCGCCGGGCCTCCCCGCTGCCCCTCGCCCTCCCTGCACACCGTGGGGTGGGTGCATCCCCCCCCCTCGCTGCTGCACCCCCGTGGGGCTGGGCCACGCTCCCCCGGTGCCCCGGCGGCACTGGGGTGCTCCTGGGTCTCCCCAGCCCTGGCAAGGGCCATAGCGCCCCGCACTTGGCACTTCTACTTGTGAGTCCCAATGCGAGCTAAAATTCTAGGCAGGCAATCACCTCCGGATGGACGGGGAATGTCCCTTAGCGCCTGTTCTGGTGCAGAAAACGTCTCACCAAGTGTTTTTTAAGGTAGTCAAGATGCTCTTTCTGATGGTGAGTTATTTCTGCAGCCTCGATAATTCAAACCTGGTTCCTTCTGCTTCTTTTCAACCGGGGATTGATCCACGCAGTCCCAAAGCTATTTGTGTCACTGTTTATTGATGTTATAAGGAATTATATCAGTAATGCAGCTGTTTTGTATGGCACAATAATTTTGGGAAGCTGCTTATTTTCAGAAGTGTAATTCTGCCCTGCATCTCTTCTGTATTCCCAGGCAATCAGTTAAGATTTAACGAGAACGCATGAGGAAGGAGAGAACAAGTTATAAAACCATGATTTTATTAAAAGAATAAACTGTAAACTGCTGGAATCAGAGGAAATGGTCTGCGTTGTCAGACCTGGCTTTCTCCCGTGACCCTTTTCTAGACCTTCTGTAAGAGAGGGACCGCCGGGATTGCAGCACGGGGCGTAGCTGCTTCTGTGAGAAACAGGAGAGGTTCTCCCTGACTTGCTGTGCTGATGCTTATCTGGGTTACAGCTGAGGTGGGTGTGCAGCCCCCTTGGCTGTACCTGTCCAAAAAATGGGTATATGTTTGTTAACAGTTCCGACACACCTCACCTGCAGTTTGCGAACAAAATCCCCTCTGATATCGAAATGCACAAATCTCAAGATGATCAAAACGCCTTTCTCTGGCAAGCAAAGTTTCTTATCCTGCATTTTATTTTATTTTTCTTAAAGCTCATGAATAATGAAAGCGAGTTTACCTGTTATGCTTTTACATTGTGCAATCACAGTAAATTAAGTTTTAGAAGCTGACACGTTTTTCAAAAAAGCCAAAGAATTTTGTACCACTCTGTGATCATAGAGCAGTTTATGAAGAACATGCTCTGCAACACGTAGAAGAATGCCAGTTCTTCCCTGCGAAGCGTTAAACCTCGAGTCAGGATCCGTTGGGTCGAGGTCCCCCGAGGCTGCCGCTGCGGGGTGGGAGCAGAGGAAGCTGTACAGCCGATAACCGTGTCCGGTTGTGACTGCAGAGCAGAGGCTGCTTCTCGTCAAACCTGACTGGGAAAAGCCGGGAGCAGTTCTGGGCCAGCCCGGTAACAGGCAGATCGAACTTCATCCACGTGTTTTGACCACAGCAGTCTCTTTTGGCTGCCCTGTGTGAATTTTGTCTGAGGTTTAGGGCAGCCAACAGTCATCTGAGAAGGGTGATTACAGGAGAAGATGTTTTTACGGTCACAGGTTGGGCGGTTTGGGGGGTTTTGTTTGTTTTCTAAATTGGAAATTCTTCTCATGTAGCCTGACTGCTTCTCTTCCCACCCCGGGGAGTTTCAGCACTATGTTGTGTGCAGCCGCACTCTCACCTGCAGGGGAAACCCTTCGCATGAACCAGCAGCTAACACGGGAGGGGCTGCGCTAGGCAGCTGCGGAGGAGCCACTGTCTAGGAGTATGTTTTTCTGGTGTTAGGAGGTTTGGGCACATGGCAGACAGCAGATCAGAAACTATCCCTCCCTTTTTTAGAGTTACTCCATTTCTCTTCCTTAAGTTTTTCCACTGGTGGAAGAAGTTGCCACCAGGGGAGGAGCAGCTCCTGGTACCCTCCATGTCTTTTGTTGTCCTTGTCTGGGAGAGCCCCAAAGGCAGGCAGCCTCCCCCGAGGGGTGCTGAACTTTTTGGCCATGACACCCTTGGGGTGGTGGCACAGGAGGCGTGCAAGGCAGCGTGTCAGAGAAATGCGACTCCTGCTGTGGCACTGGTGACTTGGTGCTTCACTGTGGCTCCCTTGAGGTTCACAGAGATCGCAGTTCTCACCATCTACTGAAAATGACTTTCTGAGCTTTGTGTCGTCGTCTTTGCTCATGCTGGAAAATGTTCCCTGTTCTCCACCACACGTCTCTGGTGAACGTTGACAGTTCAGGAGAGAGAAGTTCACATAATTATTTTTCTAAACTCTGTCCCTTTAGGGCAGTATCTAAAGGGTACATGAAGGTGTCGGGGTCTCTGAAATCAGTCTCCGATGTGGGAATGAACTCTGTTTTGGCTGGAGAAGTTTGGCAGCAGCAGCCAAACGCGCATCATCTGCTTCTCTGGCTTTCAAAACATGCTGATTCTCAGACTGGACTTTCCCGTTCCCAGTAGAGTACAGCAGTGCCTTGCCATGGGCACAAGAGAGTCCTGGACAAAGAAAACCTTGCTGGGACCATTTCCAGGTCCTGCTTCTGCTTCCCCTGACTCTAGGCATTCAAGAATGACCAAATGGCATGGTCGTCATTGTGGATTTTATTTTGTGGGGCCTTGTTGCCAACACTTCTCGAGCTCTGAAATCCCATGGATTCCCAGGTCAGTGGTCCTGAGGAACATGCAGCTGCTCTGCTGAAATTGCTGGTCCTCGGGGGGATGTAGGTGCCCAATTCATGTTTAAATTGCTGAGGGGGATGAGTGACTTTTGGGGATTGGGACTTGCTTGCCAGTTTTGTCTTCTCTTCCAAGAAGAGCTGCAATTTATTGCCAACAATCTTTGTCGAAGGAGCAGCAGTGGTCATGGGATGCCAGTGACACATCTGCCCAGATGTTCTCCATCCATTGACATTCATATTACTGAGATTTGGGCATTTGGAATGTGGTATTCTCTTGCAGTTCAGGATCCTGAGTTGTTTGGCCCTGTGGAGCTTTGTGCCGGACTCTGAGATGCGACCGTGGTACCTGTAGACAAAAGTGCATGCTCCCCCATAAAATGAAGTTGTTATTTGGGCAAGGCTTTCACGTTGCACATCCCTGACAGTTATTAAACAAGCACATTATAGTGCTTGCCTCTCGTCTGTGCTGCCATGATAAATAAATTCAGAGTAAATTAAAATAATTTATCACTTCCAAGGATCGCAAATGTTTCCAACATTGTGCAGAGGAACTATCAAGGGATCAGTAAGGAATGAAAACCAGGATTTGTTCTAAAGGGCTGTTCTGTTGAGGAAAAAACAGATTTAAATTACTTTCTTCTTGTCATCTTGCATAAGAGTTGACTAGCCGATATTCCAGGGAAACAAGTCTCAGGGGTCAGGCTGACTCGTTTCACAGGCCAATCAGCGATACACAGAACTGGCTTAGCGCTGTCTCTCCTGGCAGAAATCTGACCCAGCGCTGTGCTTGGAAACTCAAATCCGTGCTGCAGCATGCTCAGGGAATCAATTTGGAGATGTTTCAGCTCTTCTGGAGACTTGCAGAGATGGATGGGTACAGCGAGCTGGGGACTCCTGAGGAAGGCAGCAGATCCCAGGCAGGGTCGGGACCACTCAGGTGCTGGCACCCTGTTGCCCACATTGTTCCTTCTCCCTGGTGTGGCTTTGGCCCCCGCCAACTGCCGGTCCTGCACACACACTATAGCGTTTTAGTATCATGGGACATCAAAGGGTCCTCTCTCACATCCCTCCATAATGGGGCTGTTGCCCTTCCTGGTAAGGGGATGTGAAGAGGGAAATAGGCGCACGAGATGCTGCGTGGCCCAGGAATAAACGTGATTTTCCTCTGAACTGGAGGAGTTCAGGCCATCAGTGGCGCAAAGGCAGGGGCAGGTTAATGTGTCTGGCTGCAGCTCTAGGTAAATTCATGGAGATTTTGCAGGTGATGCCTGCGATGATGTAACTAACGCTGCGCTGATCAATCCGGTGATGGATCGTGTCCATCCGTAGGCTGCTGGTGTCAGAGCTGCCAGCATCTTTACCGGGTTTCCCCCGCGAGTCAAAGTGATCGGCGCAGATGGGAAGGCAGCCCTTTGTCTCCCCGCGAGAACGCTGCTCTCGCAGGAGCGTGGGGAGAAACGTTAGGGAACGCCCCTCTGCTACAGCACCGCCTGCTGGCGGTGCGGGACCTGAGCTCTCCGCAGCCCTGGCGTGCTCTGCCTCCGAGAAGGGGCGATCAGTACAACATCCGTGCACTCGCGAGAGCAGGGAGGTCCTGCTAGGAAGCAGAGGAGGGAACTCTCCAAACGTGCGGTTTCCATTTCCCCAGCTCAACCCGCAGGTGGGTGCAAGGTTCGTGCTAACTCAGTGGTGTCTGTACTCGGGTTTGGAAGCCTCGGGGCGGTCCCTCTGCCTTTTGTCAGCGGCTGTGCCTCCCCAAGCCCTCGCTGCTGAGCACAGATGGTGCAGAGGGGCCCCGGGGACCCTTTGCCGGGGCTGTGGAGCTCTGCGGGGTACGGCTGTGCCATCGCACCCCGGATGCCGCGAGGCAGAGCGGGCCCTGGGTGGACCGTCGCTCTGGCGTTCTGCGCAGGAGCACCAGATCCCGCTCGCCTTTACCAGAAACCATCAGACTAGCTCCCTTTTACTTTTTTCAGCTATTTTTCAACTCGGCAGACAAAATATTTCTTCCTCTGGCTGGATGCGTGGCGCTTTTCCCAGCGTTACAGCTGCCAGAGCCCCAGCGCGGGCTGGATGCGTTAGTGCACCTGCGTTGGCACGTGGGCGGGTATGTAAAATAGGCCCAGTGAAGTGTTCAGCCGCCGCAGTCGTGTTTCTGGGTGCTCTTTCTTTCCGTCGTTCTTTCTGAATACGTAACGGAGCAGGAAGCCAGGAGATGTCTGCTGTAGCTCCGGGTTAGCGGTGTGTTACAAGGCTGGTGGAGATCTGGTGGTGATGTCCGTGTGAGAATGGTGCTCCAGCGAGTGACTTCCACTCAAGTTTTGATTTTTATACCTGCGAAACTGCTAAAAAGTTCCAAGGTAGGTGTAGAATGTGCTCTGTTTTATAACAGAAAACCAGTCAATCTATTTTAAAAGATTTTCCCTTGGCAACGACAGGCAATCTGGTGGTCAGACAGCCAAACAGCTATCATTAGTCATGCATAATTAAAACAAAGAGAGTATCCAACTGTTAGCAGTAACAGTTTGGTCTTGGAAAAAATCTCATTAGCATACAATACTTCTAGCGGAAATCTCTGGTATTTTTCCTCATGCAAATATCAATGTAAATGAAGGAAGTTCTGTAGGTCTATGTGTGTATGCTGTATTTCCCTAGTAGTTCCGTAAATGTACGGGAACACGATAACTGTCCGGTTTAGGAGAGCATCTGTGATGTGCTGCCAAGTTTATGTAACGCAGGACTGTCAAAAGTGATCAGGAAACCTTATTCCCTCCAAAAAACACAGGCAGACGTAATTCACTGTACAGTCGCGTGCCTTTGATATTTCACTGGCTTCAGGTTAAGAAATGTTTTTAACCTGGATATAATTCACGACCATAAAGCAGCACTGGAGACTGCAGTCGTACCTTCCCAGCACCTCCGCTTCACTCGATGTGAAGGCTCCTGCCCAATTTATTCTGGGTGCGAAGAGGAGGATGCAGACCTTTGCCCTTTGGTTCCTTGGAATGTCTGGCTGATGGGTTTGTTGTGTTGCACTGCACAACTCTTGGGGCTCGCTTTGGATGCTCTTAGGTACGGAGGAGAGATGTTTCTTCAGAGCTCTAGCGCTACTGACGTCAATGGCATGGTCCTGCCAGCAGCAGGCTCGCAGGCGGGTTGGTGATAGGAACTGGTGGGAAGCAGGACCAGGTAAGGGTTATAAATAACCAGTTAAAGAAGGAAACCAGCCTTTGAAACCACACATCCACTTGTTGCTGTTTGCAGAGGGGAGCGTCTGTAAACCACAGGTCTAGAGGTGCCATGAGTCTTTGCTACTGCCTGCAGATTTAATGCACTCAGTTAGGAAAGACTGGCACGGAGGAGAGTTCTCTGCAAGGAAGCGTGATTGGGGAAGGGAAGGGTTGCTTCAGACAAAGCTCTGGTTGATTTAGTGTGGTTAAGGGGTATGTGACTATGCAAAAAGAAGCAGCGGTTACATCCCGCCTCGCCCCGGCAGCAAACAGCTCCCAGCTCCTCGGGGAGGCCAGGCTGGGCGCTGGCTGAAGGACCTGCCCTAAGATGGGCCCTGGCTGGGTGTCCAGGAGCATGGGCAGGGCAGCAGGGAGCTGGTGGTTCAGTGTGTGAAAAAGAGTTCTCCATCCATCCACCCTTCTGCCTCGTAGCTATTGACTTGCAGGAAAATCATTACTGTTTCTTCAGCACAGCAGCTGAATCTCTGGCTAAAATAATATCGATATATATAGACACACATGTATTTTTTATAGATGTGGTGCTGGTTTGTTTTTGTTTTTATTAAAGCAGTTCATTGAATGCAGCAGTTGTAGAAGAACATGTAGAACAGAGCAGACGCGTTACCCCCGTGCGCTGGCTCGCCTCCTCAGCGGTGCCGCCGGTGCCTGCTCTGGAAAGGTGCTGCTTTTGGGTTTGGTGTGGCCGCGCACCGCGACGCTCATAGCGGCTCTAGGCTGCTCCAGCAGCCCCTGGGTCATGGAGAGGGTTGATGCCAGGTGAAAACAGGGAAGTGTTGCAGAGGAAGTTGTTTTGTGCTGCTGTGGAAGGAAAAATTGCTGGTGTAAATGAAGCTGTGTTTTTGTAAACTATTTTTTCCCCCTTTTATCCTCTCTCCTTCTGCTTGGCTGTGCTGGTGGCCTAGAACTTTCTCTCCTGCTTGTCTTTCTACCCTGCTGTAAAAGAATAGCCCATGTGCCAGTAGCTTTGTGTGTGGAAGAATGAAGTTCTAAGAGTATTGAAAAGGTCAGCAGTTTGTCCAGCACGCCCTGTCTGTGAAAACGCCGGTGGTTTTCTTTGCAGAGTTTACTAAGGTACCAGCTCAAGTGCTGAAATATCTGTGAAAAGGTTTTGCTTCCGTTTTACTTGCCCTGGCTTTTAACAGCACCGGTGGCAGTTTGCAGAGACAACATGTTCAGAGCACTTCGCTCTCTCGGGATCTGGAGCACAGCAGCGAGCAGCCCCTGCCTGTTCTCTGCGGTTTGGGGGTTGTTTTAATTCGGGGAAGTTTGCTGCCTTCCTTCAAAGTGAGAGACCTGGCCGCAGCAGAGCCCTCCCAGGAAGGGTGCACCCACCCAAAGGGCCATTGCTCCAAAGCAGCTGGTTCCGCTGCTTCGCCGGCCCCAGCATGTGTGGTGGTCTGAACACGGGGCAGCTCCATCATGGACCCAGAAGAAGAGCAGCAGCCTTCAAGAACAGCCCGGAGCTTTTTCAGCTCTTGGCCAGTTCTGCCCAGGACAGGCAGGTACCACCGCTTGTGTCCACGGCAGGATCGTGAGTGGCTGGGTGGGCACAGGGTGTCCTGGTTTGAGCTGGAGCAGAACCAATTCTCCATCCAGCTCAGTCTCTGCTCAGTGACGGCACTTTCTGAAGGTAACGGCGTATTTCTGCAGATGGTGTCTGCTTCTAGAAGTGGTAACAATCGATGTTCACGGTCACCGCTAAGGACTGGGATGCAGAAGGGCTCTTGCTTGTCCTTACTCCTATGGAGACCAAGGTCACTGCTAAGTCTTGTGCCCCGCATTGGGGTGACGTAGGTAAAAATGGTCATGAGTAGGAAAAAAATGTTACACCTGCAGGGAGGAGCAGACAGGACAGGTGACCCAAACCTGACCAACAAGGTGTTCTGTTCCATATACATCATATTCAGTATAAAGCTGAGGGATCACAAGGGTTAGGTCTCTGGTGGCTGGCATCTGAGGAGGACCCTGTTCTGCCTTCAACCTCAATCCATGCATTCCTGAATCTGGTTCCAGTCTGCCGCTGAGTCCAGTCTGGACTCTGGGGGAGTTTGATATTTGTTTTGTGTATATTTGTATATATTTCATCATTTTTTAATTAATATTATTTTATTTCCTTTTTATTGTTCCTGTTTCGTTACAGCAGTTTCAGTTTTCTTTTCCAACCCCTAAGTCTCTCTCTCCCTTGCTCCCTTTCTCTTCCCCTTTGGGAAGGGAGAGGGGTTCATAGAGAGCATCTGCCATTGGTCTAGTGGCTGGTACAGCATCCCTTGGGGTTGCCCAGCACCGGTGCCGGCAGTGCTGCAGGGTGGTTCTCAGGCTCCAAAACCCGTCATTTTGGCATGTGTGCCCGAAATCTGAGCCTGGACTCTAGATGTTCATCAAAGTAGTCACTGTGTCTGTTGCATGAAGTCATCAAGGGAGCTGGTCTGGGGCATTCAGCTGGGCAGCTCTGGTCTCTGCATCTTCTGGTGGTCCTTCGTGGTCCCTTGCTAGCCTGGAAAGCTCTTGGTAGCTGGGAATTATCAGCTGGTGGGGCCTCTGCTGCCAGACGATGAGACACCCTGTGCGGAACGCGCGGTGTGTGGTAATGAGGCATGTGGCAGGCAGTGCTGCTGGGAGCAGGGTGCGAGGAGCTGACTGGGACACAGCCCTCAGGAGACACAGCAGTCCCGCGGGCTGGCTTCCCGGTACTGAGACACCAATTTACCAGTTAGAATCACCAGAAGTAAGTCTAATGGGGGAGGGTATAGCGGAACCCATTCGGTTTGCCCGTTCTTTGTGGCTGTGATGTCACCCACTAGCAATGTTCAACTTGACACAGGAGCCCCAGACATAACCTGGGCTTTCAGTAGATTGTGGTGTCACTTAATTTTAAAGTAGAGCTGTAAATGCCTGATGGAAAAATGAAAACCTTAAATATTGCAGTGAATACTGTTGGTAAGCGGCACATTGCAGTCGTGGAGTAAATGTGTTTTATGTTTGTGATGCCGTTCATATAACAGTGTGTGTTATTACTGATATAATCTGGTATCAGACCAGATCCTCTGTATCACGTGTGGTAGAACAGCATGATGGTCAGAAGCTCCCGTGATTTGCGGTGGGTGTGAGGACTGGGGACGGTGCCTGTGCCGAGCGAGGTCTGAGCTAAGAGCAGCACTGCCCTCAGTAACGAACGGAAATAGCCATCGTGGCTGCGTGTTGTGTTTTGGAACCGTGGTACTTGCCTCAACCCTTTCCCAGTGGAGGACTGGGATGGTCAATGCCTCCGCAGTTGTTACTTCTGCTTTGCTATCCCTGGACCTGCCAACACTGAGACTCCTTTGCGAGATCATGTGTCTGTGATGCACCTCCTGGTTCTATGACACATTGTCCAGCTGGTATTGTGGCTCGGCGTCCTTTACATCAGTGGTACCTGGCTTGTCAAATGGGCTCATGGGTTTTCTGGTGAGGCTTCAGAAAAGTACAGGTGAAGCAGTCTGTGAAGTCCAAATTAATTGGCTCTAGTGTACCAAAGCCTCAGCAAGACGTGGAACTGCTGGTTTTCTCCAAATTGTCTGAATAAAGGATGAGAACTTTCCTGCGAGCAGGGGAGGGAAGGAGAATAACTCCCATGCCATGACTCAGGGGAGCATGAAGGAGAACAGCAGAGGTTTGGTTGCCTGGGAGGAAGGGTGTGTGGACGGATAATTTTGCATATGGCCTTTCTGCCAGTTCCAGAAGTGAAGACGGCACAAGTCAGTGCTTGCCCCGAGCTGTGGGGTTACCCCCCGTGAGGGGATGGCAGTCTGCAGGGCTCTGATCCGTTTGGAATACAGAGTGTACGTGGAAGCATTGGCTTCTGCCAATGTCATGTTCACCCGACAACTGCCTCAAGGGCTGGAACAGCCTTTTGGTACCCCAGGCTTGGTGGTGGCATTGGTGCTTTGATGCTGAGGGAAAAACATGGAGTTTAACCAAAGATAAACATTTAAGCAATGCATTTTCAATGAGCTTGTTTAGGTTTGTTTTGTTTCTAAATTCCAGAAGTTGTGTTGGCTCATCTTTGCGGCAGTCCCTCCAGTCATGCTTGTGTAAGCCTTTCCTACTAATTTTATGGTTTCTTGCATGTAAGTGAAGGGAAACTTAAGGAGAAGACGACTTGCTCCACCAGGTATTTAGACTGTTAAGATGCTTTTAGTTTAATTATAACAGAAATTGGGGAATGGTGCTAAAAGAGGTTGAGTAGTGTCAACACACTTTGAAATAAATTGCGGGTGAGGGTGTCTCAGACTTTGAATGCTTAAAGTCTTCAGGAGATTGAATGCAAGTCTCGGTGAAATCCCCAAATAATTAGATATCCTGAGCTGAGGCAGTAGTAAGCTTCCAAAGGCAGTGAGAAGAACGGATGTCTTGGCAGAAATAAACAGATAAATAGAAGCGCAGTCTTCCGCGTCTGTCTGCTGCGTCACTGAACCTGACTGGCTGAGGTCTTTTCTGCGAGATAATTGAACCCGGCTTTGTGGAAGGCGTGATTTCAAATAGGTGACTCCGTCAGGTCTAGAAACAATTACTTCTGTTATTCTTTTCCTAACCGTCGTAATACAACAGTTTTTAATGAGGGGTTTGGATCAGATCAAGTAAATTAGTTAAAAAATGAGCACAACTGTATATGAAGGTCTCGGAAAAGGACTGATTTATTAAGTTGGCTTATTTTAGGGTCTGTGCTTATGAAGTATTGCGTTAGCTTAGTTATGTACTTTAACAGATGTGGTGAAAAATCTCATACCAGTGGGAGTTAAAAGCACGGTAGTTTTGCAGGTGTCGTGTTGCTTACAGAATGAAATAATATATGATAGTGCAATAATTAACATTTCTTTGTGTAATAATGCTAAATATTTTTGTTTACAAATGTAATATGCTGGTATAATATAATAATTACAAAATTACAGGTTAGTTCATTAAAAGTATGTAGGCACTTATCTTTACATCATAATTATCTTCAATTTATCACCTGAATTAAATCAGTAAACTGGGAAAGCCGTGTACTTTTAAACGTGTTGTGTCGAGAGAATCTTTTCACTGTCTAGCTACTACTTCAGGTCATCTCGGTGGAAGTTAAAGTGTATGGCAGCACTTCAGGAAGACCTTTCCTGATTGGACTCACCAGGCCCCTTCTAATCACACTCACACTTCAGCAGTGTAATTCTCTTATAATCCTTGTTCAAGACAGTTATTAAGTAAATCTGAAATTAAATATTAGAAATGTCATTGAAATGCTAATATAAACAGTGGGGGAAAAAAAGAGACTGATTAAAGTTTTCTTTCCGGACTTAAGGGTCTCTCACATTGCAGTTCTTGTTTTATGATGTGTAAATAGATTTTTAGGTGCTGTGGGCAGTGATTCTAGGAAGCCACCGTGACCTTCAAAATCTTTTAAGTGTGCTGTAACAACGTGTGAAAGCTGATTTGCAAACCTCTGCTGTAGAAATTATCATTGTAGTCTTCTCCACAAAGAAAATCCCATCCTTTACCACTTGAGTTACTTTAATTCTTCAGGAATTTTTTTTGTAAGGCATTTTAGGCTGTAAATTTGCATAACGGCTTGAGAAACACGGTGCACTCTGTCCAAATAATCCTGAAAAACTCCACAGAAGGTGTTGGTGTGTTGAATTACCCTGTGCTTCATTAACTCTGCAAGTCCCTTAGGGCTGTGTTGGAGAAAGAGGGGCCATGAGTAAACTGTTGAGTTGTCAGTTCAACGAGTAATCAGAAGATTAGCGTCCTGTCCCGACCCCTATGAGACTGTCACCTCCAGGATTTTGGAAACTGCGCTCTTTATTAGAAAAAAATGAGAACTTACGTCCTGGTCAGACCTTTGCCTACTACTCGCCCAGTCCTTCATAGAGAGGTGGTTTGTTCTTTTGTCATTCGTTAACCTTGCTGTTATGGTGCTCCGGGCTGGGGACACAGAGTAGCGTGTGGAGCTGTTCCAGACAGGAGCCACCAGCACGTCTGGACAGACAGCTCAAACATGGATAATTACTCAAACATCCTCAAATATTTCATGCCCTCACTGTAAAGCAATGTCTCCAATTCTTACAGAATTGTAGTATGGTTTGGGTGGGAGGGAACCTTAAAGCTCATCCAGTTCCACCCCCTGCCGTGGGCAGGGACACCTTCCACTAGAGCAGGTTGCTCCAAGCCCCGTCCAACCTGGCCTTGGACACTGCCAGGGATGGGGCAGCCACAACCTCTCTGGGCAACCTGGGCCAGGGTCTCACCACCCTCACAGGGAAGAATCACAGAAGGATCATCTGAGAGACTTCCTGCTACTGGAGATCTCTGTTTACTTTCTGCAGCATTCATGTGTGAGACAATTTTGTGTATATATTTAGTTTTATTAGAAAATAGATGGGATTTGTGTTACTTCAGGGAAGGGACCAAAACAACAGCTTCCAGCTTGCAGCAGCTCCAGCTGCTCCGTGCCCCACAGTCAAGACTGGAGCACAGCTTCTGCTTTCAACAGGGCCTTGATTCTCTGCCTGGCAGATAAAAAGAAGGGCACGTACTGCTGAAAAGAATATTTACCAATAAATAATCAATACACCAGGTGGATGAAATACACTGGAAAGAGCAGGTCCCCAAAAGCTGTGGAAGATGGCAGGTCTGTGATGACCGAGAAGCCGATGCCTGCTGTGGGTTAGTCCTTCCCTGCTCCTCTGCAGGTCCATCACCAAGCCTTGCACCACCCCGTGGGCGAGTGGGTCCTGGCGCCTCCCACCCAGACCCAGAGCATCATCCCATGCCACCCAGCACGCGCCACCAAAGCCCCATCAGGAAAACCACATGTACAGGTTCCATGGTCATGAAAAGCAAACGCTCCTTTGCATGTTTTTCTCTGTCGTTGGTGAACTTTGCTTTTCTGTCTGTGCCCTGCGGACGAGTGTGTAGTGGGATCAAAACCTGGTGAGAGGAGGGAAGGTGATGGGGAAATGACCAGTGGTGAAGGAGCAGGTCACCCATTCGCAGGTGCAGAGCTTTGGTCACATCACAGGAGACTGGGTGATGAGTAAATATGTTATGAAAGTGGCCTAATTATGACAAGCTTCCCCCCAGCTGGAGCAATTGGACTAGAAAATTGTACTAGACTTTTCATTCTGAGACTATTAAATAGCAGAGGAAGAGAGAGAGAAATACATCTTTTGTCACAGCTACTTTTTTTTTTTTTAGTATGAAGTCTTGCACATGACTGGAATCAGTTTAAAGGTAATTTAATTAATTGTATTTAATTTGCAACTATTTTTAACCTCTATAAACCTGTTTTGTATTTAATTTCTGGTAATGTGAAGGTGTGCGTGCCAAAGATAAAACACAGTCTGCAAAGGAAATCCAGATAACCCGGTTGTTTGGGGTGGGCTGCAGCTCGAGGCAGCCCCAGGCTCGGGGAGTTGTGTTGGGCTGAGCCTCCCGCGGCACCTTCTGGGAGAGCTGCCTGGCTCTGCCTCCCACGGTCCAGCCGCGGCAGAAGGTGGGGGGTTAGCACAAAGCAAAGGGGGGAATTTTCCTGATATCCCCTATAAGGGGCGGAGTGGTTGATGATGTCTGCAGCAAGCGCGAAGGCGTGAAGGGCGAGGAAGAGGAGGTGAGGCATCATGGGCGCCCCTGAGCCCAGCCAGCAGTCTATGAAATACCAAAAACTCTTCAAAATTTAAAATTAGCCTGGGGGCGCGGGTGTGGAGTGGGATGACCTGGGAGTCTTTAGCAGAGGCAGTAGCTGAATTTCTGATTTTTAAAAAATTCTCCATAGAGCTGCCTGCTCTTGTCAGGAGATTGGAAAACCTGTGGCTTTTGCTGAGGCTGTGGTCCCCAGAGGGAGCGCGGCCAAAGCCGCGCTGCCGGGGCTGAGCTGGACAGCCGGGCGTGGGGCAGCCCCGAGCGCGGGTGGCAGCCTGGTGACCCGCGTCGGGGTGCCGAGGTCACTTCTATGCATTGCAGAATTGGTTGGGAAGGTTTTCTTCTGCTTCCAATATTTGGATAGAATCCATGAACCGTGACTTTTTTCTTGTCTCTGTAACATGTTTGTGATTCGTTTGCACTGATTTATCAACAGGTAATGGATTTAAAATGCCTCTTGGTTTGGGAGGTGTGAGGAGCACTCTGTGAAATCCCTCTCACTGAGTGCAGCAGTTTGAGTAAATATTTCAAGTTAACAGGCATTTGTTGATAAATACCAGCGAGGCTTAAGCGGAGATGTAAATAATTAACATCTTAGGATGCCTGCCCTCTCTGAACGCGGGTAACTGGCGCACCGGAGGAGCTTTTCTACCTGCGTGTTATTTTTCCTGTGCCTGTGGCCTCCTCACCCCAGCAGCAGTTCACCTTTCCCTCCCTACCATCTATTTTAGCATCGCTGTTTACTGCGATGAAGCTATTCGTGCCCAGGGAACATCTTATTCTGTCCATGAAAATAGTAATAACGCTGAACACTGCATGTGCGTTTGGGACTTAATTCAAACCGCTCTCGAAACATCTCGTTTCCAATGGGCTATGCTGATTCCTGGTCTTTTAATACTAGCTAGGTAAAGTGAACAGTGGAGGAGAAGATTTTATATAGCAAAACTTATCTTCAATTCAAATATGATGCTTCTGGAGTGACTGCCTTGAAAAGCACAATTTTAGTATTTTAGACACATCCAAATACAATTTCTGTTTCACAAGATTATCAAGTGAAGGATCAGCAGGAACGTTGTTTGGAAACGTTTGTTAAAACATTGCTGGTGTAGAAAAGCGGGATGTAACGTTAGTGATGGTTCAGCACATATATGTTTGTGACTTGAGGAGGTCGCAGCTCATGGAAGAGCCAAGTCAAGTGCTGACCAAGTGGGAGGAGATACTGGGATAGTTGTCCGTGGGGTCTAAACAGTGTCTTGGTGTCAAATGCTTGGACAGTTGACCTGCTCCTGATAGCTACAATAAATAGTGAAGAGAACCCACTGTCTCACTAAGATGACAGCTCATGATGAAATATTTTTGGGACACAATGCTCAGAATTGTAGGTGCGTGAACCAAAACCGACCCCCAAACAGAACAGGCACAAAGCTTGAGGTGTTCACCAAGTATGTCTGAAATTCCTGCAATTCTTCCTGGGGAGGTGGGGGGGGGGGGGGGAAGTGGAATGAGCTTAGATTCTCAGCACATTTTGCAAATATTTTGAATTCTTAGAGGGAGGATAATACATTGTAATAGTACAAAGTCATATTATTTTTTATAGTAGGAAATGATGTGCAGTATTTCCTGGTGATCAAAGTTTATGTTACCTGGAATACAGTCTCTGTGCAAGTGTTTGCTGTCTTTGGAGAGGGCTTGACGCGTTATTCATGGGTTAGAAGCAGATAAATTACAATATCCAAGCACATCTGCTAGTAAGAAATTTGACTGGGTGCAGAAGAGCGATACAAATATATTCACAGCAGAATAAAGGACTCCATTTCCTGTTTAAGAGAATTAATTTGACTACGTGTGTACGTGGCTTCATAACATACATCTACACCTGTGTGATGGCAGAATCAGGAGTGTTCTTGCTTTTGCTTCATCTGCATGAGAATCAATAATCCGAAACAACAACAGGAATCCCGCCTGCTGATTATCGAAGTCGCGAGCCCTTTGAGAAAGTTACGGCATCTTGTACATCCTTTCCCGTAATCAGTGGATAATAAAGAGCACCACTCAATTAACAAACAAGTGCTGCTGGCAGTACTGAAGTATGATTTTGGCCGGTTTTAATAGGCGATGCCTTTGTAGGGCTGGTGGTAGTTATTAGAAGATAATAAGTCTTGGGAAGGAACGCTATCAGGAGTGTGCAGCTCGAGTGCCGGCTGCTGATTACTCGCCGTCGAGCACCCGACCCGTGCGGCGGCGAGAGCGCCAGGGTGGCCGGGAGCCAAGCCGGGAGCCCGGGCTGGTGCGAGGTGAGATATCTGGGGGATGGTCCTTCTCACAACTTCATTTCCTGCAGAACGGGACATTTCCTGCGTTTCTCTTCCTATAAGAATCATGTGCCTATACAAATTTTTTTTGGTTGGTTTGTTTTGGGGTTTTTTTGGGGGGTGATATTTGCTTTTTTTGTTGTTGGTGGGTGTTTTTGGTTTTGAAGGTTTTTTTGTTTGTGCGTTTGGGGGGTTTTTGGCAGCAGTGTCTAATACTGCAGTTGAGGAGTTATTTTCTGAACACATCCACGCTCGCTGACCCCCTGCCCCCAGCAGACCGATGGGGAGATTCCCTGTCTCGCAGAGCTTTGCAATACCATAATCGTGAGCCTGGTACGGAGAGAGCTGTACTTTTTAACATCCATCTGTCTTTAAGAAAAAGGAGATAGTTCCTGTAATGGTTCCAAAAACATTTTCACTAGCAAAGAAGTTCTTTAAATAGTTCTCGCTGAGTGAGGCTGCTAATTTGCATGACAGCTTGATTAAACGTAACCTGGTTCCACAGTTAATTTGTTTCGAAACTGTCCAACACTTTCATTCCATCCCATTAATTTTAAATTAGTAGACTAGCTTGATTAGATTAAGAAAAAAGGTTAATTTTATTATCTTCATTTGTGTAAGTACAAACCCACACTGCAAAGTCATCTAAATAACAAATCCGTGAGCACCAGCACCAAGATCTGTTGAACCCCGGCGTGTCACACATAACAAAATGGAGAATTGGGTCGTTTAACGATTATCTGTAACTTCAGCAGAAGCTGGCTGCCGAATTTGGCTCCTCGGTGCAACATGTACTCCTGAGGAGGTGGTTTGGGGAGAACGGAGCCTGCAAAGATAATACTGCAGAGCGTGGTGTACGCAGACCTGCGAGAGGGCTCCAGGTTCGACAGAAAGGGATTTTTCAGCTACAGGAAGTGCTTGGGCGCTGGTTTTTAACTGCCCGTGAGACTGCAGGCGAGCATTGGTTTGAGCGATTGGTGATCCTGATACCAGTTAGCACTGCAGCAAAAGCAGAACCAGTAACGGGTTCTGCGAGGGAAAACCGACTGGTGAAAACGCTGCCCTTCGTCCTACCCTTTCCAGCCTGAGGTTTGCAAAACTACCTTCTTCCCTGCTGCCCCGCGGGGGCCTGTGGCTGGAGACCCCACGGCTGTGGAACGGGGAGGCTCGGGGGCTCTCTCAGAGGTGCAGCCCTCGCCGGTCACAGTGCATCTGTTGGGGAAATCAGCCACAGCTCTTGGCTCTGGGTGACGCTGGAGCTGGGATGCATCGTGTTGGTACCAAGTCCAGCAGAAAAGGGTCAGGGCAAGACCTTTAGAATTTATTTCTACGCTCATTTAATTAGCTTCTCTTTCCAGGGCAAGACTCGAACAGCAGGTCACAGAATATTTCAGATTTCTTATGAAAACGGCCCCCCCCTAGTTCAGGTTATCTGCAATCCGCTCCAGAGGGTGTTTTCCTCAGTACGGCTGTGAGCACTTTTCCTGGGTAAAGATTATCTTAGACATCATAAAATATATCTGACCACTGTTTGAGTGCTACTGCCATGATCAGTGTCTCGGCACAAGAACAAAGCAGTGTGTGTTATATATAACTATACTTTCAGAGTATTGGAAGCAACGGAGAAGTTTTGGGTTGGGGATTCATGGACAGCATTAAACACTTCTTTATTTCTTTCCTTAGATCCATACTGAAATTGGTTTGCTTATTCATTGACTATGTTAATTAATTTTAAAAGCCTTTTAAAAACTATCTGTTAGTAATATCTTGAAAATAATCTAAGTGCCTTGGGAGCCTACGGTTTATTTTCCAAAGTAAAATTAGCAATTAAGAGCCTGAATATTTTTTTTTTTTTACTTTTGTGTGTGTGAATAATTTCTGGAAAGAGGGAACGAGGCTTTTGAAACTTGTAGCCTGCTGATTGGTCAAACGTGCTGAGGGAAGACCATCACTCCCAAAGCCAGCCCAGTTTCTGTCTTCAGCCGGCTCATGTCTGTACCCGGAGCGAGTTCCATTTCCAATGTGCAGGACATCTTCCTTTAAAGTGTTTGTGAACGTACAGGTATTTGTTTACTCCACGAACTGATCCCTGGGATTTTTAGTCATACACAACATCTCAAAGATGTTCTTCAAGGCAGCGATGACTTTTAGATTGGTTACGGCAAACTGGGTATGTCGAGCCCTGATTGTTGGCTCTGGGGTGTTTTCTGCGCATGGTAATTTTCTGTCAGAAACCGTAGAAGTACCAGCCAAGTGCTGTGAAATATGGTTGATATTTGTGCTAATGTGTTACGTGAAATATTGGATCAGAGTGGGTTCACCTTGCTTCACCGCTGGAGATTAATTAAGTTTCCCAGGTTAGGGCCTTAATCTACTGCTTTGGCTACTCACAAAGGAAGAAGAGGGCAGGAAATGCTTTCGGGGGTGATCCGGCCGCTTGGAGTCTGGCTGGGGATGTCCTGAGGTGGGTGGGATGGTCCTGTCGTTAAGCTAAAATCATTTGTAACCCCAGAAGGTCTTTGCTAATTCATGGCCTGAGGCTGATGGTCTAAACTAGGTGAACCGATCCTAAACCCAGAAAACCACTCGTGCCCTCCGGGAGCGACGCGTGGCAGGTGTGCACATCGGGGATCCAGAGAACGTTCTCTGGGCAAGGTGTATTTCCTGGTGACGCTACAGCTGGCCGTGCAGGGGGCAGACAGGAGTTTTGCCAAAACACAGTCGGGTTTAGTTTTTTAAGGGCTGTCATCCAGCTTTAATATCACTGGCTGCGCTTGTCTTGAACTCCTCTTCGCTCACGAGTCGCTGTCCTCTTTTGGTCATGTTTTTAAAGCACGATCACGTGAAAAGTCCTGTTCCGCACTCCTGCTGTGCGGACGGGCTGTGGATCCCTCGGTTACCCCTCGCTTCCCGTCTCTCTGCTCTTGAAAATTTCATTTGCTGTCTCGGTGAGGATGATGCACAGAGACATTTTCATTTCAGATTTGCATCCTAGATTTGCAAGCTGAAACTCCATTTTATCTTCTGAAGTCTCCCTGCAGATACCCACCAAGATCAGGCATTACCTCTTCTACAGTAGATCACGTATCCTGCATTTCTGCCTGGCTCCAAGAAATGCCTTTCCAACCATCCACCCTGCTGGTCAGCCGGCAGCCTGGGTGGCTGGACCCTGCTCTTGGTTCTCCTGGCCATCCTCGCTCTGAACCTTCCTGGTTCTTTCTGCAGAACATCCTGTAAAATGAAAACTCCTTTTCAGGCTTTTTCATCTTGATTAATAAATTATTTTTCCTTCTGATTTTAAGAAACACCGTCTTGTATTGTGACACTTCTTCAGACCTCTGTGACAGGTATTTCTTCAGACCATCCTCTTGGTGTCCTGCTTCAGTTTCCTGTGCGTTCCAACTTCTCCATCTCATCAGGGATGACGTATTTGTCTTAACACGCAGGTAGCAATAACCGGCCGTGAAAATGAATGTCTTTAATTTGGCCGCTGCCTGGCTGTGACGGTGACGAAGTCAGCCCGGTGCCTGTGCTGGGGCGTGGAGCGCTCCAGAGGGCAGTGAAAACAATGGAGGCAGAGAGGAGAAGGTTTTACGTGTGGATGAGAGGACCAAGACCTGTGACGCTAAATATACTTCTAAAAGAGAATTTATTTTCTAGATCGCTTTCACTTCTGAATTCGAATAGCAGTTAGGGATGGAACCACCTGCATTTAATCAGGGAGTGAGCGAGCATTGGAGAAAACACTCCGGGAGTCAATATTTATTTGTGATAGATGTGCATAAGGGAAAGAGAGAATTTGGTATTTACTAGGGCTGAATCCAGCTCATGATGTAATTTACAATTTCCAAATTTATGAATATATGTATGAATGGCTGAATATAGACTCTGCTGCGAATACTGGTGGTTGAAGGTCACGCCATATTTCATCGGAAAGATAATTTTCCCGATGTATATAACAAGGTTTCACATTTAATCTTTCTGTAATGATTACTGGAGCATTTATTATTGTGTAAATAAATGTAAGTATGTAAATATTTTTCCTGCACTTGATGAAGCAAGTGCTGTTTCTGCTATTTATCTTAAAGCAGGAGATGTTGCTGATGGCAGTGGAGCTCCTGTCTGTGAAACCATAACGGTGGGACAGGCTCGTGCTGGAAGGACGCAGAGGGCTGCCTCTCTTTGCGTCATTGTTAACATTTTCAATAAATGCTCTGCAGTTGGAAGAGGTGGCCGGATCTCGCTTGGGAATCAGGAAGCGGTTTCCAAGGCAGAAGCTGTACGCTCGTCTCTGCAGGGTGACCATCTGTGAGCCAGCAGATCCGGGTGCCCTGAACCCTGGGGTGCTACAGCACTTGCTGGGGAGGGTCACCACTCCAGAGAGGTTATGCCGTAGCACTATACCATTCTTCAGTGAAAAATCCAACTGATTCAAGTACTTAACAAAACCAACTCACGGTACTTTTTGTGTTCTGTGGTGAGGAAGGAACTGTTTCAAATCTATCACGCCCTTTTGAGATTTGTCTGCAAGGCTGCATGGAATAAACACTGACTAGTCCTTTAATGTTAAAACCTCATTTCTTTAACGACCTGAATGAAATCTGTTGTGTGTAGCAGCATGATTGAGACTATTTTAATGTAGGTTGTAAGCATGGGAAAAAATACAAAACGTGTTCGAGAGATACTTGACTTTTGCCTTGTCTTCCTCACTCCCAGAGCACAGGGTTGCGAAGCGCGATTGTACCGATTCGAGCTACCTGTGGAGCCAGCCTGGTAAATCAAAAGCATTTCTGTGCCTTCCCCCAACCCAGTTCTTTAGCAAAAAATTTATTCATGTGTCTGCTGCTCATAAACCCATAAATCTCTGCTATAAGTAAACAATGCAATTTGTCTTTAATAGTCAATTTTATTTTTAGGTTGTGGCAGGCAGTACTTTTTAGAACCAGTGATTTCTGACAGCAAAAAAAAAAAAAAAAAAAAGATGCCTTTCTATGCCCGTGTGATGGGTTCCTGTTTCATCATGCCAAACCTGGCAGTGGGGATGTTTCCTTGCTCCACCACCGCAGCCTTCCTGGAGAGTGTTTGTAGAGATTATTCCACCGACAGCTTTCAATCCTGTAAGAATATTGGAATATTGCAGGTTAAAAAAAATGTATCTAAAACCGCCCGGAGCAGCAAGCGCTGCTCAGTTCTTGTGCTCTTTTGGGGCTCTATTTTAGCGAGGCTTTGGCTCTGTCGCCTGCCTGGCTAATGACCGCCGGGAGAGCGGGCGGCTGCTGCCGGCGAGCAGAGCGGGCTAATTGGATGGGACTGCGGCGGTGACAATTAGGAGGAAGCGGCGCGGCGCAGATCGATGCTCTCGCGCGCGGGCTGGCTGTCCTGTGGGAATCGGTGCCGTGACTGGGCTGCCATCTTACCGAGAGATGAGGGTACAGCCGGCTGCCAGGGGTAGTTAATTCGCTTTAACTTACGTAACTACTGAGCAGCAGACGCCTGGTTCACGCAACGAGCTGCACTGAGGTACCAGGCTGTGCCTGCCGGCAGTGGCACGCTGCTGCCGCGGTCACACGTGTGCGGTATTTTCCTCTGGCAGAGTCTCGTGCTTACACGCGGGATGCAGTGCTGAGAATTACAGTTATCGTGGAGGTGATGAGCTTGGAGGGTGAGCCGTGTGCTGACCCGAGACAGCATCTTCCCATCTCCCGGGAGGGGTCAGGGGACCCCCCAGCCTGTGCCATCACACCGGGCACAGGTCTGGAGCAGGACGAGGTGTCCCTGGTGCCTCGTGGTGCCCAGGCAGGAGGGGTGCAGTGGGGTGTGGTGATGCTCTTGAAGAGGGCTGACAGCCCCGCTGCAGGTCCCTGTCCTTAGCTCTGGAGCCCAGATGAGTCTTGCACTCGCTCTGTGCAGCAGCTCTGTGCTGAGCTCCTCTCCATTGCTCTTATCTGATGGAGAGGGAGGGAGCCTCTGGGCTGCTGCAGGAGGCGTACCTGTGGCTTTTCCCTCCGTTATGTGGAGCCAGCTCACCTGGTCCCTGTTCTTCCCCTGTGGTACCATCTCCTGCTAGCTAACCGCAGTCCTGCGCTGGGGCACCCAACATGTAAAATTAATTAGTTTGTGTGGAAGCGCTCAGATGTCTGATCAGGCAGAGACTGCAGGAACACGCCTCTCTGCTGCCTGCGCTGTGATGGATTCACTGTCTGTGAGGCTGTCAGAGACGTGTATGAAGTTCTGGTTTTACTGCTGCGGTCTTGTTAAAATTCTGGTTGAGGACGGGTTTTCATGGCTCCCAGGTTGCTGCTGTGAAGCTGAACTGGCTGGGCTGGTGGAGGGCAGGTCCTCATGCAGCCTGGCACCGGCTGACTCATTGAAAACAGGCTCGAAGCTTCCTGCGTTTTTTGGAGTTAAAAATACTGCTGAAAGTTTTCAGCAAGTTTCAGCTAATGTACCAAGAAGTCTGCAGTGATAAATCACACGGTGAGATTCTGACAAGCAGCACTGGGGTATTTCGAGGGTGATACAAACCTGCCTGCTTAACCGTCCCCTGCCTTCCCCAGCTTTAATGAAGATATCCTGTAATCTTGAGGATCCAATTTACCAACTGTCACTGTTAATGTAATCTCCATAGAAGGAAATCTCCAGCTTTGACATTACCATGGACGTAGACAGAATCCATTTCAGGTGAGCGCAGAACTTCAGACTGTGAGGAACCTGTGACTGTCATAGGTGAAAATATTTGCTAATGAGGTGTGTAGTTGCCTTGGACAGGTAGAGAACTCCCTTAGTCTCTTAATTTACTCTGAATAATTCATTAGCCAGCACTCTTCACCCATGACAGTCACAGGGAATCCCAGACTGGAGCTGCTAATTAAAGTTGCAAGATAAAGGGAAGCTACTAACGAGATGCTAGACAAGTCCTCGAACAATACAGAAGTAATTTCAAGCGCATAAAGTTTTACTGTTGGTTTTCACACGAGGGTGAGGAAACACTGGGGGATTTACACTTGTTGCAACAAATAATTAGAAATGTGCGTGAATGGAGATGCAAGGTGGGATGCAGGGAGCAGGCTTCCCCCGACCAGCAGGTACCTGTGATGCGTCGATGGGTCCTCAGGGACCATTCAACGTATCGATACAAAAAATTGTTGAATATTTCATATTTAGCTTTAAAAAAAACCAAACCAATGAGTCTATGTGGATATTATCAGCCACGTTTAAGGATAAACATCGCTAAAATACAACCTATGCCTGCTTAACAAAAACTTGTCACCCGTGGGACGTGATTCGTATGTGCGCTGTTGTTGAGTGGAACTGAATAGTGAGTTGATGGAATGAAAACACAGATACAGTTTTGGATAATAGAAATTAATGTTTTTTTGTTGTTTCTGCTACAACGTGAAATTCAGAAATTTCCATATTAATGATTTGTTGAGTGCAGAAGATTGCATCTGCGTTGTTCCGTTGTATGGCTGGTTCAGTACCCAGGAATATCTGATGTTGCAATACTTATAAACGTGGTTTATGTTAGGAAAGAGATATGTAGAAATCTGTGTGGGGATACGGAGGAGGATAAAAACACGCTTTTAACGATTGTTTTCAATATCCAAAACACAGCACGCTGTCCCGCCAGAATCAGAGGTGTTGAAGCAGTTTGTCTTAGTGCGGCAAATGTCTGATAGGAAACTCTGTGGAGCAGCGCTTCGCTGCGCGGGGGAAAAGAGTGTGTGTGGAGGGCTGCTCTGAAGAGGGGATAACCAGTCAGTCAGTCAGCCACGTTTGCCGATCCCATGTCACTGCATGGCCATGGCAGCAGCTCTGCGGGGCAGGAGTCCATGGGCATCCCCTGCAGCAGGGCTGCCTTCAGCCGGGGCACAACCAGGTGCTGCTGGCACTTGGGTTATGACCGCGCCAGACCCCGGCTCGGGCAGCAAAACCACCCAGTAAAGGCGATCCCAGTCCCTCTTGCTTCTCGCCCAGCTCAGCCTCTGCAGCCGCATTGTGGGTTGAACTGGGAGCCTGTCTGGCTCTGGAGAAGGAGCAGCATGTGGCACCTTCCCTGCTAAGCTCCTCCTAAACTGGCCATTCCTCTGATCCACTGCTGAGCCACCCACAACGTGACGGCCGGCTGGTGATAGAGCGAGAGCGAGGCAGAGCCGCGGATCTGTGCAGGGCAGGACGGGGTCTGGCTGCTGCCGGTGCCCAGGACAGCAGTTCAGAACGCCGCCTGCCTTGGTGAGGGCAGGGTCAAAATGGACCGTGCTGCCAGAGCAGTCTGTGGGGGGTTTGACAGGAAAGCACAGTGGCAGCGGGTGTTAACAAAAAATGCGCTTGTCTTGGTGAGATAGTTGGTAAAACGGAGTTTTAAAGCCCTCCAGCTGCAGCAAACCTCGTGTTGGAGGGGGCAGAAACATCAAGTGCTGTCAGACTATGCTCGGATCCTAGGTGTGGGAAAGAGAACCTCCCCACAGGTTCTGTGTCGACACCGACCCGTGCCAAGCCCCGCCGTTAGTCTGAGTGCAGAACTACGACTTCAAAACCATTTCTTTAGCCCCCGTTCCCATGCCTGAGGCCTGAAGTGGTGAAGCAGCTAATGTCTCCACCGATCCCCCGTGGCTTGACGGCTGAATTCCCTTTCAACAGAGAGACGTGTTGTGGATATGTTTAAATCATACAACCGATAGCAATTTGTTCAGGGGTTTTATAGCTTCCTTGGATCACCGAAAAGATGCTGAAATGTTTTCTTTCTCTTCAATCTTACTTTGACTTTGAAGAGGATGAAGCGTGGCTGTACGCCTCAGTAGTGACACTGTTTAAAGAGAATCGTATGTAAAGTGCTTAATATACAGGGGAGGGAGGAACAGTCGCAGGCTGAGCGGCACTTGGGGGTTTGATGCTGCGTGCTCTCCCAAGTCGGGATCAGAGCTGTCAGGAATCAGCCTCCGGGAGGATTTCTCACCTCACACCGCTCTCAGCAACCCCTTCTGACAGCTCCTGCCCCAAGGGTGCATGTGGCAGCAGGGCCAGACCGTGCGCAGGGTCCTGCCGCGGCTCCACGCCGTGCGAAACGCCCAGTCCTGAGCCCTGGGAGATACTGGGGTCCCACTCAACCCCCCAGGAGGTGTTCGGCACATCTCGCTGTAAGCTCAAAGCACGTGGACGTTAAGTACAGCAGTGCGGGATTCCTCATAGCATCCCCTTGATGCTAATGGCATCACTGTAAGTTTTCTCTTGTTAGTGAAGAGGTCGACAGGGATGAGGGGTATTGATCTATTTCAAGCCTTGTTTTAATTCCTCTGGTTCACTTATTTTCCTAATGTAATATTTAGAAGACATATAAACTCATTTCCTTCTCACCCTACCGCCCTTAGTTTCCATTTAAACAACATCTCATCTGCTGAACCCCCGTATTAGTGTCTAGTTCCAGTTAAGTTGCACGAATTACGTTGTTAAACAGTGAAGCGGTTCAAACGAGCGCGCAGTGCAGTGGTTCTTTATGGCACAGCCTGGTTTAACCGTGCCCATCCCTTTCAAAGCCAGATTGTAACTTTAAACCGTCCAGTTAGTGGAGTCCGTGAGTTTGAAGTCAGTCTGTAGGTATAAACCCCGCTGGCCCCTGGCAGACAGGGTTTGGGGTAGGGAACTTGGGAAGGATCTTGTGCAACAGCTTATTTTTTGTGAAAACGAGGAAACTTTAACATCCCACCTTTGTAGTAAAGTACATTGAATTGTAAATGAGAAGCACCCAGTTGTGATTTAAAATGCAAGCAGCTCCTGCAAATCAATACTAGCTATGTAAAAATCCAAAATTATAATACAAATTAATCCTAGGCAGAAATATTCATAGTAGTCATGATACTCTGATTTCTGCCAGTCACGGCTTGATTGCATTTACAGCTACGGTTGTGGTACTCCTGATAAATCCGTGATTGGAAGATAATGCTCTCGTTTGAACCAAGTGCTCTTTGAAAAAGCCGTAAGAACATGAAATACAATCCCACGCCCTGCCTCTTCGCTCAGTTCTAGTTCTAGGGGTGTGGGTTTTTCCGGGCTTGCCCCAGCAGTGACTTGGCGCTTGGCAGCGGAGCTGCAGCGAATCCGTTCCAGTCCAGGGGGAGGGCTGGACCTCCAGCCTCAGCTCCCCCGAGGCTTTTACCCTCCCTTGACCTCGGCAATCCTTAAGCGTCTGATTCAGCTTCTCAGCAGTGTATTAAAAAATAATAGAGTCGATAGCTGGAGCTGTCGATGGGAAGGCACTGCGGTGCCGGGAGCAGGGCGGGCTCCTCGGCCAGCACCCTCGGCTGGGGGAAGAAGCTGGGCTGGGGTGGAGGAAGGGAGCAGCATCCCGGGGAGCTGGGGGTCGGGCCGGCAGCTGCCGGAGCGCTTTGGGTTTCCATCTCCAGAGCTGCACAAGCCATTTTTCACCAGTATCCTGTGATGGTGATTTATTTCCCTGGGGCTGATCTAAACTGCAGCTTCATTGGAGAGAGGATCCTCTCCATGGAGCTCCTAAATCTCCTGCGTAGGAACAGCACATATGTTCCTTTTCCATGTCAAAATACAGTAAAAAAGCAGCATTTTGACATGCAGGCAATTTATGAGGCTGTTTGCAGTCTGAAAGAAGCAGGGCTGCCTGTTTTAGTCCGCCAGCGTGTTGAATTGTCACCCACAAGAGCCTTTTAAGGACTGTGCAATCATTCCCGTTCCTCCTTGGCACGGACTGGTTTGGTTGGTGATCTGCTGCTCTCACGTGAAAAGGGATGAAGCTCTGCCCCAGCTATCCCAAGAAGAAGCAGTTTACCTTAATCTGAAATTATGGGCTTTGAGAGCGTGCCTCCCGCTTTCCCTGCTCCGCGACTCTCCTGTTTTTCTCCCGTTGCCTAGAAAAGGATGTTTTCTGTTGGTACTTGTGCATCAGGGGCTCATACTTTCTGCCACCCCTTCAACGGCTTCCCAGCGCACGCATCGAGGAGAGGTGGTGGTTTCCTCAGGTGCACGTTCTCTGTTTTCACCAAACTGGCATTATTTATGGTAGAAGAAGCAACTTCTACCTTCCCTGCGCCCCGCTGGGATCCCTGTGAGAGCGAAGGCAGAGCTGAGCCCGGGGCAGCCGGGAGAGCCCGTCTGCCGGCCGCAGCCTGCGGAGCGGGGCCAGGGAGGAGGCGATTCCCTGACAGCCCAGTATGACAGGGTTTCTTCTCCCCTCACCACATTTGTTTCATGTTGGTTTCAGGAATGGGCACTCTTCCATGTGGAAGCTACTCTCATGCTGAAGGTCCACTCGTGTGACCTTTCCCTGCACACAGGAATGGGCTGGGTTAGTGTTTGTGATTTCTGAATTACCTTTGAGGCACAGAATAGATTTTAAACAACAAAATTCCATCTTCTTTTTCTTCCTTCAAAGCAAACCAGGGGTCTTTGGACAATGAATTAGATACTTGCAGAAACCTTAGAAAAGTTTAAGGAAGTGTCTGCAAATTTCCATCTAGGGGCTGTTTTGGTACGCTTACATAACAACAGTGAGTGATTTCTAAATCCAGGCTTCACTGCAAAACCTGTGCTGACTCCAGTACCTCTATGAGATTCAGCCTCCTGAACACTTAACTTCACGTTCTCTTTTTATCACATCCTTCTCAATCTCTTCAGCTCACTCATGACTATCTCCTCTAGACCCGTGCTAATGCGTTTTCGTGCGCTCGTGTTCCTGGGGGGTTATTTTGCTTTCTCCTTGAGGTTGGTATGTGGATGCAGCAGATCTCGGCTGGCCCCGGTGCCTCGGCCACAGGGGGCTGTTTCTGGGCTGGAGCATGGTGGGGTTCAGTGTCTGTGCAAAAGGAAAGCTTTCCCACATCCAAGTGCTGCTAAAGGCTTTAAAAAGAGGAAGTTGGTGTCTTCTCCTCTTTCTTCTTCTTGTTAATAGGAGGACTTTTATTTTCTGGTTTCTCAGGTTCTCTGAACAGGAGTCAGTTCCCATCAATCAGCACCGCTAGCCCCACAAAGGGAACATGAATGTGGTGCTCAGTGTGTCTGTGGTGCAACTCGGCGTGCTGAGCCTTTTTTCACGCACGGCTTCTTGCAGCCTTGCTCTCCAGGTTGTTGTTTTAAACATTCATTAATTACTTTGCTCCAGACTTGTCAGTTGTTTGCAGGAATTCACATTGTGGCATTATGATAATTTCCAGCGGATGGTAACAATGAAGTGTCACATAAAGCACAGAGTCGGAAATGAGGCACCTCTGCCGGTTCCTCCAGACGGCTGCTGGAACCATCCACACTCATTAGGATTCTCCGTTTATTCAGTGACCAAGCTTCAGATCACACATGGCAATTCCAGGGGTTCTTCATACTGACGTGTTCTGGAACACTGAGGGGAAATTACGGTGCCCTTTTGATAGACTTAGAAAATGAACTGAAGTGAGATCCAGCACCGTTTTGCACCATGTGGAGGCTCCACGGAGAACAAGACCCTGCATGCTGATCATCATCATCATCATCATCATGGCTTGGCTTCGCGGACGAAGATTTGGGAAGGGCTTTAAACGTGAGTACACCCTTCAAGCCTGCGCGGTGGATTTTTTAGGTGAGGCGCAGCGTGCGCGAGACTGGCCCCACCCTTTACACCTGAGGTTCATCTGCCAGGGCCTAGCGAGCTTGGACGGTGACAGCGAAGTCCTCAGGTCGTAGGTTTGGTTAGAGTATCCTTCTCTTAGATGGATGGCCTTACAGGGCTAAACGAGCTCCATCTGCCCGGGTTTGGAGTTAGAGTTGTCCTTCTCCTAGGATGGTTGCCCGAAGGCTAGTGAGCCCATCCTGCCCGTGGACACACTTTGTCTGACCCTTCAGTTGAGACCTGTCTGGCTTGGGAGACCCTACCGGAGGCATATGCCACCACCAGCATAGCTCTCAACTTCACAAGGGCACGCAAGCTCTTTCCCCACGGCAAGGGGGTGCCCGTGAAAGAGGCATGCTGATGCATGTGCAAAAAAAAACAACTGCATGCTGATTAATAGCAGCTACCATCGTCATCAAGGCATCAAAAGTGAAATTAAAGGTTTCCTACAGTTCTCAGTGGTAAAAACAAAAAGACTCCTTGAACCTAAAATCTGCCCCTGCAAATCAGAGCCCTTTGGTGCTAATTCAAAAGGAAAAAACGGCTCCCAATTCCAGTTTGGCCCAAAGCAGCCCCAGGTGTCCCCCCTCCTGCTGGGACTTCTGCTGTGATGTCCCTGGGAGATTTCCCTCGGTGACTGGTTGCGGCATAATCCCACGATTCATCATCCATCTGCCCACAGGAACTGCCCCGGCTGCGGGTCTGGGCTCGTGCCTGTGCCTGGGCTGCTGCCTGGGCACTGCTGTGGCCTCCATCTCCCCAAGACGTGCTGCATGTGTGTGTCTGTGCCAGGAGCTACTGACTGACCGCCTTGCTTACAGCATCTTGTTTATTTTTTGCAGGGTCTTTAGGAAAACTCGTATTTAAAGCTTTCTCGTTAGAGCTACTGACAAGTAATATGCACACGGACTCATTAGCAGAAAAGGCGATCATTGCATCTCCCATTCCAAACGATTGAGGTCAGTGTTCCTGCCAAAGAAAGCAGCTGACCTTTATTAAAAGGGATGGCTGGTGTTAGCAATTAAAGTTAGACACGCTAAACAATACATCTTCAAAGTACCCCAGTGTAATTTGTCTCTTCTTGCCTCGTTTGAAAACCTCTCTTGTTCTTTTGAGGTTGCTCTTCTAAGGGTTCTGAGTAACTGAAATATTTTGCTGTTTATTGAATTGAAAAAAATTATTTCCTAACCTCAGCCACAAAAGTTCTTGGAGCTGTGTGGGCTTCCTGACAATGTGAGAAA
This sequence comes from Bucorvus abyssinicus, assembly GCA_009769605.1. NCBI lineage: Eukaryota > Metazoa > Chordata > Aves > Bucerotiformes > Bucorvidae > Bucorvus > Bucorvus abyssinicus. Next base: position 33,338,278 of record CM020034.1, on the reverse strand, counting down.
TCCACTTTATTGCAGCATTTCTGTCATTTAAACGTATTTTTTCCCTAGATGTTGTTGGAAAGAAAAGTGATCATGGCTGGTGCTCTAGAAGTCCCCGAGCTGACACACCCTGGACTTCCATCAGCATGAAAAGATGTATTTCAAAATGTGTATTTTAAAAACCTGCTTTCGTGCTGATGTCCAAGCCTTCCCAGGGTCACTCCCAACATCACTATCATGCTTCATCAACGGAGATCAAAGGTTGTTGCTACCCTTGGCTAAGCATTAACACTCGCGGTGCTTTTTTCCAAGGAATGTCCAGAAGAGGTTGCTGAGTGCTCTGCTGTGCTGGCAGAGGCCAGACCTTACCATGGGCAGCAGGAGGGCTCCAGCCTGGTGCCAGCAGAGCTGGGAAACTCTTCTCAGAGTTACTGTCAGTGGAAATGTTAAGCAAGTCAAGAACAGGGAGAACAACTCTCTTTTCGTACCCCCATTCAAAGCAGTGCAATGAATTATTGAGCAGGGTGGGGAAGCTCAGTCATGAAAGGCTTTCAGAGAGCTGGTAAATCTTTCAGTGATGCATTACGGCTGGTTTTGATTTTGGAAAGGAAAAGAGATCCCCGAGTTAGCTCGAGCGTTATTTCTGATGAGTTCTCATGCATGAAGGTGAAAACACCGTATGGCCAGTGCCCTGCATGATGAAGACTGGTTTTCATAGCCGTTGAGCTACAGCTGTCAAAGCCCCGGTCTCTGGACTTCCCTGTCTGTGGTCCTGCACAAAGTAGCAGTGGCCAGAGTGTAAGTCATTTCAGAGTGCCTGAAGGTGCAGACGGATGCCTGAGTGACTTTTATGTCTCACTTCAGCGAGAATTAAATCAATATTGCCAAGTAGCCCCTTCTTCAGTCTTTGTCTTTAGGCACTTCAGGTGTCATTTTTATCTCCACACTTACATACTTTACACAACAAAAATTCTCATCTCATACTTAAAAATTACTGCAATTTGTTCCTATTTCCCCTGAATTTTCCCTTTCCTTCATAGAAATGATGTCAGTGAATGTTGGTAACCTAAGTGAAAGTTTTGACTTGTACCAGAACTAAGGGGAATAGATTCAACTGATCCCTAACATCTGAGCTCAGAAGTGGACCCTTCGCACTGTGTAACGTTGGTGAACCAGTACATCCGACTTTGTATTTTCTTGGATTAATTATCAAGCAATACTTGCAAGTCTGAAGCTTAGTGCGTTTTCATTTAATTTCGACGTGCGGATAAATGTTCCCCAACGATCTTGCTCAGTCTAAGGTGATCGCGTTGAACGAGGAACATTGGGTGAATAAATATTAAGAGCAAACTCTAAGGCAGCTTGATGTAACTTCAGTGATGTCACTGAAACTATGGCAACTGAGGTGGTGTAGAGGGAGAGTAACTCTAAAACTTAATGATATGGAAACACCCACAAATATATAAGTAAGTATAATTTCTGTTCAGGAAACTCCCGCCTCACTGTGTACCCTCAGCGAAGTCAGATGCCCACACGTTAGGGTTGTAAGGTGGAACTTGTGGGTGCCAGTTCCTAAGCAAACTCAAAATGATCTATTCAGGGCCTTGGGCTTTCTGTGAGGGGATGGGAGAAGGTGCCCAAGACGGAGCGCGGGAATTTGGCAGAGCGGAGAGATGCTCCTCGCTGGGGCTCCTGCTGACAGCTTGGCACAAGGTGAAGGAAGAGGTGGATGTTCCATGGTGCTTTGGGGCTTTGGCATCCCAAATTCACCTTGCACACGTCTATTTTTGTGTCGTGTGGTTTTGAATACTGCCGTTTGAACGTGCCGGTGTTTTTAAGCCGTGTTATCTGCCTAGAAATACATGGGGGTAAGGCGGAGGGTCCCCGGAGACGTTCACAGGTCTGAAAAGAGACACAGCTTTATTATTGCCTGTAACGCGTTCTATTAAAATGAGGTGTTTGTGCACTTGCTTAGTTTTAATCACAACACTGGGGCAAAGTTTCGCTTAGAGCTATTACCATGCTTTGAGAGAATCTAAGACTAGCTTGGTCTTGACTTAATGGATCAATCATGCACCACCGGGTACTTTTGTAATCTTTAATATGCTTCTCAACTGAATCTGGGGAGGGTTTTGGGTTTTTTTTAAATATTATTCAGGTTCTTCCTTAGGTTTCTGCTACGTTTACCAACTAACAGAGAGCACCAGGAAACTTTGGGCCTTTCCTGGAACCAGGTCTCCACTCTAAAACGCCGCGGTTCTGTCCGACCTCTGCTTGCCTCCTCTCTTTGTGGAACAGCGCCCTTGGGTGTGGATGCCTGTGGTGGCTGGGGGCTGTTGTAAGGAGTCTCCATCCGTGACTCACTGGATGGGAACGTTGAGCATTCCTGCCGTGCCAGCTCGACTCCTTGCCAAACAGAATTTGATCAGGAAAAGAAAATGTCATGGTTCACTGTAGCACAAAGGCTGCATTGACTGTCATCTACCCAGCAGTTCCGAAATGACGAGGAACTGTTAATTTTGGGTGACGAGCTGCACTTGTGCAGCCTGGTGAACACACTAGGGAAACAAATCCCTCAGTGGGTGATTGAGCGCTGGGTTTTCTACAGCGAAGGCTTCCCATAGGTGTTTTGTGAGATCTTGCGTTTGTTTTCTTCTTGAATTTTCCCTCCCTCAGACACAAATACTTATGACTAGTAAAGGGAGGAGAGCAAGTGATAGTGAGACTATTAATGAGAAAACAGATTTACCTCTGTAACTCTCACAGAATGGCAATAGAAGCAGAGCAGAGGGGCCATGGCGATCCACACGGCGGGGGGAAGTGGAATCACCTCGCACCCAGGCAAGTGCATGAGCGGGCGTGGTGGGACAGCCCTGGGCAAAGGTTCCTTGGCCCCTCTGGGGAGCCGGCATGCTGGGTGCCTCTCCAAAATGCCTTGACACTAACCTACGCAGCATGGGGGTTGGGCTGGAGGAGCTGGAAGTGTGTGCAGGTGCAGAGCTGCGACTTCACTGGGATCACAGAGATGTGGTGGGACTGCTCTCACAACGGGGGTGCCACCATGGCACCCTTCCCCTCTGCCCGGCACTGGACCCAGCACTCCAAGTGTGGCCTCATCAGTGCTGGGTCCAGTGCTGGGCTCCTCAGTACGAGAGAGACGCGGACATAGTGGAGGGAGTCCAGCAAAGCGCCTCCAAGATGATAAAGGGAGTGGAACATCATCTCCTATGAGGAAAATAAAATAGGTGAGACAACGTCTATCTTCACTGGCATTGCAGCCAGTGAAACTGCAGGAGTTTAAAAGACAGAATTTTATGTAAGCCAAACAGAAGCTGTATCTTATTCACACAAAGCACAAAACATGCATTATACATGACACCAGGGCACACCACCCTTTCCCGGGCAGAAATCTGGATAGCTTTCACCATCTCTATCAGAACTCAAAAGAAACGCGGCAAGACATCACCTGGGCGAAAGGCTCGTGCCGAGAAGCCTGGAACGAGTGAGCCACTGGGTTTTCTAGCGGCAGGAAATGCTGGTGTTCCTCCCTCCATCTTAGCTCTCTGCCTCTTGCCACTTTTGTCTTCTCCCGTCACATGGTGTTCGCAGCGAGTGTGAATTCAGATGTGAAACGTGCGGTGAGACAGCCACAGCCTTTGTCCCCGTCAGCTGGCTGGGGCGGGAGCCTGCTCAGGAACCATTTGTGTCCAGAGCGAGTTTTTAAATCACTTTTTGTGCTTTCAGACCGCCACCCCTCAGATCCATTCGGGTCCGGGGGTTGCCCGTTTCGCAGGTCCGGTGGCAGGGTGCCGGCGGGAGCGTGGCACGTGGGAGGCGTGACGCGGACCCCGAGAGGAGGGTTTTGGCTGGCGCGATGCTTCCGTCACTGCGTCCTTTCCCTTCCCTTCTCCAGCACCACGAGCAGATTTCCCAGAGCCTTTCAGACTGTTAACAGTGTTTGGATCAATTTTCCTTTTCTGATTGTCAGCCTTATTTTTCAAGCCTCCTGCTTTGATCCAGGTTTTCGCTTACTGCCTAATCATTATTAAGAGATGACAACAAAAATATCTTGTGTTATCTTCCTCCTCTCTGTGTGAGCTCTTCTCAGCTTTGAATTTGTATATAAAAAATAAGTTTGTAATTGGGCACCTTTTTGTAACAGGAGACATTTTTTTCCTCTTATTGGGATCTGCCCTTGTTTCTCAGGCATTTCTAGTAGAACTGGTGATGTTCTCTAACAGTAAATTCTGGGTAGCAAAGCTGGTTCCTTCCTATGGCGTTTAGCTGGTTCCTTCCACCGAGATGAAGGGCAGAAATTCAGAATCTCGTAACTTGTCACTATTACTAGGTGTTTTAAAACTCTCTGAAGTCGAGTCATCTTATATCAGCGTCATGTTATTGCTCTGGGCCTGTGATCTTCCATAAAAGCAGTGGAGCTAAGGCTGCTGGACGTGTTTATGGCCGGGGTTGGGTGGGGTGCGGGTGGAGGTGACCTATGAGCATGTGGAATAAGCCTCTGAGATTAGGGTTCCTTGTGCTAGGGAAGATCTAAATGAATGCTAAGGCGGAGCCCTTGCTCCAGGAGGTTTGCAGGGAGAAGACGACAGGGAAACACCAGAGAGGAGAGGGGAGAAGCGATTGCTTACGGTCATCCAAAGATTGGAGGGAGAAGCCCTGCGCAGAGCTAACTGCAGGGTCCCTGTGGTGGCCCTGGGTGGAGGAGAGCAGAGCAGCGGATGCGGTGGCTGGGTGAGCTGGGTCCTGCCTGGGGAGGGTGCAGACGTGGGGACTGAGCTGAGCAGCTCCCTCTGGGGGGCTGTGGAAGGTGGCCACAGGGCTCAGGTTTCCCTCTCAATTTGTCATTGTACAACTCGGTTCATGGAGATGCAGTGGTGCTCGTGTTTCGTAAGAACCCAGTGGGCAAATTTCTGGAAAGAAAGAGGGGTGAGACCACAGGGAGGGTCTGTGCTAGACCCTCCCCTCCCGCCACCAGACAGGCATGTCGCAGCAGCGTTGCCTGTACCCAAGCCGGTGGGCTTCGCTGCAGTTCTAGCTGCTGTCGGGGGTGGGATCCGTGGGGAAGGCAGGAGTGCAAACGTGGTTTGCTCTCCAGAGGGTAGATACCTTGTGTGTCGCAGGCAGTGGTGGAAAGTTTGTGTGTGCGTTGCACTTACCACAAGCACTTGAATCATGAATGCTGTTAGATTGCCTCTAATTGCCTTGGAGATGCTGGGACTCCTCTCGTTACTGCCAGCTCCTGTTTCCATGGGAGACGGTGGCTTCTGAACCCGAGAACTTGAGCTTAGACATATTAATGGTGTTTGGTTTCCGTGCGGTAACAACTCCATTAACACCCAGCGGTGCAGAGCGGGCACCTGCGCCAGCCGGCCGCGGGACGACCCACACTGCCCTGGGATGGGGCTGACCAGGACACCAGCGAGGGAAGGGGGAAAACATGCCCTACGAGAGCAGGGTTGCCGCATTTTTTTTTTTTTGAAAAAATGTGGATTTGTTTAATTTCCATGACAAAGAAACACAAATAGTTTAAAACTCTCCAACACTTTCCATGACCCTTCCTACAGTTACAGTTGGATAATCTGATTTCTTGGTAGCAGGTCCCAAACACCACAAAATTTCCTGCACTAAGTAGCTGCATTTTGTTTCCAGCATGCTGTTAAATGAGCTTTTTCTTCAGAATTAATGGCCCAGGAAGAGGTCTGCTGCAGCTACCTGGCTGTAACAATGTGATCTGTTGAGTTTTAATGTACTGAAACTCAGGATTAAAAAGGACACATAGACCACCTTTCTGTAAGGGATTTTTTCTCAACTAATGAATATTTTTGTATATTTTTAGGAGAAACGGTAATTTATCTTTTCCTCTGTAATTTTTATCTTCTCCTTTGCTTAAAGCACGACTTTTTTTAAAAAATTCTTTTTCTAGTTTTCATTGGTTTTTTTTAATGAAGGTATATGAGAGGGATGCGTTTGAGCTTTCATTACTTGGGAAAGAAAAGCTCCCTATTTATGTTCCTTTTTAACCAATATTCTCCGTCATAAGGTAGGTGAACACCTTATAGCTATAATTGTTCCACTGCAACTGAAAGACATAAATCAGGGAAGAAACCAAACAGATCACGTGTAGCACTGTAGGCAGAAGCAGAAACCCTGTGACCCGTGCTGCCCTATAAAAGGGCAGCAGCCCTTTTACAGCTGGGGTAGGATGTCGGGCCTCAGACATGGACCAGAGAAAGAGATTTTCTCTTTCATATAGTAGATGATGAAAATCAAGTTATTCCCACATGCAATGACAATGTTGTGGATGAAATGACCATTTCTGGTTTGGAATAGCAGGTGTCACACTTTTGTTCTGACTTTGTGGGATTCCTGAGAAGTGATGTGTGAGCAGCCACGGGACAGTTCAGAATCTCTGCCCACCTCCCTGCCCGCAGGCAGATGCTCTCTGGTTCCACGCACAGCCACAGCCAGCTGTGTTGGGCGGGTGCCACGCAAAGACAAACCAGCCAGATTTCTGGTGATTTTTCCTTCTTCTCGGGAAATATTCTCAGCTGAGGGGAATTTGAGAGAATTCCTCGATGATGCATCTCTCAAAGGCTTTCTGGATCCTTTCCTCCCTCCTTTTCTTGCTGCCAGCCAGCGGAAGCCCAAGCCAAGCGGACACTCATGGCTTCACCATCCCGTCTGTTTCCTTCTTCATCATGAGCCGTTGTCGTTTCCAGGTGAAATCTGCTCCTACCATTCCTTCTGCTGGTGGGTTTGGCACAGTTACCAGCTTGTCCCAGTGAAAAACTTCAGAGAAGTCTGAACTTCCCAAGAAAGCCTGGAGATGGTGGTTTGTTAGGGCAGTGGTGTTTTACATGAGAAATTCAGGACCTTGGGCAAGTATGTGTTGAGTAGTTCTAAATTCTCTTTTATCAGAGCACGTGCAAATAAGAACATCCAAGTCGGGTGCATTTTGGTGGTCGTGACCGAGTTCCCTGTTGTGAGTCAGAATTTGATGGAATCTGAATGTTGGATTAAAACCACAAGTGAGAAATATCTACACAAAGCCCTGTGGCACCGTAGTGGAGGCATGAGCGTGTCTGCTGATCGTCCGTGCGGCGGGTGACACGCCCAGTGCTGCTTTGGTAATGCGTGGGGAGATGGTTGGTTGGCGGGTTTGTCCTTAGATACACGCAGCAGGGAGGCGTTCACCAGCTGAAGTCTGTACAAGCAAGAACGGAGGTATCTAATAAATAAAACCCCAGACATCTAAACGCTAGATGTGTCACTGAGCTTTTCCATATGGTTATTTTCTTCTCCAAGTCTAGTATTTGACCTGTGGTTGTCAGAGCTCGCGGCTTCTCCAAGAGCTGCTGCAGTGCTGACCCTCCTGCCTGCATTTTTTAGTCTTTATAATGCACCATCTCATTTCCAAAAGCATTTCCAAATCTGTTGCCAAAACAAAGTGAAGAACCATCCCAGCCCCATTTGCTCTTGGCTGTGCGGATGATACAGATCCCAGCCCTGGGCACGGCTGTCGTGCCCTGGGGGGGCTGAACCCCATGGGGACGCGGCAACTTCTCTCACTTCTGGTTTGTGCCACTGGGAGGCGAGTTTCTGACTCCCAAACCAGCTAGGGGACCAGCCGTGCCATTGCCATCCAGCCTGGCATCGAGTAAAACAGTTCCCTTGCTTCCACGTGCCACCCAAACGGATTATTGCTGTGGAGGCACCACAGTGCCATGAAGGCGAGGAAGAAAAGCCTCTCGTCTCCCCTGTCCCCTCTCCTCTCTCTTCGCACTCAAAATATGTTTTTTGTTTAACTTCCTTTCCCAGCTGAACACTTTAGGAAATTTAAAAGTATTTTCGATGTGGTGTTCTAGTGAGGAAAGTTATCACCAAACGGCGTGTTCTTTTCGCAGCAATATTGTCCATGCACCAGCACCTGCCTCTCTGCCCATGGTAGCAGCTGTTGGAGATGAAATCAGGAATGAAACCCTGATGGCTTCGTCCCCCGCACTATTGCGTGTGGCTCCAGCACAGCCACTGCCGCCTGAGCTGCACCGAGCCCTGGGATCGCCCCTCTTTGTGAGGACTTGGAGCTTAGAAAAATCCCGTTACTTTATTCCCACTCCAGGAAAAAATAAAACAATGGTGCAAGCTAAATATCATTTTGAAAGATAAGGTGTGAGGAATTGACTGTGATTGCACATTGGTGAAAAAAAACTTTCCGTTTTATTGGAAAAGTAATAAGTGTGGTTCAGGTCTGCTGTTAGGAGCAAGCTGGACTTACTAAAGCAGTCTAATGATGTATATAAAAAGGGCAAATATTTGTTGAAATGCTGCAAAGAGGAGCTGGGCTTACACAGCCCATCGCGGGCAAAATGTAATTTTTAAGCTTAATCGAAATTCTCTTTCTCTCTCTGGAAGTGTTTAGTATTCCTTGGGTGCTCTATCGATCAGGGAACTCTACTTAGATTTGAAAACCGTCTGAGCTGTTTTTACAAGTGGGTTTTGTAAATGACAGATGAAATTCGGATGTTGGCTCCTGCCACAGCCACCGCGCCCGCCCAGCCGCACCGTCACGGGTTTTCCTTTCCTTCTGCGTTTTCTCACTCACCTTGTGCTGGAGCGGAGGGATGAACAAAGCATATGGGAGTACTCAGCAGAGTACATTTTTTTTCTGTGCACAGTAAAAAATTAAATCTGGTTTGATGAAGATTTTTAGTTACTTTTTGACAAAGATTTTTCCCATTTGCTGCCGGTGCTGGCAGCAGCCCGTGCTCCCTGTGCCCTGTTTTTAAATTATAGAGAAGTCGTTACTAAGAACAAGAAACGGCAGTTACGTGTGTTCAGCTCCAGAGCCGCGTTTCTCCGTGGTGCCCCGCTGACGTGCAGGAGGGCTCGGCTACGGAGGGTGCTCAGCCCCAGCACCGAGGAGCGGCTCCTGAGGTGGGGTTGTGTGCCCTGCGCACGCGGCGGGGCAGGACTGCGCGCCCCGCTCGGCACAGACCGTGCTGGTAGGGACTATACAGATGTACGTGTGAACGAGAAGTACCGTTCTTCCGGCAGTTTGCTGAACTCCCTCAGTACAAAACGCAAGTTTTAGGAGTGAGCATGTTTGCCAAGCGTTAATTATTAAAAGTTAAAAATCTTTGGAGGATCGACTAAGCCAATAATTACTGATTTAGTTGCTCTTGCAGTAATGTCCTTTGTATAAATGGCGATTTAGATGTGTTCAATAAATTATTGCCCTTTATTGAAAGGTATTGTTAATCTCCCATCACCATTTAGATAGCAGAATTTGCAACGAGCCATTCTTGCTGTTATTGTCCACTTAGTTAAATCTTTAAGCCGGATTTTCTGTTGTTAGCATCTAAAGAATCTATCTGCATTTCTGTAGCACGTGGCATTGAAGAACAAAAGCTTAATGCTGCCTATCCTCCACGTATCCCCCACAAACCCACAGCTCGGTTTCTTCTTGGCGTTAAGGTGTTCGAAATTTGAGAGAAATGAGAACGTAGACAGACGCTCAGCCCTTGAGAGCATCATACGTTGGGAGTCTATGAAAGGAAAAAGAGGAGCTTGACAGCGAGGAGTCGCATTTATTAGGCAGATGTTAAACGACACTAAAACATCCTCTTTGACACAGGCAGGTGTCTGAAACGTGAAACAGATTATCAGCTACAAGGACTAAACCCGCCAAGCATTGACGATGGTGTTAAGATACTGTCCGTCTGAAGGTGAGCGCACGGCGTGGTGGTAAACCTGGGTAGCTACCAGCTTCGGTCTCCAATCCAGGCTCGCAGGGAATCCTCTTCAAATTGTGTTTAATGTTTAGACTTGTCTGACTGCAGAGTATTTGGCCCTTATAATTGGTGACTTCTGCTTGTCGAGGGAACATGGACCTTTCCTGTTCTTGCCATAGTGTTTATGCTACCCTTGACTCTCCGAGACCCTCCTATGTCCATCTGTATTTGACCGACTAGTCTTCGGTTCAGACACGGTGTTATACTGCCAGAAACGGGGGAGGATCCAGCAATGTGACAGCTGAAATACTGCGCTCTATCTAGGGGAATTGCTCCATCCTTCCTGCGTAGCTTAGACCTGTTCTAAGTGGAGTTACTGCTGAGCAGCATGGGGTGATTTGGCCCTGCATAGAGGTGATTATGGCACTAAGATTATGAGAATTAGAATACAGTAAAGGAACGGCTCAGTCCTTTAATCTGGAAGATTAACGAGATCTTTGAAACAATAACTTCCCTGTTAGACCATATTGTTTCAGGCAAAGTCGCTTTTTAACACGTTGCCGTGCTATACAATTTAAACCTCAGATTCCCAAAGAAGTTAATCCTGATGCTGCTCCCATGTCAATGTGCTTAGTGATACCTCTCGCACGTCAGACAGGTTGCAGGACGTGGGCTGAAAGGAGACGCCTTGTCTCGGAGCCACATTCTACTCTACGTCTGGACCATTAGTTGTGTGTTACTCCTCTTTGCTCACGCTCTGGTAAAAGTGGATTTAGAACTACTTAAAACTCAGGTACTTTCTAAAGGTTCACTGAATCTCTCTTGTAAGGCTAAAATACAATGTATGTCCTTTGAAGTATTATATTTAACATCAGAAAAGAAAAGTTCTGGACCAGGAAATTTGCAGTGATCAAACAGCTTAGTCAAATGTGACCTAAAATTTTCCTCAGATAGTCTCAGAAAATTCTGTCCTTTTAATCCAGTTCCCTTTCTCTCCAATTACTTTTCAACATGGTTAGTGCAAACATTTTCTATTCCAATCACTTAAACCGCCATCGTTAATGGAGGAAGCTCAGCCAGGATTCTTTCTTCATTATGCAGTCCTTTAAAAAACATAATAAATGGCTTTTTCTTCCCAAGTCAAAGTGTGTCAGTTAGAAATTCACGGTGTCCTTGCAAGTTGAAAGGCTTGTTCTTCCTGACAGGTATCAGGTTCACTGGTGATGCAAATTAATGTTAAAGGACAGTAAATGAATGACAGAGGAAATCTTTAAAATCTTCTCAGCCCAAGATACTCAGCTGTGGACTTTTAATGCCTATAAAGTACGAGTTGCAACTAGGCAAATTACAGAAGGATTCAGAGCGGTGATATGTGAAGAGAACAAGAAGATCCAGCTGACGGGCTCATAAAAGACAAACCAAAGCATTTTAGGTGCCACCTGGACCTATAAATTGCTTCCTGCAGGAGGGTACTCGCAGTACTGGGGTGGTTTAGCGTGAGAAACAACCTTTCAGCCATCGTTACTCAGTTAGTACTTATTATACTTCACAGCTAAATTATTTTACAAATATGTTCCTCTAAATGCTACTGAGTGAAAATACAACTTCTCTCATAGAAAACATGGATGTGTGATGAGGACTGCAATTAAACAGAGAACCACGCTAATTAGCCAGGGCTCTCCAGCCTTTTGAGACGGTTTCTGTTGCCCATATAATTTTTAGGGTTTTTTTCTTTATTCAAAATCACATTTTCACTTCAGCTGAAAGTTTCCTTTGCTGAGCTGAGGTAGTGTCACAGGTTCCAGACTCCCCCTTGACCTGAGCGAGGAGTCTCTGCTGGTGACTCTCGGAGGAGAGTGCTCCCGCCGGAGCCATCCTTCGCCGGGAAGGCAATGTTTCCTTCAGGAGAAATGGGGCCCTCGTGGGAGTCGTCTGGTGCATTATTGCTTCAGGAGCGTAATAAATATACGGGTGGAATCAGGTTGCGTATACTGGCGGGTTATAAATGTGACAGTAAGTGACTCTCCAGGATAGCTGTGAGACAAGGCAGGAGAAAGTGCTCTTTGCTGGCCGTTATTGTACGTGTGGAATTGCCGAGCTCTTATTTTTATTTTCCGAGATGTCTTTCCAAGGGAACGGAAGAGCCCTTCCCGCGTCCACGTGTACCTGGAACGCAGAAGCGCATTCGTAGGGCTCCCAGCTATCCGCAGGGACGTGAGGCAGAGGAAGGCAGGAAGGGATTCAGAGTGGCGATGCACAGTGTGTGGTGCCATCGGGGTGCAGGATGCAGCCCAGAGGTGCTGGGCTCTCTGGACGTGCACAGCTCGCTCTATCACAGCGTGTCTTTCTTCAGGGCTTGCAGGCGTCTGCTCTTCTGCCCAGCATCAGAAACTTTCAGGTTTCCACACAGACAGACTGTGGGTTTGTTTTTCTCGATTTATTAGTTTTATTTGTCCAAGGTGGATTTTTCCAAGTCTGAAAGGGGAATTTGTCCATGGAAATCCATATTTATGATGGGTTTGAGACATGCTCCATTATCCCATCTTTAACAGTTTCTGTTTTCGTATGTTCGTAACAAGGACTGATGCTGAACAGACAGCTCTCGTTCCTGGCCTCAGGGTGTTTTAAGAAGATTATGAGCCAGCGGTATTGATGGTTTTATTGGTGTAACATCCACGACTGCTGAGCTTGTGGTTCAGGTCAGTAACAATGGTGACACGACCTGTTAGAGCTTTTACAGTTATCCAAAGGCTGACAACTAAAGCACCTTACAAACCGACGCGTATCTTGCTACGTTTCTCTCTCAGCCATCTTCAAAACAGAAGCGGAAGTCACGAGAGTGACGTGGTCAACATCGTTTGTCCCGGGAAGGGAAGGTTCATTATCTAGGCTCCTCAGACCTTGTTTCATGAATAAATTCAGAAGATCCTTTTGAACTCAGATAGCGTTTCCTGTACGAGCGCATTGTCTCAGGAGCAGCGTTTGCTCGCACTGCCTCCAGGCCATCTCGCTTGTGTCTGCTCAGGTCCCCGGTGCGGTTTCCCAGGGCTGAAGGAAACCAGTGCAACCCAGAGAGTTGCAGAAAGGTTTTATGATGGCACTGCCTTTTTTGGGGTTACGATCCTCACTGTCCAGCACAGGGAAGTGAAGGGCGATCCAGGGAGGGCCAGCTGCCCCTGGCACAGCTTTTCTCCAGCCCTGCAATGAAAGGGAGCTTCTCCGCAATGCGTTTCTTCCCTCCTCTGTCTGCCAAAGAGCAGGGACCGAGCCCAGCCCTACCCCTGCACGGTGCACAGCTGCAGGAGACCTGCAGAAATAAGTCTGAGCACTGGAGTGTTTATATCGTCTGCGTGAAATCCTGCGTCATGGAGAGGGGCAGGAGAGCGCCTGGATCTGGCGAGGAGGGTGGCACAGGAATTGCTGACCAGGGTGAGTAAAGCAGATGTTTTCCAATGGCAAAGGTAATTACCCATGGAAATGAAGCTCCAGAGAAGAGCGTTCTCCATCTCTGGCTGCCTGCCATCCCAGCGTAGGTGCTTCTCGGAGCCATGTGGCACGAGTTGCCTGAATTAGTGCAGACAGGACTGGGCTAAACCCGGTGTCCTGGTGTGCGGGTTATGAGATGTTCCCCGGAACTGCTTTTGTGGTAGTAGCTTAATGTACACACCACTCCGGCGCTGGTAGCACACGTACGTTCGTAATGGGGTCACAGTGGTCCTCACATCCTCGCCCGTACTTTTGCTCGATGCTGAGTCCAGGTTTGGCCACAGGCCCAAGATCTCCATCCTGGATAACGCTGGAAGGACAGAGGGGTGCCACACCAGTCCACAGTGATGTGAATTCTTTCAGCATCCTCTGCAAGGTGCCTCAGCTCTTCCCTGAGCTTTGTTGGTGCATTTACGCCTCTTTCCCAGACCCAAACTCAAGTTTCCCACCCTTCCTGCTGTTCAGCAGGCTGATGACGTGCGTTACAGCGATACAGTCAGGAGTTGAAGGGTCTGTGCGCTGCAACAAAGCACGGGAACAGCGTGGGGAGCAGCAGTAAAGACTTGCATGTCATAATTTGCTATAGTTCCCTACTGGTGTCAGGGTTAAATGTCCCTTGACTCTTTAAGGCAGAGATGCTTCACAAAGATGGCTCTGTATCGCCTACAAAGCTGGCTCTCCAAACCCTGTTCAGAGAGTTGTTACAGACTCTTTACATTGATTCATCCTTTTTTTATGAGGCACTGGCTTTTTTATGGTCCCATTCACCCTTTTTTTCCTTTTTTTTTCTACTGTGAATTTTTAATTATTACCTCAGTGTCACTGGGAAAAGCTGTAATTGTCTAAGCATTGGTTATAAAGATTTATTTTTGTTGGAGTCCTGCGGTACTTTACGGCTATAAAATGCAGTATTGTAGAATAGCACAGGAAAATTTAGGTTGAGTAATTTTTTAGAATCAATAAATGCGTCTATGACTGCAGCTGCAGAGATTTTTGAAGGCCTACGTACCCATCCATCATTTATACCGCAACTCAGTCCGATATGCGGGGCTTTGTTACCTGAGCACTCGTTGGGGGGACAGGACTGCTCTTGCTTACAGCAAATAAATTTATTGACATCCTAGTCTGCATCGATTAAAGCACGGCTCTTCTTGGGCAGGCGTTTTCCTGTAACAAGACAATATGATGGGCAGTACCTGAACTGTGGAGGGATGTAGGTCGGGGGCAGCCGGCGGGTTCGCACGCCTGCAGCCAGCCCGGGGCAGGTTTTCAGGGAACTCACCCTATGTGGGTGAGAGCGAGAAATAACAAATCGGGGGCAGGTCCCTGTCCGCTGGCAGGCTCTGAACTGCCCTGTGGCTATTGCCACCCTCTCCCTGTACAGCAGCTCCCTGCTCCGGCGCAGCCCTGTGGTGCTGTGGAGCAGAACATCGGGTTGGTGCATACATTCCTGTTTCTGTTCTCCAAAAGTAATCGGTTGTCAAGAAGGCAGTTCTTACCCGGCATTACCCCGAGTGTTCCATTTGGTTTTCCTTGTTGTTTTTATTGGCGTAACCCTAGAATTGCTTCTGGTCAATGACACCTTTTCGTTGTTCGTTATCTTTGATACGTAATACAATATTTACAAATAAAATTAATTCTAATGGGGGAAAAAAATCTCTTGAAATGTGGTTTCTGTCTGTGTTTCTCAAGCATATCTGTTTAGTGAGACAAAGTAAAATCTAATATAAAATGATATCAGATCTCCCCGAGGGGAGTGCTTTGCTTCCTTGGAAGTTCAACGTAAATATGTGGACAGCTAATCCCAAATGTTAAGAAATAAACAAAATTAAAAATGATGACCCTTCACCACAGCCCCGAGCCTGCTCTAACTGGACGGTGCCGGCTGGGCCGTATTGGAGTTGGCAATAGGAAAGACTGGAGGGCTGAAGTCAGGGGGGCTGCTGCGTTCTTCTGCTTTGGTGGGTCTGGGTGAAGTCCTGGTTTACTTCTGGGGACCTGGAAGCACGGTGGGTAACGTGTGTTCGATGCCCATGGGGCAAGATGGTGCTTGGCTCGGAAGGCTTCCAGAAGACATCTCAGGTCTGCCTCTTTATCCCAGCTCCTGCTACAAAAATGCACTTTTTTCCCATCCTTTACGTGTCCATCGCATCTAATTTAAAAAGCTCGAGATCTGGATTGTGAGAGGGGAGAGATCGGGATGTATTATAAGCCACATTTCTTCAGCAGCTAAGTGGTGTTCCCAGACAGGACGGGGAACGCACCGCTGGGACGTTTGGTGCTTTGAATCACTGTTTGCCCTCCACAACTTTGTGTTGGGTCCTTTTCTGAGCACCGCGTTTATGTTACCCCTTGGGAGGCTGAGCGCCTGACGGTCCTTCCCTTCTGCAGGGACACTGACATTCCTACGGGAGCCATGGCCTTGTAGCTCGTTACGTATGCAAATCAGCTAATTACCTGGTGGCATGCAATTGCGTGCACATTTTTGCATGGGTAGTTCTGAAACTGGTGCCTCAGGTGTTAAATGTTAATCTTTTTCCACACATGCCACTGTTATTTATTTTAATGCCTTTTTTCCCCATACAAATCTATGTATGCCTCGACACGGGGAAAAATTACATCCCTTGAAAATTCAGCAGTGAGTTTGACTGCCATTTCCCAGAGGAGGGAAGAATAGTTATTTTTATTTTTGATTCATAGTTTGGTTTATAATAGGAACAAGCCCTTGGTAGAATATTTGCAATAAAAAAGCTTTGAGATTGATTAAACGCCTTGGGTTCCTCTTGGCCATTAACCAATCTTGGCAGCCATTTATTGCTTTGAACAGTGCAAGGCAGTGGAGATAATCCTTTAAATATAATAAGTCTCTTCAATATAATGAAGCATAAATACTAGCGCGGTGATGTAAAAGTTATGTCTTTCAGTAATGACATAGTAATAACATATTCCTCGTAACTGACGCTCCCATTTTTTAAATTTCTGACAAGCATGAATTGTTTGCACATAAATGGTAAACAGTTTTTACTCAAAAAAGATCTACCCTTTTATTCTAGTTAGTAAAAAGAAAAAAACGAAGGAAGAAAGAAAGAAATGATGCGATAAAAAGGGAGAGGAAGCAGCTAATCTGCTGGTATGGGGCCTCCCTCCCCACGCCCAGGACAGCGCTTTCACTCACATGCTGCAAATCTTCTTAGGGCATCGTTTCCCTCACCCATTTCAGAGAACAGCCCGTTATTAATCAGCGCAGAGGCTCTGCAATTAGTCAGAACTGCCCTTCTGAGTGCGGAGTTGCAGCTCAGCGGCTGACTGGATTCTGGTCCTTTGGCAATGGCCAAGACCTACGGTCCCACAGCCAGAAGGTGCTGAGAAACGCCGTCGAGTGAGCGTGGGGTAACGGACAGAGCCCCCCGACTCCTGCGGCTGAGCGGTGTTTTGTGTTGCACTGTATTGCGTCACAGCAAAACGCCCCCAAAATAGCTTGAAGTATGTGTGGGGCTGCGCAACAAACCACTTAATTGCAGATATCGCCGGGAGCTGCTCCCATTGCCATGCGGCCGTGGGCCACCTTCTGGGCTCCCAGGTACCTGTGCAGCATCTTACCTTCCTGTTGCAAACTGCCCCGAATTGTCCGGTTTCTCTTTAACTGTAGACAAAAAAAGACCTTTCTGAAGCATGCACCAGAATTTATTTCTTACTAGAGCTTTGGATTTTTGTAGGCCAGTTGCTTACCGTAAGTGTTGTTCCCTTCTAGTCTCTGCCTCTTTGCTGATAGACCCAATTAGTCCCACATCAATCAGTGCTGAGCTCTGGGCCCCAGGTTTAATGATGGCTTTCTTTGAAGCCTGCCTTGTTACAGCTGAGACTCGGGCGACCGGCCCCTGTTGCCTGCTTGGGAGAGCTGCACAAATTGCTTCATGCAGGTGTTTGTTCTCTCCTCTGCTTTGTTTGACATCTCAAGTGTCCAGCTTCTTGTCCAAGGCATTGGCATGCGGCTGGAGTCTTGGTGCTGGAGGTCAGACCCTCCAGTGGAGTTCAGGACAATGGGTCACCTGTGACAGCAACTTAATTTGCTTCTGAATGACCGAAGCATACTGCACTTCCCAGTGTGAGCCCCTGGCTTACGAGAGCTTGGTGGTGAGCTCTGGGGCATGGCAGGTGATGGAGATCCCAGTCCCAACATGGCATCTCGGGTCATGAGGGCGGGTCTCAGGTTTTGAGTAGAAGAATTTCCTAGTTTCAACGTGTGCCCACAGAAGTCAGGTTTGGAAGCCCCAGTGATGTCTACAAATGCTCCACAAGAACCTCTTCTTCCTTTATAGATACTGTTCTTAAAACTTTACTCCTGGAGTACTCCTGATTTTCTATTATTATTGGTTTTGGTCTACTTATCTTGATCCGCGTGTTTGGTGATGTGTATGCTTTTCATTCTACTCAAGTAGCGCCTAAAGACCCAAACCTTTGCCTCACTTCCCAAGCATCCTTCTGTGTATGGACATAGGAGACCTCTGAGGACAAAGCACCTTGCCACTCATGTTGTTATGGGAATTGCTGCTGGAGGAGCAGCAGGAGGGCTGCCATGCTCTCCACCCTGTGCTTCACCACTTAACCTGTCGGAGTGCGAGCTTAAAAAACACCCAAAAGCGACAAGAAAGAGGATGCAAGGATCCTTTTCCCATAAACTCGGTCCCAAAGTTCACCGCTAATTGCAGTGGTCAGCAGCGCCGGCGGAGTGCGATGGCCGAGGAGCCTTGGGTGCTGCTGCCTGGCGGAGGCAGCGCTGTCACCCTCGCTGCTGGATTATCTCCCGTTCCATAGCTGGGTTGATCAGGGGCTGGCGTGTCTTGGGAACACAAATTTGGCATGCTCAGCAGCAGAGAGCAGGCTGGAGGGAGAGGTCTGCTCAGAGCGGCCAGCCTGCAAGCCGGTCCCTCAGCACGACGTACCTCGGTTGTTCTTAGCAGGCACTGTGCTTTAAAACACTCAGGCTGAGGAATGAAACAAAAAACCTGAAAAATACCCTCCTCTGAGTCCCTGGTGTGTGAACATTGCAAACGGGGGTGAGCGAGCAGCGGGGGCTGATGGTGGGCCTGGTTCTGCGTGATGGCCCTGGCGCTGCGGGAGGTGGCACTGCCAGGTGACCAGGCTGGCAGGGATATTTCTGGGAGTTGTGGTGGTCTCCATCTGCAGCCCCACACCCCTCGGCTGGAGCTGCAGCTCCTTGGACCAGCCGTGCACAACCTCTTGGGCTCTCAGGTGGGGTCACTCGCGTTAGGCACCCTGTAAAATCCTGACTGTGACATTTAGACCAACACTGTGGACAAGGTGAGGGATTATCCCCTCGCTGCCCCTGCCCTCGGGTCAGACAGGGAGCTTCCTGTCAGCCTCCACTTCCGTTGTGAGATGTCTATAGCAGCACGAAGAGAGTTAGCTCTGCCATCCCAACGCCTCCCAAGCTGTGAGTTACGCTCACCTGGGCTGGCGCCGCTTTCCAGCGCCGAGGGTGCACGCAGCACCGCCGCGGTGCTGCTGGTGAGCACCGTCTGCCTCCCCGCCAGAGACGCCCATCGCCATCTGTCCACAACGCCCTCACCCCTCCCCGCGTGTCATCGCGGTGCTTTGTCTTATGGCGCAGTCTGGTTTTTTCAGATTATATTTAATTTTGTCTTGACTTTTAAGGACCGTAACAATCTTGGTTCGTGCTACCAGAACTGAATGTTCCAGATGTTTCAGTGCAGATATGTTCCTGCTCTATTTGGAGATTATTTTGCACTTTTAGCACTAAGCTTTCTTTAAAAATTTATTGTATTGCCAATGAAATTCAAGTATGAGTAATAATAATTATGCTGGAAAAAATCATAGCTCTGTGGCATGGATAAAGTTCCCTGTATTGAACCAACCTTGAGAATCTTGGGATATCAAAGTGATGTTGTATTTCTCTGCTGTTATACACGGACAATTGTGGAAATGCTGGTAAAATTGTGCGTGTTGTGGCTCAGTTTCACTTAGGGCGAGCCGAGTTCCTCCCTGCAGCTTCTTGTCTAGGCTGACTGATTTAATTTAAGACAAATATCACCTTCAGTAGGAACAGGAGCGAGCTTTCAGTTCTCTGAAGATGTGCTCGAGCTGCCTTTGTCGCGTGTCGTTAAGGCATCACAGCAGGACTTCACACAGCACCAGCCTCTCACAGGGATCCAGCAACTTTTGATGATACGTATTGCCACCTCTTCCCCCAAACTGCAGATGGTTTGTCTGCACGAGGGTCCGCTGTGGTCCAGGGGTCAGAGGGGCTCAGCTCCTACACCAGCATCCCTTTCTCCCTCTGAAGAGTTGCAGGCGTGTGGTGTGGATTTGTGGTCGGTTCAGCAGGAGGAACGATGGGTGGAACGGTGCAGACTGGGGAGGTTCCAGTAGCAGTGTCTTCACGGCGGCTGGTGGTGGACTGGGCAGTCCCTGGCCAGCTCTGGGCGAGCAGCTGCCTCTGCTCTCGGGAGGGCTTTCCCTTGCCCCGTGGCTTTCTCTCCAAGGTTTAACATTGGACTAACCTGTCCTTTTTGGATAAGTTTTCATAATTCGTGTTTTACTCATTATTTCATTGTCATTTACTCATTATTACATTGATCCCTTCAAAACCCAGTGGTGGCCGCTGCCCATGAGTGGGTGTATTATTTTGAATCTTTAGAGGTAGAAAATATGTTGGTTCCAGGACCAGAAAACACACAGGGAAGTGTGAAGTTGTTTGTCTGACAAATTGAAGTCATCATCTGGAATGGACAATGTTTACAGTATCTCTCTGGTTTTGTTTCACAGCTTCAGTGTAAATCCTTAGTTCCACATAAATTTATTATTTACCTTTGTCGCTGGAGACCTTGTCTCCTGTTATTTATCATATATATTGTGTATGATTATATTTCAGCTTCAAATTACTGCTGGCAGACAGGACTGTTTCTTGGCACCTCTCTTTATTACACTTTGTACTCGGCAATTCATTTTTCCTGATCAAGTCAGGGTGTCAGACGTGCGGGTTTCATGATTTATTACTGTGCTTCGACACTTTTTGTCTTGAGTATCCAGCTGTTCTCCAGCTGTTGTTTTACCATGTGTCTTAGTTTTAGAAGGTTTTAACTGTACTGTAAAAGCTCTAACACAATTCATCTCCGTAATCCGGGGCGATTATTCCGTGTACTGTAATCACTGCTGCTGGTATTCTTGCTGATCTTTTTTGTGTTGATGACCTATAGCAAACGACAAACATTTCTTGCGCTACTTAGTTGGATCAAAGAAAACTCTAATTTTAGTTCAGGTAGGTTGGAGGTCAAAACAAACAGCACTTAAATATAGAGTAAACAGTGAGCAACAGCATCATGTGTCATCGGGGAAATTATGTTCATACGGAGCGCTGGTGCCTGCAGCGGTTTAACAGCGATTGTTCAAAGACGCGTTAATTGTTACGAGCGTTATCAGATATATTTATTTAAATATGTGTTGTGAATTTGGGGTATCATCTTAAAATTTGACTATAGCTGGTCATCCTAATTCAACCTGTCAACGTTCAAGGGAATTCTATGAGAGGTGGAGTATTTTTCCCCTCTCAAAGTGTTTAATAATTCTGATTACATTATTTCACACACAGTTGAACGCTGCCTAATTTGTGCCTTCAGTGAAAACATTGCATCAAACTAATTGCAGATGTCAGTTGTTCTGCCGCATTTGATCAAAAAGCTACTTTAGTTCTATCCGGGGGCTTCCCGTTAGTTTGTGCCCGTGATGCTGTTTGGTGGTGTGGGGTTTTTTCAGGAAGGGGGGCTGACTCTATGCCATCAAAGAAAACAACCTGGTTTAGAATGAGGAGCCTTGAACAGCAGAACAAGCATCTGAGGTCACAGTAACTGCTGAATGACTTAGGAGTTCGGGTTCCATGACTGCACGCAGAAAAAAAGGATTTATGTAAGGTCACCGCTCCATCCTCATAGCCTTTTGTGTTCGTAACAGTAATTATCTTCAACCGCGCAATCTTTAACAAGGCGAGGTGAGGTTTCTCGATAGCTTCAGGTCCTGTTGTGAGCCGCTAGGTCTGCAATGGTGGGGCTGGCCGGGCTGGTCTAGCTGCAGTTTTTACCTTCTGTGTAGTCCCACCCTACTCCATGGAGTTGGTGAGGAGCAGCATGAGCTGACGCTCAGTCTTCTTAACGACAATGTCCTTGAAATAGGCTTGGGGGCTTTGCTTACAGCCTGGGAAATGCAAACAGATCCCGCTTGGATGAGGCAGTAAATGGTGACCGGCACCCTTTGGGCAGGTGGTGCAGAATGCTGCCTATTCCGCAGAGGCAGCGTGAAGTGCCCGTCGTTCTTGTGGAGCGTTTTCTTTAGACTAGTTACGACTGACAGGAGTTACAGCTAGCGTGGAAAGAACCACCCCCTCCGTGGTGGGGCTGGTGTGGGGGCTGAGCACGGTGAGCTCTGCCCACGCCACAGCCGGGAGCGGTGATGTACGGCGGGTCAGACGGCAAAGGTGGGCAACGGCCGGACGGGTTTGGGGGGCCACGCGACTGGATGTGCCGAGCTGCAGCTGGTGACACTGTCCTGAGGAGCTGCTGCGCGGCGCCTGTTCTCCGAAGAGTCAGAGCTCCCTCTGCTTGCAGGTAATTTCTCCATCGCCTTAATTGCCTCCGCATTGGTACGGCAGGGTACCCGCTGTTAGCTGCACCGAGAACCACGGTGAATTTCTCGCGTGAGACAAAGTAATGTATTACTCTGATCAATTTAAATCAGTAGATGGGCCACCTTCTAGTCTAATGTTAATTAATGACTTTGGTGATACGGTGCTAGATACCAGCTCAGGGTGCTGTCTGAAATGTCCAAAGTTGGGAGCTTTGTCCTTATCTCAGAGTGCAAGAGAACAACATCCTGTGGAAACAAGCTTGTTGCACCCGATTGGAACGGCCTCGTGGATTAAAGCCCTAAGAAGAGTCTTCCTCGTGCTTCAACTGTCCAAAGACGGTGTGTCTGCAGCGCTGCCACGTCACCTTCCGTGCGGTGACTTGCCTGGATTGCTATTCCCCTCCGTCAGCAGTGATGGAGCGGGGATTATCCGGGGCAGGGGCAGCACAGCCATTCCCTTTGCTAAGCCAGCTCTGCAAAGACCTTTTTTTTTTTTTTTTTTTTTTTTTTTTTTTTTGTGAATCGGCACAGAGCGTTTTAAAGGGGCTGGGACTCCAACCCTCTCTGCCAAGCACGTAGTTCTGCGGGTGCCTGCAAAGGCCCTTTTGTCACAAATAGGGTCCTGAGGGATTGTTAGCTGGAGATAGAGCTTTCTGCGTGTTCACGCAACCCCAACTCTGGGATTTCCCATTTCTGCAAGAACGTTGTCTTATAAATGAGAACAGCTCGCTGAGAGCTGTGGCTGCCGCTTCTGCGGGAACAGCTGAAGTGGAGATACTCTGATAAACGTGCAGCGGTACCTAAGGGCGGCTGTATTTCAAAGGCAGTGCTGCTTCCCCGCGCAGAGGAGTCCTGCTCTAATTACCGCCGCCTTCCTGAGGAGATCCCTGCGTGTCTTCCTGGCCATTCCTTGTTGACGTTTGAATTTTGAAGCGCTTTTTGTGGGGGTGTGTGACAGCTTCAGCGAGTTACTAAAAAAGCGCGCCCGTGTTCGCAATAACCCGGCAGCTTCTCTACTTTGAGAAAGATGAAATGAATTCCCTATAGTTATGTCATGCCGTACTTCCCCACGGAAGGACTGTTGGGGGCTGGCAGCGTCTCATAGTTCTGTGGAACACCAGTCACTTACTGGGAGAAAAAACCGTGTCCCTTGTTATTACAAGGAAAATGAAACAAAACCGAAAAGACTTACAAAGCCAAAAAAACCCCAACAGACAAAACCCCCTAAACCGTACCAAACCAACCAACCAAAACTAAAGAGAGAGCGAGAAGAGTGTTCCAGGCGTGTTTTCGGGCCCGGAGGGGGATGCCACAGCAATGCTGCCTTCCTGCTGCTCCTCAAGAGGGTGACGGGGCTCTGCCCTGGGACGGGCTGTGTTGTGCTGGGGTTGTCCGAGCCCTTGCTCCCCAGCACTGAAGGGTTCGGAACAGTCTTTCCGACAGCACACGGCTCCTCATCTAGAGGACACCAAGGGGAATTTGGATCTAAAAGTCGGTCAGCTGTTGTCTCCGGGGTAAATCAGCTGGGCTTGTGTCAGTTTTATGTTCAGCGAGTAAGGACAGAAACTGCACTAAATGAGTGAAATTCTACATGCACAAGGAAATTCAAAGTAAATTCGCATCTTCAGACTTAGGAAATAAATACTGTTGAGTTAAATGTATCCTTGATATACAAAATACACAGTAAGACACCGGTGTCCGGTTATGTAAAATGTTTGTGTGATCTGAATAAGTATTTTCCACAAAAGCAGCAGCCAGTGTACTGGCAGGAGCTGAGGGAAAGGCTGTGACGTGCTGGTGGGCACCCATTGGAATTCAGGTCAGGACTCTGCAAAATAACAGGAATGGGGCACGCTCCAGCGCTGCCGAGCACCGCGGGGCGGGAGAGCCGCTCCCCGGCCCCAGCATGAGAGGGGCTGCCTGGAAGTCGTCCCAAACTGTGGAGTGCCGATTCAGATCCGTGTTTATAATGGTTATTAATTGCTCAGTTTATAACCCAATTTACAAAATCTCAGCGGAGTGGTCAGTGTAATTAATCAGGTTATAACTGCTCTGCACGGAGAAAGATTAAAAATGGAGAGATGTGGAGGAAAAGAAAAGAAAGTGAAGAGAAAGGCACGTCTTTCAGGGGTGGCTGCCCTTAGGTGGTTGAACGTTCAAGTGAACAGTGTTGTGCAGCCATGGGGAGTGAGCGCTGGGAGAGGATGTGCACAGGAGAGGAAGGCTTTGAAAGAGAGACCTGCCAAGAAACCCCCAAGCGAGGACAAGGTCCCCAAATCGCCACCCATTGCAGCTGGAAACAGATACTCCTATCTGTATAATAAATCAATTAAATACGAGTATTGGGGTAAGAATATTACCTCTCCTTTAATCTCTGGCTATTCACAACCAAGGGTGGGGTGCTCTAACGTAAGGGCTTTTCCAGGGCGGTTGATGAAGGTTCAACAAACTGCAATTTTGGGAAATTCGTCTGGTCTTCCCTCTTCACAACTCATGCCTCACGTGTGAGTGCCCCGAGCGAGATGCTGGCGGGGCTGTGTGCGTACCCACCCCCATCCGAAGCGCAGCGGGGATGTTCTCAGCCCAGGGCAGCCTTCGTTCCAGGGTGCTGAAGCAGCCTGATCTTGGCAGGATTTTATCTTAGGGGGTTCCACCGCCGGTCTGGTCAGGGGCTGTCAGCTAATGAATCTTTGATTCGTTACTCATTTCTCTTCAAACGCTGCTGAAGGAGCTTACCTGCTGGAGGGCAGCTTCAGCTGGATGGAGGGGCTGATGGGGCACGAGCTCTGCCATGTCCGTGCTGCTTTGCTGGGCGAAGGCCAGAGGGATTTGCCTGTTGTTACTGCATTATTTTCAGGCAGTAGGCACTGTGTGCTCTCTGATGGCTGTGGCCCGTGTACCTGAGAGCTGCACCCTCTTCCTACACCCAGCTGTTGGCTGCTTCAGACTGAAATACTTCTGCATGCTGGTAGAAACAAGCTGTTGGGTTTGTCGTTGGCTTTTTGCCATCACACTAAAAGTGACATACATAATAATGGAAATTGTAAGTCTCTTGGAAGTGCTGTTTAATTTCCACCACTCTCTTGTGTCTTCTGCATATGGTGGAGATGATTATCCTTTGCTGTGCTGGATTACAAGAGGGCTTAACGAAGGCTTGCTCACCCAGAGCACCCCGGGCAGCTCTTCAGGGCAAAGAACAGCAACTTCGCAAACTTCATCCTATTTAACCACTGAGGCCTTACCTAAGATAATCATGTCATAAAATGCGAGTTCCCGTAGCCTTTTTGGTAGATACAGTGGCTTTTGACCTCAGGTGGCCTTTCTCCTTGTCATGCAAGGTTGCTGTATGTTGAGGAGGGCTCTAAGAGTTGCATATGGCAGGTCTGTGGGAGGACTGGAAGTTATTACACATGGTACTACTCTCCCAAAGAACACCCTCGAGGGCACCGTGCGCCATCTGTATTTCCTCGGCAGACTAATAGAGATCTCTATGATAATCGTGAAGAACGCGGGATATGGATTGTTCTGCTGCGGTTGCCTTGCTCTTCTCTCCTGAGCATGTGGCTTCCTGTGCTCCAGGCGAGCTGTCAGTAGGTTTCAGAGTTGGCTGTGGCTGCTGCTGGAGCACGCGGCAGGTGTGGGCAGAGCGGGAGCTTCCAGGCAAATACGCTCAGCGGTGTGATGAGGAATAAGGTACAATGTCTAATGAGGTAGGGCTGGGTTTAGGATACCAAGTCAAAATTGCTGGTTGAATGTCAGTACGCAGAGGAGTGGGAGTTAAAGAAATACCTTGTTTGCACTTCCAGAGTGTTTCTGGCCACGGGCTTGTCAGACATTCCCAATCAGCTCCACGTTTGTTGGTTTGCTCAGTTCCTCCGTAAGGCCACTCCCCTGCTCCCCTCCTGCCAGGCTGTAGGAAGCCATGGTGCTGCTCACCCATTCCTCCTCTGAGGAGAGTGTGAGAGAAAACGTGACCTACAGAGCCGTCGCTGAGCGCAGAAAGTGAGTGATTCTGGACACAGTGTAGTGCCACGCTACGGCATTCACATTTTCAATGTTTGTAGAAGAACTTGGAGATTTTGTTCCCTGTTGGGAAGTAAGGCATAGATAACCTAAGGCAGTGCCACCTCGGGTTCTTACTGTTGAAATTGCAGTAAAAAGTGGAAACAGAGAAGAAAACAACTAGAAAAGGAACTTCCATGAAGCCTCCCTGGCTCTGGTGGGTGGTTACTGCTGCACCTTCAGTGAATCTCCTCAATACATCATCCCGTCTTCTCTTAGTTTCCCGTAACCTTTTAAACCTGTTTTTCCAAGAGTAGAGGAGCATGTAAGGAGAAACATTAATTACTTGATATTTCTTAGATTGAAGGAGTTTTGTAAGGTCAAGTATCTTACACGCTTCTCCATTTTACAGTTAGTTTTCAGTAAATTACCCAAATAATTCCTTTCTCATTTCAGTTCTCAAAGATCTCTGCACACATTACACAGTACTCAGCTGAATTTATTAAAATAAACAGCCTTTGTGTTTCTGACCCGTGTGCAGGTCAGCTTCACTTTTCAAAGGTAAAAATAGCCAACACAGCGTGCTGAGGTAGGTCTGACCTACCGCTGCTTTGTGTCCGCTGTAACTTCAGGCTGGTAAATCCACCCTGGTCGCCACCAGGCTTTTGGCTTCCACATCGCACTGTGCAAATGCAGATGGGTGGTGCTGAAGGATGCGACATCGCTTCCGAGTTCCACGCTTAGATACATTTACTAGAATCGTTCATGAGGCGCAAAAAATGAAATTGTACCAGAGTCAAAAGTTCGGGAGCTCCTGAGAAGTGACTTGCTTTGCGTGACCCGAGAGAGCATTTTCTCCCACGTTGTACAAATTATGAAGGAAATAAGATTGAACAGTGAAACCAGCAACAGCAAAGTCAGAGAAGTTTATTGTATCTGTTGCTTCCACAGAAGTCCAAGCTCTCCTTGCATAGAAGCAATATATTCTGGCTATAAATAGTTTGCCCTGACAGCGGTAAGGTGCCTGCACAAATACAGCATTTGATTGCGGCACCACTTGTCGCTCTGGATCCATGAACAGTCTCCCTGTGCGCGTGCAGCGGTGATAAAAAAAACAGCGTTCAAGTCAGATTTAAAATCCTGCTGGAAGCCAAATCTGCTGTAGGGAAGCCAAAAGACGGCTGTTCCCCGCGGCGCTGCGGGCCCCTCGCCTGGTACGCTTGGCGATGGAGCAGTGCTCGTGCTCCCGTGAGCCTCTTGCACGCTCGTGCACCGTGTCCACAGGGAGCTCCGCTGCGGGCAGCAGGACTTCACCCAACCTGCCCAGAACTTGTCTGAGTTCTCTCTGGTTTGTTGGAAGCGCTTTACCAGGGCGGAGGACGTCCTGTCTGGTTTTTGGTTCCATAGCGAGAAGCACAGTCAGGAGCAGCCTCCTACACCTCGGTGCTGCCCAGGGTTCTCCGGGTCTGATTCCAGCCGGTTCCTGTCTTTGCTTTGCAATGAAGGAGGAAAGTCCCGTGCCTGGGAGAGTTCATTCTGAAAGGGAGGGGAGCAGTTTGGGGGGACTGCTTGGGTGGATGGCATCTTCTAGAGTCCACACGCTGGCCCTGCTGCCCCCCCGTTTCGCCACACCCTTCCTGAAGGGGACAACTCACCTTGCATCTGGCAGTGCTTTTTCTTCCATTATTGGATGTAATTTTAATAATACAGCATTTTGTGGGAGTACTGGTGCTGGTGGAACTTGCTGCATAAGCAAAGAAAGGATTTCTGGGAAAATCGTCATCAACATGCTGTATCTCAAAGCTTTCTGAGGAGAAAAATCTCAATTTTACGATAGTTTAATTGTTCGCAAACTGGTTGTTTGTGAAAAGGTAATTCAGCATCCAGAATGACTAATGTGAGCGAATTGCTGTGCTGAGCACAGAGCAGTTATTTACCATGGTAACCCCGGGAGATGAAGAAAGGTACAATTATTCTGAGAGGTGCTGCAGAACCTGTTTATTTTTTATTCTTACCGTCTTTCCAAAGTGCTTTTTTGCTGTCCTTGTACTAACAAACAAAAACCCAATTAGGTGTATTTATCCAATGTTGGAGTGTAGGGCTTGTAATTAGAGCTTACTGCTGGCCCAGGGCTTGGCCAGGGAGGGCTGGGAGGTGATGTCTGTGGCCGGTGTGGTGTCGCAGGGGAAAGCTGCCTTCTCCCCGGCTTGCGGTCTGTGTGAAAGCTCTTCTGGTTTGACCCCAGATGTTCTACTGCACTGAGGAGGGCGCAGATTCTGGTCTGGTATCGCAGTCTGGATTCTCTTACCCATTTGCGTACGTTGGTTCCCCCAAGCCGCAGCGTATTTCAGTGGCAGAGGAACCGTTGGGGTGTTTTGAAAAATTACAGCTACTTGGGAGGAATCATATCATAACACATTAATTAAAAAAAAAAAAAGTGTAGTGCATCAATTCCAAATTGCTGTTGTAAACGATGATAATATATAGTTTTGCCTGGACACTTTCTCAAATTATTCTGAGGTTTAGAGACCCGCAGCATCAGTTCTTGTATGTTTTCAGGTTTCCCTTCTTGTGTCCAGCCCTTCCACCTGGGGACTTACTGACTTCTGCTAGAAAGAGCAGCTTTCCTGTTCCTCTTACCTTCAGCTTGGGGGCAGTTGTCAGCCTGGTGGTCCTCCTGTCTTTCCTTGTCTTCTCCCTCCCCTTTCTCACTCCTTTCCCCTTTGCGTTCTCTATGTGAGTAAAACCTGTAGAACCTGCCTGGTGCTTGTCATGAGCGCAGCCTGTCGGGTGCTGCCGGCTGCTGTGAGAGGCAGGTAGAGATGCAGTAATCCCATAAAAACTCTCCAACGTGACCTCTGTACCTCTTGCTGTTGAACGTGCAGCCCTCGTTTTGGGTGGCAGCTTCATAGACGTTCACCTTCTTTGTCTTGGACCCTCATTTAGTAGACGTGGGTTTGATCAGCGTCGTTAAACACTGAAATAAGAGGATGCTTTTTTCTCTGAAAGATTAAAAAAAAAGTCGCTGCATGGGAGCAGGTGATGGCAGAATGTCAAAGGACCACATCTCTGGTGCCCCTTCTCGTTTGTCCCGAGCCTGTTACAGTCAGTAGAACAGAGGAAAGCAAGATGAATTTGTCAACAAAGAGAAGTTATTGGGTCCTGTCTTCCTGCAGTCAGCAGGAAGTTGATGGTTCACGCTGTAATTAGATGATCATTATTACCCTTTGTTTTTTCCTAAGTGTCTGGGCCATTTCTGTTACAAAATCCTTTGAGACAGAATTAAGTGAAACAACAGAATGGGTTGTGACTTTTGTGTCATTTTTATCGTTTAGAAGTTTTGTTTTAATATTTAACAATATTTTAATATTTAATATAACTAGAGCTTTTATATGAGCTTGTTATTCTAGACCCTCTGGTGTGATGCTCAGAAGCTGCCCAGCTAATGGGGTTATTAAAATGCTCGATGTGTTGTGGTTTGGCTGGTTAGTTATACACCTGTCTGCGAACAAAGCGGCGCGCACACAGCCAGGTGTCTGCTCTTGCTTCCCAAAGTCCCTTTGCCAGCCACCCTCCAAAAAGTTTGGGCTTTTGACAAGAGTTGTTTAGCTGGGAATAGATACGGGATATTCTTTTCTCGCTTATCAAAGGCCATCGATGAAAACGCTTCCAGTTGCCCAGTAAAAACTGTAGATTTCTGTGGGTATTATCTGCCTGCGAATGATGAAAACTTGCTCTTCCAATTATTTTCTGAGCTGTTTTTCTTCCTTTGCAAAACTCAGACCTGCATATGGAGTTCTACCAGGTTTTCCTCCTTAGGAAAAACACCAAAGCCAGCAGCCCTGCCAAATAACCAAATTTATGTGATGAGAATAAATGAGTTAGTAGTAGCTTTACAGCCATGTTACTCTGGGCGTTTGCTGGAGTCCTGGGCTACAGTTCTGTGGTGCCAAGATATGCTCAGCTTAGGAGAAGCTGATCTCCAGCTGCTGCCTTCTTCTGGTGGTAAACTTATGGATGGAAGTAAGTGTGCATCCAAGAAATGGCGTGTAATGAAACCTTCATGGCTTTGCGGGTGTCGTACCTTTAATCAGGTTGTGTTCGCACTCATAGGCTTTGTTTGGGGGGTTGTGGATTTTGGGGGGCTCTGCAAGCCGGGATTTCATAGTCCTGCCGATGGCGCTTCTCCATCTTGGTGCCACGGTGGTTTGTAAGTCTGTGCACACTCAGTGAGAGAAAAACCATCTGAAATAAAGACAAATAACAAAACTCCACACCGATTTTGTGAAGGATCTGTGATGCCCCAAGTATTCTCACGTGTTCATTTCATGGAGGTGTTTAAGTCGAGCACTTCTTCACCTGTATGTTTGAAGGACAACCCATATTGGCAGGACGTAGATTCCAGCATACACACTCTCTGCTCTTCTGCCACCCACGCCATGAGCCAAGCGAAACTGGGGCTATCCCTCACCCACGTGGGCAGGCACAGACGCAGCGAGCTGCAGGACACAAAGGGGGAACTTGTTTTTCCTCCCTCTGCACACTCCAGGCTGTTCCTGTCCTCCTTCACCAGAGGGGAGCTGCTTCATGAGCTCCTGTCCTGGCTGCTCCACTGAGTCCCCCTTTTCTCTTCAGAAGCTGCAGGGAGGAGGGAGCCATCATTCCTTCTGAGACAGACTTTCTGCAAACTTCACCTTCAGGATTTAGAGTACATTTTTTGGTCCTATTATTTCATTTGGTGGGAACAAAAGATAAACAAGAGCCACGTATGTGAGTCCGTATTCAGTAAGTACGTACGGGGACGCTTCCCGGGTACCCACCACACCAGGTCCCATCAGCAGAGCCTTCTGCAGAATTGCATCGTGAAGGGTTCACATTGGATGTGTTTGCATTGCTGCTTGCTGGAATGGAATTGGAGCGGCTGAGCACGTTTCTGCTTTTTACTGTGATTTGAAAATACGTGATATAAAAGCCCCCAGACCTGTTATAGTATAGAAAAGAAGAATTTTTCCCCTATGCCAGACCATCTTTGATTTTTCACAGCCTTTCTAATAAATATTCCTTTTTTGCCATTAATTACAGCTAGCAGAACTCGTTCTTTCAAGTGCTGGTGGTCCTTACGCCGTCTCCAGCTGAATATTAGCAAAGTCATGAGCCACTTCAATAAAATTTACTATGAGAAACTCTAGGGCCAACCTCCATCTGGCATTTTCAGGCTTAACGAATTTCAGTTAGTTTAAGCATATATTTTATTTCCTAGATATTGAAAATAGGGAAAACTGCAAACAGTTGTTATCTAAAATGCCATTGAAAACAAAGCTAAAAAAAGGAGAAAAAGGTCCTAGTTACTGTTCACTCTTGTAAGGTTTATGTGATAGTGGCAAAATAAATCCTTCTTTTTAGCAGTTTGCTGCTCTTTTCTAACTTAATATTACTGATTCTTTCTTGGAATAATATATACATGCACAAACAGATATATACAGAATCACGGAATCGTTTGGGTTGGACAGGACCTTTAGGGTCACCAAGTCCAAGCATTAACCCAGCGCTGGACAGCGTGTATAACCCCACTCAGGATGCGCGTAGCAACACCCCCCCCATATGAACAGGTATAGGATACAGGTTTGAAAAGAGGCAGTCTGAGGGGGGTTAAGCGAAGGGAACGCTTCCCACCGTACCTGCGAGCAGGCTGGCTGTAGGGGAAGGTCTGCGCAGCACGGATACCCCGCAGCTGGAGCTGATCCAGCCCAGCTGCTGGCAGCAGAGCTCAGCAGGGGCCGAGTTCGTTTCCCAGCAGCAGTAACTAGGTTGTTTCTAATCCCCAAGCTGGCAGCTCTGCGACCAGGGGACCCGCTCTGCAGCACATCGTAGCCCGCCCAGCAGATGGCCCAGCTCGCAGCGTTAGATGAGTCTATGGATGTCAGGCAGGTTGTGAGGAGCCTGATGTCTGGTAGTATCTAGACTCAGAAGAGAGGAACAGCATCAGTTCCCAGTGATTCGGGAAAAACAGCCTAAAGACCAAGAAGGTCCTTGTAGAGCTCTGCGCCACAGGAGATCACCAATTCATCACAAGTTTCTAGTGGCCCAGCATGCCAGCTTCAGGGATGCTCGGGACCTTGGCAGATAGGTAGAGGTTCTCTTCTTATCTGAAGAACCAAAATTTGAATAATTCTTTGTGAATCCATCCAGTTTTTCTAGAATTCCCCTTATTTTGCATGTCTCAGTGGTTTTAATTTTGATTAATTTTTCTCTGTGAAAATTACAATTGTTAATGGCTCGCTTGTATCTTCTCAGCTTTTGGTGCCAGACACGGAGCGATAGTGGCTCCACCCCATTGTTTTCCATCGCATGCTCCTTTTGCTTCTCCTCTCCCAAATAGAAAATGTGTTTCCTGCTTGACTTGTAAAAAGCCACTCTTAAATCTCCCTTCCAGTCAATTAAATTCATTAATTAAAAGAAGATAAAGATCAGTGAGTAAAGGCTGAGCTAATATATGCTTAATGCATTGTTATATCATGCTTTGTCAAACATACTAGTAATTGCTCATTTAATTTATTCATTTCATCATCACTGATTTTTGGAGTCAGTTGTCATTTATTTAATGTCTGCTGGTTGCATATCAAAATGTCAGTTTATTATGCTCAATACATTATCTATGACTTGGGTTTCCTTAAACCCCCTAATTGATATGACAGTTCTCACAAAAATTTAGTCCTGATCTGAGAATTATTTCAATCTTAATATGAAAAGGCAGCTCTTTTTGCCGTGGGGTTTTATTTATATGTCACCTTTGCATAATTGCAATGTCACGGGGACTCTTCCTCTCGCAGCCACTTCACTTTGCAAAGCTTTGTTGAAGGCAGTCACAGCCTTTATAAGATGAGGTCAAGTTGTGAAGTCCTTCAGATAACTTCTCCTGGCATGTCGTATCAAGTCATTTGCTTCTTTTGCTCATTATTTGTGTGCAAAGGAACATGAATCACCATCCCTGCAAAGTAACCTGGGAGTTTTCAACAGCTCCTCTGCATCCAAAGCAGCTCATAAATGAATCCCAAGGGCTGTACGCGTTTGGCCATGGGAGAGAGAAATAGAAAGTTTCGTGAATGATTTGAATCCTCATGAAACCTGAAAGCAAATGGAACTGCTCTGGCAACTGTTGAATAATAGTGATTCCAAAAGCTTCAATTAAATAGATAATTTGGGAAAAGATCTGCCTTGCACTGGAAGAGGGATGTAGGCTACTGGACAAAGAGTCAGCTCAGATGCTAAACCTTATCCCATCTTCAGAGAACATCTAGCAAAAGCCTGGACCACCACAAAAGACTTTACGTAAAATGTTAAAACAATTATTTCTACAGGAGACACAAAAAAATTGATCTCTTTGGAAGAATGTCAATTTCTTAAAGGTCTTCAGACAAATCCGTCGTGGGAGACCGGTGCGTTCAGTGTTAGGAGCCAATGGCGAGGAGACTCGGAGGACTGTAACTAGCGTCGATCTAAATCACGTGTTTTCTCCTAAGGTTTTCATGAAAGGATTTGACGATAAACTTCCAGCGATAGGGAGTTGTATGCGTGTGTACGTACGTGTGTGCACACGCACATGTGTGTTTACGCATGCAGGAATTATATTTTCACCCTCCTCTTTTCTTTGAGTGGGTCTGGCGTACTCGGAGGTGTGTACTCAGAAGGTTTTGCGGTAAACATCACGGACCGAGTTGGAGAACATACAGAGAATTTAATCACTTTGCTGTGCACGGGGCGGCTCTGGAACGCCGACAGTCCCAGCATTCTGCGAATGTGCGTTATTTTCTCAGTCTCCTTTCGCCAGGTCATTAACGGAGATCAGCCCCCCCGTGTCTGAACGGCATTCCCTTTGACAAAACACCCGTCAGGTTTCTCACCGTTTTTGTTCTCTTCCATGTTATTTCTCACTCATTTTCCTGGCAGCGCGGTGCTGCTCGAGCAGCGCAGGCGTGAGCTGGCTCGTCACCAGCCCCTTGCAGCTGGCGGGGGGGTTCCAGCAGCTGCAGAGCCACACGTCTGCCTGTAGGCTGGCTGGTCCGAAAGGAAAGGCTTGATTCCAGAATAAACAAATTATTGCTACGTATTGGCCTTTTCATAACGAGGACATTTCATAATGTTGTGTAGTCTTTGGCTTCTCTTAGGATACGTGCACGTACTGTAATACATGTAGGGCAAGAACTCAGTGGGAGCCTTCCCTCTCCTTCATAACCAAACAGCAGCAAAACTGCGCTGGACCTTTCTTGGTAGGCAGAAGAAGTGACAGTCAAACCAAACCACACTCTGGTTTACCAGAGGAAACCAGGAACGGCTTTGGAACTTGTCTTGTTGGTACTCCCACAGTTGCTCAACATGGTTTTGGGGTTTGTGTGAACATGTACCACCTCTTCCGTACAGCCTGGAAGGGTGGAGTGGGGAAAGGGGGTCAGTTTGGTGGATGTAGTTCAGAAAATGAGAGCAAGGGCACTGAGTCAGAAGACAGAAAAAAATGGAGGAATAAACAAACTGAGTTAAATGTCAGTCAGAGGGAAGATACCCGCATCCCATCTTCGTTTCTGTAATTACTGTAGTCTGTCTCCACAGCTTTACATTGTTATTTAGCTACTGATTTTAGGCTATCAGCTTGCTGCCTGACGGTTAAATGTCTTCTGTGATTCTGTGATAAGATGTCGAGGGACAGTAGCTGTCTGGAGGAGGAGCCACGGTGTGCCATCCCTTCACAGAAGCTCTTGTAGTTGTAAGAAGGTGATATACAGTTCTTCTTAACAAACGTAAAAATCCTTTTCCCTTCATCCGTGGCCCTTCCAGCCAAGCTGAGGAAGGTGCCCAGAGCAAAAGCGACGAGCTGGACCTGGGGCAGACATGGGGCCTTCTCTTCTGCTGGGTCTGCGTTTGTCTCTGAATAGACCACAGCCTGGCAGAAAGGAACGTAGGTCATGAGCAGATGTGACCAAGAGCTGTGATGTTAGAGGAGGCTCTGAGTGTTGATGAAGTCGAACTCCTGGGTTTGCTATTTGTCATAGATACTTGTGTGTGACATCAGCTCTGGACTAAGGCAATTCTTATCCAGATGGGTAAAATTTTGTGTGCAACCTGAGAGGAGAGTTAAGGAGGAGGTCACAGGTGTATCTAAAAGTAGATTGTACTGCAATTGTCTTTGCCTGGACTTCATTAACGTCAGCAATTTTAATTCTTTCTTCGAAATTTTCAGTTGAGTTCTAAACTTTTTATCAGTGACTACAAGCTTTTTAAAGAGACAGACCAGCAAGAACTGTAGCTGTTACGAACAGCAGCGGTAAGAGTAGTACAGTAAGTTTAGAAAAACCATGGGATATGAAAACAGGTTCACCGTAAAATGCAGAAGGACGTTCACAGGTGAACCGTGGAGGACGCCAGCAGTGTCCCCGCTTCGAGAAAGCTCGGGGTCCAATTGCTGTGGCTGTAACTCAGGCTGGTACAGAGACTGCCCCTGTCAAGGACACTGGTGTTTTGCTCTGAATGTCAGGCTTTGATTTATCTTCCACTGTAATATTACTTGAACCTGGGATTGTAAACAATAATTACATCCCGTCCACTTGGCCGGTGTCACGGTACTCCATGCATATCAGCGTCTTGCAGATTCCTCAGCCATTTTTGATCCACCTCCCAGAGCTTTTCATAGTTTGTTCTGTAATAAAAATGATGGATACACCACTCTTGTACTTCGGTTTTGTTTTTTATGTCTTGGAGGTGGATTACACCCAAGGTCACCCTGGCACCGAAGACTTCATTCTGAGGGTACTTTTTCTGCTTTACCATTGGTCTTCTTAATCTATTTTCTATTAAACCGAAACATGTTTCCTCCATTGTTGTTGGGGTTTTTTTGTAAGGGTATTAAACTGCCCCTGAAAAACAAGAATGTTCAAAACATCACCTTAGAAATGTGCACTCTTTGTTCCCTCATCTGCAAACACAACACGTGTGTTATTTGGGTCCTAATTCTCACTTCACTCCTATTGGGGAACAATTCAAGCACTATCGCTTTGTGTTGCTGCCAGTTTTCATGGCATTAACGTGAAAACCCCACAGGCGCAGAATCTTGCAGGAGCCATCATGGTTGGCTACTGGTTGAGATAAGCCACATGCAGCCTCTGCGTGTTTCTGGAAATTCTGCTTAGAAACTTGTCTTAGAGGCGCGGAGAGTCCTCCCCTCAGCACACGGGGAGCCTTTCCTATCACAGTATTTCTGCTGCGATCGCACGTTGCTGGATTTGAGCTAATAGGAAATAGGTGAGAAAGCTGATTTTCTGGTGGTGTATTTGCAGGGAATGGCAAATGGGATATGTCCACACTTCCTACCTATCCAGGGACATGTTTTACCGAGGATGGTTTCTTACAAAACGGGGTCCTGTGTCCTTTGCCCCCTTTTTCCCACTCATCGAAACATTCTCAGTTTCTTCCTTACCCCCCTTACTGCCTGCGGAGAGGAGACGCTGGGGTCAGGAGCTGTGGGACCAGCCCAGAGCTGCCCACCTGCACGGAGTGTTGGGAAAGCCTGACCACTTCAGCAGCTTGATGCCATCTGTCCAAAGGAGATGGCGAAAGCTGAGCTGCTCCGACCTTTCGCAGCCTGGAAGCATTGGTAGGTGTCTTTTCTCCTCTCCGTAGAGTTCTTCTCTTCCTTGAACCTGCCATCCTTCAGCTGGATTTGATGCAAATGGGCCAGTGCGTTCAAAGGGAACAGAGGGACAGGCAGACGGTTATAGCCCCATGACCTGCACCTGGTTTTGTCAGGAAACGAAGTGGAAAGTAATTCTACAGTCAGTTTATGTGAACTGTGGAAAAACCTCAGTTTCTATGGAAATTGGGAAAGTTGCAGCGTTCCTCCTTTGTGTTCAGGAAATTAATTAATTAGTGTTGTAAATTCTTCTGCGTGCAGGATCACACTCCTGGTCCACATCTGTGCCCAGCAGGATGTGTGCCACTTCGTGGAAGGAAGGAACGCAGGTCTGACCATCCCTAGATTTGCTTTTATCTGAAGCCAAGCTGTGAATCCTCCATTTCTGTTCCTTAAAACAAAGAAAATCTGGGTTTATCATCTCAAGATGAAGCACCTGAAGAAAGATGCTTCTTAGAGCAGTAATGCTGCTGTTGCTGCAGAGGTGTGGCAAGTCCTGACCCGTTAATACGGTGCGGCAGCAGCCTGAGATGCTCTGCTAACCTGCACCAGTTGCTGGTAATTACTGCTCCTCTGATTTGTTTGCTGATACTGGACCTAGAAGACAGGTTGCTTTTGGTCCCCATAATGAATTGTAAACCGATGCCAATGTCTTTTGAAAAAGATGTGAGGTCACTAATGATATTTAGCCAGTGAATGGAAATTGCTGGAGCCCCTGTTTGGGACCGTGTTGGCACGTTGTTTGTTTGTAAGTAATGAGAAATGTGTATTACTGGAATTTTTCTTTTAAATTATTCCGTTACAAAGAGAAGCTGCTCTAGGATAAAGTTGTTGTTATGTAGGAAGAAAATGAACATGACAGCCATGTTGCAAGCTTAGTGATTGGTATAGATTCAAGGAAATGATAAATGATAGGATGCAGAGTAGAAATTCAAACATTTGACAGTTTTTATAATAAAAAGGCAGTTCATTTTGTATTGAAAAACTGGTCAAATTTTTAAAAGTTCTGGAATCAGACCAAGTGGCAACCTTAAAAAGGAGTGAAACATCCAGTTTGTCTGGACGAGGGCAGCTGTGGAATAGAATATGGATGCTGAGAGGTCTGTAACAGAAATGTGGGTGACATTTTTGTCATGCGGGCTCAGGGAGCGCTGGGTTTGATGGACCCGGACTGGGATTGATGGGGAGAGGGCGCAGGACTTGGAGATGCAGTCAAAGGGCTGCTGTAAGGGATATTTTAATTCCCACTGAAATGATTGTTGGCCAGTTTGGGTCCGTGCTCTGCCTTGGAGACTGTGACCATGCATTCCGCCACGTCTTGCTGCGGCACAGGTACAGGGTCTCGTTGTGGCCATTTGTGAGCCGTAGAGGACCACGACTGCTCCAGCTCTGCACTCGGAGGAGAGGACCAACTTTCATTGATGTCTTCCCCCCACAAGTTTCACCATCAGCTGTAAAACAGTCACAAACTGGAGAAAAGGGTTGGATTTATTAAGAGGAGCGGGAAACTTCCAAGACGGTGATGGTGGGACTGCAGAAGCAGCAGCC
Source organism: Bucorvus abyssinicus (assembly GCA_009769605.1). Lineage (NCBI taxonomy): Eukaryota > Metazoa > Chordata > Aves > Bucerotiformes > Bucorvidae > Bucorvus > Bucorvus abyssinicus. The sequence goes on along the minus strand of CM020034.1, from coordinate 33,300,178 downwards.
TGGAGGCAGCAGCCACTGGACTGGCGGAGCCTGGGGCAGGCTCTGCACCTGGACCAGCCCCGCCAGCCCTGGGGAGCTGAGCCATGGCCAGGGCAGCGGGGGCCACGGGCAGGAGTGGGGGTGATGTTCAGGCTCTAGTTGAGGCGCCTGTGGTTAGTGAGACTGGAACAAGGGCATGGAAAAACTGGGTGTGGATTCAGCCTTTCTGTCTGGGTGAGCGAACATTGGGGAGCGTTATCAAAACGCTAATATTTCTTCTTTTTTTTTTTTTAATACTGGAAGAAAAATGTAAGTGCGAATGTATACTTCCCTAAGTCGTACCATGATTTCCATAGGTATTTTGCAAGCTATGTTTGGATTAGGCTGTCTAGTCCCCATCAAATAAAACCTGGTGTAATTGTGGTGAAATACATATGACTAGTGAATAAAATTTTACACGCTCGCATGGAGAAGCTCGTCTGCAATCCCTGGGTTTAAATCACCATGCCAAAGACCTGACTAGACTGCAGGTTTTTAAACATTACAGCCTGTTCATGGACCATTCATAACCACAGAGAAATTGTGGAATATGCTCTCTGGCTTGAAATATTGGCCCAGGCAGCCACAGAGGGAGTGAAGTTTAGTATCCAGATTAAATCACATGGAGGAATTAAAGATTTTATCCAAAGCAGTAAGAAAAATCACATTTATTTTGCCAGAGCAGTTTTTAGTATAGTTAGAGAAAAGGCTTTCCTTCAGTGTTGCGTGTGGTCGGACACGGCACCAAGCGTTCAGACTACTCGTCTTTGAATTAATTACTCTTGACTGAAAATGTGTCATCTTTGCGTTACTCTAAAGCAACAAAAGACTGCGTGAGTCTAGTCAGTGGAGAGCGGTTTGGACTCCTGGTGGCTGTTCCCTCTGCGATTCGTAATTACAGCATTCCGGTTCCCTTCTCCCGGAACAAAAGGGTTCCTGTGGCCAGCGCGAGCAGCCTGGCAACGGGAACAGGGGTGACCTTTGGTGGTGTGAGTTACTTGGTTCTGGAGAGGAGGTCACTCCATGTCAACCCTTGGCGAGAGCTAGCAGAGGCTTAACAAGTTAATCTTTCATACCCTTGTCTTTAAAGAGCGTCTAAATCCTTTTGTCTTTGTTCTGCATTTAGATAGATCTGATGGTTCAAAAATACCTGGAATTTCTTTCTTACAAAGGCACGCGACTTTTAGATTTTTTTATGTTCTCAGATGATTCCTTTAGAAATGCCGTTCTCACCTTCAAGAGGGAACAACGAACGGCACGTACAGCTCGACTGAGGAAGTAATCGTCAAAAAAGGAGAAGGGCAGGCTGAAAAACATGAGCTTGTGATGAACTTGCACAAGTCCTTGCAAATGAAAATACCTGCTTTGGTTTTACACCAAAGATGCCTTTAGCCTCAGCGGTGGAAGCACGAAGGGGTTGCTGGTGGATGGGCAGAAATCTACGCGATGGGGAGAGTCCAGGGTGAAGGGAACAGCGACGGCACTACGGTGGCCCAGGGCCTGGTAGGGGTTTGGCTGTGAGGCGCTGGAAGTAGCTTAGAGGAGTTGGAAATAGGGGTGTAAGTAGATATTTGGGTTAGATGATATTAGATTATTTATCTTTCCAGGAAAAAACAAAGAGGAAAAAAACCCCCCAAACCAGTGAGTGCAAAAGGCGAGCAGATGGAGCAGATGTGCAAGAATTTCAGCTGTTCGTGTGGGGGCTGGACGGGCCAACAGGGCCATTTCCTTCCACGCTGCACCGTGCTGTAACAAACCCCCGGAGCACCGGCGTGCGTTTCATTAGCAGCTCTGTCAATTGAGTGTGATTGCTTTGGTTTAATTTCTGCGAGAACAGGCACAGACCTGGCCCAAACACCGGGCAATTATGCTCATGACTTACACTGGAAACTAATTTAAAACGTAAATAATGTATTATTGACCATTAGATTACACTCAAGCGTAGATTCGGTTCCTTCTGCGTCATTTTGCTGCTGGCACAAACGATGCTCTTGGGAGGTTTAATCTGGGCCCCTTTGGGATGCTGGACGCTGGCAGCAGGAGGGAGTCAGGCTGCCCAGCACCTGCACAACGTCGTGCACGTTGTGGGTGACCTGGAGTTGCAGCCAAGTGCCTTACGCTGCCGTGACCTCGCTGGGGGAGTCACCACAAGGAGATGCTGAGCTCCAGCTGCGCCGTGGCGTGTCCCCACCTCTGCAGTGAAGTGGGGGCTTCTGGGTGGGTTCAGCGGAAGCCGCCCTCGATGCCATGTCCTCTGGGCCCGTCCTCCCCAGGGCCGCAGCAGGCAAAGCGGGTTGAACTTCTCCGATAACTCGGTCGGTGCCCCAGCTCCGTGTGTCAGCGTGGTGGGCGGACATCGAGATGGGGGTGATAGAGCCAGCACCCGCCGGTGGGAAGTGCGCATTTAGAATTGACCCAATGTCCCGACCTCTGAGAATATGAAACCCTGGGGTAAATGCTAGGGCTCTGTAGATTTAAGTTGCCGAACAGCCCTGCGAGAAGCTATTTCATCTCCATTCCTGGGGGCTCAGCCGTGCCCATTGTGGATGGAGCAGCGACGTTTCAGCTCTCGCGGTCCCGAATCGGGTCAGGCTGTTGCTTGTCTTGTCGGACCGCAGTGCTTGTGGGACAGGAGCCTAACTGACAGCAAAGCCCCTCTCCTGCCCGTGCCGGCATCACCAGAGGCAATGGCTGACGATGGCTCCCGGTGCTCGTTGCCTCCTGGGCAGCCCAGCCAGTGTCCGAGGCCATGGCAGTGAACCCGCGGTGGCAGCAGGGGCAGGACCCACCGCTGCTCGGCACGGACAGCCTGGCTTTCAGCGACCGAGGACAGCGAAAGGCTTTTTTTCTGCTGCCTTTTTCCCCACCTTCTCTCTGCTTAAGCACGCGAGAGGGGTACCAAAATGTCCCAGGGGGCGCGTGCTTAGCAGCTGGGAGGGGTCTGCGCTGGAGCACGGGAAATGTTGGTTCTCTGTGTTTTACGCAGCTGACGGGGAGAAGGTGGCGTGTTCACACACAGACACACCCCTGCTCCGTTCCGTGGAAAGGTGTAAAAACAACGCCTGTGGTGTGCCTCAGCGTTCCCGTCCAAGAACAGCAATACCCGTGGGGAGTGCCTCATGGGACGAAGTTAACATCGTGTTCCTCCCCGTGTTCCCATCGTCTTGATACCGGCTCCTCCCCCACTTAGCAATTATTTATTGCTATCGATTACGTGGTGTAAACGCGATGGTTGATTTGGGGCTCCTGCCCGGCTGCGCGCTGTGAGAAGGGCGCCTGAGGTGTTTTACTCTGCCGTGACAGTAACGTTAAGTGTCTGTGTGCAGAGTCAAAAGTTCAGAAATAAAAGAGCTCGTGCCGTGGCTTTCAGGAAGCGGGGAGTTAAAACGTGTGCGCGGCTGGGCACGATGCTGTACCCTCGCTCGCATTGCGGTGTCTATGTGCCAGCGGCTCTTACTGCCAACAACTCTACGACAGGTGATTTTGGATGATCTTGTTGTTAAAGAATAATAAATTAGGCTTTATGTTTGATCTCAGGAGCGAGGCACAGCCAGTTAACGGACAGAACGTCAGCGTAATCCTCCCGGAGCCAGTGCTTTGTTAGTTCCAGGCTCATGAACGCACAGAGTATACCCCTGCTGCCTTGTATTGTTTATTAGAATTATCATTTTTTTGGCTAATAATTGTAATTATTTATCACAGCTATTCCTTTGTGCTGTGTAGGAATGCACAATCGACTAATTGCTTCAGACCGTCAGCCAGAGAGAAAGTGCTCAGGGCGGCTGGGTCCCCATTCCAGTAACCCGGGCGGCTCTATTCCATTTCTTACGGTGCCTGGCGTGGTCCCTGGGAGGGGTATAACCATGGTACGGCATCCACTGCTGAAGCCAGGCTTATGGCTTAGCCCTGGCTTAGACACCCTTGATTTCAGACTCTGTTGAGGACGCATGACCGTGGCTGTGTAATTTGGCATCGTGGGTTTTATGAGGCTTCTCCAAGACCCCTGTGTCAAGAAGCGTCTCAGTTGACGTTGGTCAGGTCATTGCACTGGTGTGACTGAGTCTTGTTAAACCCACCACCATGCTGAATGTTCTGCCAGGAGCATTGGAAATATAAATGGCTCGTTAGTATAAATAAATCCAAGCTGTTGTCGTTCCTGCTATGGTGGTTTCACGTGATTTCTCTCAGAGACCTTCTGAGAACAGGTTTAGGTGTTACGTTTCTGCGTCTTGGGAGTGTTTCAACTTTTCTTGACTTTGTGAAACTTCTGCTAATAATCTGAAAAGACTCACCAGTCTTTTACAATAATTTCTCCCCCAAATTGCTTGCTAACAGTATGACCAGCTGAAAGAGGAAGGTTAAATTGAATAAAGCTAGTTTTTGAAGGCGGCGATAATTCACCCCATCTCTTCCGGGTCTGCCTGGAAATCAGGTTGTCAGCTGCCATCAACATGCACAGCCCTCGGGCTGTGCAGCTCACACGCCGGAATTTGTGCATTTGAAATCAAAGCTTTGCAGTGCTAGAAATGTCATTCTAAACTCCGCGCTTTTTTTTTTTTTCTTTTTTTTTTTGGTATTTTCTTTAGGAAAAAATTCCGCTCAAACAGAAATGTTCCCAAGAACAAAAATGAAATGTCATCTTTTATATCTTTTAAAGCCTTACATTGTGAGGACACACCATAGCCAGCATCACCCTTTAGACCGAGAAAGTTTCTGCACGTCAAGAATTTTACCATGGAACATTGTATATTGTCTTCCGAAAATGTCACTCTTTGTGCACTCTTGCTGGACTGAGAGTGGAAACAAGAACTTGCACGAAAACATCTCCATATTAATATTTCATTTGGTGTTCATAGTAATTATAATCAGGATTAATTCTTTCAGGCTGACAGCAGATACTGTGCACTATGGGAAGTCTAAATTATTGATTTTGGGGTGTGGGAGTGTACGTAGCCGTGTCCTAGAGCTTCAGTGAACTCCAGAAGGGGCGGGAAGGTGAGGCAAGATGTCTCCAGTCCCAGTATCAGGAGGGACACCTCCAGTCCAAGCACTGGGACTACTTGCACTTCCAGCGTCGCTTCCCAGCACTGGCTGCATCCTCCTCCTCCTCCTCCTCTCCGCCGCTGTTAGCAGGGCAGTGAGGACCTCGCTAACCCTTCCCAGCCCTCCAGCCTCCTGCACCTCTCTGCGGCCCCAAGGGAGAGGGCAAGGAAAATGCGAGGAGTGCCGCTGCCTCCTCGGGCAGGGCAGGGCAGGAGCCTGTGGAAATGTTTTGGCTCCCCAGAAAATGCCCTTTTCCACTGATGAACTAGCGGAGAGTGGAGTCCCAGCTTGGGCCCAGAGATGAGGATGCCTGCAGTGGGTTACAAGAACATTTTCTTAGCAGTTCCGCGCTTTGGAAAGAGCTCAGGAAAACGTGGTAACGCACAAAGCTCTCCCTGCTTGAGTCACGGCTGAAGGGCTGCAGCTTCATGGTTTTCTGTGAGTGTCTTGGGGCAAAGAAAATGACTGAATATGAAATGCAGCCATTACAAGGGAAATTTCAATTTTGCAAGGGCTAGAAAGCAGCATTAAGCTATAATTAAAAAGTTATTGGAAGCCTCCACAAGGCTCCAATTCAATTTAATTAATGCAGCTCTACCTCCATCAGAAAGGCAGGAATCATTACAGTGGCATTTCGGAGCCTGCACAAATCTGGATTTTACCTATTTTGAATGGTAGATGTAATTATAATTTTCTCATATCCATCCCGCTTTTCTTAGCAGGAGGTAAAATTCTGCAAAACTGGACGTTATAGTGGGTTCAGCACTGCTCATTATTGCGCTGGCCTGATGGTACCGAGGGAGAGAATTTTAGAGCATTATGCACAAAAGTTCTGCTTAAAAACAGGAGTCGACACAACTTGAGCTGGTTTGCATATTAATAAAAAAAAGAATCCGGGCTGTTGAAGCCAGGAATTAAACCCACTGTTGATTAGCTTCATCATTAGCAATCAGTGTGTGTTATTTTTCTGTCAGACCTCTTTCTTCTGCAGACTTGCAGAGACTGTTTAATAAGTAGAAGAGTTCAGATGGAGCGTTTCGAAGGTCTCTGGATCCAAGTGCCGTAGTTCTCATGTTGAACGTGCTTTTCACATTCACCTTCGGGACAAGGTACTCTAAGTGGTCCTTGAGCAAACTTAGCAGCTCCTTTATGCTTAAGTAAGTTTTTTTGGAGGAGTGTGTGAAATTCCCAGGGCGGCACTGGTCAGTCCAGAAGGCTGGGCGCTTTTGGACGATACGGTTTTGTATCTCTTTTGCGAAGCCTCAGAGGTGAGTTCTTGCTACACCACGGGCTGGAGATGGAGCACAGCGCTCTAAGCACAAGCGTGCAGGGCTGCCCGCTCTGGATTCGAGCCTGCGTACACGTAACTGCCTTTTGTCGTGCAGCTGAAAGGTGAAGGGTGGTTAACTAGACACGAGGTCCCAGTATGAACACAGGGAACCCGCCTGGCCGCCGCGGATTCCTCCTGCGCGGTCTCCTGCCGTGAGGAGCAGGAGCGCAGAGCTGTGCTTCGTGGCGGGAGGCGTCACGCAGGCTCTGCAGACATCCCTCCGAGCTTGCTGTGCCCCGTGCCTCCAGCCTGCTGCTGCTGGTCTGGAATATCGGCGGTCGGGTGTAAGCGTGACCTCCGTGCTGAGCCCGCGCCCCGGGACTTGTGCGTGAAGCCGGGGGAAGACAACTGCGCAGACAATCTGGTGTTTCCCCGCAGCTAAAGAAGGCAGCGAGCGAGCTTTCGTACGGAGCCTGGGGCTGTGTTGGCTGAGCCTCCTCTCCAGGCACTGAGAGAGAAAATTATCCCTATTATCCTTTCTTTTTAAAATACTTGCTGTTTGATCTTTTCTATGTAGAAGATCCAATTAATACCCTTTGTGAGGGATGTTTGTTTGGCGGTTGGGAATATTTTCCTGCTATACTATTTGTTAGAGGTTTCTAAGATACCAGTTGTGGTTGTGCTGGCAAGCTCTGCAAATCAACTGATTTTAACTGAGTCCAGCTAGATTATAATGAAGATACTCGGATCTGGGTCTTCGTTTGTGCTTTTGCTTTGTATCTTTTTCAAATCAGTAATAGATGCCATTCAAAGGCGGCCGCATTCTCCGTAATTAGGTGCCTTTTTAGTAGAATAGATATAGCTTAAGACCAGCAAATGGATTAAATGGATTCACTCTCCACCTAGGAAGTATGTTACCCTTCCAGGAAAGTGTGGGGTAGCCCCATACACACCGATTTCAGTGGGAGCATTTTTTATTTATTTCTGATCAGCATTACATTGATGTTAGAAAAAAAAAAATCTGAAATTTTTGTGTGCCAGATGGATGAAAAAGTCGTTTTCACTTTACACTATTAATATACATATGTAAAAATCAATGTAACTGTTTAGAAAATCAGACATAATATCGTGAGAACAAAAACCTAATCAGAAATATAAACTTCCCTTTAGTTGAAATTGTCAGTAAATCCTAGAGATAAAGTTGTTGGGCTGTTTCTTTCATTTGTTTATTTTATAAACCCAGAAGAACAGCTTTGGGAGGCATAAACCTGGAAACACGATCGTAACTGATACACGGGGCAGAGGATAATCTGCTGTGATTTGCTTACGCAAGGGGTAGGTTGGCCAAGCAGCATGTGTGTTGGATTTCACATCTTAATTTTTTAGCTTAGCGCTTGTCTCGGTTGTCTCCTGCTGCTGGAATTTATAGATTAAGATGAAAGTACCCACTAGTCAATATGTTTTAATAAAAGATGTTCACTCACACAGGGGTGGCCTTTGCTGGAACCGTGATTTTTCTTTCCCTGTGCTGCCGCTTTGCAGGTCTGGGTTAGAATGGGTCCAGTTAGCGCGGTGCCTTCAGCTCTCCTTGCCTTGCTGGAACACGGAGTGTCAGTAATCCAGGGCTGACGCCTGCTGTCATTTAGGTTCCAAATTACGAGAAAAACACTTTTCAATTCCGTGCGATTTCTCAAATCTGATAAAATAGCACAAGCTGTATTTTTTTTTTCCCAAGTGAGAATGTAGCAGCATAATAGGAATTCAGCGTGTTCACTCCGTACTGACTGGGTTGGGGTATCTCAGTGTAATCAGGAAGAGATCTCGCGGAGGGATGCTCTTCCCTCAGCTAGCAGGTGTGCGGCATTAGCTTCCTCCCTGAGGTCTCTGCACGTGCGGGCACGTTCCCCGGCAGCCGGGCTGGGGCTGGGGAGCCGAGCCAGCCGTGCTGGGTGGGAGCTGCTGGGGAAGGACCAGGCTGCAGTTTCTCAGCCAGTTGATGGGTACCTTCCCGTTGCCATTGCACACAGAACTTCCTGTCTTTGATAACACAATACAAACAGCGGTCGTTGTTACCGCCTGGAAAGGTCCACAAGCAGCCCTCGGGCTCTCTTTCCCAACATAACAAGACAGATGTACGTTGTTCTACATGTCCTGGTTTAGACTTCCTTAACCGGCAAACCTGAGCTCGTGGGGCTTCGCCGGAGGTCAGGAACTCTAAAGCTTTCCGTTCTCCCCAGGCGTCGGTGTTTCCCATGCCTAGTGCTGCTGCTGTTTCCAGGAGTTTTAAGAGTGCCTATAATTAATCGATAAGACTTTGGTGCTCCAGTGCAGGTTTTATTTTCTTTTGTGGTAAAGCCCCGCTCCATCAGCAAACAGAAGGTCTCTCTGCAGTCACTCAGCGAGGGGAGAGGAGCCCGTGCCCGGCTGTGCCAGTGCTGGGCTGTGGCTGCAGAGGTCCCTTCACCGCAGGGCTGGGAGACAACACTTAAGATAAACGTGGTGGGATAGAAGTGCTGCGTGAGCAATGATGAATGCTGTGTCAATAGCGGTATCCACGTCTTTGTGTTTAATAGGCTTTGATGGACTTTTCTTCCATTAATTTGTCTAATTGCTTTTCCAATCCATTTATGTGTTTGGCTCCCACAGCATCCTGTGGTAATGAGTTCCACAGTTTAATTATACACCATGCGAAAAAATACTTTCTTTTCTTTGTTTTGCACCTACTGCCTAATTCTTTCCTGACAAGCCTTTGTTCTTGCGTTTTGAGAAACAACAAATGATTGTTTGTCATGTTGTGCTTTCGCTGCCATACATGATTTTCTATGTCTGCTACACCGGCCTCCCTTCCCCGCATTGAATAGGGCTTTATTTTATCTCCCTTTGAACAGAACCTCTTCCAATTAGCAAGTCATTCTTGTCACCTTTTTCATACCTTTTCTAGGTCTTCTAAATCCGTTTTGAGATGGGATGCCAGATGCGCAAACTGTGGCTCTCCCGTGGATTTTCACTGGCATAATGACATTTTCCATTGTCCTCGTCGCCTTTCTGTATAATTCCTGCCTGTACCTTCGCTTTTCTTCTCCCCTCCCAAGCACTAAGCTGATGTTTAAAAGCATCCACAAAGACTCCCATCCTCCAGGGAAGTTTTTTGGTTGCAGCTATCTAATTTAGTGACCTTTCACTCTGTGTGTGTGGTTGGGGCTGGCTTGCTCAATCTGGTGTTCCCTTGTGTTTATCCATCACGTGGATAAATTCACCAGCACCCAGCTGCTTGCCCAGCATGGAATTCGCGCTAATGGTCTGTGTGGTTGCTTCTGGAGCCGCTCTGAAACGTTGGTGTTGCACCCTCTTCCCTCCATTCCCCTAATACTGAGGCCAGCTGAAGCGTCAGGTAACAAATCAGCAATTCGGTTTCCTTCAGAAGCTGGTGTTTAAGTATTTCTGTAATACACATGATGACGGGAGGTGAAACTATCTCTTTTTTTTTAGTAAATACCACCTTGTATCACAGGGGAGCAGATCATGTGAATGATGACATGCCAACAGAATAAACTCATCCTGTGTTCACATGCATACATACGTATGCCCAGCCAGATAAAATAACAGCTGTCTACTGTGAGAAATACAAGGAATGCAAAATCTTTAACGGAAATTAATCCTTTCAGATGACAAAGAAATTAAGCTCAGGTCACCAGCAATGACGGGATTTCTGCCAAAGCCCTGTAAATGCAATATGTTGTCCCTAATGGGCAGGCAGGGTCAGTTTGTGGCTCTTGTAAGTGCTGAGAGGTAAGAGGTACCTCTTATGGCTGAGAAATAGTGAAATTACTGTAATGAGATTCATAATGAAATAATTGGCGGTTTTGTTCTTTCCCATCACTGCTTAGGTGAAAAGTACTTTGGAGAGTCTCCTGCCCATTTTCTAGGGTGGAAAGCCAGGAGTCTGACAGGAGAGGCTCTGAGGCTCCACATCCAGCTGAAATACTTCAGCACGATGGACTTCAGACTCTTTGTATTTTTTGAGAAAAAAATATATATATATATTCCAAAACTAAGTTCCTCCTTTACTTTGGTGATCTTAGGAAACCACCTAACTGTTGTTGTAACTCAAGGATGCCTTTCAGCTGATTTGTTCCTAGACCTGTTTTCTCTTCCTCGTGAATTAGATCTTCTAATGTTCCAGCTAATCTAAAAGAAACCATAAAGATCGTTAAGATTCCTGCTTGTGCTTTGAATACAAAGGGGAGCGGGGTAAGGGCAGACTGTGCCTGTCCCTGGTGCAGGATCTCCACCTGCCCTCCTTAGAATCATAGAGTTGGGTTGGAAAAGACCCTGAAGATCATCGAGTCCAACTGTTAACACAGCTCTGCCAAGTCACCACTAAACCATGTCCCTGAGCACCACCTGTCATCATCAATATCTTCCTCTTCTGCTCCTCTTCTTACGCTGGGCAAAAGCTCTGCTTTTCCACAACAAATTCATTGTGTTCTCCTTCACTTTTTCTAGGTAGAAAACTCTTATTCTACCATTTATCTCACATCCACAAAGGCTGTCACCTCCTTGCCTCCTCCTGGTCCTTGGAGCAGCGGCTCAGCTAGATCTGCCGGGAGGGTGGCTCTGGAAGAGCAGCTGTGAGGCTTGTACATAGTCCCCTTTATCCCCTCTTTTAACTCTTTCATGAGCTGGGGCACATCTCAGTTTCACAGCACGACTGTCACTGTCTCCAGTTCTGGAGTGCTGCTGAGAGTGAAGAGTTAACTGGGTTAACCCCTATTCCTAACCAGACTACTGTAAATAAAAAATTTATTAAAAGTGACTGTAAATGACGTAACTCTCATCAGCTGCTCCCAGGCACGCAGCAGCACGTAGGCTTACCTCGTGTAAGGGTTGGAGGCCGAGTTAGAGGGTAACTGTGATTTGCATCCCAATGTAATAAGCGTCTACTGCCAGAGTGGGTGCAGGCTGCTGAGCTCCGTGGAAAAGGCAATGGCTGCTTCTTCCTGCTGTGCTCAAAAGGCTTGGATTTACCCACACATCCTATCAGCCAACCGTAGTTTGAACTTGATCTTTCTCTCTGTCACCCAGCTGGTACGAAATAGGGCAAACCGCAGCCCCGTCGACGCGGCGGGTGCTGGTGGCTGGAGTCTGCAAGACACTCCGGCATCTGCACCACTAAAACCAACTACTCTATTTTGTCTTTCCCTCCTTTTTTATTTTCTAGTCTTCATAGTTCTTTTTCATTCGAGTGAAACCTGAGAGATCGAACTTTGGGAGAGGAAGGGAGGTGGGACAGGGCAGTAGGACTCAGAACTACCTTTTCTCCCCACCCTTCCCCTCACAGTGGCACAGGGAGAAGGTGGCAGGCATCCAGGGCATTTCCAGCTCTTTGTCTTGAAACCTGAAGTTTCCAGAAGGACGTTGGGACTGTTCAGGCTCATATAGCAGAAAATAATTAGCACAGTAAACCCCGTTCTATAACCTAGTCAGCAGAGGGAAGATCTTTCCGCTTTATACCTGCGGAGGGACAGGGTGTCCTTCCGCACCGTTTCTAATCTCTGTTTTAATCCTTTGCTACAGTTTGATCCTAACGAGATTAGAGACTTAACATGATGCAGTATTACATTATTTAACATACAGGACAACTGCTGTAACCATGGTTTCTGCTCCGCGCCTTTTCCACAAGAAGACGAGATTTCTTTTCAATAGGGAGAAATCTATTTGTCTGGAAATTCTGATAAAGCCTGAATCTCATCTTGTTTATTAGTAAAACCGACGTAAAGCCATTGACAAAACCAACAGGTCTTTTGTATTCCAGTGTCATTCTGAAGCACCGTTTCACCCATAACGAAGGCTGAGAAGTATTCAGAGGGTCGTTGAAAACCAGCCTATCCATTGTCACCGGGGGCTGAGATGTTCAGTGTCAATTCTCAAGACAATGAAGCAGCGGGTGGAGATGTGCTGAACTTGGGAAATATTGTCACTGGATGCCTTGAGTACCAAAGGCGTGACTTTGGCAGGGGGCCGGAGCTCAGCAGGCAGCGCTCTGGCTCCCCTCCTGCGAGCACGCAGCATCTCCTGCTTGGGGGTCTCTCACAGAAGATGGGGAAGATGTCACCAGTGCAAAGCTGTCCTAATCTGCTCCTCAGCGGTGGAAGTGACGGACAATCCAAGTAGGTGGGCTTGACCCAGGACTGAAAGGCAAGCAGGAGCGCACAGAAGTGAAGAACACCATTTCCAAGAAGCCCTGTTGACTTTAAAAGGTAAAGGCGTCGGGGCAAGACGATTTTCTCTGTCAACGGCAGGAGGAGAAGCAAGGCTCGTGCTTTGTCCGCCTGACGGCCTGCCCCAGGCTGCCTGTGCCGCCAGCACGCCCCTGGACATGAATGCCCCTGGACCTGCTGCAGGGGCGCCGATTTGCCCTTCGTCTTTCACTCTCCTGGGTTAAAGGAATTGCCGTTTTCACATTGGATGCGTATTTTAACAACCAGAAGAGCCCTTCTGGTCGTTCCAGAGTCACTGATCTGATTTGTTTTGCTTTGCTTTGCTGTTGCAGCAACGAAACCAGGAACTTCTCCCCTTTTGAATTTCAGATTGAGTCACGGTGAGACTGTGGTTTATATTTTCAGCTGTTTACGTGCAGTCCATATAGCATGGCGTAATGGCCTGGTTGTCAGCTCGGGGAGCGGGAGGGAGAACAGAGAACACATTTATCTTGCAGAGTTTAGACCGGCAAACCGAAGAAGCTATTTCAGCCTTGCAGGAGAAGGTTTAAAAGCTCTGTAGAAGATAGGTGAGCAATTATTTTCCAGTAGAGGCAAAAGTACTTCATCCCATCAGATTACGCGAGACAAGCAGAACCTGCCATGGGCTTGTAAAAGCTTAGCTGAGCTTGTTAAGGACAAGGAGAGCGCCGTCGCCAAAACCTTCAGTAAATATGGCTGGGAGCTGCCGAGCTCAGTGCAGGCGGCATCGCTGAGAGCTCCCCGGCTGCCGTGCGCTCCGACCCCGGTAAGCCTACGCACGGCTCCAAAAGGCAGCTCCGGCTCATACGCGAAACGCCCGTTTGATTTGTGGTGTTTCGGTAGCTAAGTTTTTATATGTCAAATTATTGAAAGGCAAGAACGCATTTTTTTTCTGTGGTGGTGTAATCTTCGACAGCAGCTGTCCGTGGATGATAAGACATCAGTAAATCAAAATTTGGCCGTTTCCTTTAATATTCCAGAGCTTTCTGGTGCACTAATTGCAGCCGGAACCTGCTCGAACAGTAACAAAAATGGCTGGTTTGTCGGATTTTCAGTTAGTGAAAGGGATGCTGGTTGTAAGGGAAAACAAACACGCACCCAAGCAAGCCAGACCCCCCAAACCCAGAGGTCCTGGGTGCTGCTTGGCGCTCTCGGGTTGGGAGGATGATGGGAGACAGGCACCCAAAGGTGTCCTCTCCATAGCCACCCCCCCCCCAAGCTGCCACTCTTTCCTCATGTCCCGCAGGGAGCAGCACAGCCACCCTCCTCAGGCCAACCACAAATCATCTTGGCGTGGTAAATTCTCTTTCCCTCTTGCTGGAGGAAATACCGAATTACCTGGAGATTAGACCCCATGGTAATGGTTCTGCAGCTGCTGCTCTTGGCCTCTGTTCGGAAGACTTCATCTTCCACACGAAAAGGCAGCGTTTTCATTCCCCTTATTACCCACAGAGTTCACGTGTTTATGGTTGGTACCTGGAAGTTTTGAAAGCTTTACTTGTCCATTCTGTACTTTTCTGTACTTAGTTCATTTTCTTCTCCTGCAAACCACATTTCTGCTGGCTAAGCTAAGCCACCGTTTCTGATCTAGGTTGTTGTCCTACTATGGCTTCCTATCATTTCGTTTAGATCATTGCTTCTCTTTAGAAGCAATTATCTTTAAAATTGTCTTTAGTCTCCAGCAATTACAGTTAAAACCTGCTGAGGACCACTCTCCCTGGAGATTTCAGGACTCCCAGCTCCTGTTGGCCCGTGGCTCTCCACGTGAAGTGTTTATTTCTTTGTAGTGCAGCATAATTTAAGAAGAACAGCAGATTCTGAAACACTTGCATGTAGACGTTTTCTGAAGATGAAAATGTATAACAAAGACCAATCATCCGCGTATCTGACAACTTTCTGTTCCTAAAGCGTATATTAGAAGAAGAGAACATGGTAGATCTGGCCAGAGCTGTCAGATGCTGCAGTCTTTGTTAATGAATTTTTCATCACTGACAGACATGTCAGCTAAACACGAGGGCGGGATTTCTGAAGGAATCAGTTGCAGTAGCTCTCTGGTGCACTTCAGGATGCTCTCTTGCATTCTCCTTGTTGCTTCTGGGGCCGCGCTGCATTCCTGCCCATGCCTGTTTCTCAGAACCTGTGCCATCCCTCCACCGTCTGCCACCCGGGCTCTCTGGGGTTGTTGAAGGCTACGGCTGCCTTAGCAAGTCCTGGGGCACGTAGGAGAGGAGCTGGGGAGCAGAACAGCTTGCCCGACGGTATCCACAGTGCACTTCTTTCAGCTGCTGGATTTTGGGTGGCTGCGGTGCAGTTCCATGTGTTCTCGCCCATCAGCTGATGGACTGCAGTGCATGTCCTCCTCAGGCATCTTGTCTGTCTTAGTTTCTTCTGGGAGCAGCCATGGTGCTCCATGACCTCTCTGTGGCGTGAACCAAGAGATGATAAAGAGGAGGTCTCCAGGAGAACGTCCTGAGTTCACACTTGATACAACCTAGACATCTAATGTGGACAGATGTAAAATGTACCATGAACTATTGTTATGGAATTGATTTATAGATTTTAAGCCTTAAAGAAACCATGGATGATCATCTAATCTTAGGTGCTGCAAAATCTGACTGCATAATTTTTGTAACCAGATCACAACTTCTTTTTCAGCTAAAACACATCTTTTAGAAAAATCTTTACATGAAGATATGCATGTGACACAGGAAACCTAGGATGAACTCTTCCAGGGATGATTTAAACTGAATCTGTCTTGAAATTCCAGTCCCTGGATGTCCCTATCTTTTGGTAGCATCTCCTTTCAAGAATACTTCCCCTCAAGTGAGTACTTTTTAGGTCAAGCTGTATCAACCCGTTCTAATGACAGACTGGGCGAAAGCTGGCATAGCCGTTTTGGACAGGAGTTGTAGGAGTGGTTTTGGCAGTGTGGTATCACCTTAGTGCAGGGGTCCACCCAAATATACCTAAAAACTGTCTGTGTTACCATGAAATTCTTACCTGTATACTTGAAAAGAAAGAACACAAAGTTAAGATAGGGCAAAAATATTAATAATAAGCCAGAAGATTTAAAGCTCTTGAAGTTAATCTTTAGCTTTATACAAAACAAAATAAATAATCTGTCTGGATGTGTTGACAGTCCTGAGTGGGAAAGCTGGACCTCTGAGTGTTTGGCTGGCACAGGCACCAGGAGAAGGAATTGAGGGGTGGTGTCCCTTTAGGTCAGAGTGGATCCTGCCCCCCCTTGGTTCGCACTGCAGATACTAAATGCTAATTGGCGTCCCTGTAACATTAGCTGTTAGATACCTGGATGGAAGAGTTAGGCTGGCGTGTGTAGGGCATTCGAGCTTCTGGCAGCAGCGGTTTCCTGCAGACTCCTCCTGTTGGCGGTGTCGAGGAGGCACGGCTGGGAAAACCGAGCGGGTCATCTGTTGGAGGGTTGAGCGAGCTCTTCCCAAAGCTGTTTTGGGCTCCCTGAGGAACCCAGACTCCAGCGCAAGGGATTGTGGAACATAGAAGATGAGGTGACAGCAGAGCGACTTCACGCGCATTGGTCGTTGTTAAGAACTAGTGGCTATGAGGTGATCACTTCAAGTTACCGAGAAATCCTCGGCAGAGCTGGGAACAGAACCTCTTGCGCGCTGTGTGCGATGGGGGCCGTACTTACACTGCTGGAGATTAATCTGATTACCTAATCTAATCAAGTCGTTTGCACAGCTACCTCATTTCTGTTATTCTATTAGCATTAGAATAAGAGAATAAACACGCATAAATAAAAAGTGATTTTTAAATAGAACGGAGCCAGCAAATGTTCTTTCCCAGTGATCAAAAGCAATTAAAATTAGTCCCGTGCATTGCTGTTTTTCCACACAAGAACTATGTAAAATACCTTTAAAGTCTAATTCCATTCCAGTGCATGTATTATATTAATTCATTATAGAGCCTTTCAGTTAATTCACTTTATCCTTAAAGGTTTATGACTTTACAGTTTTAATTAAATTTCATTTCATATACTACGTTCATTAACGTATTCCTTTAAAAGCCTTTGTAATTCATTGTCTTTATCCATTTTACAATTAAAACTGTTACTGTAGTTTGTATCTCAGTAACAAGCAGCAGCTGCCTCTCCAAGCAGCGCTAAAAAAGAACTGAAAACCCCCCAACTTTATCTCCACGTTTCTTTTCACTCCTCGGGTCCTAATCCGTGCTCCCAGCGCTGCAGAGACTCCACCAGCCAGCCTCTCCCCGGCGGCAGCATCCCTGACCTTGCTAACGCTCCCCATTACCGCCGGCTAAGGTCCATTCGGCAAAGCCAGCAGGAGTCATGCAGCAGCGGGAGGCTCGTGGTTTTTCCAAGCAAAGGATTTATTTAGGGGATTACTTCAAAAGTCTCTTTTTTTTTTTTTTCCTGAACCAGTCGTGACTATTTTCAAACTAGGTACATTCATGGGAAGCTCTGCTGTCTTTGGGAGGGTTGCACGTTTGGTCAGGTCTGTCCTAGGGCTCCGTTTACCTTATTAATGTGTTTTTAACAACCCCTATATAAAGAGCAAGCTGAGAATATTTAGCGCAATTACCATTCAAATGAGAGTTGTAAAATTTCGGCATCTGGTTGTATTGCCAATGGCCAGCTGAAGACCTCCCGCCAAGGTAAATCTGTGCAGGCAACCAGAATTCTTTAGGTGGAAAATGAAGTAGAAAAGAAAGGAAGGATGTGTGAGTCTCATGTTGGGTATAGAAACAAATACCAGAATTTATAGGTACTATTAAAGAGAGAAGGCTTTGTGGCCAGATAAAAATATTCCGATTTTAATTCGGAACTTCAGATTCGGAGGAAAAAGGAAACCAGCACGCTTACCTTTTAGTTTGTCTAAGGGGTGCATTAAATCTCTGCAGCCACGTTCCCAGTCATTCAGTTAAGCCGAGATGGAAAGGCTGATTGATGCCTTTGGGACACGAAGCAAGTGTGAACTACGGAGCCCAGTTAATGCCTCCCAATCCCGTTTGAGACCGTGTCTGTATAGCAGTGTCATTGCAGGAGAGTGGAGTGTGAGCTCCTGAGGCAGAGACCAGGTCACGGTGCGATGTTACGGGTGGGGTTCTCTGGTGGGGGACTGCTGGTGTACAAACACAAGGTTTAAGTGTCAGGTTTGCCCTCAGGAGCACCATCAAGATGTGTAGGCTCGTATCCCTGCACTTGAGGGACACGTGGGTGGGTTTCCCACAGCCTCCGGAGGAGCGGTTCTGGGCTGTGCCCCCCTTCGCTGGCAGCCGCCTCTCCCCAGGGCTTAGGCAGCAGCTGCGTCAGCAGTTCTGCAGGAGCCTCTCCCACGCTGGGTTCCTCATCTCCTCCAGGATCCTGTTTGGGGCAGGGACCCTGCTCCTTGCCTGGGGATGTAAACTCCCTCCTCCGCTCTGCCGCAGCCAGCAGCCTTCGTCCCCGCTGCAGGATTTTCACTTAGCCTTCCCTTTCCCACCAGTTAGTCCATTTCTGATGGTCTAGAGTGAGCTTCTGGATGGTCATCCTCTTGTAGGTGACAGACTCGATCTTACAGGTCTTTTCCAACCTAAATAGTTCTCTGATTCTATACTGACAGGTGGGGATTTATCTTCATTAATCTTTGTGTCTCTCAGGATGTTTAAAATCCCGCAATCCCACTCCACGTCTCGCTGCAGCGAGCGTACCAAGCTGGGCCTTTCAAAGCCAGCTCACAGCGGCTCTCACCAAACTGTGCTCAGCTGCAGCGCCAGGGGACACGGGGGCTTCTTGCACAGTACCCTGAGGAAGGAGGCAGACACTGCTCGTGGTGATGTGAGACCGGGGCAGAGTGGTGCACGATTCTCAAACGTCCCTGGAAAATCTATTCAGCGCCCAGAAGCATTTTAAGTTAGTCCTTTTTTAAAAAAGATTCACTTTCTTGTCACTTCTGATTATGTCGGTGTATAAACAAATGTTGATGCCATGATAGACACGCACACTGCCTTAGGCTGAGGTGCTGAAAGCCCAGGAAGATAATTGAATTCCAGCAGTGGCATCAATTTGATCAGTGCTCTAAATGGACGTTCAAATTAGCATCTTCCCTAACACAGAATAATTATGCCAGGAATTAGAGATGAGATGCTGGCAAGCGTTTGCATCGTATTTTCGGCCTAAAGGGCACAGCTTTTGGGATGCTAATGGTCTACCTTGTTGGGTTTGTAGAGGTTTCGTTTCTCACAAGTTTAGGGTATCAGCGTACACACACCCGGGCTGTGATCGCTCAGCAGATCCCAACTGAGGATCAAGCAGCACCACTCCACTCCATCGCTGTGGACCACTGTGCTGATTTACACCACTGAGAATCTGTTTTCTTACATTTCTGCTGAATCTGTTATTTCGGAAAAGCCACAAGAGCTTCACAAGCTCTTTTGCTTTCACAGATCTATCTGGGTAACACTCCTACTATTGTGCTTTAGAACTTCATTTCTGCGTTTCCCTCTGTATTTGTAAAATTGCAAAGGAGGGTCCACACGCCGGTATGGTTACTCCTAGCACATGCTCATAATTCCTTGATCTGGGTCTCGCTGATGCTGAGGACCACCAGAGTCAGCATCAGAATTCATGCAGACAGGGATGATCTGGTCTTCAACACTTCTGCGTCCCTGTTCTGTGTTCTTGTCCCCAGGGGAGCGGAGTAGAATGGGCGGGAGTAGTTTTTGCCAGCGGTAGGGCACGGTTGTCAGACAACATGTGGGCTGCTGCTCCTCTCCGTGGGCTTGTAGGGTCTGTGGTGTTTAGGGAGAGCAGTTATACTAAAACCTTCCCAGAGAGAGTAATACATAGTCACGCAGCCCCTGGCCGTGAAGAAGTCACCTCAAACCCGGTCTAATCTTTTATTACAGAATTGCAATCACTGTCGAAAGACGAGGAGCTGTGATTTGTGCTAAGGCTGGTAAATTCCTCAATGTTTCAGTGTGAAAATGCTATTAAACAGGTTAATGTGCGTGCTTGTCCTGTAGCAAGGTGTTTAATAGCAACAGAGGGAATTTATTTGTTGTGTGTCTGCACCTGCCCTGTGCCTCAGTGGTCTGTATTCTACCCAGAACGGAGAAACGTTATTTCTTAGTTACACTGGCCTTTCAGCGCTCTCATGCCTGTGAAATTTTAGGCCAGTTTTGCTAGCTAACCCTCTTCCTTCTTTGCAGTCAGGTACGCGGAGCTGAGGGATCTATTTTTACAGAGAGAAATCTGTAAAACTACAGAAAGAGCTCAGGATTGAGAATGTCGGAATTCCACAGACCCAACCTGCAGAGTCCTTGTCTCTTACCTGCAGAGCTGCGAACCCTGACCGAGGCTGGGGAAGGAGCTGCACGGGGCGGTGTCAGGGCTGGCATTGTCTGCCTCCTGACGGAAGGGAAAAGTTACCGCTGCGATGGCAAAACCTTTTCTTACTTTGCTGTGTTCGGAGTCGATGACACTGGACAAGTCTGATTGACTTCTGCTTCTGAGAAGTGTAATAATCCCATGAAAATTCATTGGCTGGCATGTCTTTGTGGTATTACCTCACAGAATATATGAATAAAATTATGCGGTGAGCTATAGGAGTAAATCTAGGAAAAACGTGGCTCTGTCATCAGAGATCCCACCATGAGAGCAGTGACAGCTCACGGAAAGCTCTCGCTGTGTCCGCAGCTCCGAGGACGTTTCACCAACATGCAGTGTTGCCAGAGGTGCCGGCGCTCGTTGTCCTTGGGTGGTGCTGGGCTTGTCCTCGACTCGTGTAAAAATAGCGGCCCCTCCTGGGAAATAATGATCCTTACTTTTGTGAACAAATAATTTGTTTGTCCTTCATGCTGCTTGTTTTAAAATATTGTTTACCTTTTCACAGCCCGCTCCTCTCCATATGGTGAAGAACCAGGGCTCTTTCAAGCTCTGCAAATGTTGTTTTATTAGTGTGCCTCATGGTCATCTGGTTTGAGAACGAAAGTAGGCTGGAGGATGTTCAGTAAAACAGGCGAGCACAGCAGGCAGGCGGTGTCTCCGATGCTACTGCAGCCTTGCTCTGTAACAGAGCAGTAACTAAACCAGTGACATTTGTTAGACTTACCCCTTCAGCAAACCACATTTCTCCACCTTGGTGCTCTACTCCTCCATCGTTCAGCCTCTGCTTGCCAAAACCCCGCCTAAGTCTTGGCTGCTTTGGGGTTGCTGCGCTATCTTCAAACTATCAAAACCAATAATCTTCCTTTTTGAAACTTTATTATTGCTCAAGTTCAGTCATTGTTATTTTTAACAATACTCTCTTGGGTGGAAGCCGGACCAAAGGGTACATCGCTGGAGGTGCCCATGGCACTGCAAGCCAGGATTTCCTGCAGGACTGAGACTGGAGCTCTTGGAGCAGGGGAGAAGCTGGCAGTCGGGGACATCCACTCCCAGCACGCCCGGTCCTCCACCACCCAATGTGTCTTACCATGCAGGTTAGCTGGTTATTTCTGCGTATCATTGCAAATATTCTCTGTTTTACAGTGAAGAGCGAAGCTGTATGACTTCCGTCCAGGGTGGCCCACTGGTACCTTGGTCTTGAAGGCAGACGTTCAAAAGGAAGGTTTGAAAAGGGTCTATATGGTTAATGTCAGCTAAGGAAAACCTCCCCCTTGCCTTCAAATGGGACTGCAGTTCAGCTGTTCCTATACATATCCTATATAGCTATCTGTATCTATCTCTAATAATTAGAGAAGACATCCACTAAGGTGGGATGTCACCTTACTGGGGATGACTGTGCTTTTGTTTAAGTGTGTGATCACAAGTGCTGGCCGCTGCCTGCACCGTTGGGTTCAGCCCCACTTACCTGCAGAATTGCTCTTCAGGGAACCAATTCCACAAATCCAACAACCCTTCTTAGGAAAACGAGCGGCTTACACGAACAGGGCGGTGTGGCAAGGGGAGAACAGGGAGGAGGTTGTCTTCTCAGACGGTGGACCATTTGCTGGAAGACTGATCAGCTTCACGTGTCTGACTTAATCCCTTTTGCAGCAAAGCAGGATTGACTTGTTTTACTGTAACTCCCAAGTGGCAAATTATTGCAGCAACTCCACGAGCGACCGCGTTTGCACAGCCTGATTGGCTACCCTAAGAGCAGAGCCAATTTAATTATGCAAATATGCTAGTACACACAGAAATATGGACTCGCCTTCCAAGCCATCAGAGTACATAGTCCTTTAGAAGCCGTGAGGTCAGTGTGAGCAGGTTTTGTGTTGACAGTGGGGGGTGACAGGCCTGTAATGGTCAGATTTAGCAAGTCAGCAGCAGTCAGGTGTTTCCTAACAGTGACGAAGCTTTTCATGTGACAATAAATATCCTGGTGAGTCTAGGGGTCACCACGATGGAGAGTAGCGTGGCTCTGGAAACTCTCCAGAAGGTCAGGTCTTGCATCGTTATGTGCAATTCCTAGCGACCTACAGAAAAGCAGCTGAAAATCTGTTCATTGGAAATTCAGAGTAAAACCGTCCTGCTTGCACTGCTCATAAAACGTACCTGTGAATATACACTTTTTCCTGGGATGTGTATTTTAGAGCTTAAAATGTTTTGGAAGCTTTGTGGCAGCCCTCGCTGAGAGGCGTTATTTTATGTCACAACATTCTAGTCAAAAAGGTTTGCTCCTGAGATGGAGTGAGGAACTCTGAGTGCACTAGTGAGGAGAAGTCGCTTCAACTGTTTAACGGTTTTATTTAAAATGAAGTTGATCACTATCGTTTATTATCGTATGCAGGTGCTTAAGAGTCTTGAGTGTTCATTGAGAAACTGCTTAGCTGTTCATTTTGAAATGTTCGTGCCTGAGCAGGATGACCCCATGGCCTTCAACGTATGCCCCCCTGCCCTGCAATTAGTGCTTTTGCCTTCTGAGATTTGTTCTGCTGGTGGTGAGAGGGCAGGAGGAGCCATTAGTACGCGTCACGCTTCTGAGGGAACCCATGCTGTCCGCTAACAGCCCTCACTAAATTCTGCACTGCACTGGACAGTAGTTTATTGCAATTTTTATTTTCACATGAAGCTTTTAAAGAAAATCACAGCTGAACTATCCAAGGACATGCTTCGGGGTTTGAAACCTTCAACTAGACTGTTCAGAATGCTTCTGTGAAGCCCGTTCTGAAGTTCGTGGTGTTGCCCCTGGCAGTGGCCTGGGTGGTCAGACGCCTCCTCAGCTTAGCTCTTGCCCTGCTCAGAGACTGTCTCACTTCTCTCTCCAAGCGATGGACATGGTGACGCTCATGTCTTTTGCAAGCTGCTGCCCTCTGAGTAAAGCACTGTGGTTTAGATTATCGATAACAATGACAACGGTGTGGCGAGGAGTGGTGCTGGTGCACATTCAGCACGTCTGTACCGCTCTCTTTGCTGTAAACGTGACCTGGAGCTGCCTCCGCCACCCCTTGTAAAGGAAACTCTTCCCGTGCCTTGAATCTCTTGGTTTCCATGGGGTTTTTAAAATTTCTGCTTCCCCTTTCCATATTCCCTTTGCATATCTGTGGAACAGGGTAGGGTATTCTGTGGGGTAGGAGTCGCTCATGAATGAGAAGCTGTAGCATCCATGCAAACGTCCCTTTTTGAGTGCTTACTAGTTAACATCTGGAAGAGGAGAGGCAGCCCCGCTGGACTTCTGCTTTCCATGAAATCCTGCCTGACACCTCCCCGCTTCATCTTGGTTATGCCTCTGCTAATCTTTCTCCATGCTCTAAGGAAGTGCTGCTTGTGGAAGGTCCCCTCCTCGTTCTCCTGCTGAATGGCATTTCTGTTTGAAGACCCCAAAACCAGCTGTGGGTGTTTTCTGTAATCTTAGTGCTCTCCCCGCTCCCGTTCCCCGTGCACATCATCGCTCCTGCAGTCTCGCTGTCCGTCTGGCACCGTGCGTGGGGCTGGCTAGCAGTAGCCCTCACGGACATACTGCTGACACCACTATTTCCTTCAGCGCTTGCGTTATTTCTCACCCCATTCTTCTCTGTGGTGTCTGAATTCTCATCAGCACCTGCTGAGCCAGGATTGGTGTTTGCCGAGTTGATCCTGATCACTGGAAGGGATTTGTGGTACAGCAGTAGAACTCACCGGTAGAAAATGGCATCTCTTCCCCCGCTTTGTTTTCCTTTTAAAATCCACTGTTTTGCAAGACGTGTGACACATCTTCCATGGTTTTATCTGTCTGCTTTTAGTGTACCTAGGAAGGACTTAGCATAATTGCTATCCCAAATTTGGAGGTGAAGCAATTATGCTAAACCCACCTCTACCAGATCCCCAGAACCCTTGTTAAAGAAGAATCCTCCAAGGGTCCGTGGGAGAAGAGTCAGGGAGAACAATTAAACAGATGTTTTCTGAGCAGAAGGCACACCGCAGCAAACGGCAGCGGACCTTGATGGAAGCCCTTCCTGAGGACGCACTCCGAACAAACGTATCTTTGTGGGAAAGGTGTGAAGCTGGTCTGTGAGCTCGCTCAGATCCCAGACCCCTTCCAAGAGAGCTTTTGGACTTCTGAAGGATGGCCGGAGGTGGATTGGCATTCATCGCTGCAGGGTTGGCGCAAGGATCTCGTCTCTCTGCACGTGCTAGAAGATCAGTACGAGCAGTCCGCGAGCGGAGGATGGAGCAGATGACAGAAGACTGTCTTTCAAAGTGACAAGGGTATTGATGACTTTGAGCAAGTCCAGATGTCAGACAAAAGCATCCAGTCTCTTGTTTACTTGAACATGAAAAACACTTCTGCCAGCTGCAGCCAGCTGCAATTCCATAGTCAGAGACTAATCTTAAATGAGTGTTGCTCTGTTTATCCTTATCATCATCCCAGGGGACGAGCGTGTCCCCCAGCTGAGGAGTTACCCGATGTTCATTGCTGAGGGGTGTGTGTCCATTGCTGGGAAGTCCAGGTGTGGGAACAAACAACTTTGTGTGACTGAACCTCATAGTTCAGTGCCGGAGCCAGCCACGCTGGAGAACCCTGTCCTAAAACCGGTCAAATTGGCCGTTTTTCCTCTGGTTTGGAGGCGGATGCAGAACTTTGCTCCCTGCACTGACTGGACACGTTTCCCCTGGATTTCCAGCCTTCACCAGAAGCTGCTCTGGTGCTATTTACTCTACTCGGTTTTCACCAGCCCAGCCCAGCTCTGGGCCCGGGCTTTCAGCAGCACCCCGTGTTTTCCAACACTGACCTGCGTTATGTGGCTCTGTCTTCAAACCAGCCTTTTTATCCTCGCTGTGGAAACCCACGATAATGTCGCACATAGGAAAAATTATCAGAAGAAGCTGCGTACAAAGGAGAGCAGCTAGAAATAATGTTATTTTCCAGAGCTCAGTAATTTTCTGTGTGGCGTGGCGGGGGGGGGGGGTGGGAGCTGTGTGTAGGTGCTGTGGGTACGTCGGGGCAACTCTGGCTGACGGCGGAGCGCGGGCTTTGGCCATCCTCCCTCTCTAGCCTGCTGTGAGGGATTTCAGTGTCTCGGCATTCCTGTTTTTCGGCAACCCCCAGACTTTGTTTTGGTTTGGTTTTTGTTATAACTCTCCTCAAAGCCCCGGTTTTATAACACTCTTCTGCAGCCTTTTGTGTTATTTTCTTCTTTGCTGCATTAAGATGCAATTATGTACTTTAGCTAATTGCTAGTTACTTAACGTCAGAATGCATAATGCGTCTGAAACTTCCTCTGTTTTTCTCCATCAAAATCATACGTAGGGCAGGAACAAATGCGAGATATTAAGGTTACGTCTTGGCAAGGATTTACCTAAAAGGCTGCTCTCTTCCTGACGGAAGATAGATCACGTTTTTGGGTACAGCGTTAGGATTATCGTCGGTTAGAACGTATCACCTGTTCCTGTTACATATTCTCAGTTCTTTATTTTACTCTGAATTCTAAATTCACATTTGCTTTGGTACGGACTTAGGAGCTGATAAAGTCAGAAACATTTTTACAGACTAATGTAACCGGACAGCAGCGAGGGCCAAAAAGCATCGGGAACACGGAGATCTGCTTCGCAGCTGAATTTACCCTTTTATAGACACTGAGTGTGTTCGAATTTTATGTCAAATATGTGTGAGGTAGGTGGAAAAAGGTTTAAATTAATAGAGGACATAATTAATGGCAGATATAATAATGCAAAGGGGTTGAAGTTTGCTTTCTTCTAAAAACCTGAGTTTTTGTCAGTTCACATGGGAAGACTCTTGTGTTTTTATATAAGAGCTCGTAAGTCACATTGGTTTTGGAACATAAAAAGTTATTCTAAAAGAAAATTAGGAAAGGTATAGCGTCAGTGTTTGAAAATTTTAACGATCAACTGACTAAACCCATAAACCAATTTAAAAGCACTCAGGGGGTACGAGGTGTTTCACACCTCCCTCCATCCAGCTGTACAACAGCTGCTAATTTTGGTAAGGTTTGGCCTCAGAAAATAATAATAAAATATATTTCTGTCCATAGCTTTCTGTTATAACCATTATTGAAAGTACAGCTAAGTAGTAACATGACAGAAAATGCTAGAAATATTCACAGATCGCACAGGCTGCCGCCTCTGCTTGGCTTCCTCCCCAGTCCAGGAAGACGGTCGCTCCCTGTCCGTTGGGATAAAGGGCAACCATGAGAGAAATAACACACCACTACAGTTGCTTGCAATTTCGTAGCATTTTTCAAACCTACAAAATCACAGAACATACTTAACGAGACCAACATATGCGCTCCGTCCCAGGCAGGCAGGTAGGGTTTGGTTCAAACAATCAGAAAACACGGAAAACCCCCTGCGGCTCTCCCTCCGTCCCGCGGCTCTCCCTCCGTCCTGCGGCTCTCCCTCCGTCCCGCGGCTCTCCCTCCGTCCCGCGGCTCTCCCTCCGTCCCGCGGCTCTCCCTCCGTCCCGCGGCTCTCCCTCCGTCCCGCGGCTCTCCCTCCGTCCCGCGGCTCTCCCTCCGTCCCGCGGCTCTCCCTCCGTCCCGCGGCTCTCCCTCTGTCCCCGCGGCTCTCTGTGCCCGTTTCCCCATCTCATTTCTCTCTCAGGCTTGGCATGCCCCCAAAGCGTGTTTGCAGCTTCTGTGCCCACCTTTCCTCTACTTCACCTGAGCTCTCACCTCATCCTCCACGGCTTATTTTCTATTTCCAGGCGCTTTTCCTCCCTGCCTGTTTTTCTTTCGCGTTAACCTTGCCTTGGCTCTGCCCAGCCTGCCCCGGCAGGTTGGGTTGGCAGGGAACATTTCACTGTGCTGCTTTCCCCTGCTCAAGGTACAAAAATATTGATATGTGCAGAGCTGCTCGTACAAATCGATACTGCGCCGGGCAGAGCAGCGCAGCTGCTGTGCTGTAGAGCCGCTGCTGTCAGCCTGGGAACCAAGGGGGTGTTCGGGGATGGGGAAGCCTGAGCAGCCCTGGGGTTCGGAGAGCGTGGTCCGGGCGCAGGGCAGGGGTGCGGTGCCATGTCTTGTCTCGCTTGCAGAGAGACGTGGTTCTTGTGAAAACAACCTGCTCTGCACGTGTTGGTTTTGGCTAACGGGGGCGCACCGGGACTCGGGAGCTTCCCTTCAAACGTCCTCGGTACGTGTTCCCTTGAAACTGGACATTACCTGTCTGGTAATTCGCACAGGAGAGAACAGGAGTAAACGAACCCGCTCAGAGAGGAGCTGGTCGTAGCTGCTGCTTTGCTTCAGCAAACAGAATTTCCCCTTTTTCTAGTTTGGAAGCAGGAGTCTTGGCTCCTGCCAAGCACATCTGGACCTCGGCCCCTCGAAGGATTATTAGCTTCAGCCACAGATAACACTAACAGCTCGGAAACCGCTGGAATAATTAGGGTGATTTTTTGCCAATCGAACAAGACACGACGGGAGCTGCTGCTCGGTCCCTCGGGCAGTGCCGAGCCCCTGCTCCAGGTGCAGTTCCCCCGTCACGCTTGGGGGTGCCCTGGGGACGACGAAGGACCTCAAGGGTGGGATTTGGCTCCCAAGAAATAAACCCGATTTTCCTGGCTGCGCACGGGCTGCCTGTTCAGTTCGGAGGAGAAGCGGCAAATCCTCTTTGCCGGTGTTACCAGCCGGGGGGTGAGGCGTCCGCGCGGCCTCGCGCAGCTGAACAGGCTCTAAACCAAGCGGCGTGTAATTAAGTACCTTAATGAAATGTAATATGGAGACTGAGATGATTCCGCCTAATTTTGAAATATTAAATAGCTTAAAAATTAATCTGAGGGGAGGACATTTTGCCTCTAAGCAGCGTTTCTTAAGCAGTTTTCGAACTCCAGGACTCCATTCAGAAACATCCTTTTCACATTCCAGAGGAAGAAAGCCAGAGGTAAACCAGTAAATCTCTGCACTGATGCTCATTCACACTCCTCACGGATTTCCCAGCCTTATGGACTGCGTAGCTCTTCCAAGCCTTCGGAGACCTCTCCGTCCTGTTCTGTGTGGCACACCATAGTCAGTTGTAGCTCCTGAACGTCTGTTTTCTAAGCACTGCCGTGTTGTCCGCACGCGTAATTACACCAACTTCTGTTCCTCTGCAGTTTGAACACTTGATCCATCGCTTCTGTTCCCTGCCAAATGTGTGGACGTTTTCAGCAGAAAATGAGTTTTGGCCGAAACAATGAGAACACTGTCTTTCTTCCCCTTCTGTATTATTAATAATGACCTAATTTTCCCTTTTCTCTCGTAGCCTTTGAGTTATTTAGTGAGGAAATTTGTTCAAGTTTTATTTCTAAATATCTTTTAATAAAACTTAGAAAGTCAGTTGTTATGAAACACAGGAGGGTCCCTCTGAACATCACCAGACACTTTATCACAGCGAGGGTGACCAAGCGCTGGCACAGGTTGCTTGGGGTAGTGGTGGAGTCTCCACCCTTGGAGATCCTCAGAACGTATCTGGGCATGGTCCTGGGCCATCTGCTCTGGGGGATGGGACCAGATGAGCCCCAGAGGTCCCTGCCCACCTCAGCCAGTTGGTGATTCTGTGAAAATTCTTTACAGCTTTACAATGATTCACTTATTTTTCATCCATATGGGAGAAGGTCAATTGTTGATGAAACGTGCCTTTTTTTTTTTCTCATTCATATCCAAGAATTGAAAAGAGGAGTGAAGCTTGGCCTCTGAGCGAATCTTTAATAAAGACAGTATCACAGGATATATAAAATCCAACCTTCATAATAGGCTAAGTCAGTCAGTATTTCTCCACTTGAAGCTGCCTTAGGGAAGCTTGAACTAAGACATCATCACTTTTTTCTTAATTTTTCTGAAATATCCATATTCAGGCATAGGTACTCCTTGCTCATTTGCGATACTTTATGAAAATTAGATGAAAGTACTCTAGCCCACTTTCCAGTCTACATTAGGAAAATATGATTTATGTGGAACCATTCCCTTAAGAATCACGTCCTTAAAGTAATATAAACATTTTTAGCATTTTACCTTCCTAGACACGCCGTCACCTTGGGGTTGGATCTTGTTAGCGCAGGAGCCTCTCAGATATTTCACTAATTCTCTTGATTAATCTCTATAAATTCTGTTTGCAACTGCAGAATATTTACTGCAAATTCTAAGGACTTCAAAAAAATCTTAAATATTCACCAGTATGTGCTACCCTATTCTCTATGAAGTCTCCACAACTGGGATTTTTAAATCCTGAAGCGACTTGAATGTCTAAAGTCTTGATTAATTCCTCGCTGTCTAAGGGATACACTTGGTACCTGGCATATTGCTGTCAAGGAGCTCGTGTTTGGTACTTAAAAGTAAGGCTTTTTTATGTCCTTAGCTAGGCTTCCAAAAGTAGGTGGTGACCGTAGAGCTTGGCAAGCTGGGTAGTGCTGCGAGAATGACCAGCTCCATCGCTAAATGCCAGGGTGGTACAGGAACGGGTGAGATGGGCGTGCACAGAGTACACAGGTCGGTCTTTCACTGGATGTGGGAAGGACCAATGCAAGGCTTGTCTTTTCTAGAGCAGGGTTAAGAGGATTCTTGGCGGACTGGTGGCACCTCTGGAGCATGTAATTTGAATAATAAATATGAATTCTGAATGTCTTTAAATAAGAAAGAACAGTTACAATGCGGCTAACAGCTAAGCGCTGTAAAAATCCTGCCCTGTGTTTGGGAATGGCTCCTCTGATTTGTCCGTATTTCCTCCGTTCTGTTTGGATCTACTCTACCTGCCTCATTCTGTTTGCTGGTAACGACCGTGCTGGCTACGATGGAGCCGCCTTCTGTCTAATAACTAACCGTAATGCATTGCCCCAGGGATTTCCAGTCACTGGACACTCAGCACTGTGGGCGAAGGGCTGTTTGTAGTCCTGTGTGCTTGCTGGGAGCAGAGTCACTTTGAAACCATCACGGAGTTACAGCTCCTGTTGCAGTCAGAAGTACAGGAGAGGTACGAGATGTAATGGGCTCTTCTACAGCAAAAGGAATTTAGGAGGGGTTTGTTTGTTTCCTTTGTTTTCTCTTTTCCTCTGTTGGTCTTTGAGTCTTGAGAGAGAGGATGAGTGATGGAAGAGTCCTCTCTTTATGTCCACTAACAGGACCCTTTGACCACCACCCACGATATCTTCTGGTATCTTCCTTATACATCACATCAGCGTCCAGTAACAAAACGTGAGAATGGAAGGACATTTAAGTTATCATCATCTCTCCTGTTTCATCAAATACGTGCTTGGAAGATGTCTGGTGGTAAAAATACAGAGCCCCAGCACTGGCTGTTGAATGCAGAGTGATGCTTTCACGTAGGCTGTGGGCATATGTCACTACCTCTTGCCTTATGCTGTGCAGCACGAGCGCTGCTTCCGCTTCAGCTGGCGCTGCAGTGACAGCTGGACAGGGCCACACCAGTCCCTTTGCCAGTGTGCACCATCTCCTTTTGACCTTTGGAAGGCCCTTAGCTCTCCCTGCAGCCACCCTTTGCCTTGACCCCGTGGTCCATCCTGTAAGTTGGGAGTGCCAGGAAAGGCAGAGATTCTCTCTTTCCTTTTTTGAGCAGTTTAAGGTAGCTGATGGGAGACATTGAGTGGGTCTTGGCTAAGGTCTGCCAAGTCTGACGGGCTGGCATGGCTAAGGGAGCTAAACGGAACTTGCTTGCAAAACCAGTTTAAATTGTGAACTGGCAGAGCTCTCTGCAGGAAACTCCTGGGAGTGGAGAATCCATTACTCCCTGTGGCTTTAAAGGGCTTTTAATTTGTGAGGAAGGCTGTTGAATACTACTATTTTAGTGGAGATGGGTGTCAGGAGGAAATAAAGTTTTGTGACAGTTCAGGTAAAGAAGTTTGACATTTGTACGGGTTTGTGCAGAGAAAAGTTTTTGATGTGCTGCTGCTATTTGAGAATCTGTCGGATTGCATTTTTAATTATTTGTCAAGGGCACCTAGAGTCTTGGAAATGTATTATTTTATGTTTTATAGGTTGAAGTCTAAATAAATAAATGTGGTTGAGAGCTCAAATGACTGTCTGCACAGTGTGCAACAGCAGTTAGAAAGCTTTGGTGCATTAAAAGTATGGAATGTATTACAGCAGCATATTGAACAATGGCTCATCTCGTCTGGAGCGACGCGCTCAATTTTGTTTGCCTACCCTAAGCTATAATTAAGATTGACAAGGTTATCCAGAGAGGGAGAATAAATATTATGGGGATGTTAGGTACGTTGACACATGACTAAAGAACTGTAAGAAATTTAATTTCTGGACAACAACTATGAACACGATTAAGACAAGGCTCCTTCAGAAAATGGGGGGAGTGTCAGTGAAGAAATAGTTGGCCCAGCTCTTCAGCTCATTTTTGTGGCCGTTTGGTGGGGTCTTTGTCACGCTGGTCAGGCGGCTCCTGCAGCAGAGCAGGGTCCTAAGGAGCAGCCCCAGTGCCGATGCCAGGAGCGGCAATAATGGAGCTGGTGTCAGGTGGGACAGGAGAGCAGCTGGACGAGCGCTGTGAATAGGTAGTGAAGGGCTGGATTTTTTTCATGTGTTGCTCTTGAAGAGCAAGAACACTTCTCAGTCAGACGCATGGGTTATAACTATTGGTATTATCGGTGGGTGAGGGGTTTGCAGCTGCCGCCCCGCCCGCCCCACCGGCGGGGCGTTTGGCCTCGCGCAGCGCTGGGCAGGCGAAAGCGTGTGCCAGAGCCCATTGGCAGTGCTGCTGGCACCACGGCCGAGCAGACGCAGAGCCTGGTAACGGTGGGATAAAGCGTTCTCCGGCTGCAGCAGCCCAGTCTCGGCCCCTCCTGACCCTCTCTCAGCAGAGCAATATGTTTCCATCGCTTTACGCCTCGGCCACCTCTCCAGCCGTGCCACGATGCCCCAGCCCTCTCTGGCTGGAATTCCCTGGTGCACGCACGTGGGCTGGTACCACTCGGCCTCTCAGACAGCGGCCGGCGCTTATCAGATGGAGGTGGAAATGTAGCTCCCCGTATAAGTACAGCTCTTCTTTTTCCCATCTGCTCCTACTTGTCTCTCTAGCTTATCTGCTGCTGCTTTTTTCTGCACGTAGCCGGCATCGCAGACTGTCTTTCAGTCCTTTCCCCTGGGGCTAACCACCTACATCCTGTTTTTAAGACCTATTTTCAGCTCACTCTAGCAATTAACGTGTGATATTGCAATGAGTCTGGGCAGCAAAATTA
This sequence comes from Bucorvus abyssinicus, assembly GCA_009769605.1. Classification (NCBI taxonomy): domain Eukaryota; kingdom Metazoa; phylum Chordata; class Aves; order Bucerotiformes; family Bucorvidae; genus Bucorvus; species Bucorvus abyssinicus. The sequence continues at coordinate 33,268,028 of CM020034.1, read as the reverse complement.
TTGGGTCATTTCACGGAAATGTCCATTATAGGTAAATATGCAATCAGGTACCTGTGGCAGTGCGCAAAGGGAGCCCTCCATTATCCCCCCGTACAGGGGTAGCCATAAACACCCTTCTATACACACAAACAGGGGGCGCGTTAAAAATACTGCTAATAATTAAATCAAACTCTCCCCTGCATATAAACAGTGGGCTTTCACTGGCGTTAATTTGAGCTGAGTAAGTGTAATAGTTAAAAGCTAGGTTATTATTTTTTACAGTGGTCTGCAAATATGTAATTTATGTGCAATTATGTACATAAATTCTCTACCGTCTACCAACAAAGGCCAAACCTTCTACCTGTTAAAAACTGTGAGGCTCCGATTCTCCACTCCTTTTGGCAAGTGATGCCAACCCTTTAAATTGATAATGCAATTTTGTTCCCACAATATGTGTAAATTCCTGGTCCGCGTGCGTCAGCATCCCATCAACACTTCCCCTTCCCTCCCACCCGACATGTGTGGGGCTTTGGAGCGGTTGTCACTTGGACGGCTACAGCAGGAGGATGCAAAGTGATGTTTAATCCTCTTCGACATGCCCCAGGGCTGGACCCAGCCTCCCGCCAGCTGGGCAGGACGGCCGCCCGCCCTCCCTCCTTCCGCAGAGGTGTCCAGCCCAAACCCTGGAACCCAGCCGCTCCCGGGGCGGGATTATCCTGGCAAAATAACAACATGGCATCCCAGGAACACAGTTTCACCTCTCCGAGCTTCGTGTTTGGGGTCTCTTCCTCTTACTCACGATTTGTCCTTCAGCTCCTCCCTGTGACTGAGCCAGGGGCTTTGGGGAAAGGGCAGTGACTGACTTTTTTGCCTAGAGAAGTCAAACAAGCTCTGAACTTAGCGGGATAGCAGTCTCTTCCGATCATTCCGATTTTATATAATAGTTATTACTGCAGTAAATGGAAAAAAAACCCAACCCAATCTTACTGCAGATACTTCTGTATCATCACAGTGAAATTAATAAAGATTTGGATATCTGAAGAACACCAGCTCTTCAGCAGAGACCCTCCTGAAAATGGGTGTAGCTAGTGCCAATCAGATGTGGTAGTAACAAGTAGGTTTAGTCCATCTCCTTATCCTTTTAGGGCAAGAAGTGCAGTGTTCAGGACACGACTACCCATAGCTTCAGTCCTGCATGAGTATGAAGATGACTGTGGCAGCTTTGATAACTTGAAGCTCGCTGTGCCAGCTGAGGCAGCGGTGGCAGGTGAGCTGCGGGAGCGCGGTGCTCGGCACAGGCACATTTACCCGGTTTGAGAAAAAGGATGGTTCCCCCCGGGGGTTGTGCCCAGCACAGCCACCATCCCAGCTTAAAGCTCCCTCGCGTGCCTCGACGCTCCGTGGTGCTGGGGCAGCAACGTAGAGCTCTCCCCACTTGCTTTTCTGTTCATGCGCTCCTCCTTAATAAACCAGTAGATTGCAGTTAATTATCTCTCCTCTGTTACAAATCAGAATAAATTACTGATGTTTGCCGAGCTGTCCTAAAAAAGGAACTGTATTTTAAGGTTTTGCGATGAAGATGTGACTTTAAGATAGGGAGAAGCGGTTAACGCCTGCGTGCGTGTTCTTTATGGAAATGTCTTTTATTCCGGACTTGCAGATACTGCATATGAGAGACAAGCTGATTAATCCCCGTTGTACGTGGCTCTCCAAGATTAATACCCTCAGTCTGATTCAAGCTATTTATGGTGCAGCTCAGATGTTTGGGTTTTTTTAAGTACCAGAAAGATGTAGAGGAAGTGTTTTCCATCCATCCCAGTTCAGCTCCTCGGCTGTCCGTGCTCCACCTGCTCTTGGAATTGTTGCTTAAGAACATTTATTGATTTCTAGTGCACTCGGCAGCAGCACTAAGAGTGCGGGGGGTGCGTAGGTAGGTGTGTTATTGCCCGGGGGACCTGCCTTTTTCCCTCGCCTTTTTTACACCATTGCTGGAGTGAGGTCTTTGACCCGAGCTTGTATATAAACTATGTTTGTTTCTAATGCATTGTTTATAATATATTGCCTATAACATAGGGCTTATATCAGGGTGAAGTCTTTGTTCCCATTCAGCGCTTGTCAAAGCAAAACCGTGAGCTGCCGTGAGTCTCCGTGAGGACGAGTTGTGACTGATGCTGGTGCTTCTCCCACGCCGGTGTGTGCCCGAGGACAGCTGCTCCTCCACGGCTCCGTGTCCGCGTCTGGGTGTTTGTGTGTTACCTGCGTACGGCTGCTGTGTTAATGAACCCAACAAAAAAAAACCAAACCCAACAAACCAGGAAACCCAGGAATCTAAAAATGGCTCCAAGTGGGCGAGAGCTGAAAGCTCTGTAAGCTCGCTGGCAGCAGCATTGAAAGCGTTTGTCTGGGAGGGGGTAGGCAGGAGGATTAGCGATCGGAGGAGATGTAGTTGTTTTTAATGAAGTCACTCTTTGCAAATGTCACGGTGAGGTTCCACCTGCAGTTTCAGGCATTTCTGCCCAAAGCGTGGTCAGGTTTGGGGTTGGTTTGATTTCTTCTCTTTCCCAGCACTCTGAATTCCGCTTACCTCTGAGGGCCCAGCTGAATTCTTTCCAGTTACATTTAAGAGAGAAAAATTAGCTGTGTTTTTACACTCTGCAGGGCTGCAACCCGCTGGCATTCAGCAGACGCTTCTGCTCATGCTCAGGGTTGGGCAGAGCTGCCTTGCTGACCGGTTCTTGCCCGGCTCAGGGGATTGGAGAAGGAAACAGATTTTTGCCGTTAATTTAAATAAACGCTGCGAGATAGATGTGTTTGTAGGTGTGGGATGAATTCTTAAGCAAGACACTGTTGCTGTGCAGTTCCTTTCAGAGCAGTATTCCCTTTTCTCACCCGAGATGCTTAAACCCACCCAGAGCAGACCAGGTTAGGGGGGATTAGAGGCGGTGAAAATGCAGATTACGAGCTGCCTCGCCCTCCCCTCTGCCCCGAGCTGACTGTGCTGGCTGTCTCCTCGCTGCCGCTGAGCTGCCCGCGGCTGCGCTGGCGGTGAGGCACGGCCCTAATCTCTGCTGGGAGCTGGCGGGGAAGCCAGTGAGCGGTGCTGGTGCTGGAGCAGGGGGGTCAGGCTGCACAGCACATTTCATCCCATCGGTTCCTTCTTGTGGTGGTGTTCAGCAACTCCCTTTCCGCTACTTGTAATGTATTACCTCTTAATGATTCTGTTGTATTAATTGATTTTAGCCTTGAACCAAACTCATTTCGGAAAAGGGATGGAATCATACATCTTCCGTAGAACGATTCTGCAGTGCTGGATGTACGGACCATACAGTGACAAGGTCACCACATTAGTTATGATATTATATACACCTACGTATACCTAATGAGATGGTTGTGTATACTGGATGGTCACATGGTGATTCTATAGCAGCTCGTTGAGGAACCGGCCTCCAGTTGCACCAGAGGAGGTTGAGGTTGTCCCTGAGGAACCATTTCTTGCCCATTGGGGTTGTGCAGGGCTGTCCCAGGCTGCCCAGGGCAGTGGTGGAGTCCCCATCCCTGGAGGGGTTTCCCAGCCGTGCAGGTGGTGCTGAGGGACAGGGGTCAGTGGGGACCTGGCGGTGCTGGGGGAACGGGGGGACTCGAGGAGCTGGAAGGGCTCTTCCAACCCAAACAATTCTGTGATTGTATAAATACTTTTAGTACTATTCCTTCAGCTGTTGTTTATAAAACAAACGTGTACTCAGCCATTCTGTGGCCAACAATTATTTTACTTCTCCAAACCCCGTAATAAGCCATCATTTAATCCAAACCGTACGGAGAGAAGTGTGCAGCTGCTCTATCTAAATACGAATTTCAGTGTGTGTGGTGTGTTTTCCCGGGCCATTACCTCACCTCTTCATACACTCAGCTCTTAATATGCCTCATACAGAGGTTATCAATAATTGATTCACTTTATGAAAGTATATTTGCTCTGATGTGCAATTGTTAACTTTCAAAAGACGTGATTCTATCTTCCATCTCTTTTACAAGTAAAATGATGAACAGGCAACATATTTTGAACATGAATGAGAAGGCTGGATCGTTTTTTTCAAAGGGAAAATATAAAAGGAAAAGAAAAAAAAGGAATTCCCACTAGCTGTTACTATTAAAAGCTTGTTCATAGGTGATGTGCTACAGGAAACCACTCCAGAGCAGCTCCTGGTTACACACGGGTTACGCAGACGCTGTTGGTCTGTCTCAAACTTCTCCTCAGAGCAGCCGTGCAATCTGCAGCCACCTCTGCAGAGATTCAAGTGGATTTCCCAGTGATTATTCAAATAGGTGCGTAGAGGTAGTCAGGGAGCGTTTGGGTTGGTTGTTCATCCCTCCTCTGTGTGCACTATCTCTTATTTCTTCAGAAAACCACCTGTGCTGGGAAATGACACTTTTCTGCAGCCAATAAAAGGTACATTGCATTTCTCTGAAATTAAATGAAAACTGAAACTTCTCATCTAGGCTCCCTTTCCCACGAAATCATGGACTGGGTGATCTTTCGAGGTCCCTTCTGACCTGGGCTGTTCTATGACATGACTTTCAGCGTCACTATTTAAACCGGTTGGGGGCTATGGTGTGAGACAGGTATCAGTCCAAGGACCCGGCTGAGCATGTAGGCATCAGGCAGCGTCGTGTTCAGGTGATGGGTTTCGTTCCTTCCATTGGAAGGTTGTTGAATAGCTGGGGTGAAATCCTGTCCTTGCTGATGTCAACTAGAGCCTAGGAAGGCAGGAAAAAAGATTTCGCCCTTTGGTCTTCCCCTTCCAGCAGAAGAGTGATGTCAGCCTGGGGTTCCCACGGGCAGGAAGCCCAGACGGTGCTGACGCCATTCTGCCTGCTCCACTCCGTGTCGAGGCGTCGGTTTGGAGCAGCCCAGGTGAACAACAGCAGATTTACACGTAATCATCATTCCTACCTGCTAACATCATTTTCTGTAAATTCCGTCCCCGTTTCAAAGGCGAGATTCGACTCCAGGCAGCGCAATGTGGTTATTTACTGCCTGTGCCAGCTGCACGTGCCTGGCAGGGCAGGGTATGGAGCACGCAGGGACAGGCACGGTGGGATTTGCGCCGCTTCCCCCAAAGCTGGTCAAACGGGAGGTAGTCTGCACTTGATTCTGTTCATGTTCTGAATAAAGATCCACAGCAAGAGTCAGCAGGGAAAAACCTGGCTGTGGGCTTGTTCAGGGGATGCGCTCGTTCAGGGGATGTGCTCTAGGACCGGCTCCGCAGTACAGCGGAAGGTAGTGGGAGGTTTTGCAGAAGAATCAGCATGTCCGAATCAATAGCTGTGATTATCCCGCAGTAACTGCGCGTAATGGTCGTGGGCCACGTTCTCCAGGCTGGATTACAGAGGCGAGCGCGTGAGTGTCTGCTGCGAGAAGATAAAGAGCACCAGTTGAGTGGAGATGGCGGTTTTGCTAAGTAATCGACTTCCTTGGCTGCCTCCTGCAAAAAGCTGAATTCCTCCGGTAAAATTTCTTCGCACAATGAGCGAGTCAAGTGGAAATACAGCATGAGAAATGAGAGCAGGCTTCTAAGGTGCTCAAAAAAATGCTCATCCTATTAGCAGTACAGGGACAAAAAATAACAAGTTGAAGCACAACGTTTGAAGACGTATGAAACATTTAAGGCATCCTTTCAGATTTACAGTAACCCATTCGTGTCTTAAACCCAGTCCAGCTTAAAAGACACCCATAGGCCAGTTCTTACTAGTTTACTCTATTTGTGGAGAGCTCCCCATTGCCATTAGTCTTCCTTTGCTGCCCGTGTTGGTCGGGTGTGGACGTATGTATGGCAGCATATCTGCCTCAGCCTCAACCCAAAGATACAGACAAGGCTGCCCTTGCTGAGGTAACGAAGGCCGACAGTACCGTCCTTACGTTTCGGACTGCTGAACTAAGTGCAGGAAGACACTGTTTCAGACTGTAGATGGTTTTCTGCTGTAAAAACTGGAGAACTAGGCACCACAGGAACCAAGAGCTCAGTCAGGTTTATCATGTTCCACTGATTTCAAAGCCTTTTTGCTGTAATTTGCCATTGGAAAAGCAAACGCTTCATCTGAACCTTTCCCGTTATCTCGCACGGTGAGACTCATTTAAATCGTCACTGTGAGCAGTATGGAAGGGATTGGATCCAGGATATATCATCCTTCAAATAATGGAAATTGAGCATAGACGAACTGAAATACGGATACATGAAACCCTGTGGATGCCGCTGTAGCGAAGGATGTCCTTTCTCTGCCTTTCCCTCTCTTGCCCATTGGTACCAGTACGTCAGCAGAGAGACCAGGACTGCCCGGAGGGATTTGCAGGACACCTTGGAGTGGTTCTCTAAACCCATTCCATCAGATGCTGTTACAAAATACTCAAGACATTGATGCATTGCATAAGATGCGAAGGATTCCATCACGCGGCAGGGCGTAGCACAGCTGAGGGCCACCGTGGAGCAGCTCCTTTGCATTTCAGTTGAGCTGTGCAGATCTCGTCCCTGGAAAGCCCCAGTGGGGACCAGGAGGACTTTACAGCCCATTCGAGCGATAAACACAGCCCAGCAGAGGAGTTTCCTGAGCCGTGAGTTCTCCTCGCGAGGTACAGCTTGTTTTTGTGCTACAGCGGTGTGGGGAAATGCTATCGCAGGGGAAGGATGGTGCCAGCCTCCCGTGTCCCCTCTCAGGTGCTGCGCTGGTGGGGTGGCCCAGAGTGACTGCACCCCACCGAGATCTCGCCCTGGGGAGATGATTAATGATATTATTAATGATTTATCAATAGTGGTACTGTGGAGCAGGCAGGTGTGAGGTTCATCCCCAAACCTGGCTCTTGCTGGCAACTGCCACCCGAGATATCTGTGTGCCAGCTCGTGGAGTTACCTCAGCCAGCACAGCTCCAGCTATGACCTTTGCTTCCTCTTAAATAAAGAGGTTGTTCTTAATTTCTCCTGAAAGATCTGTTATAGAGAAGGACTGCAGCGCAATTATATTTTTTTATTTATTACTAATATTCCAAACAGTGTATCAGCAAATAAATGTTCTGGGAGATAAGCACAGATGAAGTTGTGTGTCAGCCCTAGGAGAAGTGGCATCAGTTCAGTTATTTAGTTATTAGTTTGGGTGGAGAATTCTATTTCATCAAAGCCTTCGAGACTTTTGAATTTTATTTTCATTCTGCAGAGGGGTGAAGAAAACTTCTCACATATTTTCACAGAATGGAATTGTTGCGATGGCCTCGGCTGCCAGCTGCACTTTCCTAAACGGATTATCTGTTGACCTGAAATGTGGTACCAGTCCGTGAGATCCCTGTTCTGCCTGACAAAGGGCAAAGAGCTCAGGCACGGTTCGCTCTGAGCTGGGAATGAGAACCAAACCGGGGTCTAAGGTAACGGCAGAAACGTCAGAGGAGTAGGAGGCTTCTCGTGTTCTGCCTTTTGGCGTATTTTCACCGTGATGCAGAAAGCACCAGTGCCTGGGCAGACCCAGCCGGCTGCCAGGCTGGGGGGGATTGCTGCAAGGAAACCTGCTCCTTGTGAAAATGCTGGAATATGTTACGGATCACCAGAATACCTTCGTTCGGAGTTTTGTATAAGTTTTAACAGATCTGCTCTATTTCACAAAGCGGAGAGCACTCTAACTCTCCCAGAGACAGAAACACTAACCCGTTGCCCCACTCTGCTGACCTCGGCAGGGTGCCAGTTAGGCTCAAGACCGAAGGGGAGTTACCCTGACACCAAAATATGCAAAGCCCCCTGTGGCACTGGTGGGGCGGGGGGTTGGAGGCAGCCTTTTGGTGTCCCCCAGGACAGACCTGCCCCGGGGCAGGGGGGTGCAGGGGATACTGACCCTGCTCGGCTGCGGACCGCTCGATGAGCAATTGCTCTGGGCTCTCAAGTCGCGTGACCATTTGTGTTTGGTTTTCGCTTGGTTTCTGCTTGCTTTGCTCACGTGCATTTTCCTTCTCCAAAACATGAACAGTTACTCCTGCTTTTAGCATGCAAAGAGAAGCAAATCAAAACAAACTGACGTGCAATGCGTGGGGCTCTGAGCAGTAGCCGTGCTGGCAGGTACTTGAGGTGCTGCTCATGAAATACATCTCCAGAGGGAACAGGAGGCTGAGCCCAGTTGGCCACTACTGCAGTCAGTGAAAAAGCTCATTCACACCAGCAAGTGCAGGTTTGGTCTTTCTCCATCCGTATCTTCATCCTCAGTGCTTACTGGTTTGCGCTGGGTAGCTGTGGGAGGAGGCAAGCCCCCTGAAACAGGGCTCGAGGAGCTTCCCCCAGCACTGCCAGTGCCACCTCCACTCCTCTGCCCTCAGCCCTCCTGTCCTGGAGAGGAGGGAGAAGCCCCAAAGGGAAGTCACTGGGGTTTTGTTGTTAGCTAAAAGCATCACACCAAAGACAACCAGCCATGGGAACAATCTCCCCCAGGCAGTGCTGGAGTGCTGGCTGGACAGGGGCTGGGCCAGCTTGTCTGGACAGGCTTTTCCCAAGAAAGGTTGGACCAGATGGTCCTGGAGGTCCCTCCCAAGCTGGTGTTCCGTGATTTTTGATGGTGTGGCAGAGGAAGAGGAGATTCAGAACTGCGTTCTGGAGGGGGTTTTGCACCGAGCACAGTGCAGCCCTTCCCCAGTGCTGCGCAGGGCTGGCTCGCAGCAGGGCTGCACCCCGCAAATCTGCCGGATTTGCTCCCTGCTGTGCCGCCCGCTCTCGCTGCTGCAAGGGCTAATCCCAACCAGGGATGGAGAAAAAGCGCTGTACTTTGGGCAGCACCTCATCGACCTTGTAAAGAAGCATTGTTGCTTTTAATTAGTGCGTGTGCGTGATGCTTTTCCATGAGAAACGGCGTAAATCCTGTTTTTCTGTGGAGAACACTCTGACAATGTGTCTTTTGCAAGTGGTGCAAAGCAGGGTTTGCACACCCACGGATGCAGATCTTTGGGCAGGACTTTTGTTTGCTTTGCTTTCTTCTGTTTTCAACATGCTTTAAAATGTTGTTGTGTAAGAGGCTGGTTAAACTGCAGGCTAATAACTTAGTTGTCTTGGTTAGACGTGCAGGTACCTCTGTGGCTGGTTATTTATTTATACACTTGCCATCTCTGCTATAAAAAGATGTGTAATACCCCAATAATAAATGCATTCATCACCACATCTTCTGTAATCACGGCGGTTCCTGAGCTGCTGTTTGGCTCTCATTAGCTGAAACTCCCATTCACCTATAATTTATGAGAAGCATACAATTATGTGTTATCACTACTTCAAGTGATTACTACACTGTATGTTTTTAAGATAATGGCATGAAACACTCCGTGATGAATTACACCTCTCTAGGTAGCTTTGCTTCTGTCATTAACTCTATTATTTTACTTAAACCATCCTGGAGAGAATTGCGTCGTGCGGTGGTATTACCTTCTCGGAGAAGGGTCCCAGGTCAATACTGATCCAATAAAGGATGTGACACAGCACACAATTATCTCCCACCTTGTGTGTCCTATCTACTCATAGCGTAGAGATGATTACAAGGAAACGCTAAAATCCAGCTTGAAAAGAATGTTTTTTCACTAAGACTTGTTAGTGAAAAAAGCCTGCTCGGGGTGAATGTGTAAAACCAGAATATTAAGAAATCCCCAGAGCCCGGGCAGCTGCAGCCCGCTCCGCCTGGAGGAAGGAGAGGTGCAGTTATCCCAGCTCCACCGTGGAGCAGGAGCACCCACACCTTTGCCCGTAGATGTTTTTTTCTCACGCTGTTTATACTTAACAGCTGAGCGGTAGAGAGGACCTCCCCGTTGCATTGATTCTGTGGGCAGACATCATAAAATTCCCCGATGTTAGGAGGCAATGCAGTGGCTAGCAGGTTCACCACACTGCACGGTCCTACTGGCCAACCTGGCAGCTAGAGGGAGTCTGCAGCACTGGGAGAAACGGTGGAGGCAGCCAAGGAAGCCAGGACAGCCTCCTGGCCGGCAGAAGGGGATCTCCCAGCCCTTGCCAAGCTGCTGCCAAGAGGGTCTCTGGGCAGTGCGGTGTGGAGAATCACCCAACAGAGCACAGGTCTAGCGGGGGTTGTACATTTTCCTTTTATCACATACTTTAAATGGCTCGTAAATAGCATTTTCCCTTCGTCCCCCTCACACCTGCTGTTTGGTTCAGTCTCCTACAACACTACAGAGGCGAGCACAGAAACGCAAGGGGGCAAGTTTATCTCATGGAGGTCCAAGCATGTGGGAGCCTGCGTGTCCTTGCCCAGCCCCACTCCTACCTCCTGGGGACCTCCTGAAGGGGTACCTGGGGACCTCAAGTCCTCCTTCTGGTCTGGGAGCTCAGACTCGGGTGGATAGTTGCATTTGGTGTGGTGACCCCTCAGTTTTCTCCTAGTTGGGGCTGCTCTCCGGTCCCTGGGCGCAGGGGATGTCGGCTGGCCACGAGGCCGGCTCACTCTTTTCTGCCACGTGCTGCAGCTGCTGTGAGCCCCCACGGCCATCATGCTGTATTCATTACCAATTACAGTGTCCGTCTGGATAGTGAGCGTAGCAGCCATCCGACGCTCATTGTTCCATCCCGAGTGCGCGTTACTGTAATAGCCTCCCGCCGTAAGCCCTCATTTTTTTGTCAGCGCTTATTGCATCAGCCTAGAAGAACCTTTGTTCCATTTAGCATTAAAAATAAAGGCTAGTGTAGCTGTTCTGAACCTGAAATAAAGGCAGTTAATTAGTATCATGGCTGTTTTAATTCAGTTATGTATTTCTGGATTCCAAAATCCTGCAGTAACACGCTGTGATATTGAAAATTTGGAAAGCATCACGGTGTGTTCACAACCCAATGTTTTCTCATTCTCCAGGCGCGATTCTTTCCCTTGCCGGGGTCTCAGAGCTTATGTTGCTTTTTATTCCATTAATCTGTGTTTCAGTGTCGGGGGGGAAAATATTGCCATCTGGGTTGGCTTTTGCCATCAGAAGAGAAGCTGACCTGTAAAATAACCACGACTGGCTCTGGAATTCTCAAAGACCGCCCGCCCTCCCTTCAGAAAGGTGCAAACAGCAACGGCAAAACCGTGCAGTGAATTGTTTCTTTGCTTTTCTGCATTGGCCATTTCTTCTTTGTAATTGCTGGAAGTCGGTGTTTCTGTGTCACAAATCTTTAGGCATTAATAAATATCGAGTGTAGCAGCCAGCCCCTTTTTAATATTTCAGATAATGTGGTTAAGCTGGGAGTTACTCTCTGAAAATGGAACCGAGGCTGTCAGAGCCAGTAATACTGTGCGGAATATGAAAATAGGATGTGCTTCCGTGAAATAACGAATAACTAATAATTCTTAACTTTATGCTGTTGTGTTCATGTTAATGCAAAAATGTACTGGTGAAAAGGAGTGGGAATATTTTCGTATCGATGAGAAAACCCAAAGGAATTTGTTGCTGTCCTGCTGCCCACAGTTTCTCTGGCCTTGCCGTGGAAAAAAGCCACTTCTTTGTGGCAGGAGGGAAATGCGCCTTACGTCAGGGCCGGTGGTGGAGATGAACGTTAGAGGCCACGAAACCCCCAGGATAAGCGCCCTGTCGTCTGCCTTGGCTGGATTGGCAGGTTTGACGTTGAAACCTGTTCAGATTTATATTCAAATATCATCAGCTGCAGAGCAAATTAGGTTAAAAATCCTGTAGAAGCAGGAGAGTAAACACTTCTGCTGTTAATTACCAACGTTCTACTGATTTTCCATTCAAAAATGTTTCTGATTTAGGGATTAATCCATGTTTATCTGCAGACAGATTTCCTAGAATATCTTAAAGCATCTCAAGGCAGCAAGTTTATAAACTCAAGAAGCTGGAGATGTGGAATGAGGATTATGCCGCTTTCTCTCTCCACCTTCTCTTTCGTTCATCCGCAGGGACCCGGCACTTTGTTATAGAGCAGAAAATCTGACCAGTTCCCACAGAATCACAGGATGGTTTGCGCTGGAAGGGACCTTAAAGCTCATCCAGTCCCAACCCCCTGCCATGGGCAGGGACACCTTCCACTAGAGCAGGTTCTCAGGGTTAATAAACTGTATGTCGATTCTCTGGAGCGGTGGAAGTGGCGCAGGAGCGGAGCAGAGAGGTTAATTATGCTAATTACTCATGAAAATTCAGGTAGCACCATCTCCCCATTTATTTCAGGCCGTGTGCCAGATAAAGAGCTCATGCTGTTATCTGCTCCTTTTGGAGAAGTTGATGGGTCAGCAAATATTTGAAGAATTGCCTTGGTTTCTCCCCAAGTGTGCACATCTCCAGTTCTGAGCTGCTCTTTTGGAAAGCAGTGTACGGGACTGCTGAGGATCACGGAACGCAGAGGGCAGAAGGGTTGGACGAACATCTTTATTAAAGGAGGTAATTATGAGTAAGTGTATCGATACGGTGCTGAATGGATTATTGGACTGCAGTCGCTGGCTATAATGTCTCTGTTCAGCTGGGGACGGGAAGGGGAGCCATGACATCGTTAGCTCCTTTGCTGTCAGCGGACAGACCGGTCTGTAATTTGCCCAGCGATGCCTTGGAGCAGAGGCTGTGGGAGGGACAAGGCGAGGCTGGAGACTCTGTCACCCCCCTGCACTGTGCTGGTAAGAGCAAGGAAGGTTTTCCTGGAGGGATCCTCCCTGGCTAGATCAGAGGAGGCAGAGCATCTGAGCATCAGATGCAGAGCAGCTGCGGAGGGACCGGTCTCCTGTGGCATCTCCTTCCTGATGCATGGAGGGAGATGGGCTTTGGAGACTCTCCCTGCTCTACAGGGGAGACACGCGCCATCTTTTAGTGGAATCATAGACTGGGTTGGGTTAGAAGGGACCTCACAGATCAGCTAGTTCAACGCCCTTGCCATGGACAGGGCCACCTTCCCCTAGACCAGGCTGCTCCAAGCCCTGTCCAACCTGGCCTTGAAACCTGAAGAGAAAACTTGCTCTGAAAAAAGGACATGGTACCAACCACAGTTTATGGTGCTGGAAAGGCAGAACGTAGCCAAGACCGAAGGAAAAAGGCTCCTTTGTGCCTGTGAACACTCAGTGTATAATCAGAGCTCTCTCCACCACCGACATGGAAAGACAAAGAACAAGGGACGTGGGGACTTGCTGGCTGTGCAGAAGGAACACTGGTTCCCGGGTGGGAGGAAAGGAGAGGGTTTGGCAGCCAGGCAGACGCAGGGGGGTGGGAGCAGAAGCTGCGGAGGCTGTGGTGGGGCCAGGGCACCTGCGGAGAGAAGGCAGGACTGTGCAGGGGGTGCGTGGGGGTGGGTGGTCCATGGGCAACAAAGCCGAGTTTGTGGTGTTTGCAAACATTAAATGCTGCAAAGTTCACAAACGTTTGTGGTCAACTGGTGGCTGCATAGAGAGAAAGGAAGCGGAGTCTGGACCCGCTCCAGTAGCGCACACCGTTCTCTAGCCCCGACTCAGCTGGTGCCCGTCCAGAAGGGCAGCGCGCAGGGACCCACGGTGGGTTTGGTGTTTGCCATGAGAGGAGCGGGCGGACGGCTCGGCACAGGGGTCTGCTGGTGCTGGGAAGGTGCTCGTCCAGGTGAAGAAGCCTCACCCCCTCTTGGCTGAGTGCCGCTGTCGTTCCGGAAGCAGAAAGCGATGTTAAAGGTAGACCTGAGGACCCTGACGCGCAGTGGGGATGCCAGGCAAAGCAACGCCTGATACATATTTCAGGTCTGGTTTTGAGCTCTGATTTTAAACCCTCTTTTACAACAACCGCTTGTCTCCCCTGTTTTACATAACTTCTCTTTATCAGACTTCCCAGAAACCGCAGATTTCTGTCCCATTCACGACAGAGCAGTCTCCCTCTGCAGGATAATTTAACGTGTACATGTTTCGTAAATGAAGAGTGTTACTTCTTGGGGACAAAAGAAAAAGTCCTTCTAAGATTCAGATTTTTAAACTCTATTAAGTCTTCCTTGTTGTTAGTACCCTGCATGCCCTGCTTCCTGGCTGCAATTCCTGTCGTGTTTAATTCCTGCTATGCTTCAAAGATGATTTAGCTCCAGCGCTGGCCAAGTCTTCTCCCCAAGTGACCTCCCAGTCCTTGTGTTCACTCTTCCAGGCCTGGCAGCGGGTGGCACGCGTTAACTCCCGGAGAAAATGGTGAAATTGGGTGTGCAGCATCTTTACCCTCCGGCTACGCTGAGCTTGTGCTGGCACATGGGCTGTTGGGGGCAGCTGGGGGCGTCTCAAGCTTCGGGCACGGAGAGAGCTGGGACTTGGTGTGCACCAGCCCAGTCACTGGCCAGCGATGCATCAGCTCCCTCATGGTCTGAGACTGCCCTGAAATAAAATACAAAAAATGCCGTGATGAAAAAGAGCAGTTTTTAATGCAGAATTCCATGATTTGAGCTACAGTAGACATGAGAAAACTGATTTTAATTACAAAAGTGAAAGGATCGCCCATGATAGCACCCGAGTTCTTTTTGCTCAGAGAAGATTCCCTCGTGTGACGAACTTTTATGATGTTATTTGTGAGAACCCATGGAGAACCCGGAGGAGACGTTTATCAGATTATCAGTAAAAGGACTCTGCAGAAGTTCTTAGCAGGTTTCTGGTGTGATTCTCTGGTTCTCGGGCTTGGCCGTATCATTTCATGTTCTGAGCTCCGGGGTGTTTTTCTAGGCTGAACCCTGACCCGCGTGTTTTCTCTCCCCTCACTGCTTAGCTCAAAGCCCATCTCCTTTAAAGCAGAAAACCCTTAGCAACCCTGTTTCTTGCGGAGGTTTTCTGTGTTCTGCGGAAAGTGGCTATAACTCAATGCCAAAACCAATTTCGCTGGAAAAAAAAGATGCTGTAGTAAGCAATAACAGCTCTGTTAACATCTGCTTTGGTGAACGCTCGCCCACTGCAGGGCGACGGGCAGGGGAGGCTGCCAGCCCTTGTGGGCGATACAGGCAGCTCCTCCAGCACCCAAAGCACCGCTTATAGAAAATCGTACGCATTTGCACGTCAGGTTCTTCGTTTCCAGGGAAAAGAAAGGATTCCAGCACCTTCTATAAATGAGGTGGGACTTTGAACCTGAACTGCGAGAGGACGGGTGGTTTTGCAGGCACAGCCTACGCAGGAATGAGTCCTGTTGTGACCGGGAACGGGTACCTCACCCTTTGGGGGCTGTGTCTTACGGAGGAGGCGTCTCACCGTGCGGTGCTCGGTGTCTCCGCCAAGTCAGAGCTGTGTTTGGGTGACTGCAGCTGGGCGGCGCAGGAGCCCCGGGGTGCCGCTGCCCACGGCTCCTCCTGCTCAGTCCCACCGGGGCAGGGAGCAGAGCAGAAATGGGTGAGGTGGGAGCACTGAATGCAGACCCGCGGGGCTGGACGGGTGCATTTAAGGGGTTGCATGGTCTACAGATTTGTAGGGCCGTTTTTAACTCACCCTTTTAGCTTGGCCACGCGGTCGAGTTGCGCAAGAAGGGAGGATAGTGGCAGCTGTTGGTCCTGCTCGAGGGAAGATGTGGTTATTTTGAAGTACAGCGTGAGCGTCGTCCAGATGTAACCCCAGAGGGTGTCTCGAAGGCTGTTTGGAGATGGGCACGCAGCAAACATCCATGTGACACGTGGAACACGGGAACGCTTTGCGTGCCCTCCCGTGTGGTGCTTCAAGGGCAGCGAGGCGGGAGCTCCAACCTGCCTGCGCCGCCAAGGCTCTGGTGAAGAGAGACCGAGCGCAGTTTTAATTAAGCAACGGAGAACTGTGTTTCACAAAGATTAATAGGTCTATGTTTTAATTATGGGGAAATAATAGACTAGAGAGCTAGGAAAGTGGGAGGTATCGAGAAGAGAGGATTAAAAACTTTAAGGAAGCTGGGTGAGACTGTGTTTTTCTGTGCTTACAAATTGCAGAAGATCATCCCCATTAATAATGATCAGAAAAGTAATAAAATACCGTCAGCCGTGTATGACAGCTAACATTAAAATCTATTTTTTATGCTTGTTGAGTACAGAATTTCTGATTACAATCATCAGTTAAAAAATAAATTGTTCTTTTTCTAATCTTCTAAGTTTAAAAATAGAATAATTATCTTCTGAGTTCAGCTATAGTTTAATCAATACTTTTCCAAGCAAAGTAAAGGTAAAAAGAGCAAAAGTTGCTTTTATTTAATGATTGTTATGCTTTCTTTAATTGAGCTGCAGTGTTATTATTAACTTCTAAAAATAGTTGGTCCTACGCATAGATTTTAAAAATTACATTGCAGATAAATGCTGCCGTGACGCACAGGGAGTTTAAAAACAAACAGAATTTAAGGAAGGAGAGGGAAGGCTACTAACATTTGCAGTTTCTGCTGGTTGTCATCTTTGTAGCAGATTATTTCCCTTACATCACTGTAAGAGGTCGTATTGTTGGACGTTGTCAGACATCAGCGTGTCTGCCAGCGATGGGCGGTGACCAACCGCAGCTCCCGCAGGAGACCTCTGGCAGGAGCGACTCCCCACCTTCAGCAGTGCGATCCCGCGGGGATTCGTGGGTGCTGATCTAGGACTGCGCATTGAGCCGGCGTCGTCATTCAGTGTACTCGGGGCGCTTCAAACAGAGGCTGAAGAAGAGCTGGGCTCTCAGCTTGAGGCTCAGGCTCATCCTGAGGGAACTGCTGTGGAAGGCCACCAGCTCTTCACAGGTTCACACGAAATCAAAACTCTGCCCAAACACCTCTCAGGGTTGTGGGAAACTTGTGTTTAAGTTCCCTGAAATGTTGTCAGGACTAACAGGCAAATGTTTCCGGAATCCAACCCAATGGTTTTGCATGGGGAGAGCATGCCCATGCAGCGAGGCAATTCGTCTTCTTGTAGGAGCTGAACCGTTGCGGCATTTCCGTCATATTTTTCCAGATATGGTGATGTTTGTGCCTTGAAAATAATAGAGAGTTATCAACTGTTATTTGCAGCTTAACAAATAATGTTAAAATCCTGTGCGTAGTTAAAATGAAGAAGCACATCCAGAGATACAGTATGTGAGAAACACAATTGTAGGGAGAATTGCGGCGGCGGTTGTGTACAAGGTCGGTTGTGGCGTTGCAGCCTGAGTCCATGCGCAGTGGTTGGATCCCATGGGCTTGTTCGGGGTCAGCATTTTTGTTGTTCTCGGTGTTTATTCTTTGCAAATGTTCATCCATATGCAATTGGTTGGTTACGTCAGTCACAGAATCACAGCATGGTTTGGGTTGGAAGGGAGCTTAAAGCTCATCCAGTTCCAACCCCCTTCCGTGGGCAGGGACACCTTCCACTAGAGCAGGTTGCTCCAAGCCCCATCCAACCTGGCCTTGGACACTGCCAGGGAGGGTCACACAAAACGTGTGGAAAAACTGCTCTTTCACAGGGAATTATAAAGGGATGGGGGGGGGGGGGGGGAAGTCCAAGCCTTCGTTTAGAGGGAAAAAAAATCCTTCTTTGTCCTTATTTGCGTTCCTCTGCAATCTCTACAGCGCAGAAGCCTCGTCTCCAGCAGCCAGTCACACGTGTAGGTGAACGCACAGCCCCAGTGACCTGCAGAATGCTTTTAAGCAATAACTGCATTTTTGGAATTGAGAAGTGATTTGCAAACAGAAACGGATTAAATCTGTGACAATAGAAAACATTCCAGGGGTGAATCATTTCATTGCTGCTTCTGTGGAGTAAACACGCACCTCCTACTCGCGTGCCGAGTGGGAAATGCAGCATCTCGGCTACTGTTTAATTCGCAGGCTGTTCTCTGCAAAAGATTCCAGCCAAATTCTGCAACGTTTTCAAACCCGTTCCGAGCTGGGGAACCTGCCTGGGGCTGGAGCGCTCTGGGCTATGGGAGGAGCCTGCCCGAGGGAAGGGGTTGAACCTGTTTTCAAAGAACCTTATTTAGAAAATCGTTTTTAGTTTGAAGCCGCGGTTATGCCGCAATACAACCCGCTGCGTCAGGGTCTGAACGAGGCTGAGATGGTTTCTCCTAGTTACACTTTTGGAAATACATTTTTGTGGTTTATTTGATCATCAAAGTTGAAAATCTCTCTCAACAACTGAACATCTGTTCCGCCCGTAGTCCGCGGTTCTCATGCTTTACACGGCAGTTGTGTGCTGCATACTTTCTGTTAATTAGCGGGGTATGAAAGCCAGTTGATTTTAGCAGGTTTTCATCTCGATCCAGGCTGCCCGTGCTCCTAGGAATTCATCAAGCAAAACTTCTTATTTCTTCTAGGAGGTCGTTTAAAGAAAAAAACTTTGTATATCAAACAAGACATCCAGAGGTCTCGGGTGCCCCCCTGCACTGCTGTGCCTCGCCTTTCCGCCGCCGGAAAGCCTTGATGTCCGAAGGGCTGCGCTTATACGAGAAGGCTTTGGGAACCTTTGGGGCCGTGAGGATGCTGTGGAGGTGGACACCCTGAGCAGTGCTCTTCTCACCGTGGTTTTCAGGTCGTTCACTTTGCATCCGAGCAGAATCCAAAAATTTGAACTTTTATTATCTCTCTTTTTTTTTTCACTAAGCAAGGCTATTTTTTTTCTTACAAGCAGCACAGACAGCAGGGAATTAGAGGCTGGTCTTGTGTGCTGGGAGAGGAGGAGGCTGGTTTTCTCTTTTGTGGGAAGAAGCCACAGTGTTAACCCTTCCTTACACGTTTTTGGATGTGTGCGTGTGTATAAACACTGAGGGCGTCACGTAAAACGGTGACCAGAACTACAGGCTACCTCCAACACTATTCATTTGGAAGTGACTGTCCCCAGCTGCTGCAGAAAGACCTGTAGAGAGAAGCACGTTGTAGAAAACCATCAGTGAACCTGAGGTTTCTCTGCTTCTCCCCAGCCTTCTGGTCATTAGAACCAGTGTTAAAATGTTCACAAGACTTTGAACACAGCTCCTTGTCCTCTTGAATGGGACAGTGGGACCAGATCCCCAAAGTTGCTCCTGCAGGGGTCCGCAGATGTCAGCTGTACTCTGTCCTCAAAGTGATGCCTCCCCGTGACATCCCAATTCTCTGCTGCATAAACTGAGATTTTTTTTATCCTGTATCGTTGCGGCTGCTCTCAGAACTCTCTCAGATTTCGCGTTGAGCCCATTAATTAAACGAACGGCTATATTCCTGATCCATTTCTGAAGGATTTCAGCCGGATGCTTCTACTTTCTTATTCCTAAAGGGAATGTCATTTTTCCCCTTAAACAATAGCCCTGTGTGCTTAAGCCAAGAAACCACCGTTTTCTCCCACCTAACCGTTTCCATAGTTGTGCTGTTCTAATGTTTCATCAAAGGCATGAGATCTGTCGCGGTCTCCTTCCTTCCCGTGGAAAACCTCCGTATCAAAGGAAAACCTCCCATTAGTCCATTGCACTTTGTGTTACCTGCCTTCAGCTTTCAAAGCCTGAAATTCTATTGCGGGAATGGCGTTCGATCTAAAACTCACCTGATTCCTCTCTGCATCGCCTTGAATGTAGGCAGCACATTTATGGTTTCCCAGTCAAGGAGCATCGCTTTCAGTGGGTTTAAAACCCCCCACAGGCTCCTGGATTTGCAGCTTCATGCTCTCCAATGTGACTTCATTAAGGTTTTTCTCTGCCCTTGACTCCATTAGCTGCTCTTCTCTGTCTTTACCCACATGCTGGATGTCACCTGCTTTATGGAAAAGCCGAGTATAATGCTCGTTTAGCTTTGAGCCGTAGTTAAATGTCCTTAACCTCCCTCCAGACAGGCTCAGCCTTTTTTATCAGCTCGCAGAAGTAAAGCTCCTGCTGCATGCTCTCCCTGTTTTTCATCTCCACACTTCTCAGCCACCGAGATGGACTCTCCTTGCTGGCCGTCCCTCCTGGACACTCTTCTCCCAGAAGCTCTGTTTTCCCAGGCTCTCTACCCAACATTATCGCTTTGCTCAGATCTCAACTCCTGTCTCCAGTCCTCCTTTTTTTCATAAAATCCTCGAATCACAGAATCATTTTGTTTGGAAGAGACCTTCAGGCATATCCTGGGATCATTTCTGACCTACCACCCAGGGTGCCACTGAGTGGCATTTCCTGTAGCTCTGTCAGCAACAGGGGTTTGGTTCCCCAGCACTGGCGCAGCTTCGCATCCTCTGGCACCACCCGGTTCGTTCCCTCCAGCCACGACTCTGACAGCCTGACGTCCGGAACACCGTGCGTTCGCTCCAGCACCAGCTCACCTGTGCAGGGATCTCACCCAACAAACATCTGCTTTCCTTCTTAGTGACTTCACTGTGCTAAGAAGCGCAGTCAGAATTATTCCCCAGCTTCCTACCGCTGCTTCCTCGCAGTTCTAGTGCTGGTGCGTGATGCCGAGCTCTTCTTGGGGCGTGCCAGTGACATTCCGTAGCATCCATTCCAGCGCAGTTCTCCTCATCCCAGCGTGCAAGTGAGCAACTCCAGATCGAAAGCTGCTTTAGGCAGAAATTACAAACGTTTGCTAATAACTATGCGGCATATTGACCGTAGCAGCACGCTGCGGTGCCTCGTTGCCTTAGCAGAGGTTACACTGCTTTATGCCTGGGTGGCTTTTTTTTTCGGTCGCTTATCTACAGAAAAGATTTTCAATTAGCACTGACCTTTATTACTCCTACTGGTTTTTGATTCTCCAGGTGGTAAACGGGCCACAAATGAGATTTGGTGATATACCTGTTCTGTGTGTTTCGCCACTGATTGGTTTCAGAGGGTTTGCAGGACCTGCACCGGCGCCTTCAGCTCTCGATTCCCTCGCAGCCCCCGGTGCCATGTTCAACCCCCCAAGATACGGTGTAGAAACGCTGTCGAACTCTTCAGATATAGGTGTTTCCATTCTCCAGCCATCCTTTTAGCTCCCTTAAAAAAAAAAAAACCCAAGTATTTTCTTTATGGAGGAGTATTTTTGAACTGAAGTTTAGAAGGAAAGGAATCTGTCTGGGGTACATCTGCTTCTGATTGTAGGGGTGGTGTTTTTCACCGCGCTCTGATTAAGGTGACTATTCTACCCCGAAGTGCACTACTTTTGGTTATTGTTCTGGTAAGTGGAGGAAAAAAAAAAAAGCTAAAGTGTGGCATAATAAACAAATCACATGTGAGTCACCACCATACCGAAGATCTTTATAAATGTTCAGTATCGATATATTTTATATTTCATTGGTGCCGTCAGCAGGGAAATCCATGTTAGTTGAACACGTTTGCTTTAAACGAGATGTCTTATATGATGAATAATGACAAATGTAATAACCTTCTGAAAGGGAGAAGATGCTGGTTTGGGTACTTAGATGTCATTTCACTTTTTTGGTGGTAAAAGTCTCTTGGCTCCGTAACTAAGCCAGCAGAAGTTTATTGTCCTTAGGAAAAGGACAGTGGTTTTGCCCAGACACACATGCTGGCTCCTGACCCTTACGGGCTGACAGTTTCAGTTGAGCAAGAAAGGCTGCCCCAATGAAGTCATTGAGCAGGAAAATCAGAAAGGAAGAACGTAGCAAAAAAAATAAAATTGATGTTTATTGTGTGTTTGTAAGAGAAGTGTCTGGTTTTATGATGACTTGTGAATTAACAAATGACTCGTTTTGAGGTTTAGTCTAAAAATCAATAGCAAGTAAATGATATTTAAAAGCTCCTACGTTTTCACACTTACGGTTTCATCTTCTTTCCCAGGTGTTACTTGGAAGATGGAGCTTCAAAAGGTGCCTGGCTGAATCGGTCGAGTATTATTTTTGCTGGAGGTGATAAGTGGTCAGTAGATCCTCGAGTTTCAATCGCAACAGCAAATAGAAGAGAATATAGCCTGCAGATACAGGACGTAGACGTGACAGATGACGGTCCCTACACTTGTTCTGTGCAAACTCAACACACCCCTAGAACGATGCAGGTGCACTTAACTGTACAAGGTAAGTGTTCGATCCAACTGCAAATCGGTGTTGGAGATGTACTGGCAAAAGCTGTGTTTGTAGGGGGGAAACGTCAGCTAAGCACATTTTAAAGCTTTTTTTTCTTTCTGTATTTCTTTTTTCTGGGATGTATTTAGCCGCGGACTGTATATGCCGTTGACTCTGGGCCCTTGCAATAGATAATTAGCCCAGAAATGTCTCCAAGGTGGCAAATTCAGGTTTTAATCCTCCCTCCTACTCTGCTGGCAATTGAACGAGATGTCGAAATATCAGAGGAAAGTCCCAGTACGATAGTTGAGGTATAGTTACTGTGCGGGTAGCTGTCGCGTGGTGTGTGGCTCAACAGCGGGCTCTTTGGGCCAGTGTTCAGCCCAGTCACCAGGTGAAGGTGTGTGTGCAGGTGCTGAGTTCACAGCCTTTACATTTTCCCATTGATACCACGTATTGCCAGAAACACCCTTGTTTCCTTTGTGATGCTCGGAAATAGCCAGTGCTGCTCCTGCAGCACTGTGCGCAAGGGTCGCTGTGGATCGGGTCCTTGGGGATGGAACAAGGCCACGCGACATGCTCGGATGCTCCTGTAGTGAAGGCATCCAGTAAAAGACAGCTGATGGATGCCGTGAGGCAGCTGCCAGAGCGCAGCCTGTCCTGCGGGGTTAGCAGGAGGCACAGCCACCCGCTCTGCTGGCACCCCAACAGCCCGGCTCCGACGTTCCTACAGCAGTATTTGATGAGAGGTTTAAAGGAGGAAGATTAATTGCTTTGTGGGCTCCTTCAGAGGTGGTTCCTCGAGGGCAGCCCGGAGGAAGCACAAGCTCCCGCGCTGGTGGGCAGGGCAGCAGGTGGCTCGTGGAAAGCTCGTCCCCTTCCTGGCACAGCTCAGCAGCAAGGAGGGATTCGCTGGGGCACTTTGTACCCCACCAGCAGCCCCACAGCCCCGAAGGTCCTTTTGCTGTTCCCAGAGCACCCACCTCAGCTGCCCCCATGGGTGTGTCCTACCCCGGGCAGCTTTAAGCATGAAGTTTTCTCTAAATTTTATCGGCGTTTAAAAGGATTTCATTTGAGCACCTCAGCTGCCTTCTTGGTGTGTGCCATCGCAAGCGGTGTTATGGACCCAAGAATTCACTCCCCAGCTCCTAAAAAGCAAAGCCAGAAAGCATTAGGGCAATTTTGCAAAAACAGAAATGCTATTAGATTTTGAAATTTAGTATAAGTTCATGAAAACCAAAAGAAACAAGCGCAGACAAAATAAGTCGATTTTGCTTCAAAACCCTTAGTTTCTGTTTCTTCCAGACCATTTCGTCACAGAAATACTGTGTCCCAGTATCGTTAGTAAGAACAGCACCTTTATTTCCATGAGACGTTTCTCTGTTATAAGCCCTGCAGCACAACGGTGTCTGTTTTACACATGTGGAGGTAGCGTTTATTGTGTGGTTCCAGGGTAAATAATTATTAGTTTTGATTGTCTTCATAGTAGTTAATGGCCTCGTGCAAGGGGTTAAAAAAAATTTGGAAATTAATTGCACATATAAAACATATAAACAGGAGCTTAAAATTAATTAGGCTAACTACAAGCATATAGAGAAATAATAACTCAATAGTTAAAAATATGCATAATTATTAAGCGATTGCATTTATATCTTCAGAAATGCAAAGTATAACCTAAGGCTTTAACTTATTAGTCTTTGGTGTAATCATCATTAACATTTTCTTTTGCATTTTTATGAGTAATAAAGCAATGAATATAAAACAGAAGAATATAAATGGCAACCTCTATTAATCCATATGGCTCACCCAAATCCCTTACAAACGATGCGTGTGAAACGCTTCTCAAACTAATTAATCTCAACCACTGGACCTTTAGACCCCGGCGGTGTGTAAGAGCGTTCAGACTGCTGCTTTGTAAGAGCTCTTGGTTGCACAAAGAACATTATTTTACTGGTGCAGCCCCTAAACCATCACTTAGCCGGTTTTGTCGCCTTCCTCGGAGGCGGACGTTGCGTGAGGACCCATGAACGTCCTCTCTGCACGGGGCGCTGTTCAGGGCTCGCAGAGGTATTTGCGCTATCGGATCGGGCAGCCGGGGTGCAGAAGCTGTGACAGTATCGGTTATATTTCATGTGGGAAGTAGGGACCAGTGCCGTGAAGCACAGCCGGAACAAGGGAGCTGTTTCCCAGAGAAGTCCAAGAACGCCCTTGTCCCTGTGGTTTTTGCTGTGTGCTTCTCTTGGCAAGAAGGGGAAGGTGCTGAGCTGCCGGCTTGTAGAGCGAGGTCCTGCACCCAGTGAGCACAGAGCGGGACCAGCTGCCCCAGCCCGTCTCGGTGAGGATTGTGGCTGTTCCTTCCCGTTCCAGCTCACACCTTTATGTACATATCACTATGGGTAATAATTATCGACCATGCAATGGATGCTCAGTGGATCGGATTCGACAACTCTTGCCACGTGAGTGGGATCCCGCCTCGAGTCAGCACTGGGGTTTGCACGGCGGGTTAGAGAGACCCGCATCACACCCACTGCTGTTGTCCTCTGTCCGGTGGACTTGTGCGTGGCAGCACTGCTAATCAGGTCTTACGCTGCTGATAAAGCCACCGCTTCACCTGCCGGGTGCTGAGGCGCAGGAGGAGAGGGTGCAGGATCCAGGCATCCTCTGGGGTGGAGATGGACCTGTCGGAAAGTATCCGAGGTCGGGAAGGGAACTTCAAACAGCTGTTGGTGCTGTAATTGGTGCTCTAAGCTTAGCTCCCCTTGCCTGTGAACGGGTTCTTGGGGATGAGAGGGTAACGTTGTGTGGAAGCGGTTTTATGTTTCCTTTTAGTATTGTCCGTGGCTTTGTGTTTCAAGATTAGAAATAATTTCTGCTATTGGGGAGAAATTAATGAAGGGAAAATCAGGTCTTCTGCCAAAGTGAAATCATTCAAAGGGCTGGGCTTCCTCTTACGCTGTGAATAGATGATCAGCAGCAGACCCAGGGCAGCACATGAAATAACAGGAGAAAAAGAAAATTTGAAAGCAAAGTGTTAGCCCTTTAAAACTCCTCTGCCCTGTGGGCTGTATTATGTCGAGTAACTCTGAAAGAAGACGTTCTCCTGCTGAAAAGAGCAGAGCTGGAAGAGCCAGGGGTGTGCGCGTCGTGTCACAAATTAAATGAATAAAGACTTGGCTCTGATCATAAACTCCTAAATAGGCTCAAACTCCAGACTGCAAAATCACTTGCTGTGAAACTCCACTTTAAAAGCCGTGTAAATCCAATTCTCTCTCTTTTTTTTCCCTTTTATTTGGTGGTGTGAGGTCTGGCCACACACACAGATCCTGTAGCTGTTGTTGGGAGTCACCTCTTCTCTACCTCCTGGGCTGTCTGCTTCTGAACGCATTGACGTGTGTGTTTTGGAGAATAAATGTGTCTTAACGGGTTAAAGATGCCTGAATTCCCGTGAGTAAAACACGGAGGGGTAACGCTGTCGGTAGGAAACCACGGCTGAAGGGAAGCAGCAGCCTCCCCACCCCTGTCCCCGGCGCAGATGCAGGGAGCAGCGAGACCCGGTGGCGCTTGGCCACAGTCCATCGGGAATCTCTGGTAGAGCCTCCCAACGTCCTGCTCAGCACCTCAACGAGAGCGCCAAGTCAAGTCGAGGTCACTCTGCACCTCTCTGTACCGAGAAATTAATCACGCTAGTTAATGAAAGAAGAAAGAAAGCTTAATGTGTCTTTAGCCCCCATCAGGGGAAGGAAGATGACAAGAAAGAGGACGATGATCCAGTGAACTTTATTTCAGTGACCTTATTAAAAAGAAGTGAGAATTATGGAGTAATTAATTAAAAGTTTAAAAGGCAGGAGTTTGTAATCAACTCGATCTACCTCAGTGCCAGATGCTTGGTCTGCAAAGCCAGGCGCTGCCGATGATTTACACATCAGATGTTTGCCACAGCGCAGTGAAAAATGAAACGCCTCTCTCCGCGCTGTATTGCTCATCATTTTTCTAGCAAAAGGTTGCAACTTGTGCCATTTCTAATCTGACAGTTATTCTACCAAAGTTTAAACTGCACCCTCCAAGCTGCGTTTCCCTTTCAATTTGCAAAAATATTAAGACATGTTTACTACTGTCCGTGAGAGGGAATGTTGTGCGGGGTAGAGCGACAGCTCACAGCCCCAAGTCTCCGGTTCTCCCCGGGTGCCGGGACGCAGTTAACAACGTGTTGCACGGTGCGGGGAAAGGGCAGGTCAGGCTCCTTGCTCAGGACTCTGGGGACAGATCGGCCAGAGCAGGGTGTCCCAAAGGACCTCAGCCACCACGAGAGGGCCACCAGGGTGGTGAGGAGAGTAAAGAACACGTCCAAAAGAGATGTCGTTTAGCCTAGTGACGTGAGGGCAGGGCAGAGTTCTGTCGTGCTTCATCAGTCCGCTTGGTGTGGATTGCAGGAAGGGAGCGCAAACGTACCGGCCACAGGAGAGCACTTGAACACGGCTCAGCCACGCGTGAATTTTAATGTGAGGTGAGGGGAAGGTGCTGGTCCCTATTGCGGTGTGGATGGGCTGTCCAGGGAGAGTAGCCAGGGTTCAGGATAGCGGTTCTTGTGGGGGCTGGTGGTCCCGGGCTGACCGTGTCCTTGGTGAGCAAGGTTTGTGACCGTGGTCTTTCTAACAATGGGATTAAGGATCTGACAGCTCGGCTTGTCTCCTTGAACGTGGACGAGGAGCCTGGTGATGCTCCTGGTGACGGCAGCGCCAGGATCAGCTGGTACCGTCTGGGTCAGGGGATGTTTTTTCAAGGCTGTAACTTGGTCTGTCATGGATGTCCAGCTCAGATAGGTCCGCGGTTCAGGCTTTGAAGTGTAGATAACTGGTCTCATTTCCCTTTGCCACCTCCTGTCTCCAACTCCCCACAGTCTCTGCTGCCCTTGCTTATCCCCGCAGCACCCTCTGCCTTCCCTGTCCCGCAGGAGCCCGGTTCCTCAGTGCTTTCCATCAGTACCAAAGCGCTCATACCGGGGGATCGGTGACACGAAAACTTTCTTACATTAGTTACTTGACATCTTAATGTTTGTTTTAATCTAGGGACAGACCCTGTGTGTGTCAGACACGGCACTAGCTCCTGTCCTGCCCTCTCCGCATCGCCTCATTTCTGTACGTAACCTGCGCTTGACACGGCGTGCGGTGAAGAATTCAGTTATCTATGTAAATGTGATTTATAGATTCAGTCAGAAACCACAACCTATATTTTTTATTTAAACATGGATAATATTTCCAAAGTAATACTCGAGGCCCTTTTTCTGTTTAATAAACCTCCTTAATGTCCCCTAAATATTAATGTATTGATTTAGTCTTTGCAGTGTTTGCAAAGTCTTAATTTGTTTCCTCAATCAGGCCAAGAGGGACCTGCGTTTGGAGCTAACGAGAGAAATCTTACCCAAATTTATTTAAAGTGGGACAAAATAAATATGCAGAAGACTTCTAAAATCACATAACAACCACTTTCCAGCTAAAACTGACAATCCATTACTCTTCTAAATTGCTAGCGCTCGAGTAGGATGTCAGTTATCGTTATAAAATTAACTTGCTAGTGCCAGCCACTGTTATCATCTTGTCCCTGCTCGGCACAAGAACAAAAAGACTTGGAACGATTGTTCCGGAGGTGGAGGCGGCGGAGTGAGATTTGCTCAATGATCGAGGCCCCCTCTGTCGCATGAACCACCCCCTCCAGCAAATAGCATCCTTGGACTTGCTGTTACCGAGGGCTGCGTCCACCATCATTAACGCGTCATTAATGACCGACCAGAATGTTTTCTCCAGGGTTTGTATTTTTTAGCCATTCATTAAACTCCTCCCACATTTGTGCCTCTCACAGCATTCAAATGAGCTGCAGGGGCTGGCTTTCTAAAACATGTATGAATGGCTTTTCCCCCTCTTTTAAAAGACTTCAATCATGGAAAATGTTTGCGTTAGCAGGTGATCTCATTTACAAGGATGTAAATCAGGAATATTTTATCTGAAGTAGAACAGGGCTGTACTCGTCTGAAACTCCTGATTCTGCAGTATTGGAGGTGCTTCAGAGTCCTGGCTGCAACTGGATTTCCATTGTAAGCCTGAAATTTCCATCTTGAGAAATCTGCAGGCGAAGGATAATCTACACAAAATAATCATTTGCTCTCTGGCCCAAAGTACATTAGTTCTGTTACATTTGAATTAAGTTGAATGAGTTGTTTTGTGACCTGTGAGAGTCTTGCAAAAGATGCGTTCAGCGGAGTCCAAAGGGTCTTTCAGCAGCTTCTCACAGTGTATGGCAACGCCAGGAGCAGAAATAAGGTGTAAGAGATAAGAGGCAGAGAAAAAAAAGCCCAGCAGCTTAGGTGAAAGACACAATAATCTGATGCAAAGGGCAAAAATGTTTATTATTAAGCTCTGAGCTTTGCCTTTGTTAGGTTAGTTGTGTTCTTCATCCCCTTCTCTGCCAAGCGAGAGAGATGCGCGAGCTTCCTGCTGAGCACGGCATCTCTCGGACCCTCGAAAACATTGGTCTGGTAAGCACCGACCTACAAACAGGAGAGAGCCCCTGAATAAAGGAAAACAACCCGTTGGAAAGGCTGTGTGAAACTCCAGTGGTAAAAAGGATTGGGAAACTTTTTAGAAGAGAAAAAATTTAAAATTGTTTTGGAAAGAAAGTGAGTTCAGAATGAGAATTTATCAGAGTGAGCTGGCGGCTCTGCACAGCGGGTCCCTTCTGGTTCTCGCTGGCCTTAAGGCACGTACGGGTCAGATCTCTTACTGTGCTTTAGCGTGGTCCGAGGTGGGGGTGCGAACTCAAACTGTTGGGATGGCTTTGGGTATTGTGGCTTTATTCCTTTTTAACTGAAGCGTGGATAACCTCCATAGTCTTGTACAGCTCACCTAAGAGGCTTTTGTAAGGAATTTACAACCAGAAGTGGTTGACTTGAAAATGTGAAAATGATTTCATGGTTAGGACCGCTCGGTGAGGATTGTGGGGAGCCTTATCGGGTGCTTCTGCGCTCCGGTGCTGTCGGTTCCACTGAAGGCAGTTGGGCTGCCCTGGACAGGCTGCGGTAGTGATTAGTTTGTTATTCATCGCCATCTTTTCCACGGGGTGGGTGTTTCTGGAGCTCGGTGCCCTGAGTAAGCAGTGTAATATTCTATCGAGCTTGCTGCTGCCTGTCACTGTCATCACTGTGATTTATCTGATTTTTTTTTCCATTGGATTTCCTGTTATTTCAGCTTCTGTAATGATAGACTGTCAGTTGTCAGGAGAAAAAAGAGGTGTCCCATGTTTCAAAGTTCATTTTTTGCCTGAGTGATGTTAACAGAGACAGTTAAATAGCCTTGGGGTGCGTTGAGACCGATCTCTGCAGCTCTTGCTCAAGAGTGTCACCTTTTTCATCACCTCAGTTTAAGAGGATGCAAAAATTACCTCCCCCTGCTGCAGGGTACATCTAGAACACGCTGAGTTTATCTTGCAAAAAGGGTTTTAATCTAAATATTCAGTGAAGTCTTGCTAAGGAGGTGCAAAGCCACTGATTATCCTCAAAAGACTTCCCAGTGTTTTTGAAAACCCTTATCGTCTGTTCTTCTAAGATTGAGGAGGAAACTCTGTAAAAGTATTGTGTGGTCAGAACTTTGGCATAGTAAGATTTTTAGTAAAGTCTTCCTCAGAAGGTTCTAATTAAGACAATTAAAACAGGATGTATCAGGAGTTCTGTTCATTGTAATCAGTGGAAAAATAGATCCATCTACGGAAACCATTTCTGTGCAAAGAGAATGGAAAGGAGCTGGGCAATAAACCAGAGGACGCGTGACAGGTTCCTCAGCGGCACGGTGTGTCCCTTCATGGCGTGAGAGAGCGCAGCACGTCCGCTGTGTCTCTGCCTGGAAGACTGTGGTCAGCATCTCCCTTTTAGCCCGATTAGAACTAATGTCATCTGACATACTAAATATCCTGCTTGAAATTCTATAATCTGATAAAAACCTTTTGTCAAGCCCAGTTAATGTTTAAAAAGGGAGACAAATGGGAACTGTGCTGGGTTTACAGAGTTCTCGGAGAGCAAAGCCTCCGCTGCAGCCTCCCTTGCCTGCTGATGGCCAAAGATGGGGCCCCATGACCGTGTCCGTGTGCGCCTTGACAATCAGTCACTGGAAGTCATAAATAATAATAATAACAACAATAATAATAATAAATAATAATAATAAATAATTCAAGGCCCCTAGGTGCCAACGATGGCTACTTTTAGCGTATATACAATGAAACAGCACCTCAGTAGTGCGACAGGCTGTTCTGTGGGCATTTCGACGTCCTCCCAGCGCCGTGTCGTTAGCAGAAAGCTGCCAGCCCTTCCCGCCGAGGGGCCGGAGCCAGGCGCGGTGCTCCCCGCTGTCCCCCTGCTGCCACGGGTTCTCGCCGTGCTCTGGCGTGGGGTGCCGACACCGAGCGTGGGGCTCTCCCCGCGTGCTTGCCGGGGTGGTGGAGATCCATGGGCATTTGTGGAGTTGCTGCTGTCAGCTCTGGCGTGGGAAAGGGGACTTTATAGAGGAGACTGGAAGGAGCTGGGAAGCTGCTAGAAATATAGATTGGTTCTTTTTTAAAGAGGTGATGGAACAGCGAGGTTCACAGGGAATCGGAGCTACGGGACCATGCGAGCTCCTGCACAAAGCTGAAACGTGTCTTGGGCAGCCCGCTGACTGCAGCCGCTTGCTCCTCTGTGAGTGTTTGTTTTCTGCAGTTATTTACAGGGGAAAAGAGGCAATGCTTTGAACTGAGACATCTAGTAATTAAAAATTTAAATACTTCTAGAGAACAGAACAATTTCTCAGGGAAAAAGCCAGGAGAAATACCTTTCACAAACGTCTTAAAACTGGAGAGCAGAGCATGAGGGCAGCATCAGGACAGGACCGGTTTTGTGTGTTCGGTTGTGTGACATGACCTTGCTTGGTAAACAGCAAAGACTTTGGGAAGTACACGTTCCTGTGCCACAATAATGCAATTGCAAATTACTTTTAAACTGCTCACCTGGCTGTACTGCAGGTGAAATAACGTAATTATAAACCCTGCAAGTGCTGCTCCACGTAGCACTACGGGCAAGTGTAAGTAGATGAACGTAATAAAAATAGCTCCATAAAACCGATAAATACAACTCACCTCTTGAAATGGTTAAAAAATCCGTGCAAATTTTCACAAACACACACATTATTTTGTGGAACTGGGAGGTAGAACTGGAACGCTGTCCTGCAAACTGGCAGGGAGCTAGCCTGGCTTGCGGGCTGGGTTTGCTTTGGCAGCCGGCTCCAGTTCTCGTGAGCTGGTTGTCTGGAGGTGTGCTATCGTGTTCACCTGCCTGTGAAGGGTAAGGCCAGCCAGCCAAAACTCACCAACGTCCACAAAATGCTGTAACAATGCTGGGAAGGGTTTGTGATACTGCAGCACGATGCGTGCTGAGAGCCAATAGAAAACCAGAATTGATTGTAAATCATGGTGACGTGAGATTTTCCGAGGGAATTTCCAACAATCGGCATGCAGTTCTTAGACGTTGTGTGGCTCAGAAGTTGTAATGACTTGGGAAAAGGCTTCTGCCCGTTGACAGTGGCCATTGCTGGGTAGCAGAGGTCTCTGTGCTGGCAGGAGCGGTGGCACGGAAGCAGGAGGATGGAGCTGCGCTAAAGCCTTCCACAACCAGATAATAGCAGATAAGTGGCAGGAGTTAAGAGACTTCAGCGCTCTTGTCTACTTACAGTGGCTGTCAGTAACGCGTATACCGGCATGCACAAGCACACACGTGGCTGTGGCGACCGCAGATCCCTGTGGTATATACCCATAGTGTGGATCGAACTTGGCATAGCTCAGCGGGGTGAACGTGGAGGCTGAACATGGAGAGATGTTTCAGAGATTCGCCTTCTCCCACAGACGACGGCGTTCTGTACTGGCGAAGAAGCGCTGTGTCAGCAGTAGAGATCTGCACGTGAACAGCGATTCGTAACCGGGGAGGAAAAGGTTTGGTTCTGTTCACCACTGTCCGTGTGCTTCCGGGAGGGAATTCTGCACATATGTTGAGCTTTAACTAATAGGTATAAACTCCGTGCTGTAAATCCAGCTAGTTGTAAATGTCAATATTACATACTTAAAAACCCTAAAGAACCTTGAAATTAGCATCCAGAATTTAGGAACACGTTAAGCGTGAGTCGGTTGGGATAATTAGACGGTAGCGTCTGTAAAAGTGTGAAATGCCGTTTGGGCTCTGCAGAAACCTGTTGACAAGCCTGGTCTAGGTTTTCTTTTCTACGAACTCTAACCCATCGAGCTGTTGTCTTTGAGTAACCGCGCCGGAATCGGTCTCCAACGGTTTGTTCTCCCATGCGCAGTCCTTGCCGATGTACTTCTCTTGGCCTTTCTGTCCGCGCGCTCCCCGCTGTGCTCTGTGCCCGCGGCTCTGAGGGGAAAGCCAGCATCGCCCCGAGCCCCAGGGAAATTTGGATGAGTCCTACACAACGCACAGAGAGACTCCGGGAGTCTGTTTGCAGAGGTCGCAAGGGCAAGCCAGGCTGAAAGGGTCTGTTCCCAGAATGCAAATTAAAACTTCGTGTAGTTTATGCTGTAACGGCATTGGTCAGGGTGCCTTGATGAGGGTTGGCGAAGCTCTTTCTTCTAATGAGTTGGGTTTGCATTAGATTGATAGAGGAAAATCTCTGTCCAATAAAGGGAAATAGTATTAGGCAACATTTTATGTTGCTTTTTAAGGGAAAGACTTGTATCTGCACGTTGGACCTCCACTGCTGGTCCGCTCATTCTGTATCTCTGGGACAACCATTCAGCATGACTGTCCCCTTCAAGCATCCCATTTTGACAGCACTTCTTTATCCCACAGGATAAAAGGAAGGGGAAAAAAGTCCACTCCAGATTGAAATCACAACTTTATTGGTCTTGGGGTCTTGTTTTGTTGCTCTGGTTTAAAAACAGAAGAACCCTGAGTGCTGCTGCAGGCAGTAAGAGGCGGGAGGAGGCCACGCTGGGACGGGTTAAAATAGTTCTTGTAAGAGCTGAGAGTAGTACAGGAACAAAGCAGTTCTGTTTCTCCTTTAATTTCATGATAAATAGTTGGTGACAGCTAATGCAAAACGTTTTGTATACTTTCAGCAGGCAGTTGGTGGATGTTTTAAAATAAAATAAAAAGCATTTGACGTGCACAAGCAAGAGAGAGGGGCCAAATCCCTGGTTACTGTCTAAGGGCGCTTTTTCATTTACCAATTTACAACACGACCTTTGTCACTGAAGGCGGCCCGGGATGAAGCATAAAGAACTGGTGATTGAAACGCTAAACACAAAAGCAAATGAAACAAAATTAAACGAGGAGGAGAAGGGAAGGCACATTCCCCACGTGTCTTTTTACCAGTAAGAAGTGGCCAAGTATGAGAACGAATATATACTGCGCCGTGTCTCCTTTCTGGGGGCAGGTTTTAAATGCTTTGCTACTCATGTTTCTGTGTCAGGCTCTTCCCACACTGGTTTTTTTTTTGAAGAAGCATCAGTTTCAGGAGTGAAGCTCGGCCAAGCACAAGAGAAATGAAGTTGGAGTTGTAAGCAGAGAGCGTAGTAAACTCTGGAGGACTTTGATAGGACATTTGCAGTCAGACGAGCTGTGCTCTTCGTGCCACCTTTCCATATTTGATGCTGGAGAAGCTGGGAGCATCGAGAATTTGTGTTGCCTTTTATTTCCCTGTAATGGTGCGTTGTACTTCTCCCTGCATCGCTGCTGCTGCTAGTGCGGTCTGCCCTGGGTAAACGGGGAGACGAGCTTGGGAGCCTGCTTTTAAATTGATGGCATCCTTGGCAGATGGCACTGCTCTCTGGACCGGGGGAGCGGACGGTGGTGGTCGTCCTTCGTAGCGGCTGCCTGGCCTCTTACCCTGCCGGGCTCCTCCTTAAAGCTGACTAAACTACGCAGAGGCAGAACCAGTCTGTCTCCAGCAACCAGTCTGTTAATAAAAACCCACGAACAGGAAGGGGAAGGAAGATCTCATCAGGAAAACCAGACAAAAGAGTGAAATGCACAGAGTTGAACTACTGCAACAACTGGAGACTGGGACAGAGAAATGGAATTTTTGGTCTGAGGGGTTCCCTGTGCCTCAGCAGCAGCCATAGGCTGTACTGGGAAACATGCTGCGGTTCTCTGGAGAGACACTGGTCTCCCAATCCAGTCTCCTTTATAGTTGACCTGCTAAGTGAATATACACCCCCACAAAATACAAAATGAAGGTGGGACCGTTGCTCCATTCATACCAGGGGCAGCATCTCTAGATATTTATGGAGGGTTGTATTTGCAAGAGGATCAGTCTTGAAACAAATGCTTCTCTTCACTGTACTGCTCCTCGTAAGGTGTTGATATAAGACTGTCTCTTCCATCACCAGTGCCCCAAGGGTAATTCTTGTTCATAGTGAAGCCCATTAGGATAAAAAAATTGCCCAGGCAGCTGAAAAATTCACAAAGAGGACAGTGCCCTGCTCAGGATTTTGCTGTGTCTGGGTGCTGTTTCACATCGGTATGTGTCTCTCACTGAGCTATGGCAGAAGTTACCTGCATCACATCGGTGATTTAATGAAATGAAAAATAGGAAGTATACGTTAGCACTTTAAATCCCACCTCTGGTGTGTGAAGAAGTGGTTCTTCCCTTTGAATTTATTAGATGGCACAGCTTCTCTTGGTTTTATGAGCTAGGAACTTGCAGAAGAAAAATACTTTGTCCTATGAGCTGTGTTGGCTTCGTGGCTGTGGGAGAATGACCAAGCATGACCAAGCGTGGGGATGGATTTATTAAAGCAGTTCCTTCTCATATACTGTCATCTTGTTTGGAATCCACCACAGCTTAATTCTGATTTTATAGCTTAGGAGAGGGTAATGATAGTATCTGATATTCGCAAGCTGCAAAATCCACCAGCTGGAGAGAGCGAAATCAAATGCGTATCTTTAAAAAGAACTTCACGGTGCTAATTCAGGAAAATTGCTGGAAAGGGCTGAAAACAACTGAAAAGTGAAGTTGCAGATTCATACTGTAGTATTGAATTGTATGAAATTTGAAAGAAAGCATTAAGGCATATGGATTAAATATTTCCTGCCTGGAAAATCTCCATTTGAAAAAGTTCACCTTTGATGGCACAGCTTTCATAGAGATGTAAAGAAAACTTTATATAGACCAGAAGATTGTAGGATAGCAAATGCAGAGGTTACCTGACCGGAGAGACCTGGCAAGGATGCAGGGCTGCATTCTCCACGGGGGAAACTAAGGTGCTGCTGCTCCCCATTTCAGCATTTGAACTACCTGCATACTGAGGGTTAATTTAGGAGGCTTTCGTTACCGTAGTTGGGCGTGTCTCAGCATTTAGGTGACACAGGAGCCCTTCGATGTAGAATAGTGGCCAGAATGTCCTGTTTCTGGTGGCTGACCTGGTGCAATCAAAGAGCTGCACATTTGATCTGGAACTTGCTGCGTGTGGTGTATGGGACAATAATCACAGTATCCTCAACAAGATGTAAAAAACACTTCCGTGGGGACTGAAGGTGAGATTTAATTTTAAATCCCTTAACAGAAGGAATAAAGGGGAAAAAAAAAAATCAGGTTTAACTACATGTTAACATCTGTCGATACTTTGATTTCATTACATCCCATGCAGCAGCATAAGCATCAAAACCAACCAAGCAGGTCTCATGGTCAGCAGTTGCTGGTCTGTAATAAGCAGATTCCTCAGTGGTTTATTAATATCACTAGACTAGATTCAGTGAGCCCTTGTTTTGTAAGTAAAACCAAAAAAATAAATCACCCAAGTAGTTTTTGTTTTGATAGCATGCCTTTAAGCCACTCTTGGAGCTGTCCTAGAGCGATGGTCCTCTCTTCACCGTTAGAAGAACTCAACATTTATGGTAGAGTGTAATCCAAGTTATTCTTCTCTTTTCTAGTGGATAATTCAGTGATGATTCAGATTTTTAGGGTACATTAACTAAGAAAATATTTTTTTAGTTTCCTGCCAGATGCAGGTATGGCAAAGGCCAGTACGTCCAAGCCCTCATCCGGTGCGAGGTATTGAGTCCAATCTACAACGTCATAAACCACCTCCTCGCACAAGGATCTGAGGGAGTGAATTTCAGACCAGCTCCAGGAGCCCCAAACGTCCCCGCGCTCAAACACAGCTGCAGGCTCACAGGACAGACCACATTAGAGCACCCTTTGGAGCAAACAGCAAATTGAAGCCCTCTTTGGGGGAATTAGCAGAATCCGAGCATCCTTTGATGCAAACAGCCATGAAGATGCTGTACTTGCACTGATTTTCCCAACGCTTCATTTTGCAACTTTCTGGCGTGTTATGGTTTGTTCAAAGGGCAGCAGAACCGCGTGTCCAACACAACGAGGAGTTTCATGAGTTGGTGGTGGTTTGGGTTTTTCTGTGGATTACTCATTGAGCTATAGAAGTGTATTTTCAGTACCAGCAGTGATGAGTGAGAATTATTAAAATAACCCCCACTCATGGGGGAGTTATAATTGCAGCCAGACACGACTTTGGTTTTCCACCTTGCATCCAGTGACGAGTGATGATGACAAGTGGAAGTCACCATGGGGAGCGCGGCGGAACTGCCAGTCGAGAACAACGGGCGGAAAGGCAGGAGGGTCAAATCACGGGTTTCATCCAGATCCAATGTTGTTCTTGTTCTTCTGTGATACTTCCACTGAAAATATCCAGCAACAGAGCTGGTTACAAAGCAAAAATTCAGAGTGTTTTTTCCTTAACTCATGGTTCTCATGTTCATCCCTCAACACTTTACCAGAACTTTTAATTTTTGAAGGTTTGCCTTCACATTTATGTTTTCATCAGGCAGTGCTTAGGATTTGAATATACCCAAGTCCTATGAGGAGCGGCTGAGGGACCGGGGTGGGTTGAGCCTGGAGCAAAGGAGGCTCAGGGGAGACCTTCTGGCTCTGACAACTCCCTGACAGGAGGTTGGAGTGAGGTGGGGGTCGGTCTCTTCTCCCCAGGAACAAGTGACAGGACAAGAGGAACCGGCCTCCAGTTGTTCCAGGGGAGGTTGAGGTTGTCCCTGAGGAACCGTTTCTTGCCCGTTGGGGTTGTCCAGGCGTGTCCCAGGCTGCCCAGGGCAGTGGTGGAGTCCCCATCCCTGGAGGGGTTTCCCAGCCGTGTGGAGGTGGTGCTGAGGGACAGGGGTCAGTGGGGACCTGGCAGTGCTGGGGGAACGGGGGAGCTCGAGGAGCTGGAAGGGCTCTTCCAACCATTCTGTGGTTCTGTGATTTTATCTTTCCTTCTCTGGTGTGACTAAGAGAGATGTTGTTTCCTTTAAAGAACGAGTCGCATACCACGAACTGCTCATTTATAGGAGCAAATCTTTCACAGAGACCTTCTGAAGAGTTGCCATAAAGGAACCATACAATGAAAACGGTATGACTTAAATTACTGGGTCTGTATTTCTTGCATATTATAATTTATGAAGCAGTAACGAGGATAATAAACGGTACAAGATCTTTTGCGCCTTACAAGAATACTCCTCAGCAGAATGAAAACCATGTAGCACCGATTCGTGGTGCAGTCCTCTACTGTGACTCGCCCTTCTGCTGTACCTACTGATCACAGCTCTTTGTTCTGGCTGCTCAGAGAAAAGCTGAGGATTTTTTGCAAACAGAACACACTGGCCCCATGGGTAAATTTTGAAAACTCCGCTCAAGGAGATGCACATACAAAATCTGTTCATTTACTACATTTTTTGCCTTTTTCTCCATGTGACATTTTGAACATTTATCCCTTCGGGTTAATGTGTTCTTTTAAAAGGAAAAAAATTAAACAAAGATCTTACAAGAGCGATGTGAACTTGAATTTGAATGCCCAGATTTGAATGGATGAAAAGGCACTTTGCGAGCTGGGTAAAACAAACACGTTCCTAAGCCTCTGATTCTCAAACCCGCCTCAAGGCCATAGTGCTGAAGACATTACAGTGAGACTAAATCAATAGTTAAATTTTGTCTGACTTGTAAGGTTTTGTAATCCTAAGGGCTAAAGGATAGAATTGTGAGGTAGCTGTTGCAGGGGCCCCAGCAGATTACTCGTTTTGTTGTCTTTAGGATTCCGAAATGTTCTTATTTTATTTAGACTGAAATTTTAATCATCCCCACTTTGCATTTAAAACATGATATTATTTCCCCTTCCATCATCTGTAAGAGAAAACTGGAAAATTGCCGTAATAGTTGGCAGTTTTGCTTTGTTATGTAAAATAGTTCCCTGGCAAAAAAAAAATTATAATTAACACCAACAGTTCCATTATACAATAAAAGGGATGTTTTATTAAAAAAAAACCCCTTTCTGTTTGAAATACTTCAAAGGGAAGATGGTGTTTTGTTTCCCAGTGAATGGGATGTAGTCAGCACGCTAAAATATTTTGCCCATAAATACTCCGCAGTCTCTCTCGGTGATGGCAGCAGTGACTCTGCGCTCGTTTCCAGGTGCTGCCCCAGGGTCTGCAGTCGAACAGCGTTTGCCATCAGCCTTTCCCAGACGATAACCTCTCCTTCTGCCGAGCTGCTCCTCTATCTCTAGGATGTACACGTCCCATTAAGTCATGTGGCTTTAATCGCTTCTGCCTTCCGGATGTCTCTGGTGGCTTTCCGAGCGCTGGGCGGGCGGTGTCCCGCTGAACCAGCCTGCTCCAGGGGGATGTACTCTACGGACAAGCCCACCGCGGTGTTGCCCCAGACAGCTGCTTCTCCTCATTGTGAATAAGGGCGACTAGAGTTGGGGAATAGGATCGGTACGCAAATACGAGCATTAATAGTTAATGCAGTAACATCGACATTATTACACCGTAATTATTATGGCTATTCAGTAGTCGGATGAGGAGTGCCCGCAGCGCGGGGTTTACAATAATTGCTCCCTTTCACACCTACAATCTCTAAGTGCTGCTGTAGTTTACTTCCTGACATCGTATTTAACTCGGGCTTTGTAAGGGGATGATTTTCCTCTGATTTGCTGTGGTCTGTACAATTTGCTGAGATAAAAGCTCTCTTTTCTCACCGTCACTCAAAAATGTTAGAATCAGACTCTTAGAAACTGCAGATCTCAGTTACTGTTAATATCAGCCTTCCCCAGCCTGCAGAACCTCGGTCGACATTAAAGATGAATATATGTGCTCCAGATCTCATATCTAACAAACTTTCCTACCCAAAGCAGCTCTGTAGCCTCAGTGATTTTGGAGGATCAAATGTCTGTCTCTGGTACGCTCCAGGGAATACTTTAGTAACGTGGGTGAATAAACTACAGGTGTGACTTTTAGCCCAACTGAAGGGAGATGGAAAGATAAGAACCGAATTTGGGGTTCACACAAATACGGTGGAGCCAGGAAGGTCTCGCCCATAGACCCTTGGTCCTTTTTTGTCAGAAGTAATGCAGTTTTAAAGTGGTTTCTGAAATGCTGATGCCTTTTGATAGTGTTAAGATCTAAAAGCCATCACCTGGGCAGGATTGTACTCATCAGTTACTTATCACACGATACAGCCCGCAGAGGGTCTCAGGGAGAAGAGACCCCTCGGTGATACCCGTGAGCAGAGACTTCACGTACCTCTGTAGAAATCCGTATCTCGAGCCTTCGGCTTTCCAGCTGCCCTTTCCCAAACAGCCTGGGTTTGGGATAGACAGGAGTCTGACCTGGAAAAGAAACACACGCTTTTGGGGTAGATGGAGCAAAACGTTCATATTTCCCCAAGGAATGTTTTTCATTTCAATTCTCAAAACCAAAACTTTCCTTTCACTGTTCCGTGTGCACTGAATTTTTTTTTTTCAAACCAGGAATTCAGTTTCTCATAAAAAAAAAAAATCCATTGTTCATCGAGACTTAGTGTGTGAGTTTCCAATTCTATAACGCAATGTTCAGGTACTTTTCAAGTGAGATAAAGCGTGACCACGGTGCACATGCTCAGCCTGCGTTGTCTTCTGACATTGCATATTTCAAATAAAAATTTACAGAAAACTTGAATTACGGCAGTAAAATGCACCCAATAAACACTAGGGTTGAATTTTCAGCAGGGTCCCTTGACTCCATCAGAAGTGTTTGGATGCGGAGTGAGTTTGTGAGCCCGAAGGGAGTAACTGCGCACATGAACCCGGGGTTTGCGCCTCTGCCTTTGCCCAAGCGTGCGCCTGCTTTACGAGGGATGTTTATACATGCGTCTGATTCCAGCGAGCGGATGCAAAAGTATTTATTTTTATAATATAATTTATGTGATAATTTTTTCCAAGGCGTTTCCACGTGGGCAGACTTCAAAGGGCTCTGGTTTGTGCTTCGCGGTCGTGGATTGGCCGGTTTGTCGGAGGTGTTGCCCCATTTCTGATCATCTATTCGGTTCCTCTCGTCTGACTTTTCCTTTTTAATTTCCATTTCTGATAGCAACCGAGGCGCTCCGGGAAGCGTGTGCCCAGCGGATTGCTGCACTTCACCGGTGCCTGAGAGCTCCTGGAGCAGCCTCCAGAATCGCGCTGCCTGTCGTGCTTTATGGCTCAATTTTCCCGGCTCCTTTAAATCCCGCCCCAGTTGTAGTGCATGAGCTATGGTGAATTATTGCCTTCATAACTCCTCCTAGAGCAGATACACGGAGTCTGCTCTGAACAAGAAGTAATTTCTTGTTTCATTATCCAAGTTTCCATTAATTTATGGAAACAAGCAATTAACCCCTCACTTTCCGTGTGGAGATGTTCCCCCTCGTTAGCAAAGACAAGATTCTCTTGCCCAGTCCCCAGGGCACTTGGAAGGAGGTCATTGCGCCCCAGTGACAGCAGAATTTGCATTTTTACATTAAAAAGACATACTGGGAGTGGAAGCCACCTCCCCTCCCGTGGTCATGTATGGGAAAGCAGTAGGAACTGACGTGGGGAACAATTAACCCCCAGGAAGAGGATGATGTTTCCTTCCTGGACAGCTCAGGTGCTGTCAGGTTTGCCATTCAAGCGTTTCCCTCCTCTTTTGTGGTCCTGTATGATAAGAAACGATAGTCAATTTGCCTTCCTGACATCCATGAGATCTTGTGGAAACTATTGTTAAAGTTTTTAACTTCTTCCTAAACACATTTTAATTGCCTTTATTATTCGGGGGAATTTTTTTTTTTTCTCACTAATGCCACGGTAACGTGAGCAAAGGTAAGCAGTGGAAGTATCTGCCTTTCTCTACTTAATGCACCAGTTCATGTAATTCCGCCAAATTTTTTTTCTACAATACTCATTTTTGGTCCTTTTAACGTCAACTTTTCTGTCTTTCCACTTGTCATCACCGATGTCAGAAACCAAATCACCTTGTTATGACTTTCTCTCTCACTCTTTACTTGAGTGAGCGGAGATTTCCCTGGGCCATCCTCATCGGCACGTATTGGTGCCTGATCCTGTGCTCCTTAGCACTGATCTCATCCCCAACATCGTGACATTTACTCCTCCAAAGTTTCTTCTGGCCATAACTAGGGACTTTTGTCGTTTGACTATGTTCAAATTTGGAAACACCACTTCCAATCCCTTATGCTTCCGTGGCAGGAAGAATAACCCATTTATCTGGTCTTTGAGTCTTCTCCCCCTGCAAATGTGGCTCCCCTTGGTGTCAGGCGTGAGCCCGGCAGCTTCCCTGCCACAACGCTGGTTATCAGCCCAACTTAGTGCATTTACGGCTGACCACTAGAGCCAGCAGTACCAGAACTGTACACCACATCATGCACTCAATAATCAAACACTGATTTATTCCCGGCTCCTCACAGGAAGCTATTCAGAGTCCTAGTGAGGTCAACTGATGTATTCATGCGCTTCATTTAGCACAGACCCTTTGTGCCAGGGCAAGGAGCCAAGGAGCTCAGAACTGTGGTATTATCTTCTGGTTTAGACATGATCCCATACTCTTTCCTAAATGAATTTTTAAAATTACTTTGGTCACAAATAAAAATTCCCTAATTCACAATTTTATATTATAGTATATCTGCTCCTGAACTGCCGTTGTGTGGATAAAAAGACCTCAACGGGTGAAGTGCTTTTAACTCTGTTGGTCTGGTATTTCCAGCATGGAGAAATTCATTAACATGGAGTCCCAAAAGAAATATTTCACAGGATGCTCTTAATAACCTCTGTTGCTATGCAGTGGAAAGAATAAAACCAATGTTGAGTAAATCCTCAAACCCCACACCGCAAATACCTACTTCATCCTGGCAGAAATATCCATCGATGATAATGTTTTTTTCACAAGGTTTTCACATTACAAAGGTACCTTTTAACAGCTGGAAAACTCTTGCTATGGCTCATCATTGATTAAAATTGAAAATTACCATAGCAACCTCCCCACCCTGGAATGTCCGAACTGTGCAAGGCTTCCTCAGGCACTAACATCTCCACTGCTCAGTGTTGTTTTCATGGAGGCATGTTGAAGGGTAGGAGGAAGGAGGTTTGCCCACTCCATGTTTATATTTTCCTTTAAAAAGATGCATGATATAGACATGGATAAACTGGGTCTGGAGAATGGCTGCAAGGATTTCATTCTGCACACACCCACCACGTCCCTTGAAAGTATCACTGAGCGAGAGGTTTTCCAGGCAGTGCTTTCAAGGCTGTAGAACATCAGCAAATATTTTCTGTCTGCATGCTACCATGTGTGTGTCCACATCAATTCCTCCAGCTCCAGTATTCTTCTTGCTCCCAGCACTCGCTTTCTTCTGGCTCTTCTCCACACCAGCTGTCCTGGGTGACCCTGCTGTGAGCGGGGTTGGAAGGGACCATCTCCAGAGGTCCCTGTCAGCCCAGCCCTTCTGAGCTCCTGCTCTCCTGTAAAGTGGTTGCTCTGCTCTTAGGCTTCTCTCCTCCTCCCCTACTCATCCCTCACTGATTCCTACCAGCATCCCTTTTCTCTCGGTGGCTACCATAGGCTCTGTTACAGTGTCCAGAGCAGCACCCGGGACAAACACAGGCTGATCTTGCAGCAGAGCATGGAGAGCTTGACCCAGGTTTGTGCTGGTCATCTTGTGAGAGTCCCAAGCAAGGTCTCTGTGTGCTTGTTGGCTGAACATCCATCGCCAGTCTGTGCTGTGCCTCTTAGATCACTCGTGTGTGCAGAGTAAA
The DNA here is from genome assembly GCA_009769605.1 of Bucorvus abyssinicus. NCBI lineage: Eukaryota > Metazoa > Chordata > Aves > Bucerotiformes > Bucorvidae > Bucorvus > Bucorvus abyssinicus. The sequence goes on along the minus strand of CM020034.1, from coordinate 33,225,111 downwards.
CTTGTGAGGGAATGGCCTTAAGTTGCGCCAGGGGAGATCTAGGTTAGATATCAGGAAGAACTTCTTTACAGAGAGGGTTGTGAAGCACTGGGACAGGCTGCCCAGGGAGGTGGTGGAGTCCCCATCCCTGGAAGTGTTTAACAGACGTGTGGATGCTGAGGGACGTGGTTTAGGGACCCTGGCAGTGCAGGGTGAACGGCTGGACCCAATGATCTTAAAAGTCTCTTCCAACCAGGTGATTCTGTGATCCTGTGACAGGCGTTTGACACTGATGGGCACGCAGTGAAATCTACAGCAGTACAACCGTGCTGCTGGAGAGAAGTGTCAGGCTGGTAACAGCAAGAGCAATTTCAGGTTGTTATCAATATCCCATCTCTCTGAGTCAAGTTTATGTATTTCTCAGCCTGGCCGAATCAGGTACCTGGTAGTGGAGAGCTGTGTTGGCACTCCCAAAACTCCACGTGCCTTCCCTTCCACCTTTGACAAAAAGCCATCTTGAAGAAAACCAAACACACAAACAGAAAACCCCACTTTCCCAGTTCTCAAATCCATGCTAAGCCCCGAGCTGGAGTTATTTCCAGGGAGGTGTGCAAGGCAGGGTCCATCTGGGCAACCCAGACGGCTCTCAGGGCTTTTGGGTGGCTCTTTCCTCGCAGAATCACACCGATGTCCTGAGGGAAATACTGGCCAAATAGCACATCTATGGAGTTTAACCATTTCTACTGATGCTTCTGCCGATCTGCCCCTGTGCCGTCTCCCAAAGGGAAACCGGCCTTGCCTTCAGCATCGGCTACGCCAACAGAATACGCTCAGTCCTTTTTAGCTTTGAAGTACTATAAATTGATCTAGACACCTGTTCACCCTGAGAAATGGTTATTTATGTATGAAAGGGGAATGTCACACAGCTCCCCAGCTCTGACAAGCCACTGCTGCAGTTTTACCCTCAGCTAGGAAGTGGTGCTATGTATTATCAAAGCAAAGTCATTAGCTAAATGCTGAAACCCTAATCAAACAGGAGTCTGAGTGCTCCGCTCTGGAAGTCTGCATTAACTGGAGTAAGGTACCTGCTTTGAATGGTTATGATCCTCGTGATACTCCAGCGTAGTAGGGCAGACTTGATCTATCCGTTGCTATTGGAGTCTTCAATACAGCAGCTGGAAATGGCAGTTCTAGAGGATGCTGCGGGCACTGGCTCTGGCTGGGTATCCAAAACTGTGGGGCAGGTAACCGTGCGGGTTTAATTTGGTGTTACCTGGCTGTAAAATGTGAATGTTAATAATCCCGTTAATCCTCATTAATACCACACGTTTTCGTGCGATGGGGGCAGTTCTGCAGAAACTCAAGAGAAGAAATTAATAATGGGGAAAGCAATTCCAAGTTTAAATGTTAGATAATTATTACTAATTTCTAGGCTACATAACGAGAACAAGAATAAATACTGACTAAACACCCACCAAGTGGCTTAATTCAGGGAACGGGCCTTTATTCTTTTGAAGGGAGCCAATGCCATTGAAACTTGCTCAGAACACATTTGCGTTCAGTATCGCTAGAGAACCATTTTCCTGAGTAAAAATAGCATGAGGTGGGGCACCGAGAGGCATCCCTCGGTGTACAGGAACACGCGGTTGAGTCGGGATGGCACCTGGGATCTGTCCCAGAGCTGCAGGAATAAACGGGTGTGAGCTGAGCCCGGTGCTCAGGCGGGGCGCGGGGCAGCTGTGGGTTACCTCCCTGCTGGGACCCCATCCTTCCTCTGGGCCTCCTACAGTCTTGCATCCGCATCCTCCTCCTCCTCCACCCATGGACACTGGAGCCCAGGGCAAAGCAGATACTTTACCCACTGGTCCGTGTGTGTGGAGACCAGCCCTCCCCCTGGTCCCCCTCCATCGGTGACCTGGAGAGGATTGCTCTTCAGGAGGGGGACCCAAAATAGGGAAGATCAAATTATGTGATGAGAAGCATCACACAGGCTGGTATAATCACAAACGGGTAGCAATCACCCTCTGACTTCTGAAAGTGGACTCTGAATCCTCGCAAACTGTTTGGGAAATCTGAGGGGAAGATGAAACCCCGGATTTAGTTTTACAAAAGCAATCAACAGAAGACCCCAGAAGATACAAAAATGTGAGCTGAACGCACACGTGATTTGTTGGAAATTAGCATGTTAGATAAAAAGGGAAGCTCCTAAACAACCAAATGGTAACAGGTGACTTTTAGAGCAGGCGCTATGAAAGACCAGTCTAATCTCCTTCCGTGAGAAGGTAACCCGCCTCCTCGGGGAGGTCAGGCAGTCGCTGGGGATCACATCTAGGTGTCAGAGCGACAGTCACGCCGGCAGTCCTGGCTTTCTCTCCCAGAACTTACAGAAGGGCAGCCCAGACCAAAGAGCCGCGAGGTGGGTACACAGCCTGTGAAAGACAACGCCGGAGGAATGGCCGTCCACAACTCGCTGACTAGCGGGAGGGCTGTATCGAATGGGCGTGAGGGTTTGATACGGGTCTCGAGAGATGAATTAGGGGATGTACTAGAGAACACATCTCTATAAGTTGCAGGTGACATCGAAGTGCAAGTACTTGTGACAACAGGCTTCAAATTCGGAATGATGGATTTCAGAAATGGTCTGGAATCAATAGGACAAAATTCAATAAGGACGGGGCCAGACAGCCGTCTTCGGGAGAAATGAGACACACCAATGAGGGAGAACTACTGAGGCAGCCGCGCTCCAGGGGAGCTGTCGCAGGGCCTGTGTCCAACCCCAGACAACCGCACAAAGAGTGCGGGAAAAGAGCACGTGTCCTCGAGAGGTGCAGCACCTGGACTGGAAGGGTTTGTACCTGTTCTGCTTTCTCTGTCCCCGATGAAGCTTTAGCTGGAATGAGACGCCCAATTTGGAGAAGAATAATGTAAAAAAAGTTTCGCAAGAGGTAAAAGAAGTTTTGGAAGAGGTAAAGAAATTTGAAAGGAGGATAAAAACAAAATACCTCAGAAGAAATAATAGTAGGACATGTAACACCCAATGAGAACGTGGAAGATTTCATACCTTAGACAGGGAATTCGAGCAGGTTAAGACAAGTTTTCAAGTATTTGCACAGTTGTTACAAAGAGGACACAAAGGTCAGTAACCTCCCAGGAAGAAGGCTCGGAGTAGGCAGAAGTTTCCGGTTCTGTGGGCAGACAGGAGCCAGAGCAGGTGGCCTGGGGAGATCTGTGCCGTAAGCTACCAACCCAAGGTGAGGCCGACACACGTCAGAGATGTCTCTCATACTCTTGATCTTCTCTCGGAGCAAAGGGTTGAAGTCATTGATTGATTCTGTTCCTTTCAGCCCCGTTTTTAAGAGGTGGTTTGAAAAGGCAGAAATGTTTCTCCTAAGCATCACTGGTCCACGCCACTTTTCAAGCCACCCTGACTTTTGAAAGCTTTGGCTTTCATCTTCTCAAGAGTTAACCCATCACAGCATCTTTGAAGTGATGTGACTATGCGTGCTGGTGTTTGTTATCGCCTGGGGAGGAACATCAGCTCTGCAGGCAGTGGGGTGCTGCTGCTTCGCTGTGGAAATCACACCAGTGGTGGGTCCTGAGGGGTCCCGAGGATGGTGTGGTACTTTCCGAGGGCTCTCCACTATGGAGGGAGGTGTGAATGAAGGGAAGGGGAAGAGGATTCCGTCCAGATGGGTGGCTGTGTCCATGACCGAGTTACGTGTTCATGTCGTAGCGGGTGGGAGTGGACTCGTACTGAGGGTAAAGGACAATGAATTGCTTCTCAGATAAGAACAAGATCCTTAAAATGCAAAGTAAGCAGAGACATATGGTTGGGATTCAAGGAAGGGGAGTGATGCAGTCAGAGAACTGTCAGGGGAAATTATTTTAATAACTATATTGGGAATACAATCTAAATCTGTCATCCAGCCTCGCTGGAGGAAAATTGAACCTGTAAAATCCTCCAGAAGAAAGAATGCACCGTTCCAAGAAAGCATCTTAAGTCATTACAGACCTCTCACGCAGTCCCTGCGACAGCACGAGTGGCGACACCGGTATTATTGTTCACCTGCCGATCACTGCAGAGAGTCTCCTTTTCCCTCTAAGCATTACTGATGGGGTTTACCTCTCATTTTCTAGAATTTTTTTCTTGGTACTTACTATGTTGCATAACACATTTCAGTGAAAAGCTCCATGCCCGCTTACTCCCGTTTTCATTCACTTGTCGCACACCAGATTTCTGCGTTTTACCTGTTTCTCGCTTCTCCCCGCCCACTGTTTCTGTTTCTCCACACGTATATGAATGCACAGAGCAACTTTGGCGGCGTACAGCCTGCTCACCCTCCCCGTGTCGCTGAGACCGGACACAACCGGCGCTTTACCCCCAACGATGTGGAGAGGAGGTGCAAGTTAACTCTGAATGGTGGCATGACGTTGCTCTCCTGCCTTGACCAAACCACGCTTTTCTCTCTGTTGGTTTTAAACTGAACTTCGCGGTATTTCGCTTACTGGCTGAACAGAACAGAGGAACGCTGGGGTTTACGGGAATGTGTGTGTCCTCACAGCGTAACTAGCAGCTTATTGACACCTTCTGGAGAAAGGAGGACGATGCGGTGAGATAGTGTGGCCAGCAGGAGCAGGGCAGTGATTGTGCCCCTACTCGGCGCTGATGAGGCCACCCCTTGAGTGCTGTGTCCAGTGTTGGGCCCCTCACTTCAAGAAGGACGTTGAGGTGCTGGAGCGTGTTCAGAGAAGGGCAACGAAGCTGGGGCAGGGTTTAGAGAACTTTTCTCATGAGGAGTGGCTGAGGGAGCTGGAATGGCTTGGTCTGGAGAAGAGGAGGCTGAGGGGAGACCTTATGGCTCTCTACAACTACCTGACAGGAGGGTGTAGTGAGGTGGGGGTCAGTCTCTTCTCCCATGTGACAAATGACAGGATGAGAGGGAATGGCCTCAAGTTGCATCAGGAGAAAATTAGGTTGGATACCAGGAAAAATTTATTTCCACAGAGGGTCATTAAGCATTGGAACAGGCTGCCCAGGGAGGTGGTGGAGTCCCCATCCCTGGAGGGGTTTAACAGACGTGTAGATGTGGCGCTGAGGGACATGGTTTGGGGACGCTGGCAGTGCAGGGGGAACGGTTGGACTCGATGATCTTAAAGGTCTCTGCCAACCAGGTGATTCTGTGATTCCGTGATTGATGCTGTGTGATCCTGTGTGGCCCGTATCTGATGGCGTAGGAAGGACGGAAGGAAGGGTTTGGAATATTTCTGGCAGGCTGCGGTGACTAGAACAGGCTGTGTACACGTCATGGGTGAAGCCATCACCCCTTGCACTGTAACTACAGGGAGGGGACCAGGGGCAGCAGCCGGGTCCGCTGGCACCGTGGCTCACGTGCAGCACTCGCACGTTAGACCCGAGATCTGACTGAGCTGGCGCCGGGCGGGAAGTCAACGGCTTGTTTAGCAAACTGGGAGAGCGAGGGGGTTTGGTGGTACTTCACAGATGGGAGAGAGCTCGGTGCAGAGATATTTATACATTTCTGCTTGTACACCGTTGTCCTCTTCCAGTCTAAGTCTGCTTCGTCACAGAGAGGTCTTCAGAAATTTCCTACGGACCGTGAGATTTTTGAAGTGTTCTGACTGCTTTATGCAAATTTATTCAGGCTGTATTTTAACAGACGAATGTTTATCCTGTTCCACCCAGTCATTCCTTTCTTACCCTGTGCAAACAATTTTCTTCTTGTCTTTTCTTAGTGATCATTCCCCTGAAATGCTAGCATGTAAAATCAATATGGGAGAAGAATTGTTTTTCCTGGACAGAATGCTGTATTATTTTTACCTTTGACATTTTCTTATTTTTAACGGTTCTTCTCTTTTGGGGGTACCTATTTTCTGTAACCATACACCACTAAAATCACACTGTATTCCAGTTGCGGATACACTAAATGTTTGAATTCACTAAATTGGAAGTGCTTTTCAAGAATAACCTTTGTGTATAAATTTAATTTACATTTTTAATGAATTGGAATAACTTTGTTAATCAAACAGCGTCAACTGCTACTGCACACAAGACCTTCGCATTGATTATCTGAGATGAGGCTTCCCAGAATCCCTCCTAAGATGCTATTTAGTTCTAATACAGAAGCAGTTGCACAGGCATGACAGGAGTCTCCAGCACCGGACCGAGGGTTGGGCGTAGGGATGTGCAGGAGGATCTGAAGCAGAGAAGAATCCCTCTTAGACTCAGAATGAAAACTAGATTTGACATAATTTGCCGAGGAAATAATTGAATACATCGCATATTTAGTGGTCCATAAGATACACAGAAAGAATCCCTGATTTTTCAGAGTACTTTCATATCAGCGTGTGCTAAATTAGCTTAAACAATGCAGCTAAAATAGAATGTTGTCTGGGGCTCAGACCTTCCACTCAGGCAGCAATCAGTCGCCAACTGGGAAAACGTTTGTCTTAGCCAGTAGGTTATTGCTTTTTTTTATTTTTGCCTTGTTTTTTTACATTTACATGATTAAATCCTTAGCAGCAGTTTGATTGCAGAGCATTGCTCACTGAAAGTAGCTTCTGGTATGTCCAAAAGCTTTTCCAGGCGGTGGGGAAAACACAGAGTGTGGAAGATGCACGATGGGACTCCTGCTCCCCATCTTCTGTGTGCCCGAGGGACGCTTCACCGAGACATTTCACCTTCTCCTTGAGTAGGAAAGACCATAACAGCATAGTCCCACAGACAGAAATCTCATCCCCATTTGCACAGAAAGAGTTTCCGAGTAAAATAAGTCTTTTTCTATCCATATCTGACAATCTCTGTTTTGGAAGAGGGATTCCCTCTGGAGGTGGAAGGCGTCCTCCTCACACCTGCACGGGGCACCCGGGTACGCTGGTTTATGGGGCATCATTGCTGCTGTATCGCTTGCAGAAACACGTTTTTCTCATTTCCTTTTATTTCAGTTTTTCATACCAGAAAGACGTAACACTGCATCGCGCCATGAGTAGCAGAAATCAGTAAGGGGTGTTTTTGTAAATCAAGTGATTTGCTTTTCATTTTAACCAATTTCAGGTGTGCTTCAAATTTAAAAAGAATCATTAGACAGTCTAGAAAAAAGCACCTAATTTTAAAAAGTGCCTAATTTTTAAAAAGAACCTAATTTAAGTACCTAAAACCCCCAAGCTTGCTAAGTACAGCTGAAATTGTGGTTAAAACCCAAATGCCCTGGTGTTACGGGCAATGTGCTCAGCCAAACCCAACGTCCCTTACGCAGGCTGTGCAGCTGGGTGACCGTTGAACTGGCCCTCGGAAGAGGCTGAGCTGCAGTCGCGGTAACGCTGGGTGGTTGGAGTCGTCCCCCCAGCCCCGCTGCTCGTCTCCCCAGCGCAAACGGGGCTTACCCTTCAGGGTCGACAGCCAGCGTTTGTTCAGCCAGCAAGATTTGGATGGGACCACTCATCCCAGTTGTTCCCTTTGCTGGAACCCAGCACCTGTCAAGGGGGGAATATGCTGCCACCCGGCAGCGTCAATGCACTGACTTAAGGGGAGAAGGTGGAAAGCTTTGGAAGAAAAATAAAAGATTGGTGGATTTTTGGTTCAGTAAATCTTTTCTGATTTAAAAGCAGATTTTTGCAAATTAACTAACAGAAATGGCAGTTTTATTTTCTGCATTTCTTCTGCTTTGCAAAGCATCAAGCTGCTGACAACAAATCCATCTCGAGGCAAAGAACACAGCTTTTCTATTTCTGTATTTTCTCAGTGATAAATTGAGCACAGTAATGAAAAAAATGTAGGAGAAGGATGAAAGGACTGCAGAGAGAACAAGTGCCCGTCCTTTCCCTTCTCTCTGCATTTACCGAGTGAACAACATGAGTCACAGAAAACGCGGAAAGTCTATGGCATCAGAATTGAAGAATGATTATCTGCAGAGAGCCTGCCTCTCCGCTGACGGAGAAACGGCTGCATGGCAAAACCGCTGTGGGTGAGAGATGAAGGTCCTTCGATTCGCTGGGGAAAAAAGAAAGCTGTCCTGTTAGTCTTCCCAAGAACTTTCAGCATCATAACAAATCTTTCCATCAGCCGTCATCCCGAGCGCAGCCTTCCCGCCGCGCAGAGCAGGCTCTGGTTGCGAGGGGACGCTTAGGGGCTGCTCCCTCCCTCCCCTCCTGGGGTAACTTTGGGGATCAGGCCAAGGGGTTTTTCCAGTAGCACCACGCTTGAAGACGCGTCTCCATTCCTCCTCGGAGAGGTCTGCTTAGTGGTCTGCTTCCAGTCTGGGGCCACCCTCTCTTGTACATGATATATGTATTTTCAGAATCCCGGAAGGGTGGGGGTTAGAAGGCACCTCTGGGGATCACCCAGTCCAAGCTCCCTGCTGGAGCAGGGTCACCCAGAGCCACTGAGCTCTTTCACTTGCAATCTTTGAAGAGCACAGATGGACCATAAGCATTGGAGCGATTAGCACAACGGGTTAAAAATAGCCCCTGGAAATCACCGTTCATGATTAATAACGGAATGCATCCACCTGATATTTTAGCCTATTTTTTTGTTAAACTTCCTAGACTTTGTTAAAATATTTATGAAAAAATACTCAATTTAAGTAGCTGTTAGTGCAATGTTTTGACATTCTGAGTGAAATTCAATCACAGTGGTACAATGGGTGCACACAGTTGGTAAGAGTTTCTTAATCGGTTTTGCTCATTAATTTTAGTAATAAATTCAGCCCTTCCGTAGCAGCTTCCATTACGTGAAGTTTTACGCAGTGAAGTTGTACATTATTCCAGTGCACACATCGTGGATGACTTCTCAGCTTGGCAGCAGCCCTCCACGGGTGATGGAGCAGCTCTGCTCGCTGCCTGCCTCTGCTCATGGGTGGCTCCATCTCTGCTCACAGAACCTTCCAGAAGCGGCATGTGGTGAGCACACAGCGAGAAGCCACCATTGGCTTTTGGTTTAGTGATGCAGAGGGAACTCCTCCCTTCAGTGAATCAGTGACAAAATTTCTCTACTGAGAGCACTGCCTTCAGCAAACCTCTCAGGCATAACCTCCCGTTCGGTTCCCACAGCCAAAGCGTGGCTCATCTTAAGTTGGTTTTGACGAATCCAAATAGATTCATTTATTTGAGATATTGCTGATGAAGATAAATATTAATATTCTCATGTTTCGATGATCGTTGCCTTTGAGAAGTGACACTGCCTCAGGTAGAGCAGGAAAAGGCCAATATTTCAGTGCTGAAACAAGTGATTGAGGAAGAATCTCGAAGATGTGAATTAAAAGCTGTGTCAGCCTTTTACCAGCCGGCGTCCACTTCCAGGAACCCCTCCTGCCCCGGTGACTCCGGGGTGCTGCGGGTAGGAATACGATAGATAGAAGAGATCGGATTCTTGCTTACACAATTTCCGTTGGATTTTCCCGTCCAGTTGTGTGTTAGCATGGTCCGGTGGCAATGGCTTTTACCTAGAATTTAAGACTGACATTCAAGTTGGTCTAAACCAAACTGATCGCTGATAACAGACAATACGTGGTAATAAATTTCTAGTTAAAACATAAAGGATATTACATTAGTTTATACGAATTATGCTTATACTGCTAATGATATGAAAGAGGTAAAGAGGAAAAGAGAGCGATCAAATTCTTACAGAAGTACCATTTTTATGAGGTTTTCCTCACGCCTCAGCGTTGGCATGAATTGGAAATAAATGACAAATCAAGATCCAGCCATTTTTCTTCCCAGCCCACCCATAATTTATTGTCTCAGACCCAGAGTGTCAATGCTGCTCCTGCCTATAAGACAAAGTGTGTTTAAGAAGAGGTGGGGACCTGTAGGCAAAGCTCTTCAATCAAACTGCTGTTAAGGAACTAATCATGTAAATGCAAAAAAGAAAAAAATATTCTTAGTTTTCCCAGTTGGTGACTGATTGCCCCATAAATGAAGATTTGTGCCACACCAGCACGGGCTGTTGACTGCTTCCTCCCATTATTTACTGACTTTTGAACTGGGTTGACTATACTCTAAAAATCTTTTACGTTTTGGGGGTATTTTACAACTCACCAAATATTGAGCTCATCCTATTATTTTATTTTGCAAACGTGACCAAAAGCCTTTGTGCAGTATTTGATTACAACAGGGGGGCTTCAGCTGGACGGAACCCGATGCTGCATGGAGTCATCTAGATGGTCCCCTGCATATTTGTGCTTTCATAAACGGTTAAATTAGCCACGGTGGGTGCAGGTGCGGTGGGAGGACCTTGGATTTTTTATTTCACGTCTGGTGAGACCATCCCATGATGTCAGGTCATGCGTTTCAGCAGGGTTAGTAACCTGCGAGCTGCCCTTGGAGTGACTGTACATGTGAACGTGGAGCTACAACGTGTCTGAAATGCTCCGGAAAATGCAGACTCTTCCTCTTCCTTCCATTAACCGTTTCCAGCAGCTCTAAGGAGGGGAGATCCCACGGGTCAAGACTGCACAGTCATACAATTCACAGCCATCCCTGGAGGAGCAGTGAAATGTCGCTGGGCATGTGGGCAGTTAACTGGTTCTGTAGATGAATATGGCTTGAAAAGTTCTTGCAGCTCCCACTTAGCTTGGCTTTCAAGGAACCTTCTTGCTTCAAGGTGGGGATTTGGGGTGGGGCTTCATCCACGCAGGGTCTCTTCTCTGATACCCAGACCCTTTGAAACGCAGCAATTTAAAATCAGGTTTAAATTCACCAAACTGCACGCACATTTAACTCTTTGCTGTTGAGTTGTTCTTGCTCGTTTACTCCTGTTTGACCACCTTAATGTTAGTGGCTTCTCTTCCCTGGGGCGTGCCTTCACAGAACCACAGAATCGTTTTGGTCGGAAAAGCCCTTCCAGCCCTTCGAGTCCCCCCGTTCCCCAGCACTGCCAGGTCCCCACTGACCCCTGTCCCTCAGCACCACCTCCACATGGCTGGGAAACCCCTCCAGGGATGGGGACTCCACCACTGCCCTGGGCAGCCTGCGACAGCCCTGCACAACCCCAACGGGACAGAAATGGTTCCTCAGGGACAACCTCAACCTCCCCTGGAACAACTGGAGGCCAGTTCCTCTTGTCCTGGACTCACTCCACTGTCTCCATGCTGCTTTTTTCCAGGGGACCCAGCCCTGGCCCCAGCACTCTGGATGTGTCTCATTAGGGCTGAGCAGAGGAGAATAAAACAATATTTCTTTTGTGGCAACTCTAATGCATTCGGAAAAAAAAAACCAAACCTATAAAAGTGGAGCAGGGTGGGCGTTTTCAAGTGTTGACAAATTATTTTACAACTTAAATTGCACAATTATCTTTTTTATGATGAATACTATGGTGCGATATATTCACCTATAATAACAATTTCGTTGGGAAAAAGATTTTTTGGTGATGTTTATGGTTGTTTTTTCTTTAAAATAGGTATTTTAGACATGGCATTCAATGGCGTTTAGGGGATAAAAATTGTTTGCAGGTCTGAGGATAGAAACTATATTTGCCAGTGGAGGATTTATGTAGATATAAATAATTTAATAACCTGCACAAAATGAAGGGTGTTTTGAAACAGTGAAATAGTTTCTTGCATCTCGGAGCACTCGAAGCAGGTTGATTTATGAAAACTTATGAATTTTGCATTGTAATGCTGTGACTTCCGTTCGGTCTCCACTTGACTGACAGCACCGGGCGCAGAGTCCAGCCTTTCGGGGGATTCTGTGCAATGCTGACGTTTTCGGGTTGGGGTCACGCGTATTTCTGTACAAAGCCACTGGTTGGAGGGCGTCCTCTCCCAACCCGCGGACTGGGATTTAGAGCTGGGCTGGGGGTCAGGAGCAGCGGCTGCAGCTCAGCAGGCTCATCCGGGGACTGTGCTGGCTAATTAGCCGCTGCGCTGGGTGAGCTGCTGCGTGGGACGTCAGCCAGCGTAATCTCCTGGAAATAAGTTACATCTGTTTGTGCTAATGAATACACCTCGCGGCAGCCGCAGCGGTTTGCGCTTGGCAATATTATCACTTTTTTGTCGCTCGGTGATGGTTATTGACGAGCTCCGCAGATGGTTGCCTGGCCTGGTGAGGACCCTGCGAGCTGTTAATGCGGGCCCCCCCTTGTCATTCACATTCGTTTCAAATGTATTATTTATTCCTAATAACCACATTTCAACCTGGGAGTTGGGTTTTTTAATATAAACTTCTCTTTGATTAACTGTCTCCCCCCCCCGTTTTGGGTGTTACGGTTGTTTCCGGTTATTCAGCCACAAGTTGCTTCGTCCTTCTGACTAAAATGGGAAGAGTAAGAGGACGAAATGGGGCTTTTCTTACAACAAATCTTCATGCAAGCACATATGCGAAAATTTATGAAAACTTGTGGAACCCAGAATGGTTGGTAAAGCGGCAGCTTCTCCAGCTGCTGGGGGATCTGATGAGTGCACGCTGAAAAGTCGTATAGATGCTCAATTAGTGGCAAATGGAGTTCATCGCTGCCTTTAATAACCCTCATGAGCACATTCCAATTTTTCTGCGTATTTGTCATAAAAACTAATTGTTATGTCCAAGCCATAAAAAGAACAATAATCCATTTCTGATGTCGCATTAGTGATTTCTAGATATTGTACAAGTTAATGAAATCAATATGCATATCAGGAAAGCAAAGCAATACATTATTCTGTCTGCGGAGAGAAATCCATGTTTCACCTCATTTTTTTCGGTCTCGACAGCAGACAGCTCAGGTCACAAAGGTCCCAAAACCATCACTCTGTCAGTGTGGGGTTCAGAGGTGCAGCTGATGGCAACCCCCCCATGAAAAGCAGCATCCCCATCTGCTGCTGGCCAGCTGCTCCATCACCAAAGTGGTGAGGGGCGTTGAGTGGCCCTGCCTGCATTGGCCAACCACATATTTTGCATTTTCACAGATAAATTCAGAATTTAAAAAAAATTTTAGAAGGCAGATGTACGGAAAATATTACAAACTCTGTGTAAGCATGGAAAAAAAATACATATATTCAAAGACGGGCTCTAGGAAGATCTGGAGATGGTCACTTTGCCTTAGTGCCCCTCACCAAGGGGTGGTGTGTGCTGGTGGGAGGAGAAGTCTCCACCACCTTCTGCTGAGGTCACGCTGCCCACGCTGCCGTTACGGTCAGTACCCACCATGCCCTGTGATGCCAGAGGGGTGGGAAGGGCCCAGGAGCCTTGTGGGATTCATGAGGATGGTGGGATCGGAGGGTCATCTGCTCCCAAGTGCCAGAGAGAAGCATCCAGTCAGGAAATTGAAACGCCGGGAGCCTGGGAAGTTAATCATCTCCTCCACTTCTGAGCTCATTGTTAGGTTTTGGCTACGAGCGCAGCTCAGTTCATGTTTCCTCGCTACTAATGGGAGCAGGTGACCTTGAAGCAGCAGGTTTTGTTATCACCAGGGAGTCCCCAGTGCTTTATAAGCTCGTCTGTACAACCCGAACAGCCATTTCCCCCCGATGGTGCATGGTGAGATCTTGATGACTCAGAGCAGCATCACACCACGAGGGCGGGGGGCACCGAGCTGGGCGCGGGGACAAGCGCAAAGCCCGCTTTGAGTCCAAACCCCCCGTTCTGCAGCGTTCTGACTGTCACAGCAGTTTTTACGGGGACATCTGTGGGGTCCTTCATGATGACAGTTGCCTGGTGCCTCCATTTGATTTGCCAACGAGGCCTCGAGATTTGGACGGAGGGTTGGCATCGCGGTTTGGGGCTGATGGGCTGGTCCCAACGAGTTGTACCTGAGCCACATCAGGGAGGAATAAAGTCACGGTTGCTGTTACTCATGTTACTGTTATTATTGCACACTTGGTGTTACAGCGCTGGCCGTCAAGGCTCGTCTCAACTTCACTCTCACGCCGTTTGTTTTAATTGCATCCAGAAACAGAAATTTATTTCTCTCTGCTATAAAGAGCCCAAGGAAAAAGAAACGCGTGGCCGTGTCCCACGTGCCACACTCCTCGGTGTGCACGTCTAGCAGAGGTGAGTCAGTCAGGTAATGCTGCAGAGGGTGTGAGCTTTGGCAAATATTTAAACAAAACACTGCGCAAACCAACGAGGTCGACCACTTTCTCGAGTGTGTTCCCTGGTTTTCTGCTGCCTCGTAAAGGTGACAGATCGCTTACTGGAGCAGAGTAACTCCGCAGCGAGGAGCTGGAGACAGGATACAATGGGAAACGCTGAGATCTTCCTGTTGTTGGTCATTTCTAGAAGGCTTTTAGAGAACGCGTTTGTCCAGACACATGAAGGAAGGGGACGGTGGGGGTCTAGAAGAGCCTAAGGGGGGGTGCACGCCTTCGGGTCATCCTGCAGCACGGGGATGCTGCGTGACTACCTGTGAGGCTCAGTTAGCATTGCTCCTCTGTGTTCCTCTTCCGCTTCGTATTTTTCTCTCCGTTGATCAAGTACAGCAATGCAATAGGCTGCTTTCTGAAGGGACAACGAAGCTTTGCTGAAATGTGAATCTTTTCTGCAATGTTTAGCATCCCTTTAAATTTCATCAGCAAAACAAAATATCATCTTTTCATTTTTCTCATTCATTTTAGATAACAGAAACCTCTGGCTTTGATTTTGGTTTATTTTGACTCCCAGGAAAAGGCTGAAGTGCATTTAATATTCGATGTGGCACGGGCAGCTCTTTAATTTGAAAGTTGCAAATGGGGAATTGGTCCCAAATCACTCCAAATATTTAATTGGAAACTGAGTCCGTCAGGTGGGTTAGAGCACATCCGCTCTGCAGCCTCGCGGTGGCTTGGCCATCACTGGGCAGTGACCCGCCACCCCCCAGGTACCTGCAGTGGTTTCCACCCGTTGCTCTGCGCCTGTCGCCGGTGTTTGCGACTTTTACTTGGGATTTTAATTCCTCTTTAATCCTTGCTCCTTATCTTGTTTCTTATGCATTTCTTTAATCCACGCACTGCGTAAATGCTTCTTCGCTGCTATATTTAATTTTCTTCCCAACCTTCACAGTTGCCCTGTGGGATGGGTGAAAGACTGTAGCTGTTGAAATGGAGAGTAGCTTAATCTGCACTCAAAGCTCAGCGCAGCGGATATTAACAGCTAAATCTGCTCGCAGATCAGCGTCTTTAGAGGTATCATAAGATGTATGTCTGCAAAATAAACGTTTTAAAGTTCTTAGTAAATACTAAATTTCCATTGTGATTATGCATCAGTATTCTAGTCGTAATTAATAAATTCCGCAAATTTTAGTGATCTGAGTATCATGATCCCTATCAGTCAGTAACTAGCAGACAAATTAGCAGCGCACCAATCTACCAGAAGTCGTTATGTGTCTCAGACTGTGAGCTTCCAGAAATACTGTAGAAGTCAATTTCTATCACGGGAGAGAAGCTCTGCCCAGGAAATCATTGCATAAACGATGCAACCTGCTCAGCATCAGTGGAAGAAGATTTACAGACATCTTCTACTAGATTTTATTTAATTTCCCCACCATAAAACCTAGATTAAGGGAGAGCCCAGTCAATTAGAAAATGAGCAAAGCTTGTACTTAAGAGAAAATCACTTAATCTGCACTCTGTCAGTCTGGAAGATTCTCCTCCCTCCACCATGCCACGGTTCCCATCTTCCCATTGAAAGGCTGCAAAATTCCTGATGATAAGCCTCAAACAGAAACCAGCGCGTGCCCTGTTCTTCCAGACCAGCCCTTGCAGGCTTTCGGAAGATCTGGAGAGGATCCGTCCTCCACTGGGGAGGAACCATCACACCAGTCAGTTCCTGACAACCTAACGAGAGCGCAGTAGACCTTTTGTGTGTGTAACCATAGTCTCACACATGGTATAAATGCTACTATAAAACACCGTACAGTAAAAAATTACATACAGCCGTTGTGTATTTTGGATGTAACGGACAGGGACAGGTTCTACCCACAAGGACTGTGTGCGCTCACGCCCCTTAGGCTCAAAGAGCTGCAGGAAGAGAGTGGATGATGCTGATTTGCCCTTTGGGTGAAAATGTCCCGCTCTGGATTCATGGGAAGGAGTATGAGATTTTGTTCGGAGGAGCAAATTCCTTCTCTGTGCATGGGAATGCCAGAAGCTGTTGTGTCCTGTCTGTGCCGACTGCGGCAGGCAGCGGTACCAGGAAATCTGTGAACTAGAAGAAATGGCTGTTTGCTGGGGCTGTGCCACGGGGGCATGGCATTGCCCCCCGCCCCGGCAGACCCCGTGGCGGGGCTACTGCTGCGAGGAGGAGAGCAGGGACCCCTGGGGCCAGCGGCAGCTCCCGGGGAGGAAAACGGTCTGTGTTTGTGTGCTCCTGAGGGGAGAGTTTTACCTTCTGAGGTTTGTACGGCTTTTAGAACGATGCGTTTGGTTGAACGTTAATGCTTCTGCAGAAGCAGAGGCTGACTCACAGCAGACCAAGGCGCTTTGGTGATGCACGGCTTCACCATGAGCACCGCGCGCTCTCGCTGCCCTCCGGCACAGCTCGGACCCCAAACAGCATCTTGTGTGCTCAAGCACCGCAGTTGAGCAGAGGCGCAGCCGGAGCGCGGGAGGGCTCTGGGATGTGCTGGGCAGCGGTTTGCAGAGTCCCGTGTGCGCGGCTGTCTGCCCGCTCACAGTTAGGAACGTACAAGCGTTTGCACAGATGGGTTGGTCAACCCATTACTTCCAGTCCAGAAGAAAGGATCTGTTAACGCAGCATCTTCCCTTCCCCTGCCCCTCTGTTTATTGCTTAATTAGGAAAAAATCAAATTATCATTGCAGACAGAGGTGGGCATGCAGCCAGCATTTGGGTGAAGACCTTAAGAGTATTGGGGATCCTGGAAAAGAGACAACATAATTCTTCTCCTTCACCAAAAATGCTGCTCTGTGTTGAAAAGCAAGAGCAGAAGCTTCAGCTAAGGCAATAGGAGCACAAACACTGGACTTGCAACACCGGTGAGGGATGAAGCAGCGATTCCTCAGTTTCTGGTGGTAAAATCTCTCTTGCCAATTCCCAGATGTAACACTTGGGCATTTATGAGCCAGTTCCTCTCACAGGTTTGTGTGTTCTATCGGGATTGGCTGTATTCTGTATACAAGGTGGGATTGATTACTTTATCATCTGCAAAGGGAGTTGGCTACCATATGATTTAACAAATGCTATGATTAAAAATGGAGTTGCTAACTTGTCATCACCTTTCTCTGGGGAACCCTTCTGAAGAAACAGAGCTGTATGTCCAGCCATAGGTGTTGTAATCTTGATACTGCACCGACTTAGACTGGACATCTCAGCGAGGGGAACACTGAGGCAGCACATGTGATAAGAACCAAGATGGGTGCACTTATGCTGAGGACCCAGATTTTTTACCTGATAATTCTGAATTGTATTGAAAATTAAATGTCCTTTCCCATGTGCAGAAAGCAGCAACAGCTAAAAGAGTGGCTCTACCCTGCAGTCATTCCCACTGCACTGGTAAGATTTATGATGCCGCATCATTTACGTACACATGAATGTAACCAAGAATGTAATTCCAGCCCTTGCAAATGAGAATTGAGAGATCCTTCAATGAACTATAGACTCGATGCCAATCCTCTGGAAAATAATGGCACATGTAATTTTGAACTCCAGGAAGAAGCAGGAGCCAGAGATTCAATTCCTATTAGCATCAATTAGCATCACAGGGAGAACCTTCTTTGGTGTGAGGGTGAGGAGCCCTGGCCCAGGCTGCCCAGAGAGGGGGTGGAGTCTCCTGCTCTGGAGAGACCCCAACCCTGCCTGGACGCCCTCCTGGGCACCCTGCTCTGGGGACCTGCTCTAGTAGGGCTTGGGCTGGGTGATCCCCAGAGCTCCCTGCCAGCCCCACCAGTCTGGGGCTCTGGGATCAATCAGTCAGGCTTTGGGATAGAAGATCTGGTCAGCCAAAGCAGCTCCCCCAAACAGCCAGGTGAAAAAGCAGGACTTTGTCAGCCACTTCTGGTGGGGAAGTTTGATTTGGGAAAGTCTTAATGGAACTGCCATAAGGTTTCTACCTGCTGGATGCCGTTCTTTGGAGCAGGCAGATCCCGTCTGTGGCAAAGCCCTGGAGACACTGCCCTTCTCCCTCCTCATGCTGGGGACACCAGTTTTTACCTGCAAGAAATGCACCTGTAAAGAGGAAATCCAGAGGAGGTTCCCATAGGTGGGAACGTGCGGTGGGACCAAGGGAAGACCCAGGTATTCACGCTGCTGTCGCAGCATGTATATCAGGTATATTTACCCTCGCAGGAGATCTGTGCAAACCACCCTCATCCCTTCAGTGCCTCCTGCCCCCTCCCTCCCTCCCTCCCTCCCCAGCTGCCCACAGCAGGAGCTGGAGGGATAATAGGAATAATGGTCTGGGTGGTGATACCTGCACAGGGAAAGGGGAAACAAAGCCGAGATAAAGCAGTGGGTTTCCCTCTGTACACAGCGTTGGTAAGGCTCTTGTGAGGCTTTTACGCCTTGTTCTGCTGTTCACATTTCAGGTAATTCAGGTATTCCTCAAAAGAGAGAAACAAATATTATCTAGGAAGCCTTATAAAAATTAAGCTTATGGTGCCGAAATCATCTGCAGAGAAAGATGAGGCGATTTATCATGTTGTACGGGTCTGTAGTCATAGGAAAGATACTTGATAGTAAAAGGGATGCTCAGTCTTGCAGACAAAAGCGTAATAAGATCTGATTTCTGAAAGCTGAATTTAGTGGAATGTGATTTTGAACTAAGATGCTATTTCCTGGCAGCGAGGGGGTATTTAGTCACTGAAAGTTCTGTGGCAGCATGAGCATCACCTGGAATTGCTGAGATAAGACTAGACAGCCTTCTAAAACAGAGACTTCAGTCAGGCTTCCAGGAAAACGTCTAGAGCCTGTGAGTGTCTGAGCTCAGACTAAATTATCCTACTGGCCCCTCTGGCCGTACATTCCACAAATACGTTAATATGGTTGAGCTTTGTTCATACCCAGCCCTGTGCTCCATAACCACAGCCTGCACATGGAACGATTTCCAGATTGTTTGCCATTAGAACATTCGGTTTTATCAAAATTAAAATATTTGACAAAATACTACAGATTCGGGTTCTGATCACAGTAGGCAAAACCTACAAGGAAGGCAAAGTCCCAAAACAAAGAGGAGAGGGAAGGAGCTGGAGCTGCAGGAGGAAATCCTGGACCAGGAGCCTGAGCGTTAGGGGAAATGTGCTGCTTTGTGTGGGGAGATGTTTGAAAAGGAGGCGAGTGATAAAGAGCAAAGAAAGCCTCAAGGAAAGGTAGGGGAGGACGAAGACAACACCTGCGTGAAGCGGCAGGGAAAAGAGTAGACCGTGTTGGTCTTTGTCTTGGAAGAGAAAGCATGTTCATCTGTGTGAACTGAATGAAATCCTATTAGTGCAACTGAGATTCTTGCCCACGGCAGGTCTGGTGGTGCATTTTATTTGGCAATTCGTGTTTTGGGAGATTTTATTACAATTGCTTGTATGATCCAGCTTTTCTGCTGGATCCTTATGGCACTCTGCTCACAGGACGCCCAGTAGCTGACCTGAAGGACCAGCAATAGAGATGCCATGAGTAATTCATTCCCAGGGAAATTACTGTTACCATATTTTAATCTGTTTTTATCAGTGTTTATCACTGATTAAATCCACGTACTGAACAAAGAGCCGGTATTTCACCCACCCATTTTCTGGTGGTGGATGCTGGGAACAGACTGGACTAAACATGACCCTGACACTGGCACCGGCAGACCTTCTGTAACATGCTTTGAGTTTGTACTGGCCACCCAGGTGCCACCGCCGCAGCACAGCAGGCTGCAGCCACCTCCTCTGTGTTCAGCGACAAGTTTAAGGCAAAAAAACCTCACCTAGATAAACAGCATTAGGTGTCGGTGTGAAAAATCCCTCTATGGTACCGCTTCAGTAACGCCAGAACACGAGCAAATCTCCCCATTTTTCTACCTTCAAAGGTGCAGACCCTCAAATAAGAAGTTTAATGCTCTTGGAAATCTTACACCGTGAAGTTTACTTGATCTGGAAGATATTTCCACAGTTCCAAACAGATATTGCCTCAGTCAACTGTATATATTTACTTGCGAGAAGAACTGGTTTGAGTTATTTGATTCCTTTACTTGACTTTCTGGAAGTACATTCGGTCTTGAAGGATAAAGAAATAAATAGCTCAGATTTAGGAAGATATTTTTAAAATATTGTAGGCTGAATAAAGCCACTGCATATGCCCCATTACTCATGGTGTCCTGCTGTCAGATGGATTTCTGTATTTCAGATGGAATGATCCCTCACCAGCTGTCTTTAGGAAGTAGATTTATTTTTCTTACCCTGTACACAGAAATAAGAATTCCTTCCGATGATTTTAGTGCCCAGCTGAAATGTTAATGGTATTTCACTTGGGCTGGGGCAGGGGAGTGGGTGAGACCTGCATTAACAATGCCCCATTAGAGGGCACGGGGGACCCCGAGGAAGGGTCACGTCAAGGCAAAGCTGGGTGGGGTGGGCATGTCGGTGGTGGCTGTGGATGATCTCCTTGAGGACAGGAGAGCTTCTGCAGAAGGAAGTTGAGTAATGGGTTCATTGCCGGGATCTGTGAAGAAATCTGGTTAATAAATGATCCCTTTACGTGGAAATAACTCTTCTGTGTGTTTCAGTCTGGAACAGCCATGTGCTTCAGGTGAAGTAGGGAGGAGCGGCTCGTCACCTTGACGAGTCAGACTGTGCAAATCCAGAAGTGTACCTCTGGTCAAGCGATGTATAACCCACCTGCTTGGGCTTCAAAGGCGGGTCGTACTGACCCTCACTGCTTTGCGAGTTGGGGAAGGGTCAGCCTGCCCCAGACCTTCCTTTTCCCTAAAGACATTTCTGCTAATTAAATATACTCTGCACAGACCTTTAATTGTCTTTGATCAGACATGCACAGCCACAAGCAAGCACTGAGAATTTCCAGTGCTTTTTTAAGCCTGTCTGACCCCAGCTCCTTTCTGTGACTGAAACGCTTCCAGTCACTGGACCAGGGAAGGGGCTGGCGAACCTCTGCCCGTGGAGCTCCCAAAGCACACAATCCAGCCTGCGCACGTGGAAGAGCCCTGTGCTTTGGAAGTGCTTCGGAGGGATGCTGACGTGTCCCGGGCTGCAGCGGTCTAGGTGTGGGTTCAGCTGGGCGATTTCGGCTGGGACACGTTGATGTGAACCAGCGAGACATGAGTGTGGCGTTCAGGAGAGTAGAGCTCCAGCTGGCCAGAGACTTTGGTTAGGAAAAGGGAAGAGCACAAACGCTTTTTTCCTCATTTTATTGGTACCCATGAACCTTGCAGAGCCCTTTGTTTTTAAAGCAGTTGTTACAGAAGGTTCTGAAACCCCCACGTGTAAGAGCTGTATCTTTGCCAGGTGTTTGTACAAAATCTGTTATTTATCATACAGAGAACAGGAACATCAGTGGGGTGTGTGCCTTGTTACGCATTGATGTGATTTCCATATCAAGTGTAATAATGAGACGTGTAAAGAAACACAGCTTTCTTTGGAGAGAAAGATCCAGGATCCCTGCCTTCCCTGCTGGGGAAGGGAGGAATGCTTTCCACCATCTTCCATCCGTGTAGAACTCGGTCCTTTTATGCCCAGAGGTACAGAAAATGGAGTTTAGTGAAGAATTCTGCTGATGAAGTGAAAGAAGGAAACCTAGCTTATTTTTTCTTAGCCGTGTTGCTACTGCAAGCCAAAGAGCAGGATGAAGCAACAGAAATAAATGTATTTTAGTCTTCTCCGCAAACAGACGTGGCTCTCCACGCACACACGGAGTAGATGGCATCACTATTTTTTAAAGTAGACAAAAAAATTTAATTTCATCTTCTTTTCAAGCTGTCAGGAGCAAGCTCAACCTTCTCTTAAGCAAGAGCATCCATCAGTAGCGGTTCACTGGGAGCTCGATGACAACACCCGCTTCGCACAAGATAGAGGAAGTTGCTGCTTTCTTACTCGTAGCATTTCAAACCCATGGCTGAGCTTCTGCAAACATGGTGGAAACAGCTGTGGTCACACCTCGGCCAGGGGTTTGCGTCGTTAGGTTACAAGAACTGCCTGTATTTTTATCAGTCAGGGCGCTGGGGTGGTTTTCAGCTCTGGTGGGATCGCCTCGCCCAGCAGCTTCCCTTTACCGCTTTCTCCTCCTTTCATTGCAGTTGCTCCGAAGATATTCCGTATTTCAAGTGACATCGTTGTGAACGAAGGGAGCAACGTCACGCTGGTGTGCCTGGCCACGGGGAAGCCGGAGCCGTCCATTTCGTGGAGACACATCTCTCCGTCCGGTAAGCGCAGTCCCTTCACCCGGGGCTGTCCGCAGCGCTCCGCCAGTAACGGGCTCTGCATCCCCAGGCCTCCGAAATGATTCCCAAGGGTGTGCCTTGCTAGGCACAGTTAGGGTCTAGTTTTACTGTAGAAAAGAAGAGCTGCCTCAGATTTCGGCTGCCATCAGTGACCTCTAGAACAGTGCTCTAACACAGGGATGGAGGAATACGGGCACCTGACACACGGGTGGGTTTTTAAGCTGGTTTTAGCGGGCTGCAGACATCAATTTAATTCCCATTAAAAACAGAACAAATCGAATAATCAAGGAGACAGAGGGGTCTCTAGAAGCAGGAGTGAGAGTTAAAAACCTTGATGCATCATGCAATAGATTTTGTTTAATGTACCTACCATGGCGCCGTGATTCCATGACAGGGCATGTCTTATTGGAACAGTTTGAGTGAACAAATCATAAGTATGAAAAATTGCAAACAAAATGTCATCTAAAAGCACAGTCTCTCTCTAATATTTCCATCTATACGTCTAATTCCTCATAACACGTTCAAAGGAGAACTCTTAGCTGCCGTGACAGGCCTGGCTCCACCGCCTGTCTTGGGGCAGAGCCACCGAAGCCAGCTCGCTGCGAGCAGAGCTGTCTTGCCGGAGGTGGGGAGGTCCTCGCTCCGTACAGCAGAGCTTCTGGCTCTGGACATCCGGGTGGGCTTTGTGTTTCTGAGAGGAGACCCTGGCCGCTCCCAGCTGGCTGCTGCGTGCCAGGCTGGTGTTGTGCTGCTTCTTTCCTAGAGACCCTGCACTGGCAGCTGGTCTTGCAGTGAAGGTCTTTGTGTTTGCTCACACAACTTTGATGAAATCCGTGTAATTGCAGGGAAGAATGGTTTCATGGGTGGTCACAGCTCACTGCAGCGCCTCGTAATCCCAAGGAACAGTTTTTTTTACAAAGCAAGAGCTGAAAAAAACCCCAAAACTTTTGACCTTTAAGACAATGACAATGAATTCTGCTTGAAGTGTCCATCGGGGCACTAGGGAAAAAAACTCAGTTGTAGCAAAAAATGGATTTTAACTAAATGTCAAATAAAATTTTATTGGAAACCATGGTGATACTTTACAGTAATAGCTTGAAGCATTAGATTGTCTACAGGAAGGAGCTCATACAATTTTCCTGGAGAGGAAAAAAGCCGAAAAGGCGAATCAGTGCCCTCAGGCTGGAGAAGGGGTCTGAGGAGGAAGGAGATCCTCCTCATCTTGAATTCAGACAAAATTAGCGCCTGTAATCATAAGGGCTGTCAGTGGACCCACTGGTTTTGTATCTTGACCAAAGGACTGAGAGGGAGAACATGCTAATCCTGCTGCAGACCCTTTACACTGGATGATCACTGAGATGAAGTTGGAGGAAAAGGCTGATCGAAGCTATTGCGGTGCAGGGAGAGTCAACCAAAGTGCTTGGGGGCAGTGATGAGGTGCCCTTCCCAAGTGTCCCGCCCAGCGAGCTGCGGGCAGACGGGTATGTTCGCTCACTGCTGAAGTCGTACGGGCAGGCAGTTAGAGCCCGTGCTTTGCTTCCCTCCCCTTGCCCAGGACCTCCTTCTTTCTGCCTCCTCAGCCCTTCTTGGAAGCACTTCCAAGCAGCACCCACAGGAGAGAGCAACACGTGCTTACCGTGTGCTTGTTATTGCACCCAGGAGCATCCTGACCACGCAGTTGGCAGGGGATCCCGCAACTCCCGTACAAATTCTCCTTTCAGGGTTTCCTTTGGGGAAGGGTGGCCTGGTGGGTCGGGTTTGCTACGCCCTCATCAGGAAGCGATGGGTTAGATGAAACACAAACATGGGCTTAACAAATTTGGTACTTCAAAAACCCAAGAAGAATCACCGAATGGAACCACAGATTGGCTGAGGTGGGCAGGGACCTCTGGAGATCATCTGGCCCAGCTCCTGCTCCGAACGTTTCCAAACGCTGGGTTTGAATCTTCTGTGTGTAAACCTGGTCACACCCAGAATACCTGCTGGCGGTACAAAACTGTGGTTGTACCACGGAACAGCGAAGGTAAAACAGATCACCAGGGTCACCTGCTCGGGACAAAGCTGCCGGCAGGGCGGGACAAGTCCCGGCAGAGAGGACTCGGTGCTGAGGCCTGGCGAATTCGTTGCAGCTGCTGCATTACGGGGCTGCATCGTTACAAAACCCGTCTCTTCCGAGAGGCGAGTGCTGGCGCGGCCGCTGGGAGCGCGGGGACCTGCCGTGGGTGTCCCCTGGCTGGAGTGGGAGAACACAGGATCCAAATAACTTTTTGCTCAAAAATCTTGTAAAATGTGATGGAAGCAAACACACAATTTACAGAACAAGTTCTGTTCTCTAGTCGACCAGAGGAAGAAGAATTTTTCCATTTCAGTGATGCCGTTCCGTGTCCGTGCTCCGGTGCCTGTTTGGGGGTACGGACAGTTACAGCGGCACTCAAAACCCGTCAGGAATCGGTCTGGCCAACGAGAAGCCTGGACTCACAGGGAAACAGAATGCAAGCGAGTAGAAAACCCCAGCTTTCTGTAACCGTTTGTATTCTGTCTGCGGCAAATTACCTTTATCTAAACATAAGCTTCATCTGCACTCTGTAATTTCCACCAGTTCTCTGCTGCAATTCCCAGTGGCACTAATGAGGGTTACATGTGAGCATCACGTCCAGAATACACCACCCCGTTACATTAATGAATCATATTTAGAGTGTGCTGAAATTGTTTGTCAAAGCTGCTACTAAAAGATAAGAGACTGAGATCTCTGAATACCAATGATTCAATGTAGACTAATTCCAAAATATTATCATGGCGTGCATCAACGCAGCCTTGACTGGGAGAAGGTCGGATTCAATTTTTTTTGAAGAAGAGATAAAATGAACCTTTCATAGGAATAAAAATAAAATGTATTTAGAGGTGATTTTTTAACTTGGTACATAAATTATTGGCCCGGAATCTTTACTGTGCATGTTTAACTTGCAGTCATTATGTAAATGCTTCCAGTGTATAAATATTCATTACACAAACCCGTTATGTAAATGCACAAAACCCACACGTTCAGCGTAACGCCGTAAGAAACACGGGGCTGTGGTTTGTGATCGGGAAATCTCGCATTGTTGAAATGTCATCTGAATAAATTGCAGGTATTACTTATTTTGTTCTGACATTTAAGAGCAAAGTGCAGCATCGATAGTTTAAAAATGAAACCAGAATTTTAAAGAATTACGGTCTGCCTGGAACAGAAGCGCAGCCTCCGACGCCGGCGTGCACCGTGTGTGTTTTGAAAATCAGGCTCTGCCGGTGCTGCCAGGAGCAGGAACTACAAAATCCGTTCAGAAATCTTTTGGTAAACCCTTCCTGCTTGGCCAAATTTGGGTGCTGGGTGTCAAAATATATTTCCACTTCGCTTCTGATGAAACTTTCCAGAGGCGCCTTGTCCCAGCCGCGGAGGGACTGATGCCCCGGGATGCTCAGACCGCTGTTCCGAGCAGGGACCACGGCAGAAGCAGGCACTGCCTGAGCGCTTGGCTTGCCAGGAGAGCCTGGCGTTCCCTGGCTGTATCTAAACACAGGGCAGGTTGAATTGCAGAGTTTCAGAAAGGTTTATGGAAAAAGCAGAACTTTTTCGACTTAACTCCCTTAAAACGAAATGGCACTTGCAGAGAGTTCCCACCACCGTCGAGTGTTCAGGGTACATTTGCAGTAAGCAAATGGGGAGAAGTGGGGTATCTCCGTGTGGATGTGGCGCTGAGGGACATGGGTTGGGGACCCTGGCAGTGCAGGTGAGCGGTTGGACCCGATGATCTTAAAGGTCTCTGCCAGCCGGATGGTTCTGTGGTTCTGTGATTCTGTGCTCTCCCCACAGCCCAGTCTTGTCGGTTGCTGCTCCACACGTGCTCAGAGGCACCGGGGCAGCTGCTCTCGCTGGTGGGAAGGACGCGGTGAGACCTGGCAGAGCAGGGAGGGCGGCTGGTCAGACACCTGCCTTAGGTTTTGCCAAACTAGCGAAGTATCTGGGTGGATGCTGAGGGAAACCAGGTGCTTCAAAGGAAGCACAGCTGCATATAGGCAACAAACAGTGACCAGGATGGGTCTGTATCAACTGTGGAGAGAGAAGGGGGCCTGAAAAGAGTGAGCAGCCTCACCTTTGGCTTCGTTCAGCCTCCTTGGCTTCGCAATGGTAATATTCACCGCAAGCGTGGTTAGGTGAGGTGTCAGCTTTCAAACAAATATTTTCACTCTAGTCGCTCCGTGTTGGGATCAGTTGTCACCCAGCGGGCTCACACGCAAGGCTGGGCTCTGCACATAGGCGCTGCAGCACCAAGTGTAGTGCAAGAAGTGAGGGCAGCCAAGAGGTTCACCTGAGAGGTGTGATTCTGGTCCGATCTAAAATGCTGATATCGATGCGCCCAAAGAGCATGAACTTCATCCGCTCAGATGAAGGAAACACGGTGGATGCTCTCCTGGAGTGAACCTCGGATGCTCCTGCCGTGGACAGGAGTTCAGCCAACACAACCAAGGCAGATCTGCTCCACAGCAAACCCTCCCCAGACCCACCACGCAGTGCAGAAGGTCCTCAGCACTGCTCTGATCTCCACGTACGCTCTGTTACGCTGCATTACCTGCCAGCGTGGAGTCTGAGCGCCACTGGCTCAGCAAGGAGACGGACGGACATTTTTGCTAGTGGGTTGTACAGCCAGTGGCCGCAGGCAGAAAAAAAGAAAAAAAAAGAAGAAGAAGAAAGGAAAACTGAGAGGTAGAAATGTCCTATTTTATCGGTAGCTGTGTGTAGCGTGTGGCAGTGTTTCCTGACCACAGCATCCCGGCTTCTCTGGCTGGTTCCTGTTGAACAGTGCCCCTCTGCCTCTGTAACAGCTCAGCCTGGACCCTCAGCATCACCCCTGGTGACGTCTAGTCTCACTTTCCCCAGTTCTTCCCTACTCCCTTGCCCTTTTCTCACAGTTTTATCCCCATTGCTTCCTGTCTAGTTCCTAGTTGTTCTACAAACTGAGGATGAACTGGGCGTAGGTATACACATGCGTTTGGGAGAGCTGAGCTTCAGAAACTATGAATTGGCTGAATGAAGACAGGTTTTCCCATCTCGAGTCAAAGGCAAATCCCTGACACCGGGACACTCTCGTTCATTCAGTCCCGCTCCCAGAGAATGGTGACACCGAAGCGTTCCCAAACCAACCCAACAAACCCTGTAAGAGCTGTTTAACACATGCAGAACAACAGATTTTTCACTACCGCTGAGGAGAGCTGCACTTTTCCAGGAATTAGCATGAATTTCGATGTGAACACATTCGCATGACGGCTCCTCGCCTTCTCTAACACGTTTCGCTTGCCGCCACGGCGGTGTGTGCACGAGTGCGATATGACTGAACTGAATCTGCTGCCCGTCCCGTTGCTCCTGGGCAGCCCTAAAGCCGTGAAGATGTATTGCATTAATGTATCATCGTAGCAACGTCGTCCGGACGAGGTATTAGTGTCATACATCTTGGGAGCAGCGAGTGATAGGGCTGTCGGGGAAGAATGAGTCCAAGAGCTGATTGAATTCAATTACAGGACAAAAGGCGATGCGCAGGCAGAGCGTGATGCCTGCAAGACCCTTCCTGAGGCAGACTGCCGCAGAAAGCTCAGCCTGGCGTGGGGAGAAGCAAAACGGCTTTTTAAAACTTCTGGCTAAATCCTGAGAAACAAACAGAGCTTGATATGAGCACAGATAATGTCAAATATTTTGTTCCACTTGCACTTCTGCGAGAGAACCGCGGTTTTTCAGATGTTATCCAGACGTGACAGAAATGAGAAGCGTTTCGTTGAAGTGCAAGTGCTCTGAACCTGGATTTTCAGGCTGAAAACACTGAACTGACATGAATGATTATCAGATTTCCAGGGCTTTGTGTGTGTACAAAGTGTGAGCTCGTCTTTTAAAACACTCTCTCTTGCTTCACAATGGTTTTAAAACTGAAAGCTTTAGAAACAGGAGCCTCTGACTTCTGTATCTGTCCTTCTAAATGCTAACACTCGATCGCATCGTTGCTGTTGAGGGTTATTTCACACCACTGTTTCCCTATAATTTATCTGCAACTACGTATTATGTCATTTTTGACCTATGAGAAGCTGCTCCCCAGCACTAACTGAATTGTCTGAAGGATCTCACCATCGCCATATTTTCCCAACTTTGTAATGCAAAGTCCGATGAGCTGGTACTTCAAGCAGCCTGGAACTCTCCCATCCGAACAGGCCTCCTTCCCTTGAGCTGCTTTGGCCCGGGTTGCTTAAAATTGGTGACTGTTTCCTGGTTCATAGGTTTGGGTTGGAAACGCCTAGAGTTGCTGTGCCATTGTCTCCCGCTCCAAGTGACCCCATCTCACTTCCCCAGCTGCTGGGTAAAAGCCCTAAAGGTCGCGAAGGGTTTTCTCATACGGAGCTGTCACGTCGTCAGGGTGATGTCCTGCAGGAGACGAACCTTTGAGGCTGGAGATGGTGATATCTTCACGGGGCTGCAGGTCGGAGCGAGCTGCTGCCCGCCTCGAGACACGGCGTCCTGAGCGGCAAGGACACGCGGCCGCCTTTCCTAAGCGGAGGTGGATTTATTGCTGCATTAGACCAAGAGCGAGGCTTCTTCCCTTCAGGTGTCTAAGCAGCAGAATGTGAAATAATTCAGTGATTTAGCCTGATCAGCAGTGACGGTGATATGCCTCCCTCATGCCATCATTACTCATCTTGCGGGCAACAGCTTCATTACGGCGCGAGCGCTGTGCTCCTCGTTCAGGTGAAACATTACCGGACTGAGCCGAAACATCTGCTCCTTGCAACCGAGCTGGAAGTGTTTGGAGACGAGCCAGGAAACCTACGGAGACAGATGGAGGGAGAGACGATCAGCGGTGATGGGCTAAGACTGACCGTGATCAGGGAGGTTTTGCTTGTGCGGTGGAGGAGAGGAGATAAGCAGGAGAGCCCCGCACTTGGCTGTCTGCTCCTCTTCCTCTCCCAACGTTGTCTATCCCAGCTTCGGGAGGAGGAAAGGACAGGGGTGTGCTCTCAGCTGTCCTCAGCCACCAGAGAAACCTGCAAATGGCCTCTCGGCCGTGGGCTGTGCGTGATGGCACCGGCTGGTTTCAGAGCAATGCCTTCAACGCCAGCAGAGTCGCTGACAAAGGGAACGGTAGCTTCGGGCTCGGATGCCTTCGGGCTTCACAGACCTTGCGTGTCCTGCTCCTAGACTGGGTTTGTGGAGAACACCCCTTCTTCCTCTGCCTTGCTGTGAACCCCTCACTCTCTGCCGTTTGAGGAGCGGCTCAGAGCTCAGCTCTAGGTTCTCAGCTCTGCGTTTCGGTACTTTACACGAGCCCATCGCTTTGCATTTTTCATTGAACAGGGATGCCTGCTCCTCCCAGTCATCACCTCTGGCTAGGACCACCAGGGTCAGGACATCTTCCAGCCTGGGGACCTGATACGTCACAGCACCAGGGCTCTTGGCTGCTCTTCGCACCGGCTGGGGCTGTGTGCCTGAGCTCACAGTTAGTTCAGTTGCAGAACTTCGTGCTATTCGTGTGGTGTAGGATGAGAGCAAGACCTCCCTGGAAACACCCAAAGCGGGGTTATCCCCTGGGACAGGGGATGGCTTGTGGGGGACTTGGGGACTTTCATCAACACTTACATGACAAAAAAAACATGCATGGGACAGCTAAATATCACACCGAGGGGTCCGCGGTGGTTGTGTAGATGGATTGGTCTATGCTGCAGCTGTTTGGGGATTTGAAGTTTTGTGATTAATATTTTACATGAATTTAATGGCCCGGCTTGTGATCCTGAAGGGAAGTTTTTCAGTTGATAAAGTCATCGCGTGTCGTTAAATCAATGGTTTTCTGATATCAAACACACAGCTGGCAGCTTCCCAGGATCTCAGGGGGAGATGGTGTGCAGCTCTACATGGAGCAAACGAGGGGATTAATTAACAGTTTAAAGACGCAGTGCAAACACTGGTACCCGATATAAGCTGCTTGTTGTGATTCTTTACTTTGCCTTCAGATAAACCAAAAATAAGGAACTTCCAAAATCGCGCCTCTCCCACTCAAAAGGCGATGGATATCTTTTGGTTTCAGGTTATGGGACTTCCAGCATTTTTTTTTTTTTTTTTTTTTTTTGGTAATGATTCTTGTAAGTACCATTCTTGGGAGATTTAGTGTGAAGGTCCAATTAAATGACATTCAGTATCACGATCCATTGCTCTGGGGTCAGGTGACATGACACAGTCTGGGGTCAGGGGCTTTCTCAAGAAGACTTCTCAGAAAAACGTCGATTTTTTTGAGGATCGTTCCGTAAGTTTGAGCATCCCTTCAGGAACAATTAAAGGTATTCCTAGAAATCCTCCAGTCTTCTTACAATCTTTAAACAGGCTGAAGAAGAATTCCTGTTAAAATACGGTTGTCAGGAGAAGAATACTCAAAGTAAGATGGTCAAATAATTGGGTCTTTGTGAAAGAACTGAGGAACAGGAGTAAGATTATAATCCTAGCGAAATACAGAGGTTCCCACTAAAACCATACAAAAGCGTTGCGCAGAAAGAAGTGTGAATTTTTTGACAGTTTTATAGCAAATGGAAAGTATTTCTCGCTTTTCAATAAAAGTAGATGAACTCATTAAGAACTCACAAAATGCAATGAAAATGAGAATTTTAATACATGCTTAGTTTATCCCCTCAGATAGTAGTTCATTTCTATTTGAGAAATGCTGCACTTCCGAGTGAGCGATTTATGAATCATAGCAGATATTTCAGTGAAACAAAACCTTTATGTTCAAAACCAAACCAAGCGACGGTAGGTTTCACCCTCTTGCCCCTTCCTTTGCTGTAGTTTCTCCCGTGGCTATTTTGGGAGATACTGGTCTTTAGAAGAGAGCGTGCCGATTTGAGGCTCGCACACGTTTCTTGAGAGAAAAGTAACAGTTAATCTCTAAAATGCAACACGACGGTCCTGTTTTCTGTTTTTTACTCCGGGACGTTCCCTCCAGGAGGGTGTCAGGCAGGCGGAGAAGCCAGGCTGGGCAGGCTGGTGAAGGCAGACGCTCCAGGGAGGGAACAGAGAGCGAACAGCAGATGCCACATCCATCCTGAGCACACCTGCAGTACCTCCTGCTTTATTTCCTGGAATTTTTTCTTCTGGGCATTTTAATGAATAAAACATATTTTAAACATATTAATAATTATTTTTAAAATGCACATTTTACAATAAAAATGGTGTTAATTTTGAGGGATATGAAGAAATATGAAAAAAATAGTCATTAATGGTTCATTTAACTCTCGTAATGCCTCCAGTGTCAACAGACAGCAGACAGAAGAGTCATATAAAACAGGAGGGATCAACAAATGTGTTTGAGCCAAATAGAGTAGATCACACAATCACGGAATGGTTTTGGCTGGAAGAGCCCTTTCGTCTCCTCGAGTCCCCCCGTTCCCCAGCACTGCCAGGTCCCCACTGACCCCTGTCCCTCAGCACCACCTCCACACGCCTGGGAAACCCCTCCAGGGATGGGGACTCCACCACTGCCCTGGGCAGCCTGCGACAGCCCTGCACAACCCCAACGGGACAGAAATGGTTCCTGAGGGACAACCTCAACCTCCCCTGGAACCACTGGAGGCCGGTTCCTCTCATCCTGTCGCCTGCTCCTGAGGAGAAGAGACCGACCAACAGACTGCGCTTACAGCACTGCCTTCTGCAGACAGCACAGGGCTTTGAACAGCTCCACAAAAGTAACAGTGCGGTCTGGTGTACATGAAACCAAACAGCCAGAGGACGTAACATGCAGACAAACCTACTATCTCAAGTGATGTTTCTTCTTCCAAAGGAACACCTGGTTGACTGTTCCTTCTCCTCCAGTATTGAAATGGAGCTGGCTCTCCGTTATGTTAGGACTCAGCTGTTACGGCAGAAAGGCCAGTCCGTATTCTGGAGTATGAGCAGACCACATGTTCCCTGGCATGAAGTCTGCAAAGAGAAAATTCAGGCTTGCTCCAAAACATTGTAACTCTGTGAATCTCAGACGGAAAGTGCAGCCTGGCAGCAGTTCTGCACAGGGACAGAAACGGATGTAACTTTAGAGAAAGGGCAAAACCAACTGTGATGATTCCTCCTGTAGGACCAGCCTCTACCCTCTCCGCACAACATCTCTTGATAACTGGCTGAGATTTGCATTGCCCGCTCTACGAGCATGCCCACAGCCAGCTCCCCCAGCACTTCTCTCTGTACCTACGTATTTCACAGGTAAATAGAATCACAGGATGGTTTGGGTTGGAGGGGACCTTACAGATCATCTAGTTCCAGCCCCCTTGCAGGGACACCTTCTGCTAGGCCAGGTGATGTAACCCTGTTTGTCTCCACCTCTGAAACGTTCCTGTTTGTCAGTCTATGTTCACATCTCCTGTGTTTTCCCAGCATGCCTTCCTTACAAAATTGCTCTACTTGCTTTTCTTGTTTTATGTTGCCACCTGGGAGACCTCCTCCAGCCCTCATTTGATCTGTCGGATTTGGTTATATTTTTCTTTACATTTTATCTGATTTTTCTTTTCAAACGTGTAGCATGGCTTCTCTGAAGCTAAAGGGCCTTCAGCGATCAATGTTTAAATGGTCCCTAATGTGATAGGGACCATTCTCCTAATAGACAGCAAGCTGTTCAGATTACCTGAAGTTCCTTGGAGAGAACTATCCAATTACAGCATTTGGTGTAACTTTAAACCCAGAATCCATAACGAGTAGTTGAAATTGCTTCAGACCATTTCTCCGGGTGAATCCAATTGTTTAGACGTCATATTGTGCTCAGCATCCCATGGCAACTTATGTCCAGGTGCTTCCTTGCACCCTTGATCCTGTATCTCCTCTCAACCTCTGAAACCAAGAACCACCTTACAGATTACAGACAACTTAAAGCATCTGGTGATCATCAGATGGCATCATGTTGGCATCATCACTGGAGATCACCTTCCGTTCTCTCATACTGAGCCCAGTCCTCATCGTTGAGACAGTACACATGAGGATGAGCCCATGCTGAGATCTTCTGACCCCTCTCTTTTGGAGACATTCCACTCGACTCTGAGCAGTCTGTCATGTGCACCTCTGAAGCGTCCTGAGTCCAAGATGAACCAGTCCTGGCATCAGCTCAGCCTTGTGCTCTCCACACTCCCAGCCCTACGAGGGTCTTCACTCTCCAGTGGAGGATGAGGCGTCTCAACGATTGGGTCATAAAAGCCAGACCTGAGCACTGAACAGGTTTCACAGCTCGTGAACTGGGGCTGGATTGAGTTCCTTAATATCCTAATGAATGAGGAAAACAGGAAAAATAAACACCCCTTGGCCCAGCTGAAGTCCTCAGAGTTTTTTGGAGCTACCCTGGACTTCCACCAGATTTTTCCTCTTACTGACTGACGTTAACACCAGAAGAGGAAAATGCTACCCTGGCAAAACTCATCCGTCCAGGCCTTTGAGAACTGGTCCATATGGCAACATGTACGTGTGCTACACCTGATGCCAGATACCATATGCGTGGTAAGAAAACAGTTTTAATTGTGTACCCTCTTGAGGGATGACAAGTGTGATGATATATCAGGCATCGTATCACATGGCAGTGGCAGGAAACAGGCATTCAAGCTGAGTTTCACAGGCGTTTCCCTTCCTGGCCAGAGAACCTGGACTTACAAGATACCCAGAGCAAATTACTTAAACACCTTCACGTGGAT
Source organism: Bucorvus abyssinicus (assembly GCA_009769605.1). NCBI lineage: Eukaryota > Metazoa > Chordata > Aves > Bucerotiformes > Bucorvidae > Bucorvus > Bucorvus abyssinicus. The sequence goes on along the minus strand of CM020034.1, from coordinate 33,191,132 downwards.
CAGTAAGTCTAGTTAAGAGATCTTCTCAAAAACCCATCAGGAATGGCCTTGGACACGAGGCGCTCTCGTGTTTATGTTTCTTTTCCTTCAACTAACAGGTTTTTCCCATCTTTGATCAAAGATCTTGGCTGTCACGCCCTCAGGCTGCTGGACCGGTACTAATGCACCTTCCGGATCGCCTTTCCTCAGATAGAGTCTGAGAAGTCTTTTGGTTCTCTGGCCAGAAAAGGCAGCCAGACACGCTCCTGATAGTTCCGTAAAACACGTGTGGTTTGCAGAAGGGCAGAGCAGGGTGTGATTACCCCGGGCTGTATGACATCACAGCGACCGAGTGAGAAAAACGCGTTGTCTCTTGACGCTCCTTTTCATTCCCCAATGTCTTCACACAGAATTGATCCTCCTGCTGCTTCTGAGTATCCCTTTTGGAGCTGGATGGGCAGGCGATGTAACACCAAGGCGCTTACAGAGACTTATCTGTATAGCTTTCACAAAATGCGATTTCAGTTCTCCCACACAGCCCTGGGATATCTCTAGAACTAACAAGAAGCTGAGGCAGATGAAATACTGTGCAGAAGGGTAGAGAAGATGAAACGTGGTATCTCTGTATTCCCTAAGAAAAATATTTATCTGTAATATTTACCAAAAGCTTTCTTGTGTCAGCTGGATGCAAAATTTCTGGGGACCTGAGGGTTTAAAAAATGACTTAATTTTAATATTTTCAAATGTATATGTGAGATGCATAAAGTACGCGGGGTTTCCAGCACTGCAAAAGCACATGTGTGGTTTGCAGCATGAATTAGGTCAATAGCTCAGTGTAAGACCCCTACAAATACCAGGAATTACTGTGGGCACTCCCACCCAGTCTCCACCCAGCAGTGCTGGTGCACTGAAGCTGTGGCTGTTTGTGGTGCTGCCCTCGGGTTATGGCCTGCTGTGGGCTGTTCACATTAACACCAAAGGTTAAAGCAGAGAAAATTGGTTTTAGCTCAACTCCAAAACACAATTTTTTATGGATTTGCAGGTACTTGGAGACGTATATTTATTTCTTTTTTTTCCCAGTTGATGTTGGGAGTTGTGGTAGGATAAATTATTCACAGAATCGCAGAACCATCTGGCTGGCAGAGACCCTCAAGATCATCGACACCCCCGTTCCCCCAGCACTGCCAGGTCCCCACTGACCCCTGTCCCTCAGCACCACCTCCACACGGCTGGGAAACCCCTCCAGGGATGGGGACTCCACCACTGCCCTGGGCAGCCTGTTCCAGTGCTTCACAACCTTCTCTGTAAAGAAATTTTTCCTAATAATCCATTCCGGATCAATTCCCAGCATCCAGTGTACAATATTTTGGGGCATACCATATACCCAGGAAGGCACTGACGGTGGAGAGCATTGCCATCTCATCAGTTAATAGTCATTTTAAACTGACACGCAGGAGAAATTGCATTTTAGAGAATTCTCTTGGAACAAAGCAGAAGGCTTGTTGGAAGGTCTCTGCTGTGCCTGGGCAGCTGCCCCTCTGCAGGCAGGGGCTTTGCATCCTTCACGGCTGTTCAAAGCAAAAGTAAATAAAATTGTCCTAGAAATGGACTCAACCTGGAGCCGGACGAGGGCCACGATGTGAACAGTGACAGCTGGTTTGTCTGTGGAAGGGGTTTTTTTCGTAATTTATTCCTATGAACAACATGGAAGAGAAAAAAATTCATTCTCATGCAATTTCTCATATCCCATAAATTATTTCATTGCAATTTATGAACGTTCACTTCAATTCACAGTAATTTCCCAATTTCAGTCTTATCTTTCTGCTTTACATACCCAGTGCTTACTTGGGCTCTTTCCCGTGACAGCCGTGGTACATTGTGCTTATTAATGAGCGCCATCCTGCTACGTGCTGCACTGTTCGAATTGATGTTTTGAACCTTGCACACTTTAAAACATTAATCTGTGAGCAGATAAGCAAATGAAATCTGCTGCTGTGATGGACGTGAACACAATACTTCTGCTTCCTTCTCACTACCCACATTTTTGTCACCGCTCCACAAGTTGCAAAGTTATTAACAGTCAATTAAAAGCTTGTCTGGCTGGGAAAACACTTTCTGCAAGTCTTTTTCACCTTTAGGCCTATAATTTCCAGCGTCGTGACTGCTGTGATACATGGTGTTAGATAAACATGATATTTCACCGGGTTTGGTTCATTCTGCGGTGAATGCCTTGTGAGGAACCTAAAGCCGTTGATCTGCTGCCCACCCCGAGCGCAGCGCTCCAGAGAGAGCAAGATGAGCCTTGCACCAGGCAGCAGTTTCCATCCGAAGGATCTCCAAGCGCGTGGCAGGAACCGCAGCAGGGGAGAGCTGGAGGTGCCGGGATTGAGAACACCGCCAAGATTTCTGCGTGTGCTGCAGCTCACGTCCACTCCTCACATCAAGGGGAGGTCGACTGGCTTTGGCATCGTGGAATTGTTCTTGCTCTCTAAAACAATTCACGTTTGCAGTTAGAGTGCACGGAGGAGTCGCACACACAAAGATTCCTGGTTGGTCTCCGTTTTATTGGAGATAAATAGGTCTCTACCTGTTCTCACGAGCGCTCCCACCGACCGTCCTCATTTCTGTGTCACACAGCAAACACCAAGGGTCTTATCGCTTGGGTGCGGGTCCTTTGGGAAGGGAGAGCTACTGCTTGGTTTTTGAGTTAATATGATGAAATGTTTGTTAGGACACCACATGCAAGCAGTGAGGGGTGTGGCGAGCAAGCCTGAAAGGGCTTTTCCCCTGGAGGTAGGACGTGGGACGACCCACCCATTTTGTACCCATGGCCACCCATTAGATGTGATCAGCCACTGGTTCCCCCCAGGACACTTCTGGCTTTGGCAGCTCTCAGGGTGCAGGGGGCCTGAGCCCTCCAGCTGATGATGTTTATCATCCTTTTATATATATATATATATATATATATGATATATGTATCTCCAGGTGGTTGAGGTATAGCTACAAGGTCAAAAGCTCCCTGAAAAGTGAGAGCACCTGTGATGGGAGGAGGATGCTGGGGCCGTCAGCAGCAGGGGTGCATCAGCTGCTCCAGGGCTGGGCGCTCTGCCCTGATCGCTGGCTGTGCCTCTGCCTGCTGCCAGCGTGGAGCAGGTCTCCTCCCACGTGCAAACCACAAGCCCTAAGGGATGCTGAAACTCGGAAGGTAAGTTTTTGGCTGAGGAGCAGGCCCTGCGGAGCCCATCGCGTACAGAGCCGTGTTGGCAAATTGCTCTCATGGATCTGGGGGCTGCTGAGCTCAGCTGTGGGGCATGGTCAGGAGAGGACCCTTGGCCAAGCCCAGGAGCTCAGGGTGGTTTGCAGCCTGGCTCAGAGTTGGGGTTTCTGAGCAAAAGCTGCGGCGGCTCCCTGCTTCCTCTTAGGTGTGTTACCTGCAGCACCAAGCAAAACTCTCCAGCTGCTGTTCAGATGTCAGCAAAGCTTCACGTGTTTTGTGCTCAAAGATTCCTTTCTCTGATTATTTCATTTCAGCAAAACCCTTTGAGAGCGGACAGTACCTGGACATCTATGGAATTACAAGAGACCAGGCTGGGGAATATGAATGCAGTGCAGAAAATGATGTCTCAGTCCCAGATGTGAAGAAAGTAAAAGTCACAGTAAACTGTAAGTCGAGTTGTTTTTTATTCACTAAATCCAAGTGAGAAGAAAAGTCTAATGCAGAGAGCTGCTGCTCGTGGTGAAATTGTAGTTTGTCGGGTTTTTGTATCAAAATGACCTGTGCTGTTTGATGTACGAGCTGGCCTCTCCGAAGGAAGGGAAAACGAGCCGAGGGTTGAAATCCTCCTTTTGTAGTGCTGCCGTGCTGTCATCAGCCTTACAGCAGGCGCTTTTGCTGCACCGCCGTGTTGAGACTGAGTTCGTACAGTAATTCTTTTGAGTAATTACCTGTGTAACTTCTGAGGACTGCCGTGATTGTTGGGCTGAAGCGTTTCTGATTTAATTTGGCGTGGTTGTGCAATAATATACGGAGATGAGAAACTGTTTGAGATTTGTTGGCTGCTTAGGCGGTGATCAGTCTCTGTGGAAGTTTGAGGTGCTCCCAGTAGAGGCAGCAAGTCGTTTCATGAGGTTGCCCCAGTGTGAAGGCAAGAAGGACTTTGCTGCCGCGCGGTTCTGCCAACGTGGTCTCGGTGGCTGGTGGGTAACACCAGGAAGCACCGAGGCAGCCTGTTACCTGTCCGTACGGCCCGCCAGCTCTGACCATGCGAGATTTTCACAGCAAGGAGGTGCTTCCAGCTTGGGACTGAATTGGGTTTAGCACGCGGTGTTATGTGAAACAGAACAGCATTCTTTTTCCCTCCAACATGTAAAAGAAAATGGGAATGAGTGCTCTCATTTGCTCTGAATTTCCTTAGGAATTACCCAGCTTGTAACAGTTTCTGGTTTGAAAATTGCTGTGTCATCTTTATTGGCCACCAGTTTCTGAGGTGTCATGTTCATGTCCCTCAACAGTCACTGCCTCTGTCGATGAGCCCCGTGTCCCCAGATTGCTGTGAAGGAAGGAGTGGGGGCAGGTGGGTTGCTGTGGGTGGGATGCTGATGGGGCTACCCCGCTACCTGGACATTCATGGGACGTTCCTATGTTCAAAAGGTGACCAAATGCTCCTCACTTACATGACAGCGTGATACTGGTAGTTCATGATGTCCTGGAATGGGTCAATGCTCATAGAACAGCTCGATCGTGTGCTCACGGGTGACTTCCTGTACTGCTTGGTCACACAGACTGGTGACACTGGCTGCAGATCCTGCTTCCCCTCTGCTCCTCAGGCTTCTGCGCTGAAGCTCTGGTGTAATGCACTGTGACAGTCAGTCCTTGCTTTAGAAGTCACAAAAGCAGACGTCAACTCCAGCGCAGCTTGAGAAGGCCCATGGCTGTTCTCGCTGCTGCTCTGCCCTCGCTGATATAGGTGGAAGCATGTCAGCTTTGAGTTCCCCAAAGCAGGCAGTGCACTGAAAACCAGGGGCTCTGTGGGAGGAAAACCCACAACGGATGGTGTCCTGTGGAACAGGGGACCATCAGGTTTTGTGCAGTATGTTGTTACTGGAGGATTGTCAGCAGTAGAAGTTGTGCGGATATTTGCACAGGCGTGTCTTGGGGTGACACCTTTCAGCCCAGCTCTGCTCCAGAATGGTTTGTGTTGGTAGGTAAAGAACTTGCAGTAAGGAGCAGAAGGAATGGTGACCTCAGCCTAGTTTTGGAAAAACAAATACTGCATCTGTGTTGATTCATATTGTGGGGATTTTAATAAGGGTGAAACCTGCTGTCTCGGGAGCTTCTGAAGTGCTCGTGGAAGGGTAGAAGTTGGTAACCCTGCTTCCTGGTTGTTTTGGTGCTTGTTTTCTCTGAAAGAAAAAAAGAGCACAGCGGATGTGGTCAACTCATGGAATTTCTCTTGCCTTCTGGGCCAGAATCTAGATGTGCGTGAGTCCTAGTTCGGATAAAAGCATCAACTTAACCGGCCAAAGCCAAAACTCAAGCTTAAATGCAACGCACAGCTGAAGTGCTGGTTGGCGTGTGCCCTGCACCCTGAGTCATGATAAAGCTGGACTATTTCTGACCTCTGTCCACCGTTTCCTTAATGGTGAACCAGAAGGATTGAGTGTCAGGAAGGTAAAGCTGAGCCGTGGTGGTTCATTCCTTCACCAGCCTTTGGCCTTTCCACCAGCCAGCACTGAGGGTCCACACGGTGAGTGGGACCGATGGCTCCTGTGTGGCCAGCAGCAGAGGCTGGGTCGCAGGAGGGATGGGATTTCCTGTCCCTGGGGGAGTAATGGGAGAACCCGGGTGTCTGTGGTGAAGGATTTGCAGGCTCAGGAGGTCCTGCTTCTCTGGTGCATACTGCAAGCAAGGGGTGCTCAGGTTTGACTGCAGCTTTCAGTAAGAAACATCTTATGGACCTCTAAATCAACCAACAATCTCAGCAAGTACTTGACTGAAGTGTCCAAGCTGAGCTTTGTCCTGACTCGGTACCTGGGCGGAGGTGGAAGGGCCCTCGGCTGTAGCGTGAATGCACGTGGCATTATGTCGGGTTCAGGCAAACGTCCAAGTCTGCACTGGGGATGTGCAGAGGGTTATTTTTTAAAATGTTTCTTACAACTAAATAAGAAAATGGAAGGGACAGAAATAAAATTGAAGCAGTGTAACGCGAGGATCTGGCCCCAGCATGAGAGTTTGTGCACACGAACGATTTGTGGTAGTCAGCTGATGGCGGATCCCTTCTGTCTGGAGTTGCACGCTGTCCCCACGCCAGTGAGGCGCAATGCAAAAGCGCTCCCAACATCTGCTCCCCGCTGCTGATGCTCATCCGTTCTGACCAGGCAGAAAAACGGCTCGTTGCGTTCAGGGGAGGGTGGTGCTGGAGCTGGGTGAACCTGGGCACCACCCCAGCTATGTTCAGCCCCGGGGATGTGTTTGCTGCCGTGCAGTGGCCGGTGCTGCTGGGGTGAGCTCCACCCCCCAGCCCCTTGGCATGGGCAGCCCTGTGCAGAACGGGACATCACGTGTGCCATCAAACCAGCAGAGCGGTGCCCGCCTGCTGAGCCGCGCCGGCAGGGCAGCTGTCCGTCCTTCCCTTGGCGAAGCCGTGGGTCGTCTATGAGCCACTGTCTACAGCAAGTTTGTATCACGTTTATTTTCAGGTTTAAATCTGGAAAGATCTTAATGCAAGAAATATGAAGGAAGAGAGGAAGCCTCGAGGCCCTTTTGTTACCCCAGGCTGGGCAGTTCCCTTTCTCAAATGTTCTTCAGTCCTCTTTATTTTTTAGCTATCAGTTCATTTGTCTAACCAACAAGCAAGGCTTTCTCCCTCCACGCCCCCCAAAAGTCCCCCATTCCTTTATTTTCTCCGGTTTTGCAAACTTCTTTAATTCTCCTGCTGCCGCGTGGGCTCAGCACCGGCTCCGCAGCCTGCGCTGCTCCTCGCCCGCCCCGGCGTCCCTCGGTGATTACACTTCTGGTGCAGGGGTGCGGTGCCCGTCTCGGGGTCAGAGCATCCCCTGCTCCATCTCCGTCCCTCCACCGTGTCTCGTGCAGCGACGCCTTCGCACGCGCTCTGCAGCCCACGGACCGGTGACGGCACAGCCCCGCATTTGCATGAATGTGATCACTTAACCGCCGCTTCTGACAATTTTTAATGCTGTTTCACTGTTATTAAAAGGACCGTTCTTTACTGCGGCCCTGATAGCTGTAGAATAAATCAAGGCTTTATTGTGCCCGGTTAATAGAATGTATCAATGAGCCCTGAGCGGTTACGGTGGATATAAGCATAATTTTGAATATGGATATTCATCGCGTACAGCGGTTGTTCAGTCACCCAAGCATGTACAAGAAAATCACCAGGTTTAAATTACTTTCTGAATTTCAAGTTTCTTGGCTGGGCAACTTCCAGCCATACATAAACAACCAGCCTGCTGCCTGCCTCACAGCACAGCTATTATAACTCTAATGACTTTACAGGGGTTTTTTTTCTTTATACCGCTTCAGATTGCGTAATCTACATTTGCTACTTAATTTATGTCTGTTCCCCCGTAATTTCCCTTTTAAAAATGGTGGCCTGAGAGTCTGTGGTGCATTTGTCTGCCTGAATGCTGAGAGGAGGCGGGGGGTGGGAAAGCAAAAGCAATTGAAGCTGCGGGTTTGTGAAGAAGGAGTGCTATACCAAATGGAGTTAAAAGAGATAAGATATAATCCAATTTCATTTCTAAGCAAATCTTATTAGCATTTTCCATTACATTTTCTAAAGCAAATACTGATATATAGATGATAATATTGAACCCCACTTTGAACAAACCAGCGTCTGGATTAGCAAGACTTTAATACGCCATCTGAAAGCTGGTCTGGAACTGTCCCTGTGGTGCGGCAGCTTCGCCCGCTCGCTTCTGGTTTATTGGTGCCGTACTTGAAAAATAGTAAAGGCAGCTGCTCAATGTGAGGATCTCCAGAAGGGTGGAGGGCACGCTGAGATGGTGAAGAATGGGACGTGCGCGTGATGAAACTGGCGTTTGTTTTAGTTTATGTGAAATTGTCGGCTACCTAAATAAACAGCAAATGTGGAATTTTAAAGCGGAGCTGTATTGCAGTGTTCCTTTTTCCAGGTAATGTGCCCTAAGGGTCTGGGCTTCTGTGATTGTATCTGGCACAGCTCTGTTAACGCTGGATCTCACAGACTTCACCGAATTAAGATCCAGTGGCTTCGGAAAGGAAGAGAGCCATTTAGTTGAAATTAAAAGACAATGATTTAATTCCAGCCTTTATGAACCCCATCACGCTGCAAATTGAAGCCCAGATTCACCGGCGCTTACTGGGGAGGTGAAAATTACGGTTCCTGTGCTGAGGAAGCCCAGCTGGCACTGGGCAGCGCTGGAGGGGTCTGGTCCTGCCGGGTCTGTGGCTTTGGCTGTCTTGGGGTCTTGCTGGCAGCGCAGGAGGGAGGACAGGTCTTCATCCCTGAGCCAGGGCTCCCAAGCAGCTTTTCTGGCACAAGTTGCTTTGAAGGAAATGATGCCCCATGCAGCCTAGGCTCAACCTGCGGCAGCTCTCCTGCCTCCGGTGGACTGCGGTCTACACAAGAGAAAGCTTGTCTGCCAGACTCTGTAGACAGTGAAAACAAACAATACAAAGAAAGCTCAGAATTTTCTAGATATTGAGCTATGTCTGCTCGCAACAGCATCTCTTTGTACAGGTATTTTCCGTTAGACCTTCAAAACATTGAAAAAGCAACGTGGAAGTAATAGACTGTATGAGACCCTGTAAAACCAGTATTGGCCGTGTCAGTCGTGCCCCTGAATTAGTGTTGCGGGTAGATGTTTATCCAGACCCTTTGTAAGGCGTCTCCAGTGGTGGCAGCTCCGTGGGCAGCACGCTGTACTCAGTCACAGCCCCGAACTGAGCGTTTTCCACTGTGTCTGATGTGAACCCCCCTTGCAGACTTACAGCCCCATTCCTCACCTGACCTCTGAGGAATGGAGAACAGATCAGTCTTGCTTTCGAGCTCTGGGGAGACAGTGGACTTGTGCTCCCCATGTTCACCAGCCCTGGTTCATCTCGATTCTCGCGCGTTTTCAAAGGGCTTGACTAGATGTTTCTTTTCCTGTAGATCAGCTGGTGCTAGGGCAGGGCTTTCTCAAATAAGGTGTTTAAAGCTTGAGCTGCCTGCCAGCTGAGGCGTTGCATTGCTGAGGGCGTGGAAGGATCATTTTGGATGCCTGTTTGTATCTCTGCCTGGGGCACTGGCCTTCCTGGGACAGCAGGTCGCTTTAGGGGGGTTCTCTCCCCGGTAGCCCTGGTCACTCTCTGCAGAACGGCTGTCTCGCCTCCCCACCATATTCATCCTGCTGATGAGTCCTGCGTGTTCAGCTCCTTGCTGTTTGGTTTCACCCAGTTTTCAGGCCACTTGTCAATTTACCTGGGTTGTTTTGGGGTTCTCATCTCTGATAATGGTGTTAAAGAAGAGCCCCTCCAGCAGCAGGCCCAGGACTGCTGTCCAGCTGAGCAGACCCATAAGCACAGCCTTCCAGACAACGTGCACCCGTGGGAAGGCAGCGTTTAGCCCAGCCTGTCCTCACCTGGGAGATGTGGTCTACTGCGTGTAGTAGTTCAGATGTGGCATCCACTGCCGCTCCCTGCAGGAACCGATGACCCGACACAATCTATTCTTAACAAACCTCCTGGCAATTGCTCAGCTGCTTGTTATCTTCCAGCTGCGTTCACATCTTTGATTGCTTGAAAAGCCTTTTGATGGGGACTGGAGATAAATGGACTGGCTTGTCATTCCCTGGCTCCTGTCGCTCCCCACCTTTTCTGAAAAGGGTTCCTGGAGGCACATGCCCCGCTCTTCAGAAGTAACATCATAGCTCTGCATTTGCTTCATCCAGCTCTCGAGCATATTTTTGAAGTTTATTAGGCCAGTTGGTTTCATATTAGTTTGGTTTTTCCAGGTATGTCTGCGTTATTCTTTCCCTGTCGTAACCCGAGATACAGACCTCTGGACTGTGGTCATTGAATTGGCCCTAGTCGGAGTTCAGAACGGTTCTGCCTCCTTCACCCTTTCCTTCTAAGGCACGTGTTCCATGGTCTTCAGTAAATCATCAAAGTCGGCTGGTTTTGGGGTGGGTTTTAGCTCCCTTTCCTCTGCCTTTGGACGCCAGGTGTGTGCTCGGAGCAGGCACTGCTCCACTGGGTCAGGGTGGTCCTGTTCAAGTCCCGGGCAGAGGGACCTGGGGCTGCCGCCCTCCCTCCCAGGCTCCTCCATCCGAGTTCTGCCACTGGTTTTCGGCGGGAGCAGGGTCCGTCTTGCGGGACTGGGTTTTCAGGGAGCAGCGCGCTGGTTACGAAAGGTTTCTGCTGTGCGGATCTTGTGCCCCCTTCCTGCTCGCGTCCCTCCTGCCGCGAGGGCTTGGTAAGATATTTTGTGCTGTGGGGGTTGTTTACAGAAGGGACGTGTGAGTTCCTCGTATGAATTTTAAGTGATGTGTTGGCTTTTGCGTGGACAGGTTAGGGTTTTTGCGAACAGCTTACCTCATTAGCATTTCTTAGAAGTCTGCCTTACTGTTGCTATGGCACTTTGCATAATATTATGCATAATACTCTGATTTTACTTTGAAATCAGACATACTGTACAAGCCACTCTAACCTAATTATATCTGTAACCTTAAACCTACTGGGGAAAAACATCGTAGGACTTCAGCATTTGTTGGGGCTCCTAATGCCTGGACACGTTGCTGTGACTTTATTTTCCCTGAAAATGAGCTGTGTGAACTGTTGCTGACCAAGAAAAAAAGTATTTCCTTGGCGAGGGTTTTAGAAGGACGAAAAATTCTCTGTCAAGGTGAATGTGGGGCTAAATAAGAAGGCAAGGCTCAAATGGCTTCTGAAGCCCTCGGTCCTCCTCTGCTTTGGTACCAAGTATAAAATTACTCAGAGCAATTTCTAGTTTTAATTTTCGCTTTCTTCTAAGAGAGGGCAGGAGGGGTGCTCCTGTTTCAGCACAAATGAATGACTCTGCTTCTTTCAGTTTTTAATAGCTGCAGATGTGCAGCCTAACATTTATATCCCCCGGTAAGTTTAGGACTTTGGGGGGGTTATGGTCAGCGTTGGCTTTGGGAGACCAGGAGTCGTTTTGTTGGAGACACCTGTGAGTCGACATAAATCTATTCGGATCCATAAGCACAACTTCTTTTTTTTTTTTTTTTTCTCCTAAAACACCACAGACAACGTATGGAATGGTTGTACGTGTCTGTGTGAGTCTTGGTGTTTGCAGCATTTTCTGTTTGTTTGTCAGCCTGAGAAGGAGCAGCCTTCTTGTCTGTTGTGCCAGAGCTTTACAATAGCGACTGCGGTCCAGAGTGCACCTCACAGCCTTCGAGGGCCTGAAACTGAGCCACGGGTGCTTCCACTTGGTGAGGACACTTCCACCCAGTTGCAAAGTTTTCTCCTAAACCAGCTAAAACCAGTTCTCTGAGAGAACAAAACCGTGGAGAAGTTACTGCTTTTCTTTACGGTGTCGTTTACATCAAGTAAATTCGGTCCTGTCAACTCTTCAAACAGAATTGCACCCACACGAGACGAAGTCGTATGCTGGTGTTCGACCGCGGAGCAGACAGACCTTATCTTGGTGCTGCAGTGGTTGAGTTTTATCCATCTGGCCGAAACTCGCACATTTCAACCTGCACCACGCAGGTTGGTCTCTCTTTAGTCACGAAGTATTTCCCAATATTGTAAGGACAGAGCAACCTGCAGGTGCCGCCCCAATTCCCACCGACCGTGTGTGAGGTACGTGTGTGTGGAGCCTCGGAAGATTGAACTTTGCAATACTCCTCTGAAGCATCCAAATTGCACTCTGAAAAGCTAAAAGCACTCCCGAGTGCGGTTTCATGGGCTTCTGCGAAACGTATTTTCCTAAATTCTCGGGTTACCTTTCAAAAATGGGACTTTTGACTTGTAAGTCACGCTGGGGACTTCTGGACATCTGACTATTGGTTCGTATTTGCTTCTGTTAATGGACCCGTGGGGATTATTGCAGGTGAGCTCTCCAGAACGTGACTCGGCTCTGTTCAAGCCTTTTTGGTCTCGGACGTGTGGTAGGGTTGTGCTGGTGCACACCACAGACTCGCATGGTGGGTCAGAGTCTGCAACTGTAAGAGATGACCCTGGCCAGGCATACGCTGCATCCAAAGCATGACTTCAGGCTGCCCCGTTTTCCCCCGATTTTGTCGTTTCTTTGGGAGAGCGCTTGTGAGGGTTGGTCCGCTTTTTTGTCCTACTGGCCACAGACGTGGGGATCAGACGGTGTCATCCCTTCACTTTTTTCATCTGAAAACCATTGCAAAAGGTCAGAGATGTGCTAACATTTTGAACGGTGAGAATAGTGTGGCTCCACGATGAGCTGTTGGGAGACCACGGACTGACTGACTGACTTCTCGATGGCCGTGCGGGCGGTCTGCAGCACAGGCAGGTCAGGAGTGACGTGGGTGTGGAGGGTCCATCAAGACCACCTCTGGACTTGTTTTTCCTGTTGTTAAATATTAACCCAGTTCTAAAAACCAGATTCTCTGCATTGTACAGATGTTCTAGTTCAGCAGTTACAACCTTTACGTCTGAGCTACTATTTCAATCAAAAGACGTAGGAAGGCCTTCAGAGGCGTGATGGAAAGGAGGTCTTTCCTGCAGCACGTAATACACAGCTGAGAGCAGAGAAATAAGCGTAGTTAGTTTCTGTATTGGTGGCTCAAATAGATGAGACTACAAAGCCAGGCGCTCTGGCTGACGGAGGTGAGGTGCTAGGAGCTGAGATGAAGACCTGCTCGTGGTCAATAACAGCAGAGCTTGACTTGGGTCTGGCCACCGCGACAAGTTGCTGCTAGCAAAACGCTTCAGGTGAAACGAATGCAAATAAGAACAGGGGATTTTCACGTAAGGTCTTTGAAGAGTTTTCTGCTGTCCTGTAAAATGATCACGGACAATGTAATCAGAATCGGGGTTTTATTACTACTTGGAGTTTTTTTATTATGTTTGGTCAATATTAGGATTAAATTCTTATTTACTGAATTCGCAAGTTATTCTCATCACTGACATCACCTGTATGAGTTGTATGATGTCCTATCTCATAGTAACACTTAATGAAAAGCAACTTCTACCAATTGAATGAAAACTTAAATATAAGTCATGTATTTAAAACCCCCTCAAATGGTGGGGTGGAGAAAATGCGGTTGGTTTGAAGAAAATCTTTCTCCCCATTGGTGGGGAAAGAAGCCTCTTACGAAAGTACTGTTTGTCATTTTATGTCCTTTGGGTATTTTTATTAACATTTCAGAAGTCAGATTAAAACAATATAGTTCAAGTTTCTGACTCGAGCGCAATTTGGCTCTTAAATTAACATTGATTTCTTTCTGCGGTGTAATAGTTTACTATTAGGTTCTGCAAACCGCTGCACAGTTACCGCAGATTTCTGAAAAACATTACTCATACTGAAGTGTGACAAAATTGATTATAATATTCCTTCATGTAGATGGCATTCTGCTGCCGCAGCACATAATCAAAGACTTTGGCAGCGTGAAACGAGGTCTTGTGTTTGAAGAAGCTGGAGTATTAGTTCTCAAGATATCCCTCCAACAGATAAGGAGTATGTTTTTCATCTTCTTAAAGAAAATCTCTGCTGAACCCTGCCAAGTGATTTTATTATTTTGGGGAGAGCGCTGGGCTGTGCCCTGTGTTTGCCAGCGGTGCGGTGCAGATGTGTAAGGACAGCAGCCTGTGGAGTGAGCTGCCTCTTCTCTCCATGAAATTCTCAGGCTGACCAGTGGCACACGAGGCTTCTGGACTAGGATGTGCTCCCTCAGTGGAAGAGGAGGTGATGCTCTAGCATAACAGCAGCATTGCTGCTGGAACAGCCCAGCTTCCGTCTGCAAAGGCAAATTAAGAGTTTAAGTCACCAAGATCACCTCAGGCTCTCCACTGTGTGAGGCGTGTCTCCAACACCAGTCTGTGAACCACACTGAGGAGCTACAGAGCTATTAAAGCTAGTGCAAACAAGCCCCTTTTCAAGCACTGGTTTCTGGGGAGCTGCGTGTCTGACCCAGCTATTAAAAGGGTGCTTCTATTATTCAAATCTGGACCTTACTTCTGGGTGTCGGAAGCCTTTGGGTGCTGATTCTTTAGCATTTCTGGGTGGTTAATTCTGAGAACTGCCATGAACAGCCATCTAAAATCTCTGTTCTTTTTCCCCAGGAAAACCAGTCCTTGAAATAAAAATAACTGTACTAATTGGCACAAATTTACACTCTGCCACGAGTTACTGGTCCACGTTACATGGCTATGGTTTACCAGTAAATGCCGCTCATCATGTTTACGTGTCTCTGGAGACTCTGCTCTACCAAATTACAGAGCATCCATGACATGGTCATCTCGTATTGACAAAAAATATTGTCAACAATATATCGTGGATGGTTGTTGCAAAGGCACAATGTAAAGGCTTCAGGCTGATGTTGGTGGAGCTGGTGAATCAACAGGCAAAAAAAAGTAATGAAAGGGTTTTTTTTTTAATATAGCTTTTGTGTACTTTCCCACTTCTGCTGTTGTTTTAAAGTCAAAATAAGGTTACTGTAAGATTGTGGATGCACAGAGGTGTCCAGCTGTGCTGAAGCTGCCCTTCCTGCAGCTCTTTCTCCTGGCATTGGTGAGGTTGGCTTCCCAGGGTGCAGTGCTGGTTCCCGGCAGGGTTGTTGTGTGGTCCTGGTCATCTTCGGAGGTGCTAAAACTGTGCATCCCCGGGTGGGATGCAAAGGGAGGAAGTGTTTGTAGTGAGGGGAGGACAAGCGCTGCTGGGGAGGCTTTCCCCAGCTCTGAACTGCTGCTGGCTCTGCAGCCTCCAGGTGATCCCACTTTAACCAGCAGCTAAAATACAGATCGGGAAAATTGAAGTCTTAATAGAAGATGACTCATCTCTAAAGCGCTTATGCATTTCCAGAAGCAATGTGAAGTATACAGCAGGCTGTGTTAGACTCCAAACTAGAGCTGGAATTAATGGAGAGCTCTTCAGCTTCCAGGAGCGTTCACTTGCCCAGATTGCTCTTCAGCAAAAACAATTACTTAAAATATTTCTCGTAATAGTCAACATGCTGTAAAGCAATATTTCTCAAGTAATTGTTTTATTCCTTGCTGTTGTTGGTCTAAGACTTGGTCTTCCCAGCCCCTTGCAAGCACAGTGCCTTTTGAGGTGATAGTCTAAAGGGCATTTGGGTGCAGCTGGTGACACCAAGATGAATCTGAACAGTGTGTCAGTCTTGCAAAGCTCTCCTTCCCTTGAGTTTTTTTCTTCTCCAGTAGCAGCCATTGCTGCTTTGAAATGGTTCTGCAAGAGAAATCTGGTCAGCATAACTCTCGAGTGTATGGGTAAGGCCATGACTACGCTGGGCATTTCAACACGGCATCCAGTCCCTGATACGACTGTAATGAGATCGTTGCAACTCGTTTGTCCCCTGGTGAGGTCGCTGAATTAGGTTTTAGTAACTGCTGCACTTTGGCTGGTGTTAGCGAGTGCGTGGTGAAGGCACTGGATCTGAGCTAGGGGAGCTTTGAGAAGTGACGTGTCTGCTTTTATAGCTTAAAACAAAGCGGTGCTGTTGACCCAAAAAAGGAAAAATTGCCAGCATCACTCCTCAGGCATTATAATTCATAAAGCCAGTTCTCTTCATATTTTCCGCCTCTTCCCAAATAAGAATAAACTATTCTGAGGCTGACGTGACCTTTTTTGGACCTTCGAGTTGTAGAGCAAAGCCAAGCTCTTGCGGTGGAAGCGCTGACGCCTTGCAGGCACGGCTGCACGCCCGGCCGCTTCCCAGCAACAGGTAACATCACGGACCGCACTGCTTCAGCTGCTCTACTACCTGTTGCACGCTGTGCACAGAGATCATGATATTAATTTTTAGGCTCAAAGAATTCAGTTCAAGAGTTCAGAAAAATTCATTCCGAACTGTGCTGTCTCCAGCGTATTTGAACAGAATTGTCTTTCGTATCAGAGCTCTCACCATTCAGGTGCTCGCTGCTGCTGCACCTGGTATTAGTAACAGCAAGAGGGTCGCAAGCAAAAGAGCAAATCGGGAATTACCTTTCAGTGCAGCAATTAAACGTTTGAGTGGGGAAATGCGGGTATTCCAGACTTCTCATGGGAAGTCGGCTCTACGTCCAAGTGCTGCCCCGTGATCTGCTGTCCCTGCTTGGGAAACATGGGACGGTCCTGGGCACTGAGCAGAGGTGACAAGAACAATAAACGATCGATAGGGAGAAACAGCAAAGCCCGGGATGTTTCTGGCGTCTGTAAACGTCTCTCGCTTTGGTTTTCCTCAGCGCAGCACCGTGTGGGCTTTGTTTTAAGCAATGATCTCAGACTAAGGGTGACTTCTGTGGTACCAAGTTCACTGGCTTTCATCTGTTGAAAAACCACAAAACTGAGGAGGAGAAAGTTACTTTGTATGGATAATCTTACAAATGGAGGTTGGCGGGGGAGACAGAGAGACCCCTGAGACGCGTTTGTAGAGATATGTCAAATGTGGCTCTTGAAGAAAACAAGTTCGTTGTTTTTTGTTGTTGTTGGGGTGTTTTTTTAAATAATAAGGATCAATTTACTCCAGCAGATTCCCCTGCTTTGGGCCAGCAGGAGTCTGGGAAGCCCCTGCACTGAGTTTTATTTCTATAACGTTGTTTCTAAACTTTGTTTTCCATTACACAAACTTTTCCTGAGAGGGTTTGAAAGCGACTGGTATTTCTGTGGCGCTGCTGCCTGTAGCTAATCAACCCCTCTGGACTCGGCTGCGGTCCTGTGCGCTCGTCACCCGTCAGCAGAGGTTGTCCTGTTCCTATCGACTTGCATCTGCCACAGATTACTGGGAGGGGGGAGAAGCCAGAAACCCCTTTATGTAAACCTCACTTCTTTTCAATATAGAGCAATAGCTTCTAGACCTTTCACGGCTCCTTCCCATTCTTCACGAGGTACATATGTATATCAGCTATAACACACTGTCAGCGAACAGTGGTTTTCAATCAAAAAGACTGTCAGTAAAGCTGATTCACTAACAAGAAAGCTGTCAAGCTGTGACAGCTGCTGTCTTTGCAACCCCAAACAATCTGTTCAGTGCTAACTCTGACTTATGCTTCCATTTATTATACAGTAGTAATGAGTTCTGTCCTTAGAAATATCATTTTGGTGAGTACACCAAGCTACTTTGTTATGTATGTAGAATACATCAAATCAGATCCAAGGTGTATGTGAGAAGTTTTCTGCAAAAAAAAAATTCTACTTCTGTCTTTTGAATTATTTTTCTGACTTCCAAATCCAGGTTCAGTACTTACCTCATTTTTGTAGTTAAGCGTGAACCCAGAGATTTCATCACTATTGTAAGCTGAGAAGAGTATAATTTTTTTTCCCATTATGTTGAAAAATGACATATAACCTTAAACACAACACTAGCATCTGTGGAAATGAGTAAAGGATTTTGCCGTTAGAGGAACTGTTCTGATGCTAAATAATCCCAGGATCTTGGAGACCACAGAAAAGCAACCCAGAGGAGGAGCTGAGGAGTCGGGCTGATGCCGCTGTCCAGATGCAGGTGCCAGTACTCAAAATGTCAACATTTTCTTCTAAAATAAAAGAAGAGGAAGAACCCCTTGTCAGTCTCCTTAGGAACCCCTTCCAGCAATAGCTTACCAGGCCTACACCTCCCTCGCTTCAATTTTGGGTGATTAGCGCTTGCCTGGCCCATAAAGGAGAGAAGCGAAGAGCTGACTCCTTTTTTCTTCTGTCTCACGTATTTAGCGATGGGAACAGTCCCTGGTAAATCATCTTTTCCAGCTCTGCCCATCTCAATTCTTTCTGCTTTTCTGAACTCTTGGTACCTCAGCTGAGACCACCCTAGTGCCCCATAAAGCAGATGATGCATCTGTCATGCATCTCTGGGAGGTCCCGGCCTCTCTTCCCAGCTCTGCGTGTTGTCATCTGCCTCCTCCTGCTTTTCTGCTCCACCATCTCAGAAGAAGGGATGGTTGGTCACCTGAGATCCACCTGGGCTGTATATCGAAGCAGACAAAGTTTAACCTATAGTAGATAAAGAACAGTCTTCTGTAAGGTAATTGTTGTCTCAAGTCATCAACTGAGGATAATAAACTTCGTCAAAGAGCAAGTGATGATGAAACTGTTAAACTGTTATTTCTGAGATCTTGGAAAGGCTGGGTGAGGTCCTGGGGACTGAGGTCCCCGGTGCCTGTCATTCAGAGGGAGCTGGCAGCCACCTGGAATGTCTCCAGTCCCCAGACACATGCTGGAACTGTAACAAGTTGTGTTCGTACCTGGGAGATGACCCGAGATGGGCAACAGCTCCTGTGGATTCATCAACAACAAATCACATTGTCTCACTGATTCCCATTTATCTCCGGGGAAGGCAGAAGATGTCAACTGTTGGCATTCACGAGCTTTTGACACGTGGCACTTACAGGTGCAAGTGTGAGAAACACGGATGAGAAAAAATGTTCATGGCGGCCATGCAAAATTGTTGAGAAAAATTGTCAACAACCAGCTCCTTGCCAGGCCAAAGGGCTGCGGCTCCCCAGGGCTCGTTCTGGGCCAGGGTTCAGGTTTTTGATCGGTGGTCGTGTGGTGTTTTCGGGTAGGGTCAAGCTGTAAGAGTGGCGGTACAGAAACGCACCACCACGAGTGTTTCCATGGTGTGGGCACGGCGCAGGGCTGGTTCTGAGCAGCGGGGTAACTTCTGTTACCATGGTTACCGTACGCGTGCTGTGGTGTCCCGCTGCCCTTGGTGCCTCGCGCCTGCCTTACCTGCTTCTGTGCTTTGGCTTCCCGGATCTGCTCCGCTGGGACTCGAGCAGGTCTCTTGCTGCACTGCTGACCTACGCTGAGATACTTTGTGGTTTTGTTCCGAACGTTTTTTCCTTGGAAAATTCCCAGCTTTAGCTCACTTTCTCTTCAGCTTTACTGCCAGAAGTCCTACTTGGTAATTCCTGGGATTTGCTGAAGTCCATTGCTTTTACCTTCCTCAGAGGGAGAGAAATAGCGAGGCAATGTGCTCGTGTTTGTTTGCACCCAGGCTCCTGGCCAACTCTTCCTTCTGGATTGGCATCAGGTGCACAAAAGCACCCCCTTTCCTCCTCCTCGTTCCTTAGTACCGCTCTGGGATGCTGATACTCGCTTCCCCCTTTCGCCTCCTCACACACGCACTTGCATAAATCGCTGAGGTAAAGGAACTGCAGCAGAGCACGAGGGCGCGTTAATTGTGCGGCAGCTTTTCCAGAAGGATCTGCAGGGGGAGGTTTGATGGAAGGGCCTGGCCCAGGTAGGAGGCCTGGCTCCCCCGGGCAAACAGACACGGCAGCTCATCATCCTCCTTCCCTTCACGCCCTGTCAGGTTGATGCTCCCGTCCCATATGGAAGCATCCCCTTTCCAAGCTCGCGCCAGCCCTCCAGCCTTACCCCGAGATGTACGGTTGCTCCTGTATGTGGAGCGCCGCGATGTTTAACGGCGCGCTCGCGTGGCGTCAGATAGCTTTATCTTCTCCTCTGCTTAAGCTTCACAGCTGAGGAGACGCTGCCCTCCCTTCCAGAACAAAGCTCCCCATCGCTGGGCTTTCCTCGCTGCCTCTGCGGGGTTGTGTAGTCCCACTGGACATGCAGAGAAATGCAACTTCATAGTGAATGCAGAAGGAGAATGCAAACGAGACCAGTGCTCATGCTGTGGAAGAAGCTAACGCCACCCGTCCCTGAGCCACGTTCTCCTGGGGGAGATGTTCGCTTGAACTGCAGAGAACTGTCCTTTCCCCTGGCGAAGGACTCGTTAGGGGTGTCGTGCTCTGGTACACATTCCTCAGGCTCTGCCACCTCTCCTCTAGCAGGAGACCTGCACCCGTTACAGACCCCCGCGCCCACCTCAGCAGCCGCTGCCCATCGGTGACACTGGGCATCACCTGCACCCCAGCAAACATGTTTTCCCCCTCTCTGCAGCGGGTGCAACGTCAGGACTGAGGAGCCGTGCCTCTCACTCTCCCTGCCTGGGACATTAGAAGGTTTAAAGCCTTTGCCAATACATCTCCTTCAAAAAGACCGTTGGTGGTTCTGCTGGGTCCTGTCGATACCGTGTTTTACACCGTGAGACACCAGAGTTCGTTCTTCCAACTCGGGTGATTAGAGATGCTCGGCCGTTCTTGGCTGATGAGAAGTGTCCATGACAACTTCTCCCTTGGACTACAGCAGGAAGAGCAGTAGGGTATGAAGAGAGGGACCGCATGATAAGAGCTCTCTGTTATCTAGAGCTTTTTCAAGTTGTGGTGGGTTTTTTTTAACTATGTCTTGTTTTGAAAACTGTGAAATTCTGTCATATTCCAGATCTTTCTGGGGCTCTTTCAAAGCCCACTGAAGCCAATATAAAGACTTTGACTTCAGTTAAATTTGAATCAAGCTACACTGGCCAATGAAAGATGAAAACCAACTGCACCGTATCAGACACCACCAAACGCTGAGCATTTACATCCCTATTTATGTTTTGGGCGTCTGTTCCTTCTAAATTACCAGCAAGTCTCGGATGCAAATGCAGGATTTGTTTCACGTTTGTTCATCGTGCCTTCAGTTACGCCCGCGGACAGGGTGAGCGTGGTGCTGTTGGACAACAGCAGATGTGGGATGCTCCTCGCCCGGCCATCCTCCCCCAGCTGCTCTGGTCGATGTTATGAGGTCCTGACCGTGGGGAGAGCACAGAGCTGAAGGTTTTGCTCTTACGGTGGACCTGTATAGAGTGGCCAGACCTGTTCTACTGAACGGGACATAGAGATTTGCACAAAGATGGAGAGTCACGCCGGGGCTGGGCCGAAGGGGCTGAAGAGAGCAGGGGAGCATCCACCCCGGGGCCAGGGGCTGTTCCCATGCGGATCTGAGGCCAAAGGGGCTTTTGAGGTGCCACTGTCAGTGCTCACACGTGTCTTTGTCTCTGCAGTAAGCACAGGGAACCCAGGTCGCCTGACCCAGGGACGCGGAGCAGATGCTCGTGTGGTCCTGGGGCTGCCCTCCCTCCCTCCCCTGGGATGCTGTCACCCGCAGCGCGAGCTGCTCCAGAAAAGGGTTTGTGTTGTCTATCAGGAGATAAAAATACAGCTACAGAGACACCTTAAAGGGAACGTGATCAGAAAAATGCTTTGTTGGAAAATGGGAGGATTAAACAGAGGAACAGGAAGATAAACTCTGAGGGACAGAAAACCAAAGCAGTCCCTCCACCTGCGCGCTCGTGTAGCTCCCTGGAGGCTTTTGTGTGCTTTGCTGGTTGGGGGTGGTGATGGTGGTGGTGGTGTTAACTTTCTCCCTCTTCTTTCTTTTCACTCCCAATACTTGTAAAACCCATCGTTAAGAATTCCTGCCTGCTGGCCCTTTATTTATTAAGTATGATTTTGTGTTGCTGATTTTTTTTTCTTGCACACAACACAAATTTTAAGCTTTCTCCTCAACACCGGCACATAAACTGTGCCGCAGCCGCTGGTGTTGGCGCTCTGCTCTAACGCAACCCCTGAGGTGTAGCTGAGGGAGGGGCACGTTTTGGGAAGTGTGGACGGACCCTGCGACATGCCCCGTTCCACACCGGGAATGCCGGAGAATCCCTTTGTTTTCTGACAGCTAACGCAAGGTATTTCCACAATTGTGTAGTTAATCAGCGCTTAAAGTGCCCGGGTTTGTGAAGTTCAATCCGAATAGGACAGGAAAAGAGCTGCTGGGTTACACCTGGAAAAGCCGGAGCTGAACGGGAGTTGAACATCTGTTTGCATAGAAAATCGATGGGTATGTACCCACCAAGATCCCAGCGAACTCAGTGGGGTTTGGGAAGTCACCAAGAAGAGGTGGGGAAAACGAGCCTGTCCGCTGCTTCTCCCCGTGCCTGCTCAGGGCACGGCGTTGCCGTGCGCTGGAGAAGCCCCTGATGTGCCGAGGCCGTTCTCAAACCTCCCCATTAGCTGGGGAATAGGGTGGGCTGCCGCTCAGCAAATTAGAGAAATTAAATAATCTGGGCTGTTGGAAGACCATCTTCATTATATAAAGCAGAAGTACGATGGTTTCACTCGGAAAGATGTGTTACTCCATTGGTAAAACACTAGGGGGGTGTGTGTGGAAAATGAATTTATCTGAGCATTTCTCCTGTCTTTTTCTGAGGCAGAAAACAGATCAGAAAAGCTGCTCTCTTACCTGAAACTCTTTATCTTAACGCGCTGGAGAGCAATTTCACTGACAAAAGGCCACATTAGGATGCCAAATTAAAATCTCATGAAAACCGGAGAAATAAAAGACTTTTTTTGACATTTGCCATGAATACCACAAAAATGTTGGTTTAATCAGACAATATGGTTAATCACAAAGGTGAAATTGGAAGTTGCCAGCCCTGAATGCCAGTGGAAAAGTTAATAAATTCAGCTCGTAATCACTCTGCACATGCTAGTTGTAATAATTTACTGTCCATACCAAATCTTTATAAGCATTGTAATTAAATATAAAATGCACATTAGAATTATAATGAGTAATTAGGGCAACATAACTAATATGCATAGAAGTCCCGCAGCTCATTAAAATGTTAAAAGATGAAACCTGCTCTAGGTGGATTATTTTGGCGCGTTTTCCGTGCCCGTCTGAGTGCCTGTGTATTGCCTGCATTGTTTTAACTGTTCCTTCAGACATCTAAAAGCAAAATGAAAATATTTGCGTAGGAGACCAGATCCAGCATCATTTCTGGGTGGAACAGAAGTTGTAAAATTTGGTTTCCCAGCACAGTCGTCTTACTCACGCGAACGTGTTGGTGGTATCAGCTGAGCAGAAAGTAATTACAGAGCTCTTCTAGTGCAGGAGTGGGGGAGGAACAGGGGGGCTTTCACATCGTCCTCATTAGTAAGCTGGGAGGGAGATGGAGTGCGGTGGGTACTCAACACCGTCACACCAGCCTTTGCCAGGGGGATTTATCGAGCCTTCGGATGTTGCACTGGAGTTCCAGAGGATGTTCGCCCATCGGGGGGGTGTACACGCTTGATGTGGTGCTCGTCGCTCCTGCCGTCTCTCGGGGTGCCCCCCAGGCTCACCGGCTGAGCCGAGCGAATGGTGATCTCGCATCGTCTGTGGTTGTGGGACGGGAACAACTCCTCCGTCACGCCACTGTTCTTGCTGACGCCCTGTTGGGCTCCGGTCCTGGCACGGTGCTTTTTCCTGTCACTCTAAAGAGGGGAGGCAGGTGGCGGTACTTCTGCCACGCTGCTTCGGCAGTAACCGATGTAACCTGGCCGCGTGCGCTGTTAGGTGGTGCAGACCCCGCCGCGCTTTGCGGGGTAAGACCCCCGTGAAGCGATGCCAAACACACCACGAGCAGCTGTGGCGTCCCGCATCGCCCCGCGGTGCCCCTTGGGTCCGGTTCCCCTCCTTGTTCTCACCCCTCTCGTGTCAAATCCCTCCCCTCGGGACGCGTCAGTGTGTGTTTTGTGGGGATGGTAAGTACGTATTTTGGGTCAAGAGCTCCCTGACCTCCTGAGCCATCACGCAGGGACAAACGCAGAGGGGCCTCAGTAAAACTCCGGTTAAGCCGAGTCTCTGCAGACCCACTCAAAAAAGCCTTTCCCAGCAAAGCACTTACTCGCATTTGAGAAATGGATATCGAGTAAGTTCCAGTAATTTATTTTCAAGACAGAAACGAGGCATTTATTTTAAGTGCTCTGCTCCACAGGGACGAACTGGGGGAGAGGATGGAACGCGGATCCACCGCAGGGAGAGCAAACCTACCAATCTGAGTCACAGAGCACCGGGGCTGCTGACAGAGCTCTGTAACCATTTTTTTCCCCCTTTGTTATGTTATATAACCATTATTCAGGAGATATAAAGATGACAAACACATTTAAAATTACTGGTCTTACAGGGGGTTTTCTTAACGTCACTGTTACATTTTACTGCAGCATCTTCTGTCAGGCCACTAACTGTTCTATTACACCCTCGCCCGCGGGGGCTCTCGTGGCTGTCCCCGCTTCCCTCCTCCTCCTCCTCCTCTTCCAGGCAGACAGCTTCACTCTCTACTCATGCTCTGTGCTTCTGAGACAAGTTGTTATTTTCTTGCTCGCTTCTGTGTTTATTACTATTTACACTGACGTGCTCTGCACACACGCGGAAGCACGTTTGTGTCTCTGCAGCACAACTGGGATCTCTTCCCACGGAACTTGTAGACGGGAAAACCAGGTTAAAGGCTTCAGTTGTGGAGGGTGCGGGTTCGGGGGGAGGCTCGCTGGAGTCCTGCCTGCCCCGCGCCTCCCTTCAGCCTGGGATTCTTCTGTGGTGCATCTTTAACCAAAATTTCTCTCATTTTTCCACCATTTTTTTTCCAGCTGTAATTACTTAAAATCTGTTAAAGTAGGTCTTTGTTTTTAGGCTTCCATCAGGTCTCTAAGCTCGTGTCCATCTGTATTTATCTCTTGCCTCTGTTGCCCACTCAGGACTTTTGCCAGCATCTGTTCGGTCGATCAGCTGGATAGAGCGGGATTGCATCGCTAACGATGCTAAATGATTTTCTGTAATAGTTTAAGTCATCATTATTAAAGCCCTGAATGAAACATTTTCCTAGATGGCCGCTATTTATCCTTATCCCCTAAGCAGCCGTCGAAACCCGACAGCAGCCGCAGTGTGGGGGGGGATTACCTGCCTCAGTGTGGGCAGCGATGCTGGTGTCACTGGGAGGGCTCCTAATGGCCTTGCAGGACGCCTGCCAGGGGCTTTGGAAGGTGTCTGAGTGCCCTGGGGGTTGAGCAGGGTTGAAACCATCCCCCTCAGCAATTGAGAGGGTGGGATACCACCCGGTCCTTCCACGGGAAGGGGAGCACGCTGCGAGCCCCCCTGTGCTGCTCATAACACCCTACGAGAGGGTGCCAGCAGAGGGTTGGCAAGTGGGTTTGCAATCCAAAAGAACGAAAGTACGCCGTAAAGAGCTGCAGGAGGGACTAATGAGGAGGAGCTGATCAGACAGGGACATCAACGCTGCAAAATGTGGAGACCTGTGGCACGGCGGGGAGGAACCGGCTGGGGAAGTGTCACGGCATCTGTCTCAGGAATTATCTAAATTCTTGGGGTGCCGCCAGGGAGGAAAATCGTGTTATTTTCTATATGTTTACTATGACCTCTCCCAAACAGCTGCCCGCCAGCCCCGGCTGGAAGCAGGATGTTGTCGTCCTCCATCCCTCTCCTCTCCTGGGTGGTTTGGCTGCTCTCGCACATCCCCACTGCACCGGGCGACCCCGGTGCCGGGGAGGTCGCTCCCCAAAGCCCAGCGTGTACTGGATAACGGTGAAGGCAGAACTGAGCTGAACCTCGTGAGCGCTCGTTAATGTAACGTACGAGCTTTCCTCGTGCTAAATGGTATGTCTTTAGATCAATAGAGCGATTGTTACCCCCTCAGAATCTTTCATGTAGGAGAAAACCCGCGCGGCCCCAGCAGCATACGAAGACAAACTGCGGCGTGACCCACAGCGCTGAGATCAACACACGAATGTCTTCTCAGCGCTGACCGGGTGGAAAAACATCACCAAAAGATTTGAAATAGCGGAGGCCCGAGACTCTTCCCACGTGTTTGTGTCTTTCATTTCCAACCCCTGCCTTGGCAGCGAGAGCAGCAGGTATTTAGGTGTGTGATTTCGTCTGGAGCTACTCAGCCTTCCACACCGCTGGCAGCAGTAGGCACTGATGGATTTTTGGCTCAGCACGTTCCTCATCAGCGCAGCAGAAAGGCACCTGCATCGCGTAGTTTGTCTTTACACTGAAGCCAAGACAATAACCGGACAACCAACAGTCCAGGGAATGGGGACTCTGAGCCATCCCCAGCTCGTGTTTTCCTCCCGGTATTAACCGGGGATTTCCTGCAGCAGAGAACATTGATTTTAATTTTTATTCTGAACAAACAGAAGCTGAAATCCTTCTGAAAGGGAGATCTAAGAGAACTTCCTTTTGAGAAGTTTTCCAATGTTGTCCAAGCAAAACTCTGCCTCACTGGCCAGCAAAGCCCGGAGTCGCACTTTGCAGCTGGGATCCAGCCACCCCAGGAGCGCGGTGCCTGGGGCTCCTGCCTGGAAAAGCATCGACAAGCTGTACG
This sequence comes from Bucorvus abyssinicus, assembly GCA_009769605.1. Lineage (NCBI taxonomy): Eukaryota > Metazoa > Chordata > Aves > Bucerotiformes > Bucorvidae > Bucorvus > Bucorvus abyssinicus. The sequence continues at coordinate 33,164,951 of CM020034.1, read as the reverse complement.
GTTTCACGGATCGTTCAATTTCCACATTCATTACCCGTGATGTTCTGCATTTATTTAGAGAGCACCCAACCAACGAAAGCCAAAGCAAAGGAGAATAAATCCCCCGAGCCCCACAAAACACTGAGCAAAGGTGAGCGGGCCCCGGCGCGCAGCGAGGAGGCGGTACTGTCACAGGGCAGGTTTCCTGGATCTGCGAGGAGACGGCCCGAAGGAGCAGCCGTGGCTGGAGAGTGTCTCCAGGCACAGGAGAGCTGTCGCAAAAATTAAAGGTGATCAGTAAAGGAGAAGCGTGGGGTACCGTCCACCCACAGTTGAGGACTTGCACAAATGTGAGATGGGCAACTGGGCCGATGCCACCGAACTCCCGAGGGGCAGCGGGGGAAGAAATGCCATGTTGGGTCAGCAATGGGCGGATGTCATCACGGGTCGGAAAGCATTGCATGCAGGCCACGTGCAGCAACCTCCCTGTTCCACTTGGCAGCGTCTCCCTGGCGGTAATTCATCTCGTGTTGGGCACACGCGCTCAGGAGGTGTGTTGGAGAACTGAAGGACTCCCAGGCACCACCAAAAGCGTGCACCCATGGGGGGAAATGTGATGTCTAAAATGAGAATGAACTGAGTTTCTCTTAGACTGAGTTTGTTGGGATAAATGAGGACTGAGAGAATGAGCACCCAAGTCTTTAAACAGGTAGAAGCTTTCTTCAGAGATAAGTTTAGAACTAATCTTCCTGTCACCAGAGAGAAAATTACCAATAGTTCAAAACGGCAGCAAGGTGTGTACCCGTCGCTGCACAGATAAGTAAGTGCTGCTGTGCTGCCATCCGGGCAGGCTGCAGCTCTTGGAGAGCTTTGCAACCTCAGGATGGAGGGGTCCATGGGGACCACCTGGGTTGGGCTGCTCCTGCTTTGGGCAGGTGAATGGATCAGGTCCCCAGCAATCCAGAACCACAACGTCAAACAGGTAATGGGGAAGCGAGCTGGTGTTCCTGTGGATGCCAAGGGCCTGGCATTGGTGCCCTGCAGCTGGGAGACCCAGGACCTGCCTGCTCAGGGTGGTGCTCCCAGGAGCTCGGCAGCACATCTGGACCGGCCTCAAACGCACGAGCCGCCTGTGAACTAATGGTGGAGAAACGTCCTAGGGGTCCTGTTGCAGTGCTCACCCCTTTTGTATTTACTTGAGGGAAGCGGTGGGAATGTGGGCAGGCAGTCCCCGTCCCCAGGGCAGGTGGAAACCCAGGGGGAGAGGTGGACCTCCTGCCAGGCACAGTCCAGCTGTAACAACCTCCACGCAGTAGACTTCCCTTTTCTTCCATCATTCAGGGGATGGTTTTCTATGGTTTATCTCACGCGAGTTTTGCTTTTGCGTGGTTCATCTTGGACATTTTCAGTTGTTATTCTTTTGAACGCTTCAGGAGCAGAAGCTGAGCCCTGAGCTTTGTGGTGCTCCGAGTAGGTGCTGGTGCCATGCAGGGCTGTAGGAGCAAAGCCAAAACGTGACCGGGTCACAGCCCGTCATGTGGTCAGTCTCACTCAAAGTTATTTTTGAGAAGTCTTGGCTGCACAAGCTGTTCCATTGCTCAGGAAGGAGTAAGTTTTACACGTCCCTGTTATTTTTGTGGCATAACAAAAGAAATCTGATCTTTTCCTACGCAGACTAGGGAGAAGCAGTCCTGCAAACAGCTTATACGTTTAGTAGCCACTTGAAATTTTAGTGTTACCAGCTGAAAGTTTATGAACGTATGGGTTGGTTTGATGTAATCATTGGGAAGAGAAAGTTGAAGGCAGAGGGTGTGTTTGCCGGCTGTGGGAAATCGTAGGCTGCCTGATGCGAGCGATGGGCAAGAGAGAACCCGTTCCCCGCTGAATCCCTCCCGAAATGCTCTCACTCACTTTGTTAAACATCAAGACTTGTGCGTAAGTGCCAGGAGTTCGCGTTTGCTTTCCCTGGGCTGTGACAGCTGGATTCCTGCACATCTGCAAAAGCAACCGCTGGTGTCGGTGAAGGACGGGGGTGCGATGGAGCTGACCCACCCGTGCGGGGAACCTGGCTGTCACTCTGCTCTTTCCTATTTCTGCTGCTGCTTTAGGGCCGGGCCCTGTAAAAGGTGACGGTTTCTTTAACGTGACGCGCTGAGCGATGGGTGAGATGGTGAAAGCAGCAGGCGAGAGGCAGTCAGCGTTTTACGTGGGCATAAACACCTTAAAGCAACATCTGGAAAACTGCTTGGGAAAAAACAAACAGATTTTTATTTATAAGTTCTGTGGTTTGGTTTTTCTAGAGGTTTTTATGATGCACATAAATTACTGTTTAAAAACAGAAAATGTCGAAGGAATTCCAGGGAGAAGGCAGTTGTCGTTCAGCCTTGCCTTTGATAATCTCTTTCCTGAGGAAGTCGTGTGGTTCGTGTTCAGCTTACGGTTGCCTTTTGCTGGCAGCTGGAGAAACTGACGATCACTTTTTATCTTGTCTTTGTACCTGGAGTCCTAAGCTTAAAATGTTTACTGCTCTTTACAATGTTTACCGTTTAAAAAGACAAAATAGATCTACTGAAACAAATTTATAATCAGAGTAATACTGGCAAAGCCGCGCAGCTAGACGGCATTTTCCTGTGATACGGCATTCACAGTCGGCTGGTAACCGTGCAGGTAAGTTTGTTCTTCTAATGTGCAAAACCCGACCTCAGAGGCCATCTGAGCCCGTGGGGTTCGTGGGGCCTTTGCAGAAGACACGATGCAGAAGATAAGTCGTGCTGGCCCTGCCTTTGGTTCGGACCCCGCACCCTGGGCGCTGCCGTCCCCCTCCCCAGCTGGGGGGGGGTCCCCCCGGCCGAGCCCAGCCGGACCCCACAGCCTCTCAGCCAGCACCAGCTGGGGCTGCGTGTGCTTCACTCCGATCCTCGGGTTTTAAGTGTGTCTTGTACGACACTAACGCTTACAAACGTACGTTACGTCGCGTGAGTGAGTTGGAAAACAGGGGGTTTGCATATGGGACGGGTATCTCTTCGTGTCTCGGTTGTGTTTTTACAGCAGGTGCACAGAACATAGGTCAGAATCTGCTGCGTGCGGTAGTTTTTACACTGCTGGAAGGAAACGTGATTGAGCGTGAATCAAGCTGGAAAACTCGCGCCAGGCTGAGCATGACGTAGGGCGCGCTGAAGAGACGCGGCCTTAAACGATCTGCGTATCCAGATGCAAATGTCCGTTTTACAATTCTTTTTTTTCAGTTGCCCCCACAATTCAGGAACTTAAATCCAGCGGTGTGGTGCTTGGAGGGAACGGACTGATACGGTGCGAAGGTGCAGGAGTTCCTGCCCCGGTCTTTGAGTGGTACAAAGGAGAGAGGAAGTAAGTAGCCGGCGCTCGCCGCCCCCCTCGTGCTGCCGGGGATGCTGCCCGCCCGCGGGGACCCGGGTGGAAGAGAGAGGAGGCGCCGGGCTGGGTTTGTCCCCCGTGCTGACCAGTCCAGCAGGCTGTCCTGAAATTAAAGCTGAGTTTTAAACAGCGGCTGCTCAGAGGAGTTGGCTACCCACAGCCGTTCTGCACGGCTTTCGGAGGGGCTGCTCCGGCTCCTCGTGGTCGTAGCTGCTGTGCTCACAAAGGAGGCGTAGGAGGCTGTCCGTGGCCGGGCTGCAAGAGTGATAATTGCAATAATGAGCCTAACATTTAAACATCCTGTAGTAATTACAGCCTTTTAAGTATAATAACCAGAAAGGTGCCGAAAAAATCTACTAAAAGGATTTGGTTTCTTTAAATGCATCCTCACAGGTTTCCCGCTGATGGTTTTGGGGGCGCAAATGTTGTTTCATGAGCACGACTATCAACTAACCCATTCCGCGATGAGTCTTCCCCCAGTTGTGCCATTAGTGGGCTAGACCACGGGTTTATATTCCACAGCCTCGAGCAGTGCTGCTGCACGTCACAGCATAAGAGAGGGGTCGGGGGAGCGCTCCCTGCTCGAACCATAAACACCGACCGTGTGCTTTGGGTTTGTTTACGGTCAGCTTCACTCTCAGGTCCTTAGTGCTACCTAATAACAGGCATCTCTGTAGGGTCATCTTTCTTTAAAAATCAGCTTGTGAAACAGGAAGATATTTTTCTTTTTGACTAGGAAATTTTGTTCTGTACCTTTTAACTTATCCAGGAGCTTCTTGCCATTAAGTTTGCCTATTGGTGCAAAGGCAAGTGGATATTGTCCCTTTTAAGTAACTGTCCATATTCACCTTCCAGCTGCTGGAATCTCCCAGCTTCCGAGCGCTGGGTTTCTCAGCTCGAACATCCCATTAAACCTGGGAGCTGACATGAGAATATTAATGACCATTTTTCATAGAAAGCCATCTGTCAGCTCATTCCTCCCTGGCCAGCTGCTCCCCTTCGGGAGCACGAGCTGCTTATCTTCCTGCGTGAGTTTTCAGAGCAGTCGAAACTATTGCACTCTGACTGTATCCTAAGGCATTCTCTCAAACAATACAATCGATCTTTGCCGTATAGAACAGTAAACGTTTTTCTTCTGTTGGCAAAATTCGCCTGCATGCTATTTCCAGAGGTGCTCATTCCGTTGTACCCACGTCAGGGGGAGTTGCAGCAGAAACAGATTTTGCGCAGAAAGTGTGGTAGTGCAGATTTCAGCACTCTGGATTCAATTAGCCGTTTCCAGCGCCATAATCACCTTTCTATTTATAACACTGACCAATTCCTCTCTCTGTGAGCGCATTCAGTGCCACGGCAGCAGCAGGAAAGACTAAGCAGAGCATTTCAGGACACCAAAGTTGTGCCTTCTGTTTTCTGCTTCACTTGCTGTGTCACCTCAGGCTTGCTAGAGTCCCTGAGAACTGTGCTGTGTCCTGTTGTCTTACTGCTCCAATATTACGTTAAATCTAGTGGTCCAGCCTGTTGTGTTAAACTCTTGTTGGCAGACGTGCTAGACACAAAGGCACTGGGGATCTCTGAACACCCGCCCCTTGCAGGAAAGAGGAAAAGACACACGCAGGGGTTTTCCCGCAGTATATCCCCTTTACCTCTGGACGATGGAGAGCCAACAAGGAATGAGCCTTGGACAGCTAATAGTGTTAATGCAAAACAGAGAAGAGTCGGCTCTCGTGGGCAGCTCAGAGCAGCCCATACATTATCCTGCAGATAAATTTCTGCACGGGGAGTGCACACCCTGCTATGTTTTCTGCTAAGAGCCTAGAGAGACTCCTGTTTTCTTCCACTAGTCTTGGATTGGGAGGGGTTTTTTCATAACAGGATGAATTGTTGAATAAATGAACAGTGGGAGTTAGACCTGAAACCCCAAGTGTATGTTCAGTGCCTGAAACAAGCCTTTTGGGTCTGACCGGTATTGTTGTTACTTAGATAAATGTAAACCCAGCCCCACAGTTTCCAGACTCCAGGGACCATCTCTTCACGAAATAGCCATTAAAACTATGCAGAAAAGCAGTCACAGACCACACCCAGTGAAAGCTACTGGTCCTCGAGGCCAGGAGCTTGCAGGACTAATTCTGCCTGATCACGGAGCTCTCGAGAGCTGCCGTTTGTTAACTTTCTGTAAGCACTGGCACGCAAACCTGCTTTGCAATATTATTCCCTGGCCGAGCACAAGATGAGGAGCCCAAAGCCCGAGAGCTGCAGCCCGCGGGAGGCTGGGTGGGTTTCCAGGGTGGGCTGAACACCTCCGCTCTCCTGTGGTAGCTGGGGGAAGGTGAGGAGAGGCCTCATGGGCAGGTTTCAGACCATTTATCACCTTATCTGTCAAAGCAGTGCCTTGGGCTCCACGTAGGAGCCGTCAGGTGGCTGCGCAGACCCCGAGCCTGCACTCGCTCTGCAGCGCCAGGCGTGCCCAGGGACTGGGGCAGCGGGAAGCAGCAGCGCCCGCTCCCAGAGACGACACCCCGAGATGGGGAGGGTGGGGTGAGCTGGGAAGGACATCACGATGGTGTAAACCCCGATTAGAAACCCCAAATACACGATTGCATCATGTTAACAAGGGACTGGAAATTTGGAGGAAAAATTAGTAAAAGCATCTTAAAATTAGAAAAGTATTTGGCTTCTAAAACTGTACGAGGATCCCCTGTGGAGAGGAGGTGGCTTCACTCTGCTGACTCCGTTTCAAAATTCACAGCTGTTCGAGTATGTTCTGTGACAGCATTGTGCAGAAATTAGACGGACGTTATGCAGACATTAGACAGCCCCAGGGAAGGAGCCCAAAAGTCACCTATCTAAAGATATTAATTCCCTTCTTGACAAAGCAAACAGGGCTAACATTTGAAATAACAAAACTCATTATAATGGCTTAATATATTGTAATAACATGAAGGTATTCAAATATGAAACCCAGGGAAGGTACCCCTGGGGGCTGGCACAGATGCATGGTCTTCTTTGGGTGCGTAGGCATCATCTCTGCAATGAGGAGGAGATCACTCTTCCCGGTGTAATGAGAGGTACAAAGCAGTAACGTACAGGAGTGTGCAGGGTGGCTGCACACAGCTTACAATGCTGTTCCAGCCCGAGAAATAACTTGGTAAAACCCAGACGAGCAAGGAGCGCTGCGCTCCATCAACAAGCCAGGCAGAGCGGCACATGGCAGTAATTAATTTAAAAGTAAAAGCATCTGGTTTTTACAACTGCAAGTGGAAATCCTCAGAACCGCTGAGTTTATGCTAACTAATGCCGACTCCTTGGTCCGATAATTACGTGGCTTATTGATATGCACATCTAGCCGATTGCATTTACTCCACCTCCAGTTCTGGCCTCCCCCAGTGTCAGCCACTTCCCGGCAGGGACATGGAGGGAAGGTCATGCAGGAGAGGAAGGAGGGCGAGAGGAGAGGGGAAGGGGTCTGAGCTGGCACCCACTGCACTCATCCTTTCAGCAGCCTGGGGAAGGCAGCAGGTCACACCGAGCAGACATGGTTGATTTTTTTGATATGAATGTGGCCTCTGAGGGGGCATGGGGATGGCAGAAATCCCAACACCTCGTCGTTTTCTGGACAAAAATAAAATGAGTTAAACCTTAGAGCTGTACAGCAGATGCTCTGGTACCCCGAGGTCCCCTGGGAGAGGCGGCAGAGGGGTTCAAACCCCGGCAGGTAGCGGGAGAGGGATGGTGGCTGTGGCTGCAGGTCGTGCCCACCCTGCTGGGGAAAGGACATCCCTAGGAAAGCTTCTGACCTGGGCTGGAGCGAGTGACTGGGGTGGACACTGCTGCACCTGCCCGCTCTGCCGCCCCGAGCACCGTGGGCACGGCGTCGGCCACGCTGCCACACTGGTAACACCGGCTACGAGCCGTGGTGGGATGGCATGGGAGCGCTGCAGCGGGGTCTGGTTTGGAGCAGAGGAGGCTCTTGGGAGGAGAGGCAGAAAGAGGAGGTAGAGACATGGGCAGTTTTAGAAGGACATCCGTGCGCAGAAGCATGTGCTTAGGTTGAAAGGACAGACTTCTGCCTTTCACAAGTCTGGAGAAAAGATGAATCTTCTAACTGCAGTGTTCACCCCAAACCAGGCTTTTCAATTCCAGTTTTTAACATTTCTTGCAAAACCTCTCGTGTCCACGGGCTGTGCTACGCCCTGTCCCCAGCGATGGGCTGCACAGACCAGAGTCCTTTCCAGCAACACAAACTGCACCGAGAAGAGAAACCCGCCGTGTCTGCAGCAGCACATGGTGATTAGATGGGAGCAGGGGCTCTTAGAGCGACCTGCTCTGGCTGCAGATGTCCCTGCTCACTGCAGGGGGGTGGACCGGGTGACCTTTAAAGGTCCAACCCAAACCATTCTGTGATTCCGTGTAACGATGAGAAGTAATCAATCCACAGTGTGCAGAAGTGCAATTAATCACAGACTTGAAGTGCTTTAGACAGAATGCTAGAAGATTGCCTTCATTCCCAGGATGTATGATTATGTCTTTAAATATATTAAAAATTGGTTTATTTAATCTGGAGCTCTGCTTGGAATTATGAGTAACTGTAGCTAGTATTTTGATAACGAGGTTACCCTTCGCATCCCCTTGGTTGGTCAGATGCGGTTTACCTACCACGTCATCTTTCTTTGCCCCAGTGCAGCAGCAGTGCTTCCAACATGGCTTTGGAAGCCACACCAGAAGACCTGCTCGGCTCCTGTGAAATGTGGGGTGGGAAGCTCGAACCCAGGGAAGCAGAGCCAGGTGAACAGAGCCCCGGCTGGGCTCTTTCCTGCGCTCCGTTACCCAGGTTCTGTCCAGGCTGCTGTCTCAGGACACAGCCCTGTTGTGGCACATCTTTCCGAATTGCAAGTCTAATCGGTAGCTGTAAAGACCTGTAAAATAATTGCTGGTCACAACCCTACGTAGTCACATTTCCAGCTACCCAATCCTTGTCTGCCATCAGCTGGAGCTGTGGAAGGACCCAGCCAACCTCCGAGCCTGAACAAACGCTCCCTGAAAGACTGACCGTAATACTTCTCTGCCCCAAACAGGGTATTTACATTTTGAGTTAGGTTTGCCCAATTTAAAATCTAATCTCTCCGTCTGGGAGTTTACACCCTTCCCCATGGCCAGGCAGGCGGGGCCGGGGGTGTCCGTCCTGATCTCCGTTCGACTGTAGACAGGCAGGCAGAGGCCATTCCCCGCAACAGCCCGCAGCTCCAGTGCTGCCCACGGCCTCTCCGATCCGCCTCCAGGATCGTTTTCCAGACAGACTGCATGGGCAGCTTGCAGACAGCTTACTGTGCTACCGGATATGTCTGTAAAAAAAAAAAGAAATTAAAAAAAAGATTAAAAAAAAAGAAAGAAAAGAACTTTATTGCTGATGGTATATGAGTTACAGAAATTTTCTTTTTGCTTTCTAGACTGATCAATGGTCAACAAGGAATTTCTATTAAAAATTATAGTACAAGATCACTTCTTACTGTTACCAATGTGACAGAAGAGCATTTTGGCAACTATACATGTGTCGCTGCCAACAAGCTAGGGACGACCAATGCCAGCCTGCCTCTCAACCGTAAGTAACGTGGACATGTGGCAAATGTTCCTGGTTGTTTGTTTCCACATACATGGATTCAAAAGCCAAAAAAAATAGTCGTATGGGTTTTTTCCCCCCTAGTTTCTTCTCAAGGCATATAAATACTGTCACGTCCTCAGGACGGGGAAATAACGCACCTGGTTATTCCGTGCTGCAGGAGGGTTTCTGTTCGGGAAGTGATGGCACGTTTTGGGGCTATCAATGAGTTATGAATCTGCAAAAAACCCACCACTAACCCCCCCCCGCCGTCGTTGTGGTATAGAGACAGATGAGCATGACAAAGTCTTTCTGCTCCAAATAGCACTAAGGCACCACTGTAAGCAAGGTTAGAAACTTTTCCAGCAAGTTTCAAGGAATCTTCTGAGCTGAACGACTGGGGGGTGCCAGAGCCCCGACCACGGGTCGGTTTGTCGGGCGTTGGCCTCTGGTGCAGAGCAGTGGTGGAGGACTTGAAGTTAAATCTCCTGGAAAAGCCAATAAGTGCTCTAACAGGCAAAGCGAAGCGTTGAGATTCTTAGCACGATGCCGACCTAAAAGGGGTCTCCAATGTCCTGCCTGAAAGATATTTTTATCTGTGAATTGGTAGTATTTCACACTTGTTGCATATCGAGCCATCTGTTGGTGGCATCCAAAGATGGTGGTAGTTGAACTTTGCTGTTCATCTGTTCTAATAGTGGTAAAACTGAAAGACAAAACTCAGAATATATCCTACGCACTTTTCTCCACATAAAGATGGTCCTTGGTGAGTGGAAATGTAGATTTTCAGTTGCTTAAATCCCAGGGTTATTGCCTTCTAGCCATGCAACTTCCTTCTGAATATATTTCCTGTGTGATACGTGTTGTCAGGATATTCTAAATCACTGCAGAAGAGACGTAATAAGCAGAAAAGAGCATGAAGCCTTGGCTGCTGTTTTATTTAATATTTGGGAAATCATTAACAAGAGGAACTGTTACCTTTATTTTAAACAGAAGATGCAAGAAGTGAAAACAAAGGAACGCTAAGCCAGCAGTATTTGGTGTGTTTGCAGTTTGGAGGAGGTAAAACAGAGGCTCCCTTTGATTTTGAACAGAGCAGAGCTGAATCTGTCTCTTAGCTGCTGCCAGGATTTTATCGGTTTTAAATTGTTGAGGTACCACGTAGCCGCCCTTTAAAAGCACTTTGAGATGCAGAGGTTGGAAATGTCACATAAGTACTGAGCACGTTGTTACAAATCATAAAAATAGATGTTCTCCATCATGAAAGAGATGGGATGGGGGAAGGAGAACAGTCTGAGAGCAAATACTGAGCTGTGGGTCTGATCCTGACCTCAGATGTGGGGGTGATGTTAGCTCGGAGGTTTGACTGAAAGACCAAGAGGAAATGTCTTATTTTATACTACGATTTTTTTAATCTAGTCAAGACAGGGAGAGGATTCCGAAAGGTGGTGATCTCGATTTCAGTTGGGAGTGAACAGCATTTGCTGGAGTTTTTTCCTTGCTCATAGTCTGCATTAATGTTACCTAGAAAGCGTGTCAGTTTAAAAAACAGTAATAACAATAATAATAATAATCACAGGGGAGGAACTTATTACGTATGGACTCCTTAATCCTTCAGAGGGAATTTTCTCTCGTGAAACACTCCGTACATTTAATTCTGTTGGCACTGACGGCTGAACATATGCGCTGGTTCAGGTGTGTGTGGGGGAAGCGTTAGCAGTTAATGGTCGGTTGCAGCAATCGATAGTCAAATACAGGCTTAACTATAATTTGATCATCATGTTACTTGACAAACATTAAAAACTAGATGTTGGTGTCTTACATCAGCGTGTATTTTAAACTGCTAACTGCACCGGTGCGATACGGTCTGACATGCAGAGCGGCTGGAAGAGCAGCCGCAGCGGCTGCGATTCAGGAGCCCCGCCACACACCCCGCTGCATCCCTGTGAAAACCCACCGCGAGTGTGCAAAGACACGGGGGGGTTATCAAAACGCTGCTGCGACAGCGGGAGTGCATCAGATCCCGAGTGCGGATGCTGGCACACCTCCGCTGCTAGGGGTTGGCACCTTGTCCAGCATGGCAGAGTAATTGCTGATTGGCTGCTGCTGTCTGCTGTTGGAGTGGGGTTTTTAAGAACAATGTGTATAGCAGAGTTGGAAAATGTGTATTTTCTTTCTTTGCACATCCCCATATAATAGATAAATGACACCGTAGTGCGCACGGCTGGGAGCCTTTCTCGGGGGCAGAGCTGAGCATATTCTCCGCTACGGTGCCTGCATCCTACGCAGATTTAAAAGTCAAGGATACCAGAAAAAGGATTATTTCTTCTACTACCGAGAGGGCTCTGGCTCTTTGTGATCCATAAGGGCAACCTTGAGCTAATAGAAAGTCATAAAGTGGGTAACGGGATGTCAGGACAAAGTAAACGCTGATTTTCATGGCTGCGACACAGACTGAGCAGAGCAGACGGTAGATGAATGGAGCTGTGCCTGACGGTGCCCATGGGGCGGATGGGGCAGCAGGACCACTTGTCTGGGGGATGGCTGCTCACCCAGGGCCAGAGGACAACCCACTGCTGCTGTGAGCCCAGCTGAAGGTCAGCCGGAGACACTTCTGTCCCCGGGACAGACAGACAGACAGGTCAGTTTGCAGGAGAACTTCACATCTGCGGAGTTGCGAACATCCCATGTTGTACAAACGTCCCCACGAATGTAACGAAATCTATCATATCCCCCACTGAGGACGCGTCACCATGTCTAAGATCCAGCTATTAATAATAAATTCAGCAGCTGTAAAATTGTAAAATAGGGAGATTGAGCCTCGTGGGACAAACCCAGAGAAGCGGTGGTTCCAATAAATTAATAATGAATGGCAATTCGCTGATTACTCCTGGCGAGGTCCTCTGCATCATCCAAACGTGTCGTTTTTGTTGGTGAGCGTAGGAAGTACATGATCCTCCCGGAGCACCCGGGTGAGGAGTGTTTGTTGGACAGTCCCATCCTGCCATCTATGGGCCTAATTGATCAGATGTTCAGCTCTGCCTGCGCTGGCTTTTCCCAGAAATTCTGGTACTTAAGAAGAAGAAGAATGTAGTCCTTTCCTGTAAATAACGCTTGGATTTGCTGACTCATTAAACCCAGGAGATGAGGCGTTACGGTGTGTTCCCAGGGTAAGAGGTTCCATCTACAGAGGCGAGGAGCCAACGGGGAATGGAATAGCTCTTCTTTAATGAAGCAATTTCGCTTTTAAATTGGTGCAATCTTAATTTACGACAAAAGACATTTTCCTACAAACAAATTTGCAAGGCCATTGTGAGGGGAGGGAGCTATTAACCACCAGCACCCAGGTAGATTTATTCAACTATTTTTCTCAAGCAGCCAAAACAGAGATGGTCTCTGTTGCTGCTAAAGCAGCAACGTCCTTACCAAGGTGTCTCCTGTCCTTGGGCTCTCCTGGCCAGCAGCCACAGCTGGTGGTGGATTTCACGTTTTCTCTGAGTTGTGGCAGGTTTTTCCTACCGTTCATCCATGAAGGTAAAGGTGGAGCCATTGCTCAGCCCCTGCTCCCCGCAGCAGGATGTGGGGCGAGATGAGCTGCTGGAGATCTTGGGTCAGGATCTGAAGCCGTTGAAATCCTACATGTTAAGTCTGCATGTAGATTTAATCTCTACATCCATAGAAACTACAAATCTACTTAAGAGGCTCTTCATAGAGGCATTAGGCTCACTGCCACACATGAGATCTGTGTATCTCCCATGAAGATAACGTTATCCACAAAGGTCTGGATGCATGTAAGCCATCACCTCGCAGAAGAGGAAAATAATCATTACTTCTCCAGTAGATATGTGGGGTTTATTCTGAAGTAAAGGTATTATTTTTATTTTCTAAATAGCACCTCCTATACACCCCCCGGTATGTTTAGGAATGCTATAAATAACTTCTCTGCTAAGTGGTACCTTTCTGAAGAAAACTGGCAGCACAGAGGAAGCATCCGTGGCTGTAACCAACAGCTGCCAAAGAAATGACTTCCTTTACGTGGCTGGTGATATGACCACGGGTGTTCCTGGTGCTCAGGTTTACACAGAAATCTTAGCTGTATAATCAGTCATTATTCAAAAATTTAAATAATTGTGAAGAGCTGCAGAAAAGGTCAGTAGTGACATTTGGAAGGAGAAGAGGCATAGCAAGGTGTGTGAGAGATGTGGCAGTATTTTCTGTGCTATTTTAATTGCTGCAGCTAAACAGAACTACTTTATTGAATAAGCATCCAACTGTGAACTTAAGGTTAGTACAACATGCTTATAATCTTGTCTCAAACATTTCTGTAGACAGGGAAGCACCGGACCGTGCCCTCAGTTTAGAGGTGTTGATTGCATTGTGTCCTGGTTCCTAAATAGAGATTCCTAATTGAAGTGCTGTGTTAATATTTTTAATACGTTGGGTTTCGTGTCTGAAAAGAAAAAAAAATATATAATATTCTTCCAAAAATTTAAATGAATTTGTTGTAGATTGCACGTAACATGAAATACAATGTAGGTTCCTCAGTGGCACTGTGTGTAGTGGGTGTACTGTTGGCTACGTCTACTTGAACATCAGAGACCCAGAGGTATCGAGGGTATCTGCAGCATGGTGTCATGGCCTTGCTATGACACCTCTTCGAAATAACGGGACAGGCAACCATTTTCCATGGTCACTTCTGCTGTACAAGTCATGAAAATCAAAGACAAGCCAGGCTTAAGGGGACGGAGGTCGGTCACCTCAGCCACCTGACTGAGTTAGGCTTGTGGTGCCAGTTGTTGCTCCTGGCGGCTCTTGGAGCTGCTCCCCTGGGTCCATGGTGACCCATCGCAGGGAGGTGGCGGCTGTGCCCCTTTCCTGTGTTGGCAACTCTTCCTTCCCATGTAAACTAGACCGTTCTTGCTGCGGCCGGAGCCTGCCGCCACCCGGCACAGCCACCGTGGGAAGGAGAGAGAGCAGGGTTTCTCTGGAGCGAGAAGAAACGGGATCTGGGCAGAGGGGTGGAAGGGCAGTGCCACGGCAGAGTCATTGGCTCCAAGGCCGTAAGAGCCTGTCCTGAAACGAGCAAGGGACGGATCCAAAGTGAGTTCCTTCATGCACCCATAAGCACAGGCGTCGTCAATAATTCGTGGGGACGGGGTGGGCAGCAGGTCTGCTGCTGGGACAGGAACCCTGCCATCGCCTTTTTAAACCACGGTTTAATGCTGACTGACGCCCGGGCTGCGGTTGTGTTCCTGAAGGGACCCTTCTTAAACCCGAAAGGTGTCTGTATGCTCTTACGCCTGCTTTAGCAAGCTTTATTTTTTTTTTTTCCCCCCCAAAACGTAGTATGGAGCTGGGATGTGAACTTCTTCACCCCAGCCTCTCTGGAACAATGTTTAGGGCAAAGGGGCCGTGCTGTGCTGCGGGGACTCGGCGGCAGCAGCTGCGCCGCTCGGCGTGCGGTTCAGCGTGCTCCCCCGGCTGCAGCCCGAGCCCTCCTGCAGGATGTGCTCTTGTTATTTAGCCTGCAATAAAATCCTCCTGATGCAGACACGGTTTGGCCCGCATCACTGGCCGTGCTCCTCGGCTCCCTCTGGACCACCCGTGGGACTGCTCCCGTATTTCCCGGGCTGCGCGGGGCCCCGCAAGGCTGCTGCTGCTAGTGGTGCTCGTTATCAGTCATTTCCATAGCTCTCAGGTGGCGTGCAAAGACTGCTCGGGTCGTCTTCTGTTCAGGTCATTTGGTGTCATCGGTGCACTCAGCAGTTTCATTTTGCTGACGGAGAGGCGGTAGTTTGGTGTATTTGGCTATGGGACAGCTTCCTGCCCAGTTCTAGCTCGCTAGCTCTGCCTGCCCTGCCAGATTTGACAGTTCTGGAAAGAACGAGTACTCTGCAGGGAAATGCCCTTGGTGGCCACAGTTTCAGCTGTTGTCCAATTACCTAAGAAATATTTTACTACTTTATCTCTCAAATACTGGCCTGCAAAGTAAATCAAACTTAAGTTTGCACAGTTCCAAGTTATGTCTCAGCCAGACAGGCAGATCTGCACCGAAAAAAGGTGTATAGAGATCTCTATATACATGTAAAAATGTAAATGGAACTTCCTGAGCTCATTAGGAGCCTATTCAAAGACTGATGCTGTCAGTCAAAAGACTTTTATTGATTTAATAAGGTCTGGATCAAGCCCAAAGCCTCCTGTAGGCATCACTGTGCAGGGAGCTGCTGTCATGGACACTGGGGATGTCCCTTCCAGTCCTGTCCCTGGGGTGCAGTCATTGCCCTGACCTGCTCATCCAGCTCCTGCTGAGCGTGCAGGGCAGGTCTCTTTCTCCACGTCTCGGGAGGGGTGGTGGTCAGGGAACAGATTTCAGATCCATTCTGTGAACTTCCAAATCATTAGTAAAGGGGTGGTGACACATCTGAGCTGTAATGCTTTCTTATGGCTCCTCACCAGCTGCAAGGGACATGGGCTTCATAAAGCCAAACCAGACCTTTGCGTGAGGCATTGTCCCATCTGGAAGCTCATGGCTGTGGTGTGTCTCTTCTGCTACAGACTGAAGGCTACTGCTTTTTTTTTCTCCCTGCCCTGTGTGTGCTCTGTCTTCACTGATGGGGTTTCTAAGCCCTTGGTTTCACTTACCACATCCAAGTTGGCCTGATAGGACCGGCTGCTACAGGACAGATGATCCATCATGAAAAGGACCTGTCCTGCAGATGGAGCCTGGGATGGACACCCAGCTGTGTTGAAATTCAGGGAATTAGAGAAGCAGGGTGTTAAATCTGGGAGTCGGTTCCTCAGGGACCTTTCTCAAAGATCAAGGTGCATTCACAGGGCATTTTAATTGAATGATCATGTTCCCAATGGAAAACAATTCTCTGAAAACATCCAAGCATCCCCAGTGGGGATTCACAGGCAAGGGAAAAAACCTTCTTCTGTCCCCGTTCTCGCACAGGGTGAAATACAGACGTACGATGAAGATGAACAGCACACAACTAAAACAGTTTCCTTTACATCACAAGTACACCCGGGGGACTAATTTAATCAGATAGTGCTGAGACAAGGAGCCCGGCAGAGTTCAAAACTCAGCACCTTAAATTCATGTATTCGTACCGAACAAGATAAATGCCCAAATCCTCCATTTCTGTAAGTCGTAATAATTCTGAGAGATGTTGGGTTTGAGATCCTTCCTATGGATGCCAGCTGCTGCTCCAGGTAGCAATTACTGAGAGTTAAGGAGAAATTTTCACTACCTCCATTTTGCATCTTGAGCTTTAGTATGAATTGTATGACAATAAGTGACGGAGATGGGACAAGGTAGAAATAACCCATCTGAGCAAGGCCAGTAATGTATGTTTCTCCTGGACGTTTAGAAAAGGACTTTAAACCCCTCTGGGTCCTTTCTGAAGTTGCCTTCATGCATGTTTTGTTACTCCTGAGTTTGTATTCTCAAATGGTGCGATTACAACCACAGCTAACAACGGTCAGACACGTATTCTCAGCGAACTGGATGAATCAGAGAGGTTGGAGCATGTCTAGAAGCACATCCCAATGCTCGTTTTGGGTATCGGTTAGTTGCGACGATTAAAACGTTCAAGGTCATCTGTGGAACTTATTTACAGCTGCTGAAGGCAGTGGCTGCCCGTGCCCTGACCAGGGTGAGGAGCAGCGGTGGTCAGAGCCCTTCTTGAACTTGTGGTTTCTTTCAAAGGGTAGAAAACCTTGAAGGAACTGAACTTTTTAGAAAAACGGTAAATCCAAAGAGTACCACGTGTAACAAATGGGAGGAAACGGAGAAGGGCTCTATGTAATGATACAAATATATTCTACAACTCAATCTGCAGCACGGACTTCTTCAGCTTGGCCTCAAAACTTTTGCAGGATGGAGGGGGAGGTTTGTAAAGTGGTGATACGAAACACAGAATGAAAAAATTCCCCTGCCAAGAGATTATTTGTCTGTCTTGGAAAGGAAAAGAGGCTTATTGAAATATTGGCTGGTCTAGAAAAGGTGTACCAGGAAGTTTTCTCATAAATCAAGCCCCGGAGAGCTTTCACTTACACTGATCAGTGGCAAATCTTGAGACCAAAGCTCATGGGCCTTCAAAAAGGAATTAGCTATTGACCAAGGATATCAAGTAATTTCGGGAAGATCATAGAATAGATTTTAAAACCAAGACTTCAGTATTATCACGAATAGTTCAACAGGTTGGAAAGCACCATAACTGAGATAATTTACCAAATAAACTCTAGGTTATTGAACAAAAGCAGTTGCTTGAAACCAAACAATGTTTATCGTGTCAAGTGTCCTCTAATTCAGAGATTACCAAAAAAAAAATAGAGATGGTATCAACAGCTTGAATTTACATGTTCCTGAGAGCTGCTACATGTTCCTGAGCATCTGAACAGTGTGTGATCTGAAGAAAATTAGAGGAGAAAAAAAATAATCTTTTTCTGGCTATCAAAAAGCTAAAACTAGATTCAGGGATTTAAAAAGGAGAGCTGTGTCAGTGAGCCCACACTATAAATGCTGATTGACCTCTGTGTGGAATAAGGGTAAGAAACAAAATGCTGAGGTATTTCAATAAGCATCTAAGAGAGCCCAATTAATGTGATCTGTAATTCCACCTACAGGTTTATGCACTGAGATTTTGACTGGATTTTAAGTAATAAATTGCGTATAAAAGCTTTCTCCTCCAAGGGCTCTTCCAAACCTCGGGTGAAAAACATGAGCATCAGGTGCTTGGGTATTGCTTGCGATGTGGCAACACCCAGGGAAAAGACCTGTGATGAATTTTTCACAAATGCACTTTTTTCCCAAACACATTATCACAAGTAACAAAGCTGACACCTTGAACTTTAACATGTTCTGCAATGCAGCATCTACAGCACCAACCCGCGGTTTGCTGTGCACTGAGGTGCCGTCACTGCTATAGACCTTGTCTTACCAATTGGCTGTATAAAGATATTCAGAGTTTTAGACAAGACAATATTTAGCTTTACCAACTTCATTCAACGAAGAAACACAAACCTGAGAACTTGGTCATTGAAATTCTATTAATTTACTCAGTTCAAATTGCAGGAAAATAATTAAGTGTTTAAGTTACTGGGGTTGTGAGGAAGAAACAACAAATCTGGGGGCCTAACCCCACGGTGAACTGAGGCACACCACAGTACAGCAGCAGTGTGCAGCTTTGATTTATTTAGCCAACAAATGCCCACCCTTCCCTTCGTGGATGCTGTGGCTGAGTTTCCCAGAGAGCTGCAAGTGCCTGAGAGGGTGTCTGTCAGCCTGGAGAGACCACAGGTCACCTGTCTGACTGCAGGATGTCACCCAGCAGGCACCTGCTTCTCCCACCAAAGACAGTTTGCAGCTGGTCCATTTTTGTTTGCAAATGACAGGCTTATTCTTGACCTTCCAGCGCTCACTCTCAGCCAGCAGCTGCTGAAAGTGCTCCTGGGCTCCGCAAATACCGTTCCACAGTCCCGTAAGCGACCCGAGCAGGTACATCATCCTGTCCGGGACACGGGTGAGAAAGGCGGCACAGTCCTTTATGCCCTTCGTTAATAGTTGTTAGATAAAATACCGGAAAAAATTGGCATTGCTTTAAGTAAAGTTCCCAGGCCAGGGACTGAAACCGTCGCTCCCCAATGTGTACGGAATTTTTGCCTGGGACATTTCTTGGACATAAAAATACTTTCTGTTAGCACATCTGTCATTACTGACCCTGTCGTCCTGGAGGAGGAGCGTGCCGTGCCTGACCTCGTGTTCTAAGGATTTCTCACTCTTAGCACAGCCGGGTTCTGCAGCGCCTGAAAACAGCAGAGAGCGGTGGGGCAAGCACCCACGATTATTTCAGCAATGCAGCCCAGTGAGTTTATCAAAGGGATTTGTCCTCAGAGTTAAAGAAATGAACCAAACCCCTCAGGTCTGCTCCAC
The DNA here is from genome assembly GCA_009769605.1 of Bucorvus abyssinicus. NCBI lineage: Eukaryota > Metazoa > Chordata > Aves > Bucerotiformes > Bucorvidae > Bucorvus > Bucorvus abyssinicus. The sequence goes on along the minus strand of CM020034.1, from coordinate 33,146,049 downwards.
ACACACACACACAAAAGTCAAAAAGGAAGATGCAGCTCCCATGCAAAATCCCCTTTCCAATGAGCACCTCACTGCAAAGCTGAACAAACCCCAGTTTCGCCCAGGGATTTAGTGCTGCTTTGATTTTCTGATCCTGTGTAACGAACGGGGGGATGTGGCTGGCGTTAATGAAAACAGCTGGCCTGGGGCTAACCCTGCCTGCCGTCCTCCTCCCAGCTGCTCAGGCTTCCACCCTCCTTTAAGGTGATTTTTACTGTACATTTAAGTCCTGCTTGTCCTTTTGCAGATGGAGATGCATTTCATTTTCAGTACATTAGAAGTAGCCGGTCTCTTGCGCGTGCTTGTGGTGCAAAGAGGGTCAGTGTGGGCATCCTTGGTGCTGAGGAGGGACTGCGAGAGGAGCTGGGGCCAGCCCAGGCTTCCCTCCGCCAGGTTTGGGTGGATTTGGGATCCAGGAGAAGCTGTGTCTGTTTCCAGGAACAGCGCGTTCCGTTCCGGCAGGCTGACACTGAGTTTATCACGCAGTGGTAGCGCATCGGGGCAGCAAGGTTCCGAGCTGCAGCGGGACACTTGGCTTAACGAGCTGTGCGGACTCGGCGTTAGGAGCAGCCGCAAAGCCAGCCTGCCTCGGACCTCGGCGAGGAATCGCCCTGGTGTGGGTGCCGTCGTCTGAGGGGGATCTCCGTAGGCCAGTAACAGGTCGTCGGGTATCGGAGCTCTCACTGCTTGACCAGGAGAGAGTTACCGGCTCTGGCAACAGCTATGGCAGCCCGATACACCTCAGCTCCTTGTGGCAGATGATGAGCGAACCCTTCCAGAAGCACATGGTGATGTTCCATTCAACCCACTGACGGGAGTGCTCAGAGCCTCTGTTTTCTCACCGGCTGTTTGCGGCAGAGCCTGTTCCTCGAGCTCAGCCTTTAACAGCTCCCCGGGCAATCAGTGCTCTTCCTCCCCGTGAGGGTTTGCTCCGTGACTTCAGGCGCTGCTCATCTCCTGCCCCACCTCCTCTCCAGCACACATCGGTACCCAGTGACACAGTCGTACGTCTCCGTGACTCGCTTGTAACTGGAGTGATCCGCATTAAGGGTCACCATTGTGTTCCTCTTTTTTCCTCTGGCTTGTAGCATTCTGTGCTCTCGATTTCTGGTGGCAAGTTCAAAGTCAAATCTTACAATGTGCTCCTTCTGAAACTCTGGATAGAGACATGCAGCCTTAGCTCCAGCTTAATTAAGCCTCCTTTTATGGAAATTGTAGACTTTTTATGAATTTCATCATGATATTGGCACATTTCTCCATGTAATTCATAGAGATTTGTAATGATTCATTTCATAGGCATTGTCTGTGGATTTGAGTTCGTCAGGGATCAGCAGAACCATAATTACGCAGTAATTATTAAATAACTTATTCACCAGTTGCTGTAGCAGTGAAAGCAAATACCAGAGCAGTTGAGCAGCATCGAGTTCTTCTAGGCATGGGTTATATACGTACGAGATTGCAGAGATGGGGGTACTTACTGTAAACACAGCAGTAACGCAAAGATCAGGCAAGAATGTCTATAAATGAGAGTGAGACTTGGATTCTGGGAAGAGTCGGCCATGTCTGTATTCCCAGCGCTGCAAGCAGCAGGAGAAGACTTTCACCCAGGACACCCTAGAGGAGGTTAACCTGGAGGTGGTGAGGTCAGGGGCTGTTGGGACAGGACAAGGGCTGATGGGTTCAACTGACAGAGGGAGAGTCAGAGCAGAGAGAAGGGAGAGATTGTTTGTGCTGAGGGTGGTGAGACCCTGGCCCAGGGTGCCCCGAGAGGTGGCAGAAGCCCCATCCCTGGCCCCATTGCAGGTCAGGTTGGCCCTTGGGGCTCTGAGCCCCCTGCTCTGGTTGCAGATGTCCCTGCTCCCTGCAGGGGGTTGGACTGGGGGAGCTGGGAAGGTCCCTTCACCCCAAACCAGTCTGTGATTCTGTGATTGCACACTTTCCTAACTCATGCCAATGCCAGAAGTCTGTGAGTTTTTAATAATTCGACGTTGCTGATATCAGTTCAGTTCCTCAGCCTTCACTGTACAGTCATTGGTTCTGTAGCTGTGTGTGATTTTGCTTTATATCAGTTAAATATACTGAGAAAAGCCCCGTTGGTGCTGCAGTCAGTTAAGCAGAAACCTTCCTCCGAAGCAGAACATACATAATATACATGAAGTATGTAACTTAGAGCGGCAAGGTGGAAAAAGCTGGGGGAAAAAATGGAATGAGTCTTGCTGGTTACAGAGTGCAACATTCTACAGCGTTTTAGCCCACAGATCTTTTATACAGCCCGGATGAAATGTGCACCTGTCGGAGCAAACGCTGCCGGGCACGTTGACTACAGGTCTTCGACGCGGGGGTCAGCTGTCTCTCCTGAAGCGTGCATAGACCTTCCACCGCGGGCCAGAACAAAACTGAGTCAACCTCTTTTCAGCGTGGAGGTGGAGTGCAGTCAGCCAGCGAGCAGAGGCGTTTTTGTACGTCACTTGGTTGTTCCAAGAGAAGCCGAAGCGCGGCTTAACGATACACTCCAGCCCCGTGTGGGCTGAGGGAAGCCAGTCAAACCAGGGGGCAGCAGGGCTGGGAGGGAGAGGAAAGTGTCCCTGGAAGTTGCCCCTGCACCCGAGATGTTTTTCTTGAGTTGTGCGTGTTCAGAAGTGGGAGATAACTAACAAACGTGTTATCATGAACCTGGCGAACGCGTCGGTTTAATGGTATTGGCAGCGGCGGGCGCACCGCTGTACCCACAGGAGGGAGGCAGTGCCCCGGCGTGCGTCGTGTTGCATCTCTAATGCACATTTTGCCTTATTTACTTCCAGAAATAAAGCCACCATGGTGCAGATTTAAAGAATGACCTCTGAGAACAAGAATATAATTATCAGGAGTCAGAGTAATGCTGATCATATGTTTCTGAACAGCAAAATGCTAACAGATTTCTAGACCTACATTATTCATGAGCTCCCTATTTATACACAGGAATGAAAGACCAAGCTAAAAGGATGCAGACTACTTTGTCACTGCTCCTCCGTTTTGTTACGGTCTCAACAGCTGTAAAAGTCATTAAAGCAGCAGTTTTCTCTAGAAAAAATCTGAAATGGGTAATAAGGACTAATGAGAAAATATTCTTTATCCTTTATAATACTATAACTTGAGCAACTAAGTAAAAACTTTGTATTTCACCTAACTTCTGTGAAGCAGACATAACTAAAAGGTCAGTAGGAAATAGAAATTCCACAGGTGTCTGTGTTTTCTTTGCCCTGGTTTCGTTGCCTAAGGCACGGAGAGCACGCGGGCACCAGGCACCGGGGAAGGGGCAGCACGCTCGCTGGCAGCCTCGGCAGAGCCCCACCAGCTGCAGAAGGTGGGACTGAGTGTAGCAGCCCTGGCAACGGCTTTGGCCGTCGATGCAGGTTCTTCATCCGTTTTGCAGGTCGGTTCTGCAGCTGTGCTATAAAGCTGGTGCAGAAGAGCACCAGGCTGCGAAGGGCTGATTAAGCATTCAGAAACCTCCTAAAATGTTCCTTTTTCTCTCCCACGAAAACGGAAGGAAGAAGCAGCAGAGCCACTCCTTTCCCTCCATTTTAACTGAAACCATGCAATTCCTCGGAAGGCTTTTCCTTTGACGAGCATCCCGTGCGGGTTCCTGCGCGCTGACTGATCGTCCCTGGACGGTCGGGTGTGCCCGTGAGCCTGCGTGTCGCATCGGTTGTCCTAGGGATTGATGGGCAAACCATGACTAGAAGTGGCAATGGGTGGTCGGGCAACACAGGGGCAGGTTAGATCACAACAGGAAGCTTCCAAAAACTTTCCCTTAACTGATGCTGCTTAAAACAACGGCAGCGGCTTCTCCTTTTGGGCAGACAGTCCGCCCTGGGTCTGGCTGCAGCCGCTCAATGAGAAATGGAGATGCTTCAAGTGTGCAGGGGAAGGGAGTGTCTGAGCTCGTCTCCTCAACAGTGCTTCTCTGATAAACGTTATAGGAAAAAACTGTAAACCATGTGGAAGGTCTCATCAACACAGGTCCTCAGCAGCCACTGCAAATCGGTCCCGCTTTTATTATCTTCTGGTTTTGAGAATACTCCACAGTGTCCTGTAACTGGATACGCAGCACTGAGAGAAACGCCTTTTGAGTGGACACCCAAGGAGCCCTGTTGAGGTACCTCCTTAGGACGCGAAAGTGCCCTCTGAGGTGTTCTTCACTTGGGAAGGTTATTGTTACATGTCATAGGCTGCAGTGGGTGTCCCCAGGCTAGAAATGCAACTCTTCTAAGTCCTCCTCTGCATTTGGAGGGGCCTCAGTTTCTTTGGAAGAAACCCACTCTTGTGTGGCTTCACGTAGAGCGGCGTGTCCTGAACAGCAGTGTGGCCAGGACGTGATGATTCTGGTGTCTCAGCAGAAGAGCAGAGCTCCTCGCTGACCAGCCGCTGCGGGCTCCTCTCCCTTCTCCTTAAACCCCCAGATGGCTTCTCTCCCGGGTGACATACTTGCTGCTGTGCATCTCTTCCACGTCTGGAGGACATCCAGCAGGCTGTCATCCTTTGCTCGGGATAAATTTCCCTGATTTATTCCTCTCCCCTAAATACCAGTATTCCTGTGAAAGGTAAAGCCTGGAGCATACACCAGCGTGTTAGAGATGGGAAATTGCTGTGACAGTGGGGACAGAAACTGCATTCTCTTACTGACGAGAGTATCACATGTGTGACCATTCTTTTAAGTGTCATGTTCAAAGTTTTTAATGGAAATATCATTTGTGCTTGTTAGTGGTTCACATCCCCCCCAGTCAAATTACATTTAGAACAATTTTTTTTTTCCCACACTATAAGATCATTCATCCTACATAAACATGATGAAAACATTGATAAGTATTGGTTAAGCACAGGTCAAAAGGGTGGTCAGGCATTGGCCCAGGCTGCCCAGGGCAGTGGTGGAGTCCCCATCCCTGGAGGGGTTTCCCAGCCGTGTGGAGGTGGTGCTGAGGGACAGGGGTCAGTGGGGACCTGGCAGTGCTGGGGGACAGGGGGGACTGGAGGGGCTGGAAGGGCTCTCCCAACCCAAACCATTCTGATGATTCATTCTAGAACTTACTAAAAATTAAATAAATTTAAAAAACGTTAGTAGTCTCCAGAGTTTAAACAATGTGCTATTTTAGTATTTTTCTTTGATTTTTCATAAGAAAATCAAATTCCATCAGAATTTTAAGGAAAACTTTAAATTCATCCCATTTTTTCGTGTGCCAGCTAAGAACACGTGTGGTGCTGGGGCCTGCTATTCCTCAGAAAGGCATTTCAGTGAGTGCTCTCAAAACTTAGCTTTCATTGGACTTCTCTTAGAAGAGCACACTAAAAGGTGCCATTAACATGGTTTTCTACAGGCTTCAAAATATTTCAATATTTACTGAAAAATTCCTGCTATCAAGCAAAACCACACCGCTGTAGGCGTAGGGCAGTGAGGATGGAGTGTGTAAACCACCTGGCAATTTCTGGTCTCGGACTCAATAATTTTTTTTTTTTTTTTAAAATGCCTCATGGACATTGAGCTATTAAATACTTATCAGCCTGTAATAAAAGAACAAACCATTAAATAAAATAAACCATTACTAGGCAATTAAGGGGCAATAACTCAAACTTGTGAAAGAGCTCAAATTACAGTTGCAAAATATTAATGGTGAGTAAGAGACACAGAATAAACTCAGGTCGTGTCTCTACCCAACCCACTTACACTTTCCATCCAAAAGATTGATTATTAAATATGTTTTTCCATTTACGACTGCACTCCACAGCCCCTGGCTTACCTAGGCTTCACGACCTTCGCTTCAAAGAAAATCATTAATCTTCACCATAGCTGGTAAAGCCCAGGGGAGGCTAGATTAAATAAGCCTGGTTAATTATTAAAGGTCATCAATGAAAATAGTTTTGAGGGGTTTTTTTTTTTATTAATTAATGTGTTTATATTCTTATAAATTGACTGTATTTAATTGCCAGTTGTATTTTGGATCAGTTATTGATTCCTCCAGTGTACGGGAAGTCGAAATACTATTATGGCAAAATCCAACCATTTTCCTGATGGGGACTGACATGAAAGAGGCTTTGCGTATTCTCCTCTTTACGAAACGCTGCCCTCCTGATCTGTAAGCGCGCTCGGCTGGTGGCATCGTGTTTGGGCACTTTGGCAGATCTAGAAATTGCTCTCTCATTCGATGAGTTGTCACCAATACTGAGTGAGCACCTAACAGCATCCCACCATAAAATACACCGTACAGGTGTCCCGTCTCTTACACGGTGGATGCGGATGCCGTTCTGCAGTAAACGAGCATACTTTTTCAAATCATTTGTGCTTATATGAAGACAATTCATGGGATTTTAACCCAAATATAAATAGGGACACTTCAGAGTGTTGATGATCAGTAACTGGACTGCAAAATAATAGAAAAAATTGGAACATTGTTAGATAAAAACCTAGACTATATGCCGACGCTATGGCTTTGCCAAATGAGCGTGTATCTTTTCTTGATCGTGTCTCCGACTTCTCAGCCTTCCGAAGAAAACACTACTGAGCAGAATGGATGTCTGTGCTCTCTGTGTGTCATAGCCTAAAATGAGATTTCAGGAAATGTAAGTTTTTAGCTAAAGGCAACGTGAGTTTGTTCCAGCAGCCATCTCACACCCGGGATCAAAATACCTGAGGGATGGCAGAAGCCGCTGCTACAACGAGGAGGGCTACAGGAATCTATTAAAACTCACAGTTTCTGTTCCACATAGTTATTGTAAGTTGGGTTAGACTCTCTTGTCACCCCAGTAGTGAAGAATACAAAGAATTCAATTATATCTCAGGCTTGTAGAGCATTGCTTTCTATTCTGAAAAACAGAGGTTAGCGTGGCACGTGGCTTTACCCATAATAAAGGCTATCTTTCGAATTTGAGAACTGGTATCCTCCAAACTCTCCAATTGCACCAACCAGACCAGTTCCATTTTGGAGCAGCTGCAGAGTGATAAAATAAGCTGCCTTTGTAATAAGAAATGGGGTTCATAGCTTTAACTCAAGGCTTCTTCTGTAACAGCCCCAGAGACGGGCTGGTGCTGAGCTCACGCTTGGAGGGTGCTCCAGAGAGCTGGAAAAAAGCATCGTCGTCCTTCACTAATGGATCAAACTGGTCTTTATGGTGGCGTTAACACCCACTGCGAGCGACAGACAAACGTCATTCGCCGGCTCCAGCGCCAGCAGAAAGGTGCTCCCACTTCTGCAGCTGAGCAGTGCCGGAGGAGGCGGCTGCCACCCGCCCGGGCAGGGCTGCTGGTGGATGGGACTGGAAGTTCCCTGTCTTAATGTGGAGCAGAACTGGCCTGGTTCTGTGTCGCTGGAAGTCTGTGGTTTGTGATACTTGGTTTTGAAAGACTTTGACTTGAAGAGGACATCCTTACAGTCTTCATACCCTGGGGAAAAAAAAAACCACATATGTCGTATTTGGAATATTGTTAATATGAAATTAATGACAGTATTTAGAGCAGACCTGGCCTTCAGAAGTGACATCCACAGAGACACTTTGGTTTGTTACCTTGAAGAACACCATTTTTGCAGGGGACAAACGAGCTCAACAGACAAGAACGCCAAGTGCTGAGTCCAGTTGCTTGACGTGTCTTGTCATTTCAAATTTGATATCAGAAAGATCAGTAAATTCACAGAGACAGAAGCAGCGGGTGAAGACTGGGGGGGTTGGCAAGGTACCAGAAGTGGGAAAGTTGTTGAAAGTTCTGTGGTTTATTTGTAGCTAGAAGACAGAAAGCTGGCATGGGGGCACGTGGAGGGAAATAAATAATGAGCATCCTTCTCTCCTTCGTGTCTGTGCCAGGACGAGGCATGGGGAGAAGAGAGAGGGGGACGAAGGCGTTCCTCTGGGGTGGTCCCACTGCGCCCCAGGTTTCTCTAAACTTCATGTTTTTGTATCTTCACCTTTGCCTTTCCTTTCTTGGCGTTAACAAGTCTTGAATAAAAGCTGTGGCTCCATGGGGGCTGCAGCAGAGACCCCCTCCCACAGCCAGGGCTCTGCTGGTGCCAGTGCTGTGCGAACCAAAAATTGATTGCAACACCAAAGAGGTTCCAGTTCCTACGTCTTCGTTTAACACTGTTGAGCCATTCTGGGTTTTACCAGATTCCTTTTTAGATAAATTTTATTCTTAAAGTTCGGATTTTGGAAAACGAGCCATTTTGGCAAGTGCAGCCTGAGATTTTGGTGGCTTTTTTCTCTCCTTCATCAGCAGACCCTGCGGTACGAGACTGCAGTGGTTTGTAACTGGGAGTTACCAGCGTGAGACCTGTTACGCTGCTGAACTCATTTCACCGACTGCAGTTTGTCGTTGGAATTGTTCGTGTGGCTGAAGTAGTAAATTCCGCAGGAGAACTCTATTCTGGAGAACACTGCCCGCACCCTTGGCTGGGAGATGCCACCACGATTATGGTCACCCCGAGCTGTGTGGGTGAGCGGCTGCGAGCCGTGGGCAGCGAAACGCGGCTGCGCTAACAGCAGAGCGAGGGACGAGTGGGAACTGGTGAAGGCTGCCGGGGCTGCCGCGTGCCCGGGTAAGCAGTGCCCGTGCGGCCCTCGGTGCCCTTTGCAATGGAAGGACGTGAGAAATTCCTGGCACGGCGGCAATTCCCTGTCTGCTTCTGGTGCCTGGTGGGTTTGGAGATGGGAAGGGGAGGTGGTGAGCTTGCTGGGGGGGTAGGTGGGGTTTTATCTGAGAGTCAGAGGCTCGTAGGCTGGTTTTCTGCAGACACAGGCTGAAACAACCCGTTGTTTACTCTTGCCAAGTTTTTCACAGTCTTTTGGGGGAAAGAAGTTTGGTCTAAGCTATTAAGTCTCTGGGACTGGGAGGACATCTGGGTCAATGAACGTAATCCCCTTACACCCCAGGCTGCTCCGCCGCGTAATCCCTTCCACAAACCAAGGGCGCTCCCCCCTCGCAGTGGCTGGGCTCCCTTTGCCTGGGCTCCAAGAGGAGGCAGCGGGAGGACAGCCGGGCTGGCACGGCTGCGGAACCGCTCCGCACTCTCAGCACCTCCGCTCGCCGTTTGTACCCGTTTGTTCACGCAGACAGGGGCTGACTAATTACCCCGTTCCTTAATCATAACCCAGGAAATTTTCTAGGCAAATAATTGGTTTTTAGTAAACCAGTAGCCAGGTTTGATTTACGTACGTGGTTTTACCCGTCTGTGTCCCTTAGCAGCCCCTTTCCCCTCCTGTTTTTGCGAAGCCCTGAACGCCACGGAGCTGTAGCTGGTGTGCTTACCCTCCTGAACATACCCTTAATCCTCAGTCCGGCTGTTCCTGCTGTCCTCCCTCCCCGTGAATTTACTGCTGGTTTGATGACTTTATGTGCAAACATATGGAAATTCCTCTGACCTGACTGTCCTGAGCTGATTGAATTTTGCTTTAACTTTGCTCTGGCCATTTCCATTTCCATTTTGTTATTTAGAATGCCGTCTTTTAAGCTTTTGCTGAAGGTGAAGCAAAAAAAAATTAGTTTTAGGTGCATGCCTCATTTCTGTACCCCTGTTTGTGCACAGAGGTGCCTTCACTCCTCTCACGGTATCCATGGGGCTACAGAGCGTTCGGCGGCAGGTTTGCTGTGGTTTCCTCGCCAAGGCGCCGCCCAGCCGGGCTCTGGGCAGCTCCCCCTTCGTCCCTGCCCGGCTGGGTTTCCAGACATCGCTGCTTTACGGCCAATTCCTTTTGCTCCTTGTAATTCTCCCCGTCGTGCTCTGCAGCCTTCCATCGGGTGGTTTCCCACCTTGTGCAGAGGTTTCCTCTGCAAGCTTTTTTCTGCCCAGGATCAGAAAAGAATTTCTAAATGCTATTTGGTAAAAGGCAACGTTAAATTCCTTGACACTAACCTGCACCTCCTTGTCCCCACTGTCTTTAGTGGTGTATATTCTCCAAAGATCTCTCGTTTGAGGATTAGGGCTGTAGCTATGGGTCTGTGGGTTCTATTCTTCCTCTTTACCTAAACTCACTCAGCTGCTGATTCTCCAACCCCAGATGATTTCCACAGTCAGCTCCAGCGTGTGCTCACCATCACTAACCAAAACTGATTTTAAAAGACCCGTTACGTTTAATTTCTTCCCTTGACACTGTGGTACCGGTACCCGCACACCTCACCCAATGCATCCCCTCCCTGCACCTCCGCGGTGTTACGGGCTGTTACACCAGGACCCGCAGGTGCCTTTATTTCTGTTTAAAAACTCCCTACTTGCCTTCACCAAAAGCTGACTTGGCAGATACGTAGAAGACTTTTCTCTGCCTTTCTGAAAGGAAAATTAAACCAGGCAGTTTGATTTATTTGTTTTACCCTTGCTGCCAACTCACGTCTCTGTGCTCCGCCCCAACGCCGGCGCAGGACGCGGCACTCTTCTTGCAGTGCTGACTACCCTGCTCCAGCCCGGCTCCAGGCGCAGCCGCTGCTCCGCATTGTGCAGAGATCTCCCGAGCTTCTCCCAACCTTCCCCCTTCTTTTTAAAGCTGTCCAAGTCAGGGATGCAGCCTCGACCCCAGGGGACAGCTCTCACCGGTCCATGGGCGTACCCGCCCTTTTCCAAAAGCTGCTTCCTGACTTCCCCGGATTTGCTGTGCGTGGAGCACCTCCAAAATGACAGGACAGGGGCTTTTGGCTCCAGATCTGCTTTTGCTGTGAAGTTCTGTTTTCCACGGTGGCATTTCAAGGCCAGGCTGGATGGGGCTTGGTGAAACCTGGTCTAGTGGAAGGAGTCCCAGCCCAAGGCGGGGGAGTGGAACTAGCTGATCTTTAAGATCCATTTGAACCCAACCCATTGATTCTGTGATCTCTGGCAGCATCGCCAAGCATTCACCGTAGGGTTGGTGGGGTATTTGTAAGGAGAGCCAGTCATTAAAAGGCAGCAAAAGGTTCTTTTGTACACGCTGTAGAAAAAATGAAACTGTCCTCTCTCATCAGCTTTTCCCAAAGTGTGCTGCTCTGTTTGGGCTGAACCTGTTCTGGCCTGTTTTCCCAGAGGAGTCTGGTTCCCAGAGGAGCTCAGCTCTGCCTCAGTTGCTGCAGAAGCCCTCTCTGAGCACCTCTGGAGCCTTGTGGCACAGGAGAGATGCCCACCATAAGCTTTGACCTTCTCTCTTGCAAGTCCACCAGGTGTTTGAGGTTGATGGTGGGGATTTGCCCCGTTATCCCAGTGGGGCAGTGTGGACAAAGACAAACACAGGCCGGCAGGTAATGCTGAGTGGTTTGGGGCATTAGTGCGTTGAGACCTTGACAGAAATCGCCAGTTTTCCACGCGTGTTTAGCAGCCAGTGATGCTCTGCCACTGTCCCTGTGCCCAGGATGCTCCGGTTTCAGTGAGGATCCTGCACGCAGCGATTCAGGCAGCACCGAGTCTGTGAAGGGCAAACTAAGAGGTGGCGTGAACAGCTCGCTTTTCCTCTGGTTTATGAAACAAATCTAAAAAGTGCTGCTCAAGGAGAAATCTCCCCCGAAATCACAGACTATCACGTTTTTCCATTACGTTTGCTTATTTTTTTTTTCCCACAACCACCCTTGAAAATTTGAGCAGTCCTGATCTTGTAGGATTGGGGTCCCAGCAAAACGCAGTGCAGCTACTACCCCTCTCCCCTACGCATCCCTGCCTCCCGGTGTTACTAAGAAGTCATTAATATATTTTCATTTTAATGAACCAACCTAGCGTGCTTATAGGAAAACCAGCTGGCTTTGTTTTCTCTCTGTAGACCTGAACAATTTCATGAATAAAGATTCACAAAGAGTTTTAGAACTTGAAACTAGAAATATATCCTTCTCCCCAATTCCTTGATCTAATAACGTATTCAAGAAATGAGATTCTTGAAGAATAATGCATGACATTACCGCCTTCGCTTCCAGCCTCCATGACGCTACCATTCTGGGACTTTATGCTACCTTAAGCACCTACAAGTAAGTCTAGATCCAAAGCTTCCGAAAGAGGCACAATCCTCAGAAAACCCCTCCTGGCTTGGGTATGGTAGTCTGCCTTTTAATGAAACGCTGTACTCATTGAGTCCGTTAATTTATCTGATCGTTGCACAGAGGGTTGTTATTCTGCGGCATGAGGAACCTTCTCCTTTACAGGGAGCCATAGCAACAAGAACAACTCCTAAATTCACAGGGAGAAGACCCTGTTATTTTAGGGCAGGCAGAAAAATAACTTTTGTCAGCGTTGCACAATGCGTTTGAAGCGAAGCTGATAATTACACATGAGAAGCAGGATGTAATTTCGCAGGACATAAAGATTTGGAAGAAATTAAAGACCACTAAATCAAATTATTACAAAACTCATCAAACAGTCATTAAAAATACAAAATTGATGAATTCTTGACAATTCTTTATTTTTTCTGCATCTCTTATTTTAACGCCATTTCTTTTCCGAGTGTCTTGTTTTAGCACGGGGCTCCTTGGCCGGGGAGGTCCCAGCAGTGCTGCCCCGCAGCCGGCAAAGCCCTGGCAGGGTCGTGCAGCGAGACACCAGCCAGGACCTTCACTGTGCCTCTCTCCTGAGAATGCAGAATTGCTGTTTAAGCAGATGGATTCAAACAAACCCCACAAATACACCACTCTGGCTATTGCACACTGTCCTCAGCCGTGTCAGTGCAGCAAAGTCCCTGGATTTTAAAACTTAGACGTTGCTGATATCAGTTCAGTTCCTCAGCCTTCACTGTACAGTCATTGGTTCTGTAGCTGTGTGTGATTTTGCTTTATATCAGTTAAATATACTGAGAAAACCCTTGTTGGTGCCACGGTCAGTTAAGCAGAAACCTTCCTCCGAAGCAGAACGTAACACCCAGAAGAATCCTCTGCCATCATTTACGTCCTTCCCTGACCTTGTGTCAGGCCAGCCCCTGCTGTCCTGCAGCCCAGCACCTTGGCGGGGTGTACAAGCCGCACGTCCGCTGGGGTACTCCCAGCCGGAGCAGGAGGGACCCTCATCTCCACTGCCCCCACTGCCATGGTGGGAGCTAGTGAGGGATGTCTGGGGACTGAGGGAGTGAGCCATCTGTCCACAGCTCCCCCTCTCTCCGCTGCCACAGACATAAACTACCCCTACACAGGGTGCTAGACCTCAAACCCTTTCTATGCTACAGAGTGCTCAAGAGGTCACCAACCTTCACGGATTTCAAATTCCAAGTAAAATGTAGAGTTGGGGTAGTACAGTTCAAATTCCATCTTATTTCGAAAACCTGATTTATCAGCAGCACTGATGTGTTTGCCAAGGTGTCAAATAATTATTTTTAAGATTGGAAATTTGTCTGTACTAGCAGTCACTAATCTGGTAAAGAAACTTCTTAACTTTTTGCTTGGGAAAGTATTTGTCTGTTGTTTCACTTAGAAGCATTTTTGCATCATATTAACCTGAAAAGTAATTGTAGGGGGAAAAAATGCAAAACTGGACGAGAGTGGAGAGTGTGCGCAGCTGTTGCCTGCACACCCCTTGTTGTCAACTCGCTCACGGCTTTTTTTCATTAGTTTCTTGTTATATTCAAGATATGGTCAATGATCTTTTGAGCTTGGTAATTTCGTTAAATCTTTTTTATTAAGAGTGTTGAATTGCTGCGTTGAGATGGTGCCTTGCCTCTGTGCGAGACTGATGGGCGCTGGTATTTCGTTTTGCATAGCACCATTCGAAGCTAATAAAAGAGGCAGAGAATAACGACTTTTAAAGTAAAATCCTAATGAAAAGCCACAGGTGATTCTTCCATTAGGCTGAATGCTAGAGAATTGCGCTCTTAACCTTTCCTGTAGGTATTGGTTGCCCCAGGTGAAGTAAACATCCTCAAAATGCGTTTGATGGTTTTGAGAAATGTTTTCCTCTGGCAAGTCGTCAATAATTAAAAATATGAGCATTGTGAAAAGTTCACTGAAGCACAAAACTATTACCTTAAAACTTGGTCCACACTGTTGCCTCGACTTATGTTCCTCACGGGAAATTTATCTTCCATAAAGTGAGCAAAACCCCCTCCTCTAGCCAGGTTTCAGTAGCTCCCAGGAGAAAAGGTTTTGAGCTGGGGAACCCCAAGGGTGGCTTTGCCAAGGTGGCAGGCAAAAGACTTGCATCTTCGGAGTGTGATGGTCCCGCTGTGGTATCCTGGTGACACAGGAATGACGTAGCTGGGAAAAGGACGACACTGACGTGTAGTTCAGGGACACAGAAGTCTGGTCCACCGCGTTTGTCACAGGCCTGCGATGGCCAGCCCGATCTTTAAATGAAATTGTCGTCTCTGTTGCATGACTGTTTGCTGTCTCATTCTGTATTTGTCTTCCATGTGTGATTAACTCCCAAATGTTCTTTTTTTTTTCCTTTTCCCTTTTTGTAGAAATTATTGAGCCTACTACCTCTAGTCCTGTCTCAAGCCCAGGTCAGTATCCACATACCTTCACGAAGTATGTTTGGGTACTTTTTGGCAGGGACTCATGACTGACGCATTGCCATATCAACAACCGGAATTGATTTCGGGCAGCTTTGTTGTGGTAGTGCTGGACTGTCTCCTTCCTGTCTTTGTGCATTCATTGGTTTGTCTTCCCTCCAGGCTTCATATGTTGTCCTCTTCTTAACTCTCCCCTTCTGAGAAAACGCCTCCCCGCATCTCTGTTCTTCTCCCTTTCATTCTCTGCCCCAGGGGATGCAGTGGATGTGCACAGGGCGATGCAGCCGCGCGGAGTCATTGCTGTGTTTTCTCTTTGTGATAACCTGACTCTTCTCTCGTTGCTGTAAACATGAACGTTGGTTTGAAGTTTACAAATTTCTTCCTGTCTCATCACTGAATGACGCATAGGATGGATCTAAGACCTTATCGTGAGGTCCTCCTCTCTTTAGGGTGCCAGAAGCTGTTCCTGGGGAGCTGAAAAGCCTGCCCTTGTTCTTGGCCCGACTGTTCGTGGTGACTCCCCGTTTTCTCGTGGGTTTCTCGTTGCTGCTCCTCAGCAGGACACCCTCAGGGGAGCTGGTCAGCCCGGCTCAGGCTATTGAGCAGGGGCTGCTCTGCCCAGAGCTTGTTAAAAGATGGCTTCAGGCCAGCCTGCTACAATATTCCCAACCACTTCCCAAAGGGTTTGGAGGGGGTAAGTCGTGAGCCCAACGTACCATGCAGTAGCTCCCATTGCTCTGCGTTAACCTCTGTCCCCGGGATGCAGTGGCAGTGTCAGACCCAACAGGTTGATACTATTTCCATGTGCACAGTGTGGTAAGGTGTGCAATGCTCATGTCTCCTCCAAGGAGGAGCCCGGGCAGCGTTCTCAGGATCATCCGGGAGACAAACACAAGCAGAATTTTCCTCTGGCAAAACCTGAAGTACACTTTTATTTCCAAATTAAGATAAAAAGATTAGAAAGGCTGCACCAGAAAGCCATGGCCATCGAGGTAACCTACTCCCCAGTAAAAAAGGCAGATTAAATAAAGGGTTACAAAAGAAAAACGAGGCAGCAGACTGATCCACCCACCTTAAACCTCACAGGAGTAGAATGACAAGTGTATAAATCTTCGATGTTTTTAATTAAAGGGCTTAGGAAGGGCAGTCTCTGGTGTCCTCTGTGGAGCTGCTCGCTGTGCACAGGCGCTGCCTCTCTGCCTTCCCGTGTGCCCTTCAGCAGCGAGGTTTCCTGAGCACTCTGTCTTCTTTACGTGCAGAGGATCTACCGTGTCTGCAGTGCAAAGCCGCTCTCGAAGGTGACTGAGCGATTTACGCGTGGCCACCGCTCATCACAAAACACAGCAGCAGCAGGAGTAGGAGGGGAGGGGTGGACTTAACCTGCGAACAGCTGATAGTGCTTGTCATATGAGTTCCTGTCCTCGTGATTTTTCACAGTTGCTTTGGTCTACCAAGCTGTGGAAAATAAGCTAAGAAATTATTTTCATAGCTAACAGAACCCGGGAAGAAGACAGGAGTTGCAGATGTGGCAGTCATGCGAAGTGGTGATAGGAGAACCTCAGCCTGTGTGCCGTTTAATGCTGCCTCTTGTAATTGGTTGCAAAGTCCCCTTAGCCCGACGCTATTCCCAGCTCTGCTCAGGGAATGACGGTTTATGCTCTGCGGTTACAGCTGGAATGGACTCTGGTAACATTCTGGGTTTCACTCGCCATAGGTAAGAACTACAGCACGGGAGGTTGGTCTTTTCTCCCTTCAAAAAATTGATACTCAAGTCTTACAGCTTTGAGATGTGTTTGAATTCTTGCTGTCTGTAGAAATTTATGGCAAATGAGTAAAATCATATATATTTTGGGGGAGAAGGATGGAGATGGGGGAATGGAAATGAATGGCATCCTTTTACAATGATCCCTGCCTTAATTCTGAGAGATGGTGTTAAACCAAGAGGCTTTTCCCAAAGTACGGTATGAAATTGCAATATGAAAACCTTTGAACGCCACGGAGGGAAAACACGGAATGAGCTAAAGCTGCACTCGATGGGGAACTGCATGAGCTAATCCAGCTTCAAATGACTGAGGAAAGGACGCTGAGGTCAGTTTGCAGGTGAAAAACAACATCTGCTCCCCTGAAAGGCAACAGGAAGGGGTTCTTTTTTTTTTAGAGAAAAGCTCCCAAGATGGATAAAAATTCCGGATTGAGTCCTTCCTCCGGGAGAAGCACACTGGTCTCAGCAGCGGCGTAGCCACGGAAGGGTTCTGTTTGCCTCGTGGCATTAAAGAGTGCTGTGGCAGTCCCTCTCCTTCTCTCATCTGAGGCCGGTAAATAGCCAGGTAACACTGTCGCTACTGGCACGCAGCGACACAGCGCCAGAGGCCATTAGGTGTCCAGCGCGGCAGAGACCGAGTCCCTCACGTGCTGCAGAGAAGCCAGGCGGCTGGAGTGAGGGATTGTGGCACAAAACCCAGTTTATGTGTCTGTAGCTTCTTATGACTGTAAAATACGATTTGTGACTTTGTTCCAAGCCAGCCCAGGAGGTTTTAGCCAGCAGTGTCCCCCGGATCTCCGTCCGTCTGCCCTGCGCTCCCTCCTGCAGTGACAGGAGTGCAAAGTGAGCAGAATCCTGTAGAAGCTCGTTTTCCCTCATGTCTTGCATCACTCAGGATACAGAGCATCAGCCTCCTCCTTAACCTGGGCGCGTTGGTCAATCACTGCTGTCAGCTCCAACTTCACTCCAGTGCAGCTTCGATGGATGTTTTTCCTGGAGAAGGTTTTGCTGCCCGAAGGAGACGGATCCTTCTCCAGTGCTTCAATATCCAGCCAAAGGTTACGAAAATGAACCAGAGCTGGGTCAGTATTTAACTGCAGGTAGATGCGGGAGAACTGCAGGCCAGGGACCTCCCGTAAGTCCAGGTAAATGACTGGCAGGATGTTCAACGCTATCATCACTGGTGGAGTTTTCCAGGATCTCTCTTAAAGCCCAAACTAGGAAGTTACTTTTTGTAGGGAGTGAAGAATCTGTTGTAATCGTGAAGATTTTGAAACCACCTTTTGCAGAGATTTTAGTGCAGCTCTGAACACACAGTAATTATCCTAATCTCAAAAGGTCTTTGAAAATCCTTTTCCTTGTTGTGAGGGTGTTGAGGATATGGATTTCTGTAGGTTTTTGTATGGGGAAGGAGTAGTTCAAAGGAAAATGTCACCGACATCTTCAGATGCTTAAGCCTGGGGTGCTACTGCCTCTGACTCCTCCAGGTCCCTTCTCTTATCACCCATCTATGTCCTCCCTGTTGCTTCAGCACCAGTTAGCCGAAGAATAGCATTACTAACTTCCACCTAGACAGGGGAAGTCCTGCCCTGATGGTGAGGTTCCAACGTTTCCTTCTCCTCTCACAGTGCAATCGGGACATACACAAGGCCTTTCATCTCACCAGTTTTTCCTCTCATATTCAGCACAATTAGTTAAAACTGTTTTGACCTTCTGTCGTTAAAAATTATTTCTAAGATGCATGTGCAAAATTTCAGCACAGAAGCTTTGTGACATTTTCGAGGTGACGATAAGACACGCGACAACATCCCCACAGTGATTTCAATGATTACCTATAGAAAACATCTTGAATTAAAAAAAAAAAACCAAAATCCTTAAGTATTCCTTACAGTTCCAGATGACACAAGACAAACCATTTAAAATATTAATAACTAATGCAAAGC
The DNA here is from genome assembly GCA_009769605.1 of Bucorvus abyssinicus. Lineage (NCBI taxonomy): Eukaryota > Metazoa > Chordata > Aves > Bucerotiformes > Bucorvidae > Bucorvus > Bucorvus abyssinicus. Next base: position 33,127,908 of record CM020034.1, on the reverse strand, counting down.
CAAGCCTGTGTTTGAGAGCGGCAGTGATACCCTTGTGCATTTCTCCGCTGGAGACCCTTCTTACCTTCGGGAGTTTGCTCTCTCAATTTTAAGTGAAAATGCTTAAAGCATGTAGAAATAGCTGCAAAAATTAAAAAATTGGGGCCACAGTTGGTGTCTATTTTGTCAGCCGTGGCCAGGAGCTGTGGTTAGTTACAAATCCTTCATCCTTTAGCATAATTAGTTCACAGGTGGTGTCTCGAAAAGCCTTTGAAGATGCTGCTGAATTCTTAATGCTGACTAAACAAGTCACAGTGACAGGTCAGAGAGAATAACTGAGGAATCTCCTTTAATTAATGATCTCATATGTTATGAGGCACTTTATAGAAATTGGAGTTGGAGAGAGAAGGACTTTAACTTATTTAATTTTCTCAGGAACAAAAGCATATGTTTAAATGAGCGCTCTGGGCAGGTTGGACAACAGCTTGAGCTTCAGCTCTCCCTGAGCTGCCTTTCTGCACATTCAATAAGCCACAATCCCAAATAACCCCTAATTTCAAGCAGGCTCTATCTGTTTCGTAGCAAATGCGTCAAACCCAACCCCCCATTTTTTCTCTTCTTCTGCAGTTGCAATTCCCACTTGAATCAATAAATGATTTGTGTGAGGAGAATCTACAGGGTCGCACTCTGAATCTCAGACGTTGTGGCATTCTTTCTTGCCGTCAGTTTTGTCTTTACACGATGAAAACTCCATGTACCTTGAGCCAGAGAGTTTCGCACGTGGGCAGGAGGCGGGTTGGTACAGCAAATACTGGAGCAGAGATGAGCCCTGAGGCACCAGAGGAGGAACTAGCCTTGAGGAAGAGCCGGTCATTTGTCTATTCCCAGTTTGTGGAATTTCTTCCAAAAAACCAAACGAGTATGAAAGGATGCTCAAGCTCTAGATACCTGATCCTGGATCATTGCAAGCTGAACTTCTAAATCACATTAGAAGCAGATGTCTGTCTGTTCAAAGAGGTTTTGACTCTTGGTGGCTGCTCCACTGCCTCCCCACTAATCCCACCTGGGAAGGAGGGCAGAGTCTCCTGGACTGCCCTCCCTCTCCTTCCTTTGATGGGTGAATGACCCTCCAGCACCCAGTAGAAGAACACCAAAGGTTCCTTTGTCCCATTTTGCAGATATAAAAGCATACATAAGGTTACCGAGACCTGCTGTGAGTAGGTTGGCACCGAACAGGCAAACAGTCTCTAAAGAAAAAAAGATCAATACATTAATGCATTAATAGTTAACTATTTTAAAGTTTTACGTTCATAACGTATTATGGACATTTTGGTGCGTTCAGAACTCTGGGCAGATGTGCAATTCCAGCATGGTTCTCTCTGCTGGAAAAGATGGGTGTATATATTCACCTAGCATTACGCATCTGCACACCTTATCCGCCGTGTTCCTGCAGGAACCTGCGGCAGGGCAGGGCAGGTTCTTACAGCAGCGACGCTTAGAACTACAGACCGGCTGCACTACGGGAAATAACCACCCTGAAAGTATTATCTTCATCAAACAAGCGAGCTTCACGTTTCTAAATCACTCTGTGAAAGCTGCATCCTCAAAGTAAAATCTGTGGCATTAGGTAGATGTTCCTGTTGCGGTAAAATGCACGTTTCGGTCTGGCAGCGCGCGCGCGCGCTCAGCGACGTTCTGCGATAGTTACAGACTGCGCCGTTTCAGAAGGCTGTCTGAACGCAGGAAATCACGGCTGTACTATTCACCGCCTGCTGAATAGGTGCATCATTCAACATCAAAACAGCTACTTTCTATCAGCAGAAAACTAGGACTGGCAATAGGGCATTTTTAGGCCATTGATTCCTCCTCTCTAAACCGGTATGTTAAAGGCAGGAGTATTTTTTCCTGACACTGTATTGCCTAGACGCCTTCTGCCATGGGGGATTTCAGCATTAACGTGGTTTTCTGCAATACGAGAAGCCCACTTAGGAGGAGAAGCTGCTCTGACGCTCACCGATGTGTCGAGCCACCAAAACGCAGGGTTTTACACAGAAATGAGAGCGCCTGAATAGTTCAGAGTGTGATACCTAGATCAGTCTGCTGACGCGTCAGTTTGAACCAGGAACTGCTCTTGAGAAGTGCCGGGAAAGCGGTGCGGGGGCATCTGCCAGGTTGATTCCTGGAGTCTATGAAGAGGGCAGAGGATGGGGAAGGCGGACAGAGATGCTCAGCTAACCGGCTGCTGCTGCTTCGGGGTTGACCCTGTCTCCTGCACGAGTGTTTCTGGTGCCCAGTGATGAGTTTGCTTGGCAGCCCCAGCCCGAGGCTCTGCCGCGTTTCTGGGGGATGCTCACTGCTGTGCGTAATTTCTCGGCTCCAAGGGATCGGTGTCATTGGTTTATTGTTGTACAAATTCATTTATGTTCTCGTAAATAGCACCAGCATTTGAGGAATTTAAGCGTATGCTGCGTAGGAACTGCGGCAGGGGAACCGCACACCCCTCTGAGACACCGGGAAAGCTCTTTTCAGCACAGCGTAAACTTCCCGCAGTTAGTGGATTTTTTTGAAAATAGATATTGTTTGTTATGGCATCTGTTAATTAACTCTTAACGTAGATAAAATGCACGAGCATCTCAGTCCATGACCCCCAGCCTTCTCCCCAGCTCAGTCACACCGTGGTACCTGAGGCTGTAGAGGCGGCGGGTGAACCCTGGCAGGGGATGGGCTCCCTGGGACAGTGCGGAGGTGCACAGGCTGTAAACGGCTGCTCTGAAGGCAGGCTGGGTGCAGCCATCCATATATCTAAACTTTGTTCTTCAACTACAGACATGATTTAGGCTCGTTCTCCCAAAGCACGCCGGGAAACCGGATGTTTGCATACCTAGCTCGTAACACCGTGACTCCATTCAGGCTAAGCCGCGATGCGACCGATGCCGTGCGTTCCCGTGCTCTTGCAGCGGCGTAGCGTGTCGTACGTGCAGGCAGCAGTGCCAGCCTGCGGCCCTGCACCAGCTCGGAACGGGCAAGAAAAATGACGCACAGTGCAGATCTCCCAGCCTGCGACATTGCAAGGCAGGGTGAAGCTGCTGTAAAAGGCCGAGAGAAGCGAAGCAGGAGATTCCAGAATGTGATTCATTAGCAGAAAGAGAGCAATCTTTGTTTTTATTTATCACAGAAGGGTATGTTTTATATGAAGGTTCTATCAGCCGGAATTGGCTGACTACAGTAATTCTTACAGGAATAAATATGCATATATCCATCTCGATGAGATGGGTAGCCATGTGCAGAAATTTAAAATGTATATATGACTGCGTATCTACAACTTCAAGGAGGGTCCCAACTCTGCGCGGAATATAAAAGAGCCTCCAGCTACAGCTGGCTGGAAAGGAGCTGACAAACTGGGGCTGTTGAGGGAGGGAAGGCTTGGGGGAACAGGGGACTTGTCAGAAAATGCCTATTTGAGATCTCCATGAATATGTCAGTTTTAAAGAAATTCAAATAAAAGCCTGTTGAGTTTTGAGTGGGAAAAAAAATACTGGCTTCCTTCCAGGCTACCCATCTCATTCCAGGCAACTCTTCTTTTTTTTTTGTTTTTTCACTGTCTGAATTTCTCACCAAATGGAAATTTCAGTTTCTTGCCAGCTGCATCTAGAGTATCTGCAACATGGACATTTTGATGCAGTTGCCAGCAATATCCCCAGCTAGGGATGAAAAGCAGAGATAATACAGGATCAGCCATTTCCTTAGTCTGAACCTAATGTTTAAAGGTGCATCTTTATCTTCTCTGCATTATATGCCAGTCGCAAGTCTACCAAACTGGTTTTTAAATTGGTTTTGTTCCTTTAAACTTCTCAGATGAGCGTGCTATCAGGCAACCCAAGAAAGACTACATGATGTGTTTCTCTTCCAATAGTCTCTTCTGGGTTAAAGAAAATAGAACAAAAAATAGTGGGTAAAAATATGAGAGCTGGGCCTTGGTTTTAGCTGGGTTTGTGCAGAACAATGCCGTTACTGGAGACAGACCTTCCGCAGAACAGGAGATGCTTCTGAAGGCACAAATAGAGCAGTGAGGGCAACATAGCAGCCCCTGAACATTAAACAGCCTTTGGCTATGAGCAGACAGAGGTCATTCGCTTGTGGAGTTGAGTGATGAATAAAACAAAGAGGGTTTGCTCAGAGCTGGACCAGGGCTCCGAGTCAAGGCTATAGATTTACATTATAGACTCAAGCCACTTGCACAGCGTCCTGCCACACCATGACCTTTGCTTTCCTCCAGGCCCAGCTGCTAACGAGAATTTATGACCTGAATATCAAAATTTTAAAATGAACCATCACCTGTCGAGGATATAGGGCAATCCTCGATGGACCAGAGGTTTGTTTCTCTGAGCAGCAGGTCTGCATATGAACCTCACACCTATTTAGTACACACTATGTAGGTGGAAGGAAACATGTTAAGAGCCCAATTTACCATATGCTATTCCATTAATGCGGCGAGGTTTACTAGGAAAATTCAGGTTGTAGTTGTTCCTGTGCTTTGGCACCTGTTCCCGTACATGATTTTCATTAAGTCCAGATTTTAACTGTGAGCCTCTGCATTTTATGGTGCCTCGAAAAACTGAGGAGCCATCTGGTTAAAGCGTTTCATTAAGATGAAAGTTTTGCAAAATATTTTACCCTTTTTCAGCTGCTGAGTCCGACGTTTCCGTAAGACAAAGCCGCTGGCATTAGGCAGCAGAAGACTAACACAAGGGATGAGTGGCAGCCCGCGCCCTCCCACCCACCCGCCTCCATATCGTACCACGTTGTGGTTGGTGGTGCTGGGTGATGCTGGGATACTCGGTGGTGCTTGTCATTCCAAACAGTGAAATGAACTGATTGACCTTGACATCTCGTGTACACCCTTCCTCTCATTTTTGAGCTACGTGACTCAGCTTGCATTTCTCAGTGACATTCCACAATGGCAGGGATGCATCTCCTTGACTTTGAAAAAAATAAAAATTGATAGAACTTATCCTTCTTAATATCTCTGATTGCAAAAGCAGTGATTGCCTCCCATTCAGGCGCCTCATTTGACAAGCACAGTCTATAAAACTGCACTGAATGAGTTTCCTGCCATACCAAGGCAATTCAGAGAACAACCTGGGTTTGAAAGCTCAAGAGCTCGTTCACTTGAATGAAGGGGGTATGGATTTTATAATTGGACAACCATGAGTAATCTGAATAGTCTGCAGTAAATTGTGAAAGCAAAGCACTCTGGTTATAGAGATGTTCCAGGACGTTGTTTGGAAGGTTTCCACACCTACAGTCTCCTGTGTCCTCCCCCCGACTCCCACAGCGTACCGTCCCGTTCAGCGTTTCACTTGAAGCGGAGGAGGAGCTGTGTTTTACACAGGGGTAGCAAGCCTACCCTGCTAAATGCAGGTTATCACCCGCCGCGTCTCCTTCAGCTCTTTGGAAAGCGCCTCTCGTGGGAAATGGAAGCGTTTCAGTAGTTAAGGGTTATACACACTGCAAGCCAGGAGAAAAACTTGTTGTGTTTGGAGCAAAATGTATCTTTCTCCCACAAGTCTCGAGGCCATCAAAGGTGGTTTCCAAGGCATCCGAGTCCTCCCTGCCTTCTACAAAGCACGGCTCTTTAGACAGACATGACATAGGGTATGCACTCCAAACAAAGCACCCTGCATTCCCAGAGGCGTGGGGAAGAGGGAGAGGTGAAAAGCTCTCACCACCGGCTGCCAGACTTTACCTACTGCCCGGAGGGGAATACCCATCATCTCCCCTTCGGTTAGCATTTTCTTGAGAATACGACATCCAGAACTCCTTGGGAAGTTGCTAGCAGTCCTGCCAAGCGCAACCTACTCTTTTCCATCTTGTCTTGCTAAATCCTGATTTTGAGCCAAAATCAATGGCGGAAAGAAATTGCCCGTTGCCCGGCTGGGAAATGTTCCCGACGGTCTGCGTGTGGCTTTGACTCGAGCAGAGGGACACACACGAGGTCGAGTTTCTCTGATTGCGACCCACAAACACAGCGCTACGCGAAGAGGAGCTGAGCCGCAGCTCACCTCCAAGGCGATCACCGAGAATACAAAAGAACCTTTTTTGGTGCCTTTTGTTTTCTGTTTCAAAGTGCGTTTTAACGGTAAGCGTAGTGTATTTCTACCGAGGAGACCGAATGCCTGGCTTCACAAGGGTGACAAGAGAGGGGATGGAAAATGCCACGCAGAAGGGACTTTTTGCAGCTGTCTTCAGCCACCCAACGCTGCATTTCAAGGGGCCCTGTGCAGCATGAGCTCGCACAGCAGAGCACAGTGTTGAGCACCTTCCCCGGACGGTCTCTCTAACCTTCTTGCACCTATTGCTCAGAAAAT